>OV884013.1:112945224-113602974 GCA_930367205.1 Acanthosoma haemorrhoidale
GAATCGCCCGATCTCAAGGCTAGTGTCGTAGTTATTAATAAATTTAGAAACTGGGAATTGTGAAATATATGTATATAAATAAAATGGTTATAACAAATAATTATAATTATATATAGTGCTGACAAAAAGTATATAAAAATATTCAATTCCTTTTGAACAAGGATAGTTACTACTAATTACAAAAAAAACATGAAATTTGAGCTCAATTTCTTTTAATGGATCCATAATAAAAAAACAATATCAATATCACCCAATCGATGATCTCCGTATAATCCAATCAACGTTACTGTCTGCTGTTGATTCTTCTCCTCTTCTTCTGTTGGTGACCGTCAAATCGGGAGCTTGCTCTGGTTCGCTCTCTGGCTGTTGGGCTAAGACTGACCTTCATCTCATCCCCACTCCTAAGAGCATAAGGGCAGATGCTGGACCAGACGGGAGGGTTGCTGGTCATGATATTCTCAAATATCATGAATGTTACAATATATATATATATATATGTAAGACAATTATTGAAGGTGGGGTGAATAAACTGAAATCAGTTTCTCTGTAAACAAAGTTAGCAATTTTATTCACTATATATTATATTATAACAATTATTAATATTGATTTACACAATCTTACCTGTAAACAAAGAAACGACAATTACAGTTTCTAACTATCAATTCTCTATTTACACTATTTACATGTTCTGTTATCTCACATAACCTTCTCTATCTGATAACTGATGCTCCATCTGGTGGGGGCCAGTGGAAGCAGCACGGCTAATTCAAATGAAAGAGAGATCACTTTCATTACATCTCCCCTCTCTGAGGTGAAAATTCTTTGAAAATTTTCAGTCTGGTAATATCGGAAGTAATTTTGTTATGTGAAAGAATCCAGTTTCTTGCTTTCCTCTTCCGGTATTTATTTTATATATTGAATTTGATATCTTTTCTGTTATTTCAAAGGGACCAATTTTTAATTCATCTAGTTTATTCCTGTTCAATTTGTTGCCATTTTCTATATATACTGTATCTCCTGTGTTAAATTCCCAATGTTTTCTTGATTTATCAAATATTTTCTTGTTGTATTCATGAGACTTTTTTGTTCTTTCTAAGGCTAATTTACTGTCATTCATCCAGTTTTCTTTATTGTTTCTTTTTTTTAATTCTTCAGGTAAAATGCTAGTATCTGTGCCATCCAATAAATACTTGGGTGGAAAACCGGTTACTGTATGTTCTGTTTCATTATATTTATCCACACATTCTTTAGCGACTGTTGTCCAGGCTCTTTTCTTCCCTTTTTCGTTCATTTTACATCTGATTTTATTGACTAGAGTTTGATTTAGTCTCTCATTTAAACCATTGGAAAAGGGTGCATTAACTGCTGTAAATATCAATCGAACCTCCTTTTCCCTTAGGAAATCTTTGAATTCTCTTGAGTTGATTCCTGGGTATTGATCTGTAAGTATTATACCTATTTTCTCTGTTTCCAGCACATTATTTACTAACTTGATGAAGTCAGTGGCACTCTGAGTTTTTGATGTTGAAATGAATGCATATCTTGTGAAGTGGTCAATAAGCAGGTGGAGGTATCTTTTTGTTGATCGTTGTCCTCCAAAACCTCCAATAGTGTCGATTGACATTATTTCGAATGGTTTTGTTGCTGGCCCTAGTTGTGACATTAGCCCATATTTTTCTTGCCCTCTGGATTTGTTTTTAATACATATTTCACAGGTTTTACATACTTTTTTTATATTTGCAGTTATATTTTTTGCTGTGTAATAAGGGCATACCCTATTCATCATTTGTTTAATTCCTATATGGCACCATTCAGAATGTATTTCTTTAATGAATTCTAAACTTAAGTTTTCAGATAAAATTATCTTTTCTTTATTTCTTACTTTTTTATAGAACACTCCATCTTTTTCTATTAATTTTGTTTTGGTGTTTTGTAATATTCTATTTTCCTCTTGATCTTTTTTAATTTCTTGTATTTTTATCAAATTAACTATTTTTAGGATTTCTTCTTTATTTTCAATTGGTTCTAATACCGGGTTTCTGCTCAAACTATCTGCTTCGGTATTATCCTTTCCCGGAATGTATTTAATTTCAAAATTGTATTGTGACAAATAGTAAGTTAATTCACCAAGTTCTTCATCCGTTCTTGCTCTTATGTTTAAATTTTCTAATGGTTTGTGATCTGAAAATACAGTGAATTTTCTTCCAATTAACCAGTATTGCCAATATTTTAATGCCTCTTTGATTGCCAAACACTCTAAATAAATTGCTTTTTTCCTTTTTTGCGGTTCGCTTAATTTTTTTGAAAAGTATGCTACTGGCTTTTCTTTTCCATTGTTTTGTACTTGTTTCAAAACTGCACCAATACCTTCTAGAGATGCATCTGTATAAATTCTTATTGGTAAATCATTATCAAATATTTCTAACACTGGTTGGGAACATAGCAATTTCTTTACCTCTGCAAAGGATCTTTCACACTCTTCCGTCCATAAGAATTTTTCATTTTTCCTTAATAATTTATGCAGTGGATCTAGCAATATCGAGCTTTTTGATATATACTCGTGATAAAAATTAATTTTTCCTAAAAATTGTCTGATGTTCTTTTGGGTTTTTGGAGTTGGAAAGTTTTTTATTGAAATTAAGTTGTCCTTTATTGGTCTTACTGTATTGTGTTGTATTATGTGTCCAAGGTATTTTGCTGATTCTGCTGCAAATGTACATTTTTTAAATTTTAATCGGAAACCTTCATTGACTATTGCTTTTATTACTTTTTCTATATGTTCTATATGTTCTGTGAATGATTTCGAAAATATTAAGATGTCATCTATATAATTTTCTGAAAAGTCTTTTAAATTGTGCTTTCTTAAGATGTTGGATAAAATTCTTTGGAAAATAGCTGGTGATGTCTTTAAACCATAGGGTAGGCATGTCCATTGGAAGTGCCCTTCTTGTGTGACAAATCCTGTTTTCTGTCTATCTTCAATGCGTAATGGAATTGACCAAAAAGCGGAATTTATATCTAGTGTGGTGAAGTATTTGCAGTTTCTTGTTTGTATTATTAAATCATCTATTAATGGGAATGGTTGAGCTTGTGGTATAACTAGTTTGTTCAATTCACGAAAATCTATACATAATCTTGATCGCTTGTTTTCATCTCTTTTGAATGCTAAGGTTACGGGGGCTGCGAATGGACTATAGGACTCTTCAATTAGATCATTTTGTAATAATTTTGCCACCTGATCTTCTATTTCCTTCTTATCTGCTATAGTGCATCTATAAGGCCTTTTGCTGCAGAATCTGTCCACCAGTAAATCAATTCTAGCTTCGTAATCCTTAACCGTGCCCACATCATATTTGTTCCTGGCAAATACTGTACTGTACTTTTCTATCAGTCTTTCTATCGTAATCTTTCTCATATTATCTAAGTGATCTAATTTTATTTTGAACCCGTCTTCTTCGATATGTTCATTAAAATTCACTTTAACTTCTTCATTTTTTTCTTTCTTTTTCTCAGTATTTCCTGTTTCATCTTTTTTCTTCTGTAATATTTGTAGATTCTCATTTTGAATTAATCTAAATTTTTTGATAATATCTAATCCTATAAGAAAATCTTCAAAATCATCTCTCTCTACAATGAACACATCAACATATTTTTCTATCTCAAAAATTTTCACTTTTATGGTTACTAAACCTTTTGTTTGTGTCACACCATTGACTGTTTTTAAATATATCTTATTAACATCTTCTGTTTTTTTCTTTATTTTAATTAATTTTGTATTTATTAGAGAGACTTGGGATCCTGGATCATATGTCCCATTTACCTGTAACTTCTCTTCTAATAATATTTTTACTTTAATCAATGGTGTGATTATTCGTTTTTTTGTTCTGTATTTAGATCTACTTCTAATACTGAGTTGCTTCCCAGTATTCTAGTTTCATATTTGTCTCTCTTTTTAAACCAGCATGAAGCTTCTGGATGATATCTGATGCCTTTGTTTAATTGTTCACAATTATTGCATGGCCTTTTTTCTTGAAATTTATTTTTACTAAAAAGTTTTTCATCTTTCTTTTTCATAAAATTATTTTTGTTCGCTAGACCCTCACATTTTCTAATTTCATGAAGTAATTTGGTTGAATTCTCACATTTTTCCTTATCTAACTTATTTCTAATGAACTCAGGTAAGCCTGCAGCTATAAGCATCACTAAAGTCTGTGAACTAATATTCTCATCCATATCTAACAATAATTTCTCTTTTTTCATGGCGTATTCCATCAGTAGACCTTCTTTAAACCTATATGATATAGCATGCATTCCTGTACTCCATCCTTGGTCTTCAAAAGTTTCCAAAAATTTTTCTTTCCACTCAGACCACACAGAGTCCATTGTTAATATTGTTAGGGTTGCTGAGTACCAGTCTAAGCATGACTTTTCCAAAAACAACCTTAATATCTCAATCATATTACTGTCTGCATTGATTCCACATCTTCTACATTCTTTCTCAAACATCTCTAGCCACTGTTTAGCATTTGAGTGTTTACATGTAAACTTCTCAACCATGAACTTCTCTGCTATATGTTTTAAATTTAGCTCATTCTCTTTATTTTGTGTGGATTCAACCATCTTATCTTTATTCACTACTTGTTCTAAATATAAATTATCAAACATTACATTACCTTCTTCATCAAAATATATTGTTTTCATTTTCTCGGTTAATGTAATCCACACACTCTTCTGTTGACCTCTTTGAGTAAAACTGTTCCTCAATCTTTTATAAATAAGTGTCTTAGTCAATTCTTCATGATCACTCATAAAGCTTTTCTCTAGGGGCAACACATATTCTTCATTTTCCTCTGTCTTAATTGTGGTAATTTAGAGAACATTTGTCTTCTTATCCTTCGGTGATCCCACAAAGTTAATGGTGAATTGCAGTCTTTTCGCCATTGTAACTCCTATTGTCGTTTTGTAAGACAATTATTGAAGGTGGGGTGAATAAACTGAAATCAGTTTCTCTGTAAACAAAGTTAGCAATTTTATTCACTATATATTATATTATAACAATTATTAATATTGATTTACACAATCTTACCTGTAAACAAAGAAACGACAATTACAGTTTCTAACTATCAATTCTCTATTTACACTATTTACATGTTCTGTTATCTCACATAACCTTCTCTATCTGATAACTGATGCTCCATCTGGTGGGGGCCAGTGGAAGCAGCACGGCAAATTCAAATGAAAGAGAGATCACTTTCATTACATATATATATATAGGGTTAGCCAGTTAATAAAGATAAACAACACGACCCGTAGAGTGGGTGAGCCATAACAAACCAATTGTATATATAGAGGATGAACTACGAATAAAGCCAGTTAATTTCTAACAGTCGTCTCGTATCGTACTACCTCAACCCCCCCCCCCCAATTTTTACGTGATACTTTCAGTCTAAACGTAACTCGTGTTCATACATACATACATATTTCCTATTTTTCTTTTCTGGTCGTCGCTATGTCCAATGATTCTTCAAAGTGTTTTTTCTTGAAGCGGCCCCCACTACTATGTCAATAGTAGACATATTATTTATTCTTTAGTAGAATTGTTCTTCAATTAGTTTAAAATAACCGATCACTATGAACGGGAGTACGTCTTTCACTCCAGGCAAGGCGTAAACTAACCTTTCCCTACTCAGCGCCATCCGGCTCACTCTCATTGGCGAAATGAAAGGTCACGTGTTCGGTATTTTAAATTAATCAAAATCTAAAATATCAGGTGGTGAATGGAAAATCAAAAATCCAGAACATCTTAGTATATATATATATATATACATGCATATATATATATGCATGTGTGGAATGGTAGGACTTGACAGATCCGTTTCCTTTTCTTGTATCTAGGTTGTTAGTTCTTCGTAGGTTCGTGTCGATCCTCCTCCAGATTACACCTCTATCCCAGGTGCTCCCTGTCGTCACACGGAACCTCGTTAGCCATCTTGAACAGACTAGCAGAGCCCCTGATTGAAATTAGCACTCAATCTTCTGCATTTGCCAGGCGTTAAAATCCTAAGTGGCGTAACCAACGTGCTCCCTGTGTGGCACAAGATGGTGGACATGTGAAATAACTCACACTCTAACGTATTAGTTCCGCTTGATTGAATTATGTTTATCAGTAGTCAGATTCAAAAGTACTTTATGTAATTGATACTGTTGATGGGAATTCGTAACCATCATACAAACATAATTTACATATCCTTCAACGCAAACTGTCATCATACCCTGCACAATATTTCTTTCATCACACAGTCACTGACTGTTCAATGACACTTGTTATTTTTCGTAGGGTTACGTAAACATTTAGCATCATTGGACCATAAAATAGAACTGCCATGCAAAATATGACGCGTTTAAAAATAATTACAGGTTAAGTTAAAAATGCGACACGATCTGGTAAATGAAATTTTTAATAAATTTTCTTCAATAGCTCAAAAATTACATACGACGAAATGTTTAATTTAACGCACTATTCAATATGGCTTTTTTTTTTTTTTTTTTACCTAGTTATTGATTATGAACGGTTAATCATTTTTAACGTTTTATGCTGTTAAAAATAGTCTTCAGATCGTTTGGTAATTAAATGGAATCTGTTAATAAAATTTCATGTTGTCAGTATAAAGAAGGGAGTCACAATCGCCAGGACAGACAGACAGACGATTAAAAACATGAAGGTTTCGTGATTTTGAAATGGAAACTTACTTCTCTCTAAAAAGAGTACAGATTTTTTTGGAATTTTGCGTTGAAGAAATTTACTTGTTGTATTTAATCCCAGTGGTTTTACTGTTATTTGCCAAAGACAAAAACATTCACAGGGGCAGTTATCGATTTAACTGCAGTTAGTAGCTCTTTGATGGTTGATATTTCTTTGATGGTTGATATCTCTTTGATGGTTGATATATCTTTGATGGTTGATATCTTTTTGATGGTTGGTAGCTCTTTGATGGTTGATATCTCTTTGATGGTTGATATCTCTTTCCATAACCATTCCTTCCAACGTTATTCATTTCATAATTCGTTGTTTAACGAGTAATCGAGACGATTCCAAAACAATTAGGGAGGAATAATCGTACACAAGGGGCCCTTAAAAACATTATTCCAATTTCTACATATTTAGTTTAAGTGTCGGATACTGAGTATTTTAATCATACATTGAAAAAAGAAAATTATTTCCCCTAATTTTGGGTTTCTGAGATCAAATTTCTGCTATATTATAACCAACGCTGGTTTAAAAAAAAAAAAAAAAAAAAAAAGGCTGTTTTTATGATCATATAATTCATACGAGTCTGTTAAGCGAACATGTTTCACATTACGGTGAGGCAGGAGAAATGTACATTTCCAAGTGCCATGATGTTTGTGTTTAGAGACCACTTTATTTAATGGAACTGAACTGCTAAAGACTTTTAACACCAGAGGGATGTTTTTTAAACACAATTCTCTTCTGAATGGTTCGTTTTATTCCAGCTTAGCGTTTTATTCGAATAAATGTTACATTAACTTTAACATTATTGTATATAATCATCTTTATTATGATAAAATTACAATCTGCCTCATTGGGCAATAAGTAACTGTGATAAATGTTTTCATTCGTACCATATTTACAATTTTCATTCACTCGCTCATTCGTACAGTATTTACTTACAGCCCAGAGACCTCCCAAATCCACATGGTTGTCACCTCCCTCGCATGCGTCCTCCAAGCTTCTCCGTCAGGAACGTCACCAGGTAGGAGCCAGCTTAGGCTGACCAAAAGCGTGAGAGCCACATACGCTCAGGACATGATTGGAAAAACTGACTATTGCCAGGACTCCCTCTGTTACGCATCTATAGCAGGTCACGAGGCCACTGCCGTTTTAGTCTCCGAGGAGGATTATAGGGATGAGTGGTGCAGTGCAATGACTGTGCTAGGGGATTAGGGTGGTTGGATAGGTTACTATGGAATTTCATGAGCTTGGAAAGGATGAGTTCGAGAATATAAGGTATATTAAGATCGTTATGAAGGGTTTTGTTGCTGACGTAATAAGGGGCAATTACTATTGTTCTCAGGACTTTTGATTGAAAGGATTGGACACGCTTGATGTTCGACTTTTTTGCTGTCCCCCATATTTAATATAATAACACAATTATTAATTAATTAACTATCCACTCTATTATTTTTATCGTCGAATCCGTATTTGTAGCGACTAGCTTGCTTGACTGCTAATGACAAGGCCTAAGGATCATTCATATGAAGCTATTAACCATTAAAACAACTTGACACAAGCTATTAATTTCTTCCTTAATAGCTTGACTAGCTGAGCTTACTGTAGTTATCGATAGATCATGCCTAATCAAAACGAAAAGTATTCTCAGTACTCAAATGATATGTTTAAATATTTTGCTGAAAAGATTAAATATGGAAACACTCGACAACCATTAGCATTTTATGACAATATTAAAAATCTAATTAAGCCATTATTTAACGCTGTACAATAGCATTGAGCATCGATGACTGATATTTTCTACATCGATGTTTTTAAATATTTACAGTATTTTTCTGCATTAGTGTTGATAAATTAATGATGAATCGATTTGCTCATTTGCACATCGATATTGCGTTCATCAAAACATCGATGAAATATGGATCGGAGTTGCAGAGTCAGCCAACACACTCAAATGTTGTGCTTCTGTGTGTTGTTTTCTCCAGCTCAGGAATTATTCTCTTAGGTGTCAGCAAAGCTTTAGCAAACTAACATTAAATATTGTATTTTTATTTTATTCTATAAGTAGTTTTATTCAATGACATAAATTTTAACCAGCTATTCTCTTTTTCAGTAGTTAACAAAGCATAGGTAACCTTTTTTTCGTGTACGCCTTTGTTTTTATCAATAAACTACGGAGCTATGGAAAAAACATTATTTTGACTAAAATAAGATTAATATGCCTACCTTCGTTTTAAGGTATAATTTTATTTACAGCAGCCTAATTTCCTAAAACATCGTTTTTCATGGAAATATTTAAGTTTATTTATGAATTTCGCCTGGTTTTCTGACTAATATTCATCAATGGTGAACTATCGTGATAGTGATGGTTTAACTATCGATACTCATACCTACTGTACAGCGATGAAATATATGATGATAGATGAAATATGCGAATGAGTTTTATCATTTTGCCTAACTTTTTTCGATGTATCGGTAATTTCATATTGCTAAAACTGTTCCTCAAACTAGAGCGCGTACGCTATGAAAGTACTAACAAATAAACTACAGTTCCATTTTTATGTTGAATAGATTTCTAACCAGTGAATAAGTGGTTGTCGAATTTTCTTACACTTCAGAGCATGACTGAAAAGATAAAATAAATCAGGTTTTCGTGATGAAGTATTGAAATTTCGTCAAAAATACTTAAATGCAACCAGTATCTTCTTACCACTATAAAAGCACTTTAATTACTCTAATCAGTAATGAGCTATTATAGTTGACCAATTGTTCACCTATAGTTTGCTAGACTGAAAATGCACATCACACGTTTCAAACCACCGCCTGGCTTTCCCAGACTAATAACAAAACACCATCCTGCTTCCCTTAGACAACTAATTTTGGACAGAATTCGACTAGACCACTTATTCACCTGGGTCACAGATACAAAAAATTATTTTTAAAATAGATTTGTTTTTATTATAGCCTAAAAAAAAGTGTAAACATTGAAATTGGGACCTTAAGAAATATAGTAACAGCCTATTAAGATAGCCACTGCCTTGACTGCAACCAGATACGACATCGATCCCCGTCCCGAACACCTAATAGCCTAAATAAGTCTAACAAGCCTAATTTCCTAAAACATCGTTTTTTATGGAAATATTTAATATATCATAAATATTATTTATGAATTTCGCCTAGTTTCCTGACTAATACTCATCGATGGTGAACATCGATATTTGAACTATCGATACTCATCCCTTCTGTACAGCCCCCTCCAAGAGCCACTTCATGGAATGCAAAATACTAAGAACAAACTGTATGCAACGTCAGTGTTCCAACAGCCTACCTGTCTTACATAGTTTCCACTAATTTCTTCCTTAATATTTCCTCATCACGCAATTTAATTATCATTCATGTAAATTTACTTATAATGGAATAATATTGTGTAAAAAGAGGTGGGAAAGCTTCTTGCCTGCAAAATTAAATATGGAAACACTCGACAACCAATAATATTTTATGACAATATTCAAAATCTAAATAAGCCATTATTTAACACTGTACAATAGGCATCAATGGATGATCTTTTGTGCATCGATGTTTTTAAATAAAAATTAAAATGTATGCAATCAAAATGTAATCTCAATAAAAATGATTTTGGACATGACAAGGAAGATGACAGGCCTTGCCTCTTGTCGCTGTGTCATGGATTCGATACATATTTAACATTTTCATCCATCTCTGTTTACTGTTACCTCATTTCCGCCTCATCTTCTGTCGGATGTCTCCCCAGAACCTGCGGGTAATTGCGACCTACCTCCTCGCAGCAGATCCTATCTTACCCCCCTTTGTCTCCTCTAATGAAGAAGCTTATAATTAGCTAGGCTTAATGATCCTCTTACCAGTCACTTAGTGGCTCCGGGGTGACTGGCCTCTTCTCTATAGCGGGAGCTGGTGTGGTCAGTCATATATTTATAATCCATAACACCTCCATCAATATGAACATTAGGTTCTCGTTAATATAAATTAAAAAAAAATTAAACGTGAAAAACTTTGGCTAACTTTTAAGGTTCTCTCTAGCTCAGAACCAATAAGTTCTGATTTTTTCACTTGATTGGTGACAAATTAAAGCTCGCGTAATTGACATCAGTTGATTGAAGTCGGATAACTAATAATGCTTTATTGAATATTCAACTAAATAAAGTATTGCTTCAGAAAAATATTTTTTCCGCCTGCTTAATAAGTGCCATCTAAGAATAAGTGTAAGACCTATCGTATTCCTCTTTGATACATACTTGAAATTACCTTCAAATTTTGCTGTTCGTATTTCAGGCAGATCAGTTCTCGGGGTCATGACCTGCGACATTAAAAACTTTTTTCTGTGTATTTCCCTAATTCCTCCTTTGCAAGTTTGAGAGCTTAGGGGAAAAAAAAATTTATCATATTCATCCGCCGGAGACACATTAAGCTTTTTGACTCGTTGCAGCACCTGACAAACCCAGTGTATAACACTATAACCCCACCACAATTCCCGCATCGATGGGAACAGACTGTCTGGAAAAAATTAGGTTAAGATTTTGTTGTTAGATGTAAGTTAGTTTTAAGTCTAAGATTCATAAGGTGAGCCCTATCAATTTTTAGACAGTGAATGTATGGTGTACATTATACTTTTGTAACAATCACATATCAAAATATAAAATTATTAAAAAAAAAGTATAAAATGTAGCGAAGCCAGAGGAATTACAATGATTTATCAAAGTATTACCCTGAGAAAAAAAAGAGATTGTCTCACGACTTCTTTTCAAAATACGAAGTGAATTTTTTTTTTTTATATATATATATATATATATATATATATATATATATATGATGTGAGAAGACCACAGGAGAATTTAGACTAGTTATATCACTTTTCGATGGGGGTCATACGGAAAAGTTCACCGTGTTTTTATTTTTTCTCTTGGTCTTGATTTTATTTTACGTAGAGTTTTAGAACCACTTCTGTGATTAATTAGACATTTCCTATCCTATTCACCATTTGTTGGAACTCGAATTTTGTCCAGACAAGCCATTACTCTATCTCGGCCTTCCGACGGTTTTTTCCAAGTCTTGCACCGAGATATTCCTTCGATGACGATATGTTGAATTGAGCTAATGAAGCCACTGGCTACGAACTCAATGGGTTTCTCGGAAAGTGAAAGCGTTCTTTGAGTGGGCGGTGAGGGTCAAAGCTTTTTAGCACTTAAAAATACTGTGTGCACATTCGTGCCTTATCCATGTGTGTCTGCTATTGAGTCGTATTTATTGATCCAATATAACGGAATATAGAATAGATTATAAATACATTGATGACAATGAAATTTCAAATTTTATTTGCCTGTATGTCGCGATGTTGTACGAAAACGGTTGTAAAAAATTCAGCTCAAGTGTGATATATGATACGAGGTTAGCTTTATTTTCTCCACAACTATTTTATTAAGAGTATTTGTAATAAAAGTTCATTAAAGCTATAACAAATAATACATGCAATCATCACGTCAACATCTTAAATTCTATTCCCAATTGAAATGTTTCTTTTTTATTACAAATTATTGATTAATAATTGACTTTCATTATTTTTCATATTATAATTAGCATCTCAAGAGCCTCTAATAAAGTTTTCATGCAAAGTATCACATTTATATTTGAAACAGCTTTTTATGACTTTAAGCAATCATAGCCCATTATCAGCATGGCAGAAGGCAGTCGAGGCAGGAACGGGCTAGTTTTAAGTCAGCGTGTAAGATTAGTTAATACCTAGTCCCGTTTCATATATATAATTTTTTATGGTTAAAAATATGTAAGTTTTTAATATATGAACACCGACGTCATCAAAAGAAGACACATCAAGTTCTTCGACTCGATGAAACACAGTCTAAACCCTCTATTCAAAGACATGACACCACCACCGCTACCGGCACGATGGCAACTCACAAGATCGAGTAAAGCAGAGGAAATGGTGGACATCACGGCGCTTGGCCCACCAACAACAAGCCTCTAAGGGGCACCCTCACTGAAATCAGACTAAATATGACTACACTACATGCCTAGAGAGACTCTAAGCCCAGCCACCAGTGGACTCTCACCACTGTACCGCAACAACCAACCTCCACCGAGGCTTCCCACACCCCTTAATCCTCTCACACCACCTTCAAGCAGGTACTCCTAGTATAAGGATCCGATTAACCTAAATATTCTATATTTTTCCCTCGTCCTGAATTTCTAACTAGAGAGCTTAGGGGGGAAATATATATATATATATATTGTAACATTCATGATATTTGAGAATATCATGACCAGCCACCCTCCCACTTTGTCCAGCATCTGCCCTTATGCTCTTAGGAGTGGGGATGAGATGAAGGGCGAGGCTTAGTCAGTCTTAGCCAAGAGCCAGAGAGCAAAGCAGAGCAAGCTCCCGTTCCGTTGACGGTCATCAACACAAGCAGAGGAGAAGAAGAAGAAGAAGATTACACGGATATCATCGATTGGGTGATATAGATATTGTTTGATTTGAACAACATTAAAATTAATGAATGGAAGGCATTTAAAAATAATTACAGGGATGTTTTTTGTTCGATACAATATGACTTCAAAAAAAGAAAAAAAATTATAGTTTTCTTTTATTATTTTTATTATTAAATGAAAATAATACTGATCGGATGACACATAAACTTTAGAAGTTTATACAAACAAAAACAAAACTATTATTAGAAGTATTGACCCTAGTAAAGTCTATGGAATTATCAGCAAGAGAAGCTTTTGCTTTCATTATCACTTAATCTATAAAACAGATCCTAAATATTCTTTGAATGCTTAAGTCCATTATAATTAATTTTATAGCAAGGAAATAAAATGAGCTCATACAATTTTATACACGACAACGACCTCCCTATCTTTTCGTAACATTTATAATTTTTTTATAAACACTATCTTTTCACTCAGGTAAAATATTCAAATCACACACACACACTCAACAATTTTTCTCTATTGTTACTAATTACCAGTAGAATTGTCTAGTACTTTAATTAAAAACCAATATGTATTACTAATCACACTCAATCGTCTTTTCAACAAATGTTTTCCAAATCGCGTTATGATCCATAAAACAATGTACCTTCGAACTAATCCATACTAATTAGCATAATAATTTGGTTAAGTAAAAAATTAAAACAACTTGTACGCTTTTCAAGCAATTTAAAACCTTGCAAAATTTGAACTATTATTACTATAAACTTTGTAAAATTTCAATACCCGTTATAAACAACCAATTCAACAAATCGAACGCAGCAACATAATATTGTGGATCCACTTAAAAAAAAAAAAAATTTATGAAATTTTTTTTTTATTTATAAGGAAAGGCAATTGTAACATTCATGATATTTGAGAATATCATGACCAGCCACCCTCCCACTTTGTCCAGCATCTGCCCTTATGCTCTTAGGAGTGGGGATGAGATGAAGGGCGAGGCTTAGTCAGTCTTAGCCAAGAGCCAGAGAGCAAAGCAGAGCAAGCTCCCGTTCCGTTGACGGTCATCAACACAAGCAGAGGAGAAGAAGAAGAAGAAGATTACACGGATATCATCGATTGGGTGATATAGATATTGTTTTTTTTATTATGGATCCATTAAAAAGAGATTGAGCTCAATTTTCATTTTTTTTATATAACTAATTAGTAGTAACTATCCTTGTTCAAAAGGAATTGAATATTTTTTTATATAAATAATGTCAGCACTATTTATAATTATAATTATTTGTTATAACCATTTTACTTGTATATATTTCACAATTCCCAGTTTCTCAATTTATTAATAACTATAACATTAGCCTTGAGATCGGGCGATTCAATCGGGATAATTTCCTATGTCGAAGACATAAAAACAAGTTGAATTAAAGATCTCATGACGGACCTACCAAATTAGTTAAGGTCAATTGATATAATAAATTAGAAAAATAGAATGGTAGAAAATGAGGTAGGTTTCAATATATGTATATGAACTCCTCACTCCACCTTCAAAAGGTACTCCTAGTAAAAGGATCCGCTCACCCCAAATAAATTCCTTTATTTTTCCCTTATCCATAATCTTAAAAATTTGAGGGCTAAGGGGGAAAAAAATATATCTATATATATGAACTCCTTAAAATGCATATATTATGTAGTAGAAGGAGCAACCCACAGCTAAATTATGTTAATGTACATATATATTCAGCATGCATGGATAAATATGTTAATGCACATTAAGAACCATCACGTATTAACTGGGCGGATCCATCCATAGAACGACAGACATATTATATGTTTATAATTGATTAGTTTATAAATTAAATAGAATTACCATGTTAAATAATATATTACTATGGTAATATCACCGTTGGAGTTGGAAGTTGTGAACGCAAAGCTAATGAGAGTTTCAATTACTTCCTCTGATTATAGATCGGAAAACCAAAATAATCACATGGCACGTTGTTTCAGAGATGGGAATGCTTTCATAAATAAAGTCCCCTGAACATTACCGAGAAGCGTTTTCGAAAATAATTTGAATCGTTTATTCATTTTATGAAACGAGATTAGTTTAGGAGTCGTTAAAAAGGTGCGATCAGATGGCTGGGCTAATGCGGACTGTTCCAGGAATCTGGCTGACTCTGATCGATAGCAGAATATTGTTGTATCATCTGGTACTGTCCAGTCACCGTTTAGTCATGTAACTTCTGCCATGACTGGAGGAACTGCTATAAGACATCTTGCAACATTATGGCAGTGAGCATCAGGGAATTTAATTGATTCAAAGTGTTGTGTCAACTTCTTCACCACGAATAAATAGATGCTGTTCGCTCATGGATCAGAAAACAGCCGCCCTCGTTTCCATATCTAAATAATAAAGCCTACGATGTGAGTTAAGATAGGAGGGATTAGTGCACGAGACGGGATGAGCTCGGTAGGTGCGCGGCCATAGCCCGCCCTCTGACCTGCCTATATAAGGACGAAATTCTGAGCTTGTTTCCTCTTTGTAATCTGAAGGTGAGCCCATCACCTAGTCCTGTTCACATTGTATTGTAATTTTAACTTCAAATAGAAAATTTTGTTTTGTAAATATTACCTCCTTCAAGTGCATCTGCGCATGCAGCACGAGGAGAACATTGTAAATATGGTTCATTGAATTTCGATCATAAGTTGTAAAAATGTTGTTGAATAAAGGGGTTTTTGGGGGAAAAAAATAAAAAAGCTTGTTTCATCACAGTTTTAGAGTGGCATACTTACGAAAGTGGTCTGAAATACTACATTCCAGCAGCGGAGGAACAGTTAGTTCCGCGAAGATTTTGAGCTGACTACGGTGGATGAATTCATTCGCTCTAGACATATCAAATTATCGTTGCAATATATGGCCCGAGTTTAACACGATTACCCCCGCTCCGTTCCCCCATGGATGGCAGAAGCCAGTCGAGGCAGGAACGTTCTAGTTTTAAGTTAGTATTTAAGATTAGTTAATACCTAGTCCCGTTTCATTTATATAATTTTTTACCATAAAAAGATTTTAAAGTTTTGAATCCTCCGGCCAGCTCTGCTGTACGGTGTCCCGGTATTTACCCACTTGACTAACCATACAGCTAAATGTCTCCAACACTTCCAGAATGGGATCATGCGAAAAGTGGTCCGACTTTCGAGTGGTGGACCTCTTTCGAGAGGTTGAAGAACGCTGACCTGCACCCGTTGCTTGGTGTGCCGTCGGTGGGTCCATCCGCCGGAGACACATCAAGTTTTTTGACTCGTTGCAGCACCTGACAAACTCAGTGTTTAACACTATGGCACCACCACCCCTCCCGCATCGATGGCAACAGACTGTCGGGGAAAAATTAGGATAAGAATTAGTATGTAAATTAGCTTTAAGGTTGATCAAAAAGGTGAGCCCCAACACCTTTATTAGCCAGTTTAGTCCAGTCACGTATAATGTATATCATTATACTTGTTTATTCATTATATATTTTTTATAAAATAATAGGACCTGTATATAATGTAGCGATGCTACAGGAAATACCAGAATGATTTGTGAATGGATTTGCCTAAGGATCTATAATTATATATAATTGTCTGTAAAATTGAAGGGGTTATGGAAAAAAAAAAAGAAAAAAAAAGTTTTTAAGATATGAACTCCTTAAAAGGCATATATTATGTAGTATACCCAAATTATGATAATATACATTTTAATTTAAATTGTATAAAATATTAATTAACTGGTTAAGGGGGGGGGGAATCGTTTCATTCATTCGGAATGAGACACTTGAAGTGAACACTGCTCTCTCTCGGCACTGGCGCTTGTAGCTCTGCTCGAAGCCTGGGTTTCTTATTTAATTACATCTGCACCTCTCTTTCCTAACCTTGCTATGTTTTAGTCCGGCGTTGTCAGACCTTCCCACATCTCACTATGAGATTATCTGCCTTCGTCTCGCTAAAACTAACACTTCCTTGTAAGAGATCCCTTCCATGCAGACGAGGGTCTCTGGGGTCCAGTCTGCCTCTTTCCGGTTCACACTCGCCGTTGGGATCCGGACGGTTTTCGCCTGCCCTCAGATGCCGAGTGTGAACCAGTGGTTATTCCAAGACCACTTAAACTACCTATAACACTTACCCTGTACCTCTTCTCCTGAACATAGTGCACTGTCGGGGCACACCTTCTAAGATCTTATGGAGTCAAATCAATAAGCAAAATACGAGTTAAGCTACCCACTGACTAGGCCGCCAGCAAAGGTCAAAGACCACACGTTTACCCATTTATCTCTTTCTTGACGCTCGCCAGGCAGTGGCCGGGTCGACGAGACCATAGCCCACGGTGGCCATCTAACTGTCCATACATTTCATATTTCACTTGACCCTTTAACTGACAAGGGGCATCTCCTACAATCCCTTCGTGTGCTAAAGTAATTATTTATAATTTAAAAAAAGTTTGTTGTTTTTTTTTTGTTTTAAAGTGTGATAATTGGTAACACTGGTTGGGAGAGAAGACTGGCGGTAGCTGCTGATATATATTTGTCACTTCATTTCCATAGTCGCAGAGATCCATTCCATTCAACAGGTTCATTTAAGTGCATGCCACCCTCGCGTGCAGTAATTCTCGCAGTGTTGCCAACACGGCAGAAGTGCATGGAAAGCAGCATCGGCGGATGGCCAAGCCACTTTGAACACCGTTAAGGCGACTTGGAGGGCTCATTACGTTAATTATCCATTTTATGGACTAACTCAACGTGCAAGTATAAATTACTTGTAAATAATCTTCAACCACTTCTTAGAACAAGCTAATACTTAATTTATAAAGGCATTTCCATTACGCCTACTAGGACGAGCTAACCTTGATATTGTTGCATTTTCCCAATGTTTCGGCTTTATAATTCCGTCTCAAAGGACATTTATATAATTCTGCTGAGCCCAAACGGTGAGGCTCTAATTTCAATAAGTCATTGAGTGATCAGCTTGCAAATGGATGTGGGGTCCTAAAGTAATCAAGTCTCACAGTTATTGTTTCCGTTGCAAAAAGTCTTTCACTGACTTTGCTTGATCATAGCGCACATAAATCACAATGTTTAATCCATACTATTATTATTTAACAAGCCGAGATCTTTAGTTCCTTAACCTATTGAGATAAGAAATTTTGTTTACAGAATATTCCTAATGTCTGATGAGATTGTACTTGTGTTGCATACAAATCATTTTTTTTCTTCCCCTTCCTGAGGTCTGAACCTCAAACGGGGTTTCCCCACAAGCACGTGAATCGTGCCCAGTTAAATAATCTTGTGGAGGATAGTCTTTTTAAAAAACTTTATTATGAATAACAATCAAAACACTGGTATATATACAAATATTAATCAGTTACAGCGTTAGAACATACTTTAGTAAAGGCTTAGGCACAAGTGAGGGTGTCTTGGCCGTAAGCAGGTAGGCAAAGGGTAGGATTTTTGGGAGGATAATGGTTACTTACAAAAAACAAGGGGACCATAACTCTCAACTGAGGTACACGTTTCTACTAAAAATATAAGATATAATGAGCATTACATAACTGCCCTTTGGGGTACGTCGCCTGTGGTGCGCGTATTCCGGTGCAATGGGATTGTTGCGTCGGTCAGCGCACCTTACGTTATTCTGTTTTACTTCGTTGAGTTGCACAAAACTGTAATTATCATTGCCAAATTTCATCTGATCCCAATCCTAGAAAAACGCGTGGACTTATCGATATTGGGTAGAAATGTACCTGCTTTGATAAAGGACTAAACTTGGATATTATCTATTATTCCCCTGATTATCTGTCGATTCATCGATACTATAAAGACTCGAGATCGAACTTCGGTACCATTGTAGCCGATAGAACAATGTTGCTCCGTAGATAATATTTTGCCATTGTAGCCGACAATACTGACGCTAATAGTCCTTATCTCTGGCCAGGTATTGATCGGGATCTGAACCGGAGGATGGTCCCGTGATCCTTCCTGGAGCAGATCCTATCGCGCCCTTCCGCTCCCTTGATCGCATTTAGCGATCCTTTAGTCCCGCCTTTGTCTCTTATATGTCCTGCTAAAAGTGTAACAAAAGGTCCAATCACTGCCAAGCGTCGGTACATTGTGTCTGCCGCATACTTACGCAGTTGTTACGTTACAGATCCCGGTTCTGTAACTGTTCTTTGACGATTATCGCTCATAAGTAAATATTTCTAGATTAATCAGTAAATAGTTGCAATGTCTGCCACCTCGAAGCCGAATCAGGGTGTCTCTTCCCCTCTTTCCTTCGACAATATGTCCTTGTTCTACTACCTTTACCCGTACTCTTGTAAGCCTCCTGGTATACACAATATCCTACAGTTCAAATCCTAAGTCTACACCTGTAACTCAAGTATTTGTTCCCACTGCAGCTATTGTCAGTTCCTTTCTTCCTCACTACATCAGTCTCTGGACTTCTTCCCTTCCTGATATCCGACATGCTTCATCCTTATTATATTTTTTTTTTTACTGAATTCCTGTATTCAGTTTTGATTGAGACTGAAATTCAGTCTGAGTTTTACTGAATACGGTAAACAAGATAAAAAATCAACTTCAGTGAATGACGCAGATACAACTCATAAAAAATTCTAGCGTAATCTTCAGTGGCCTTTATGACGCACAATTATCACTAAGCAACATGATTACGCCTTTAGTCACAGATGTCATAGGGCATTAAATGATTTTTTTTTAGTCTAAAATATCTTTAATAAAATGGTTACCTGCGATCTGTTCAACGTATTTTAAGCAGTGCTTAGGACCTCAGTTGTTTGACGTTTTGTTTCTTTGGGGTGAATGGTGCTCTTTAAACAAAAACACTTACCTTGTCAGAGTATCAGACAGAGCTCTCTACAAACAAAATGCTAGTTGGTTTTGGTGGAGGTACCTTCCTTAAGTGTCACTGCTGGTCGCCAGGTATGAGGTGGAGTACATTTTTACACGGTTGAGTAATTGATACCTTCAGAAACCATTTGTTGACAAACATTTATGTCTTAGTTTAGACATTTAGACATTCCTGGTGACCTATAGATATATCATTTATCTTTTATTATTGCTGTAATCTTATTTATTTGTATTTATTGTCATAGTGGTATTATAATTCCCATATAGTCCATATTCCGATGGGAGCCTACACTATTGCCTTCTATAAATGTATGAATTACTTATAGACTATTGTTTTGGACAAAACTATATTTTGTTTTTGTGATAAATTAACCATATAATTACTGAAATCTTTATTGTGCTAAAATTACCATCTGCCTCATTGGGCAATGAGTAATTGAGATAAATGGTCTCAGTCATACCATATTTACAATTCATCATTCATACAGTATTTACAAACAGCCCAGAGACCTTCCAAATCCATATTGTTGTCACCTCCCTCGCGTGCGAAAGAGGAGGCGGAGTCTTGGGAAGTCCCTCACGCTCCTCCGTCAGCCGTGTCACCGGATACGAGCCAGCGGAGGCTGAACACCTTACTTCAGATCGAAAAGATTCATCCTTTATATGTTGCCTTACAGTTTTTTGTATTCGCATACATTTGTATACCAGATATTTTAGTGCATTGGTACGCGAGTAAGTATTCCTGGAATATTTACCGGGATACTCCAGGAGCAGCGTCACCGGGTAGGAGCCAGCGTAGGCTTACCAAGAGCGCGAGAGCCACATACGCTAAGGACATGATTGGAAAAACTGGCCATTACCAGGACTCCTACTGTTACGCATTTATAGCAGGTCATGAGGCCACTGCCGTTTTAACCTTCGAGGAGGATTATAGGGATGAGTGGTGCAGTGCAATGACTGTGCTAGGGGATTAGGGTGGTTGGATAGGTTACTATGGAATTTCATGAACTTGAAAGGGAAGAGTTCGAGAATGTAAGGTATATTAAGATCGTTCTGAAGGGTGTTGTGTCCACCTCTTAATTATGAATAATTAAAAGTTCCCCCTCTTATCGAATCATACGGATACAGGGAGAGGATAACCATATGATATCTTGAGTGCTCTACAACTGTACACCAAGTTGAATTATGTCGCTAAGACTCCTTTGTAAATGACGATAGTCCTAAATGATAAATAAAATAATGATTAAACAACGGAACTGTTGAATGAACATCAATATACGTATAGTTTCCCTCTGCCGGCCTATGACGAGGCAAGCAGTGGACCGGTAATGGCGAAATCGATTCAATAATTACCCAGTCAATTGTTGATCAGGTTGGCTCTGGAACAGCTGTACTTAGGCCCAAGTACTCGATGTAATTGTCCTTTAATAATTTAACACTGATCTAAGGCTCTTAGATGAATTATTAGCAACTCAATTGTTTATCCGTGATGGCCGGTTCGGCAATTTACTCACAAGTGAACGAGTCGTTCGTTCACGGCTGGTTTCATCTTCGCGTCATTGCGCATCTCGTGAATCTCGCTTCGAATCAGCCAAGAAACAATAGAACAGCAAGACAGGCGTATGCGTATGCTTCAATTTTCAACGGCCACTACTTTCTCCCAAAATATATGTGAGGCAGGGCAGAGGAGATTACAATCACCCGCCTTGAGCTATGGTTTCAAAGTTAATCCTCGCCAAAATGTAATAAGATATAAAGGAACGTTATAATAGATCGTTTTGCGATAACCGTCCTCTTTTCTTTCAGTAAAAAGTAATCCTGTCTTTTATGACAGTGATGAACTACTAAACACGCTGTCCCCGACCTGTTCTACAAGTCAGTGTTACCAACTGCCATGACTCAGAACTAAGATAATAACCAACTGTGTTTATTGATGGGCACTCATTCATTTTTATTTACCATTCATTTAGACAAAATAACTAATCATTGCATTAACAAAATATATGCTGAAGGCTTGATTTTAACCTTCAAACAACTTACCTTTCCTTATTCTCATTTCCATATGACAAGATGTCTTGTAACGCCTCCATTTATACCCTGATTAACTGTATGTTCATATCATGTCCATTGGACTAACTCATATTATTACTAAATTTAACAGCAACTTAACTGCTAATCCTAAATCATTGAAGATCTTGTAGATTTATCTCGATATAAACATAATTGTAACACTTAAGCAACAAGGCACAAGCGTAAACAGCGTCAATGACAAACCATTGCCATTATTTAAACAATGTTCAAAGTATATTAAGTGGTTGTATCTGTTCAGTTGTTAACACTGTTTATTAGAGCAGATTTACCAGTATCTGTTGGTACCCAATTAAATGCTAACACTAATTTTTTTTTTTTTTTTTCTTAATAAACTCATAGATCCAAAATAAAATCACATCCAACCCCTAATATGGATAATAATAATAACAATAATTGTGATAAGCCATCTCAGCCATACCATATTATGGTATGAATTATATACATATATACATACATGCATTATAATACATAAAATCTCATCCTTCCAATATACATGCATACATAGCCCAGGAATCCCCCAAATTCACCTGTGGGATAGGTTAGGATTGGGGAGATCACTACTTCACTGCCTGGCATAACTTATCCGCCTTTCAATTAGGCCAACCCATTATATTCATCTCCTGTTGTTATCTCCATCTGTTATTCACTGCCTTGATAATTTATGTAAATATTTAACACAGGATTTGACTCACTTATGTACCACAGTTTAAGAAATGAATGGTGGGCTATAACACGGTTGTCATGATTTTCTTATTTATGTTGCTCCAAATGAAAATAAAATTATCGGAAAGTATAACTTTCCAATCGAAACAGCATTCTTTGTCTTCTATATATTAAATCAATACACAGTATGTCACTCACAACACCATGAATGCTTTTTATTTGCAATATTATATGTGTGTTTATTTTATGTTTCAGACCATGGAAGTGGATACATGGAAACACCACTGGCCACCTACAAGCCTCCAGAGGAAACCCTTGCTGCCATTGGCTCTGTATCTCGCCTTTTCTGTGAAGCCTTTGTCGGTAAGTCTACTCTCATAGAATACAAGCGTAATAGAGTGATCATAAACATTATATCATGCATAAGTGTTTATTACACCCTCGGTAGACTCTCACTACCTTCCCGAATCCACCCGCCTCCTTCAGGCATCCCACACCCTATATCCTTCTCATACACCCTTCAAATGGGGGACTCCCCTTAGTGAAAGGCACTCATTAGCCCAAAATAATTTTCCTTTATTTTTCCCACATCCTATTTTATAAGTTTGAGAGCTAAGAAAAAAAAAAAAAAAAAAAAAAAAAAAAAAAAAAAAAATAAGTGTTTATTTACATTTATAAACATAACCCTGTAGGGATGCTACAGGAAATACAGAATAATTTGTAAATGGATTCACTTGTGGATCTATAATTGTATATAATTGTCTGTAAGTTTAAAGGGGCTATGAAGAAAAAAAAAAATATATATAAAAAAATAAATAAATAAGTGTTTATACAAAATAAGGGTAACTGTATGTTCATATAATGTCCGTTGGACCAACTCATATTATTACTAAATTTAGCAGCAACTTAACTGCCTCTCTGTCATTAAACATCTTGTTGTAGATTTCTCTCGATATAAACATAATTGTAACACTTAAGCAACAAGGCACAAGCTTAAACAGTGTCAACGACAAACAAAAGTTATTTGCCATAATTTAAACAATGTTCAAAGTATCTGTCAGTACCCAATTAAATCCTAACACCATTTTCTTGGCCACTTGTACTGATGTGCCCTACCCTCCCAGCCTCATGCTGCTGGGAAGCAAACATGCGATTTATAATATTTTAAGGGTGACCATTGAGTAAAATTTGGAATAGTGGAAGACTGTTCACTATTTAATGCTGCACTGGATTAGCTGATAAGAAAAGAAATTGATAAGAAAAGCTCGCCAACAGATGGAAGGTGAGGAACGTGCAGAAATGCGACAGAGGATCTGGCCAAGAATGGCTCTGAATAACCAATCAGCAGTGTCTGAGGTGCAAGACCGGAGGCGGCTGCAACTGGCAATTTGCCAGACCACACACTCCATTGTCTGACCGCCAGCCTGTCTGTCTCGCTGCAAATAGTTATATTACATTCAGAATCGTTAACATATCATACTTAGAGATAATAAACAATAACAGATGGAGTGATTTAGGACTTACAGAGTTTTTATTTTGCTTACATAATACATTAATCAAATTTCTGGAATAGCAATATACTTGGGAAGAAAACAAACAAGTAATATACAGTGCAGTGTCGCTGAGTATAACATGATGATATGGCACTGATACCTAGACCAGTAGGTCACAAGAAATAAGTCTAATCCCTGTAGAAATGGATTTCTTGGAAAAATGAAAAGAATGGAAAGTAAATAAATATATAAGTTAATAAATTCACACTTATGAATTGGATACAAGAGTATGTTTTGCTGGAATCGGGTTAGGTTGAAAAAGTGTGTGATAGGTTTTCAACACAGTGGGTAATGGATAACGTCTTAACATGCAATGTATGTCAGCATCAGGTCCTCATTGTGAGATGGGGTTTTGTCCTCTAGAACATGTCGGAGACTGTAGTCCGCCATATTATGCAGTCTTTAGATGCTTTATTAGCGCTCTAATTAATCCAAGCAGATCCCCGATGAAATAGACACTGATAAAAAATACAATATAAAATCATTATCCGTTATCTTGATGTACCATGAATTTAGTTTCCACTTTATGCCATTTAATATTATGGTGATTATTCTTTCAGGACATATTGATCTTCCCGATGCTGCGAGTGAAGTCAAATGGGGCAAAAAGGGAAATGCAACCTTTGAGGCTCCGCATATTGAAGTGTTTCTGGTTCAAAGGTAAGTTTCAAGTACATTTTTATAAAATTATGTAAAAAATAATTTTAATTATTACAAAATAACTAGGAGGCTCTGCTCCTTGCTTGCTTTGCTCGCCAACCTCTGTGCCAGACCCAGTCACCTTTTCTTACGAATAAGAGATGGAGAAATAATATGAATAGAGACTAATTCGTCGACCAAAGCGATGCATTTTTGGAAGAACAGCCAGCATGCGAATGTGTGAATGTCTACAGCAGATGTTCCGGGTAGATAGGATTTCAAAAAAAAATTTATTTTGGGTGAATTTGGATTGCTTGTCATGGTTATGAATAAATCTGGACCCCCGATGTGAGATATTTGTAATATGGGTAGTGTAATAAAATGTATGACGGAAAAAAACAAAAAAATATTTTATATAGTAGAGAGATATAAAAAAAATGTTCTTATTTTTGTTTGGGACGAATGCCCTCCTCCGTTCCTCTTTAACTCGGGTCTGAGGACCTCTTGCAGTCACCCCTTCCTGTAGCCAATGATCTGAGACTTTCTCTCTCTTCTAAGCACCGGTTTCTTTCCTGCTTTATGAGGGTTACAAATCCTTTTGCTTATTCTTTTTTATATCTGGTACTTGGAGCCTCCGATCTCATTAGCAATACCCAGTAACCATACTTCAAAACGACCCCAACTAGTGTTAAATTAAATGACAATAATAATAAATCTATCGGCATTGCCAGGCTGAGCGGAGAGAAGGAATTGGAAAAGTATAGATTAGGAATATAGGGAGTGATATAGTTACTATTAATATAATATTTGGATAAAACCATCAGTAATCTAATGTTGCCTATTTATTACTATAGAGAAAATGAAATTGTCGGAAAATACTTGATGATAAACAACGTGGACACTTCAGACTTAGGCACTTACTACTGCACTATCAGCAATACTGGCGATCAGAAGATAGTCATGGAGACTACTTTGAAAGGTAACATTAAATAGTCAATTATCTAAACTTTTTTTGTGTAATTCCTTAAGATATAAAAGATAAACACAATATGATACGCGATGGGAGCGGCTAATTCTTCTGTCCAGTTGTCAAGCCCTCTAGCTACGGTGTATCTGTTCACATTAGATGTGATTCAATTAAATTATATTATCTAATAAAGTTGTTGGTGTTAGTTTTCAATTGATATTACTAACAAATGTTTACTATGTTGTAGCTCTGACTGATGATGTAAGCAGCTGCCCTGGATATTGTCATTTTAGCTTGATCTTTATTCTTGTGTCTGCGCCGTTCGTATTGGTGCTGCTCTATTACGTCTTGAAGTCCATCGTCAATAGAAGATTCTGGGGTAAAGTAACTGAGTGTGAGTATTTTAATTGTTTGTAATAAATAAAACAATTACCTCTGTTTTCTTAATTGATTAGGTTTGTCAGTCGGCTGACTTGCTCCTCTTTTCACTGTAGCTATTTACATATTTCAGCTTAGAACTAAAAGGGGAGGATACATAAAAGTTATTTTCTGATCAAACTGAACTGTAAACTGTGCTCCAGCAATCTCTCTCGAAATTATAGCTAACCCGTTGAAAGCCAAGGGCCCACGTGACTCTGGATCTTATTATTATTATTTATTATAAATGGTTTATTAAATTTTTGTTTATTTACTTCATTTCATCATCAAGTTCCTGATGTTCAATTGATCTAAATCTGTGCATACAGTTGTATTATTAATTACGTAACAATATTTTATCATTTTCAATTTGTTAATTAGAAATTCTGTTATAATCTCAAATCTGACTAAATTACAAATAAGTAATGACAGACAGCTGCTCAATAGAAAAATGTTGTGAGTACTGTGATAGACCGTTGAACTCCTGTTTACCAACCTCTGTCCTAACACAAGAGCTGCCACAGGCATTAAATTGAATCTGTGGCAAAATAACTCGCTATAAGATTATGTTTTATAATCTTGACCTTTATTTTATTTTGTTGGTTTTCTTATTTGAATTAGCTATTTCTTTATTAAGGTTGCTGCTCACTTTCTATCATGATACTGAGTGAACCCCAACCGGATTATTCCCCTCAGAGAAAATCGTTAGGAAAGCCTGGAATCAAACCCAGGTTTTCGTAATCACCGGAATCGCAGTCTTCTCTCTTGTCGTACTTCATTCAAATGTTGAATACTGTCACTTAATCTGCTTGTTGTTTAACACTTTATCTCGCTCATATTAGTTTGATTTATATCTTAAAATTAAAACCTTTTTCAAAGGCTTGTATGTCATTATGTAAAAATGTGTACACAATGTTCATTAATTAATTTTATTGGTCAGTTTTGCGAAAATAAACTGGAATATAATTTTACATTTTTTAATAAAATGCCATTCCATTATGTTTGAAATAACATTTGTCTTATTTTATCCAATTTAGATAACCCATTCAAAGAAAATAATTCAAAGAAAGTTGGCATTGTGGTTTTATATCATGAATACGATGAGGATTTTGTTGAAGGAAGTCTCAGACCAGCAGCTAATGCAGACGGTTCAGTCTTTTTGTTTCTTCAAAAACTAAAACATGACGGTATGTAAAGATTTAATCGCTTTATATTATTTACAAATATAACACAAGAACTATATTTCATTTGTAATTATTATTGACGATTATGTTACAGTTCCGATTGGCGATGAAACAATTAATCTCTGCTCGAGGATTGGCAAGATGGCAGTGGTCTTGTCCAAGAATTTCTCTCCTATTTGGACAATACCAGCTATCCAGGAAACTCTCGAAAAGGTTATGATCCCCAACAAGACTTTCTCAATAATATTGCTAGAGGTAACGTTGAGAACTCTGTAACTTACAACTGTCATATCTTTAGCAATAGGAACATACTTATTTTATTAGGTTGGTGCGAATGAAATGTCGGATTCTTAAGTGAACATATTAAACTGCATATCTTTTTCCAAAAGCTGTTTATTTAATCAAAATATGCTCCATTTACTTCAATACACTTTTCTCAACGAGATTTTAATGCAAGATGCCTGTCTTGAAGAAATTCTGATCTTTAAAATCAATGAACTCTGATATGGCATTTTTCAGACTGTTTCATTTTCGTACTGTTTAGCCCGTTAAAAAAAAGAAAAAAAAAAGGGATAGCAATGATGAGCATACGTTCAAGCAATCCATCTTATTTCGCTCGGTTAGTTCGTGCGGTATCCACTATCCATTTTTTTCACCTTACCGATTTCAGAAAGATGTCGCAATATTGTTGTATGGTCAACTTCCATTCTGGCAGCAAGTGCCCTTGAAGAAACAGTTGGATTCGTTTCCACCAATGCTTTCAAAACATCATTTTTCACAGACGTTTCGGGTCTTCCACGCGGTTCATTTTGCAGGGAAAAATCACCAGACCGAAATTTTTCAAACCAACGCTGCACTTTTCAATCGTTCACAGTATTCTCCCCAAACGCCTTTAGCGCATTATTACCAAGTTTATGCTCATATAAGAAAATTACACGAATATCGGTTGAATTCATATCGGTCAAAAATTCAAAGCAAATAACAAATTATAACAACAAAAATAACACTTTTGAGAAAATCTTCTTTGCTAAAATGTGACTCTGGCAATGGGCAGTACGACTATAAACCAGGTTATGTCAAAAACAAAAGCATAACAAAAACAGGGAGACAAACGTTCACATTTAAAGAAAATCCAACATTTCATACGCACCTACGTAATATTAATAATTTTTATTAGTCAAGGAGAAAAAAATATTGACGCAGACAGCATTTGTACTACGGATCTTTTGATTGTCATTCTAACGACCTTACCACTAAGCTACCCACTTAAATATTAGAAAATACCAAATGAATATATCAAAATAAATTACAAAAATAAAAATGATTATATTTTTATTAAAAATGCAAATATTAAAGGCTTCACTGCTAATCTTAAATTTAAAATAAGAGCTGTGGTTCAACTCTTACTTTAAATGTTTATGCAATAGAAAGAAATGAAAATGTTACTTGTTTTTTGATGGATGTCTTCTGTACCATGTCGATTAAATAATTCATTCACTGTAGCTTCCGTGACTTTCAAATATTATCTATTCTATATTAGTAATATATTATAGTATAGTAATTAGTAACTTGTATCACTTTCTTTTAACAAACAAACAAACAACAGTCTTGGCTGCCTCTCTCAACTTACATGTTAACTAATAGCTTACTTTGCACATCACCCAAACCTAACTCTCTATAACTCTTTACCACAACACGTAACAAGTTACATCATCTCTCTCTGTTGCTAACTGCCAACTGACTTTTAAAGAGGACACATTAGTCTGAAACTCAAGCAAAAATAATCTATAACCCAAAGCACTGTATATGGCCATGGGCTCTACTACATCTGATATGTGGCAACAAATCCATCTAGTTAACTCTAATTATAATCCGAGCCCAGGACCTTCTAATCTTCGGCCAGGTGCCAAGATCCACCTGATCCGTCCCCTAACAAATATGTTTTCTTTTTAACGCAAAGTATCCATTTAAATAATATGGGGACCGGAAAGTAATGTCGTTTTTTTTACATTAAATTCAAACATATAAATTTTTAACAAGTTTTTTTTTTAATCAATGATGTAATCACCCTAGTTATCAACAACCTTTTGCCATCTAATGTGCAAATTTTCAATGCCAGATCGATAAAAGTCAATTGGTTTTTGAGGAAAATATCTGGAGATGGCATTTTGGACATCATCCGAATTTGCAAATTTTTTCGCGATCAGAATAAATTGAAATTCGAGGGCGCCGCAATATCGGGGGAGTATGGTGGGTGAGACTGGAGATGGAAAATGGGTCCTCTATGATAATCCAAAACACAAAAGGCAGTGTCTCCCTGCGAATGAATCGTCACGAAGTACACCTAAGCCAGGTTTACATTCCAAAAAGGCGTTTTTGTGTGTTTGGTGGAGTATTTAGAGGTTCGTTCATTTTGAAGTGCTGAAACCTGCACAAACTATGTATGCAGACCTTTTCTGTGAACCATTGGATCTAGTAAATCAATCTTTAATTTTAAGAGTGCTCAGCGATTGTCAACAGAAGGCGTTATTCTGCAACACGATAATACAAGACCGCACTGCGCAAGACGAACCCTGGAAAAAATTAATGAATTGGGGTGGGAGGTATTGCTTCACCATACTTGCCCGATATTGTGCCATCGGATTTCCATTTATTCCGATTGCTACATTTTCCACGTGGCAAACAATTTGAAAATTTGGATGATGTCCAAAATGCCATCTCCAGATATTTTGCTCAAAAACCAATTGACTTTTATCGATTCGGCATTGAAAATTTGCACACTAGATGGCAAAAGGTTGTTGACAACGAGGGTGATTACTTCATTAATTAAAAACAAAAACTTGTTAAAAATTTGTTTGAATTTAATGTAAAAAAGACATTACTTTCCGGTCCCCCTAATATTTCAAATACACCAAAAACTACTAGTTTTGGTCTGTAGTCTCACTTTGTTAAGTATTATCAGGCAAAGAAAATATATATAACAGGCCCTGGACTATGAAAGGGACTACATTGTGGTTCCCTTAACTGAAATATCTGTCTGGTTTTGAAGGTTTCCCGAGAGGAGCTAAAGAGATTAACATATTGGCACAGCTTTTATTCAATATTGGAAAGCTAGTTAGTAAGAGCACCTGACCATTGATAATTAAGTCCTGGGCCAGTCTTTTTCTTCAGTTAATTGTTTAAAAAAAATTTTTTCAAAAAGTTGTTTCCTTTTAAATTTTATATATAAATAATCTAAATATTGTTTTTCTTCGATGACTTGTTTTGAAACTTCCATCTGATGGAGTATTGATGTCAGTGTAAACATATTTTTTGCAGATCACAATTCCATTTTTGACTGAATAGGGCAAAAAGTAAATAAAAAATTATGTGTAATTTTGAACTTTTATTTCAGGAGTTGCCCGAACCTGCGGTTTTCCCTGACCTGTGCATTATTAGCCATAACGACCCGTTACTGTGGAGCAAACTAAAGAAGTCCTACAGCGTTCCGGTTAAGAAGAATCTCCGCAGTCAGAGCCGTCTCAGTCTTGCTTCCCTCAGGGGTAACAGGATTGTCGAAGTCCATGTTTGACTTACTTACATATTTTATATTAAGTTTTTTTTTTTTTTCTTCTTGTTATGATAATTCCACAATGTTGTTATTTACTATTACTAATCCTTTTGATCTGTATAAAGATTGTTGCTGGCATTACAATCGAAGTCTTATGTTATCAACTTCACATTCCCCTATTACCTCTAAAAGAGGTACAAACTGTTTGTTAGCTGTGGTGCGATTGCATCACAACATTTTCTACTGAAATTTCTTTTATTAATAATAAGAAGTTTATTATTTTCTTAAAGAACACAGAACACTTTGTGAACTTAATTTTGAAAGTGAATTATTATAGTCATTAACACACTAACAATATTTATTCCTTCTACTAAATTGTAGGATTTTCATTATCATGCCATCGCAAATAGAAAATTATTTCGGTTATAGAGGATTGTTTTTTGTTATTTTGACTTTGGTCAATAAAAGAAAGATGTTTAATTTTCATCAATATAAGACAATATTCTAACAACAAATCCACTTATAACTAATTGAAGTCTAACTAGAAATTTGAAGTTTGATCATTTCTGTTAGTTATAAGGATAAGAAAGTTTAGTATTATTTTGATAAAGTTTTTAACGAAATTACTATCTTTTGTAAGCTTGCAAAACAAATAAATAAATTAATGTTATTTCTATAAAAAGGGGAGGAATAATGCTTTATTTGTATAAGTTTGTATTTATTTTGTAATTAATTACATTTTACCGGTTTGGAATGTTGAAGGGTCCTATGGGGCAAGAAAAAATCACTGCCCGTTTTTCTTTGAAGTACAAAATAACACCTCTATATTTTCTATAAAATTGTGTAAATAATAACTCCCATAAAACATTTCAATTTATAAACAAATATAAATAAGACCAATATCAAATCTTTTTGGATTTGTTATTAACTGTTTAAAATGGACCCTTCAAATGTATATTTGACTTTTGTTTTTTTATTTAAAAAAATATATATAAATCTAAAAAAAAGTTGTAGCTTTAAGTTGTAAATTTTATTGTTAAAATGTTTGAAATATAAATGAAGTTCTGCCAACAAGAGTGATAAGAGCCTAAAGGTGGCAGTACAGCGTACTCTTGCTTACAGAACTATAATTTTGCGTATTTAAAAGCTCCACATAAGAAATAAGACTCTTGTGTGTACATTTGATGAAAACGTTAGTTTTTTTATTATTCAATTTAATCTGATTTCACGCCTATAATTTTTATTGTTAATACTCTCAAATGACTGTTATATGTAATCATGCTTAGATAGATTGAGTAATTTACCTAATTTTTGTATAAAGTTTAAAGTATTACTTGAAGTGCTGTTTTTCTCTAGTAACAAAAGCTTTATCGAAAGTGCAGGTCGTATCTATTGTAGAGTAGTACAAATATAAATGAGGCCAACCAATATTAAACCTGAGGGCTGGGGTCGATCAAAATAAGAAAAAGTACCTAGCTACTGTGCATTCTAAGATCCGCTGGGAGTGGATTTAGAATGTTTTAGTTACAAATTTATAAACATTATTGGTATTTATACTATAAAATAAGCATAATAATATCCAACATGTTAGTTTAGTTACTTAGCTGTGCCAACTTTATTTTTCCAATTTCCATTTTTCCTCAAACTGTTAACTGTTACTATCTACAATTAGAAAATTTATATTACTATATTATTTTATTAATGTGCTCGATTGAACTGATATACATATACCATGTTTATCTATGTACGTACACTTATGAAGTTACATGATATTCCTAATAATTTCCTTAAATTTGAGCGCCAATTACTTCTCATTGCGGTTTTCATCCAAATTGTGTAATTATCTAAATTGTATAAATTTAGAAATGGTGCTAAAGCATTATGAAGATATTGTATTAATTTATTTGATTATAAATTTAGTATGTTGATTTTTTTTTTTTTTTAATAATTTTATATTGTGTATTCTTTTGTAAAAATTCATACTTTGTTAGTGAAGGAAAATCCTATTTATTGTGATATGTTATTGATTGTAAGCTTCAAGCATTATTATTAGTATATATTTCTTGCTCAGAATCAGTATTGTTTATTTTTAATTTGTATTTTGTAAATATAATTTAGTTGTAATTGCTTTCTTTTTATCCGAAACGGAGAACTTTTGATCAGGTTCCATCCGAAGATATAAAACTTAAACTTTCATCTCAGATTTGGTCCTTATAATTAGAAAATGCTGTTATAAGTTTAAGACTTTGTTTTTTGAGGCAATTCTTCGCTCATGTCATTAATAAAAGTCTCGATATTAAATTTATTAGAATTATGAATTGGTTCTGTATATTTTCATTTAAAATTGCTTTATATTAAGAATTTAAATTAAATCCTAGATTCATTGAAAATAAAAATAAATTGACTGAAAATAATTTAAGTTAGTTTTAGTAACATGTGTGGGTCATTCATTCTGAAATTTTTTATACATTACCTTACAGTTATTCTTCTAATCTTTAGGAAAATTACAGGATTGAAACTTCGTCTGACGCTAAAGAAGCTTTGAACAAATTAATGCCCACATGTTGATGAAGTATCATCCCTTTATGGGAAATAGGAGAAATTCACGGGGAGGAGAAATGAGGGAATGAAATAACTCCAGTTTTATAAAAATAACTTTATAAATTATACACATGTCAGAATAATAATAAGTTACAGATCTTTAGTTGTCTCAACAAAATTTAATTGACTTACCTTCCTTAATTAGAGTGAGGGAATGAATGACAATAATACTTCGTAGCCATTTCAAAACGATTGAAAATGGGTAGCAACTTTAGACCACACTAAATATGTTCAGACGTGCATGCCCCTCTTTATTTTGAAAATAGCGATATCTGTGGCCGAATTTTAGTCCTAATTTAATATTTTAAGCCCTTGCTAGAATTCAAATTTATACCTGGTGAGGGAATGAAACAAAACTAGGGCATGCTTTTAATATGCTGCCTAGCACTTCACGATATCTTTAAAACTGTAGATTAAAGAATTTCGGAATCTACTATTCCTTGTCAGCCCTCAAAATGCTGAAACCAAAAATTATCCATTGTACCTTAGTGTCTTTTTAAATTTTCAAAACGTGGGTTATGAAAGAGTGAGGGAATGAAAAATTCTATGTTTAAAAATCATTTTTTGTTGTTGACAGTTACTGTACTAATCATACCTTTATTTATTAAAAAAATGTCTCGCATATTCCATTGCTAGAAAAGCCGTAAGGACAAGAGGACAGGATTAGAATGGCCCATATAGACATCGGTATAACTTTGTTGTCTGCTGTAATTTATATTTTATTTACTTTAGCAACATTTATGTATTTGATGTTTCCTTTTTTTTTCTTCTTTTTTTTTAATTAAATATGCATTCACTTTCTAAATCTAATGAACCGAATTATATTTTACACTATCACGGATTATCACCCCGGAGACTTAGATAACCTCTTACCCTCTAATAGGTGGTCCAAGAAACTGGTAAATACCCACACTTTCATCATGTTAAATATTTATAACTATAATATTATATCTATAAATATAATTATGAAAAATAAATATCTGCCAAAATTTATTTTTTAGAAATGATACAAAAAGCTTATTCTATAATATTTTTTTAAAAGTTATTTTAAAGCTTGTATAAGTATGTTTTCATAATTAATATTTGTAAATAATTTTTAGTAATTTATAAAATAAATATTAGTTTAAAAAATTTGATATTATATATGCTGTTTATTGTTGCTTTGATGAGGAGAATACTGACTGTTTTTCAACAAATTTAATTTAAAGGATTAAATAAGAATAAGAATTTGAAGAGCTAAATGAGGGAAGGGAAAATGTATTTGATACCACTGCAAAAAAAGTAAATTGTAGATAGAATAATTATTACCTTTTTTTTATGATAGCGAAGGATATATAAATGTTAACCATGGCTAAGTAATGTTCTTAAATAATATCGCAGTGGTAATATGTCCTTCCCCGACTTAATAGATAAGTAATTAGTGGTGCTTATACCACGTACATAGGGGGTAGCGGTAAAGTCGAAATTATAAGCCTCACTAAATCAATGCCCTTACTTAACTGTGTAAAAAAGGTATATCGGTAAATTCCAATTCCAGCTTTGTACATACGTTGTGATCTTCCTTTGTAAATTTATGACAAGACATTATCAACACAGGGTGGTTATAATTTTTAATGATTTTGTTTAGGTTTGCGGTATTATATTATTTTATAGTGAAAATGAAATAAAGACTCTTACAAAGAAGTATATTGTCATATTTTTTTTCTATAAATGTTATATTATAACATATAACCAAAATATATATATATAAAAATATGTCTTGTATTACTATCTGATATTGTATTTAAGAAGTGTTACCCTCATTATGTAATAAATTTATAACATATACTCATGTTATATTGTATTCTTTATATTTGTAGTATTGTAGAATATAAATTACATACAGGGTATGTTTAGAAAGTAATTATATCTTCCAAACCTATTAAAGCTATCCTATAAGATCTGGTTTAATTTTTTGCTAAAAAATAATATAGTTTGTTAGTTGTTGTGACGCTGCATCAATTTTATCATATTCTGTACAAAAGGAAAATATTGTCCTTCCTGGTAGGTTGTCCTGTGCATATTTTATTATTAATTTTCCTTCCCGTGTCATATTCTGTGATATGCAATGTTTCAGATATGTCTTAGGGTTGTTTACCACTGATGTAGAAATGTTTTGTTTTGTAATTTTCCTAAGAAGTGTAATATTTGTTTAATCTATTGAAAATAAAAATAATACATATTAAGCAATACTCGTACATTTTCTTAGCCTAATTGTAAAGTGGAAATACAATGAGAAGGATGCATGAAAAAAATCCCAGGGGAAGTTATAGAATTTTTTTTTAGCTATTTTATTTCCAGTTGCATTTTGGGTATTCCAGCCCGTTGGAGATTTATGTTGGTTAAAAAAAACCCTACTTTTTCAAAAATTGGTACCACATAATGGCGAAACAAAATTAAAAAAAACTGCGGATTTATGATCAGACACATTATTTTTAACAGTTGAGTAGCGACCCTCATTTCTTTTGCCTTAGTTTCTAAATGGTTGATTATCAGCGCATCTAATGAATGGAAAGGCTTGGTGATGAATCATTTGAGGGCTTTTATTTCCATGGCCAGACAAAATTATGTGATCAACTGAGGAAACAGGGTTGAAGAGAGAGACTAGTCAAAAAGTCAATTTTGGGAATACGGTGGGAAAGGTAGAAAACCATGTATTTGATGCGTCAATGCATAAGTGATTGGAAGAGACAGAGAATTGTAGATTCAAGAGATATTGCGGGCAAAGAGGTACTAAAATAAAAAAATTAACTTGGTGTATCAATTTATAAATAAATTATTGTTTTGGGTTTGACTGTGCTGAGGGAACATGCTCCTGAAAATTAGTTGCTAGGGTTGTATTCCCTTCAAATATGAAAAATGCATCAACAATATTTATCAAAAATGTGATATTATACATATGCGATACACATAACATAAGTGAACACTTCACTGCTTCAACACTTTAAAGTACTTAAACCCATAAAAATTTAATCAGTTTAAGAAAAAACATTGTACTTGAACTATACCCAACAACACAAAGACAGAAATTTCAAAAGCTAAAGTACCTAAGTGGTAGAGGCTTAGTTTATAATAAGTTTATAATCTTTGTCTATTAGTCATTTCTAACGTACGTACGGTGCTAATAGTTCACAGATTAATGAGACAAATATTTATTGCACTGATTCTGCTTTTGTTTAAAATATATTATACTTTATTATTATTGCAATTCATAAAGAATAAAAATTTATTTCATATGTTTTAATTATTTTTATCTCTAAAGTTCTCTACGGTTATAGTGCATAATCTTACTATTTCAAATGTTTCATATGAACACACTGACAGATTTTTATGAAGTTAAAAATAATAGTTAACAAAATATAAATAATAATAGCATGGATATTCACTGAATGCTTGAATGAAAAAGACCCCCCCCCCCTGTTTCCTCTGGGCAACCTTGATACCTGGGTCTTGGAGGCAAAGACCGAAACATTACCTCTAAAGAACCTAAAACTACTTTCTTGAAATCAATCTAATGCAAATAAAAATATCATTACAATATTGTTGTGATATTAGAGATTGTGGAGTTTTTATATAATATTTAATCCAACTTATCAAGAAGGCAAAATAAAAACAAGTGAGAGTGTATGAAAAAAAACAAAAGATAGTATACTGGTTGTTGTGATGATAGAAACACACACAGAATTACTCTCTAGTTTTAGCCAGTTATAATTAGTATAGTTGTGGTTGTGATAATGAAAACACACAGAGAATTATACTCATCTAGTTTTGGAATCAGCCCGTAATACATGTTATTAGCTTGAGATTGTGAGTAAGAAAAACTTAAAAACTTTGTTGGTTAGTGGTTATTGACTTAAAGCAGAACGGAAGAGAAATAGCACGAAGAGAAGAAGTATTAATTTTGTTTAAAGAATGAAGACAATTAAAGAAGAAAAGGAATCGAATTTATAGACAAGTATTTATATAATTAATATAAGTTTATTTTTTTATGTTTGTAAAATTAAATTCATCTTTTTGCCAGAATTATTTTTGTTAATAGAATCTAATAATAAATAGTAAATAAAATATATTTAAAGTAAAAGAACGTAATAATATATTCCGGTAAATTCCGAGCGCTATCTCTATTAACCTCACATTTAAAGAAGGGATAGCATAAGCAATTGTGCTATTCTTTTTGATTTACATACGTAGCTTTCAAGAATTATAAATAATGGCACTCCTATATTTCTCCATATTATATAATAACAAAAACAACAAAGTTTACTTATAAATATATATTTTTAAGATATTCATTTCATATTAAGATGAACAATCCCTCACTATCTAATAAAGAGGCAGAGAGAGCGTTATAATCTCATTGTAAGCCCTTCAGCTAGGTGTATCAGCGGTTCTCCTTCTGTTAAGTAGCTCCCTCAAAAGCTATAGATATAGCTTGAAGCTTAGTTGGCCTTTTACGTAGAATATGCTTTAATTGAATGAACTCCTCAATTCTTTCCTCCCTGACAGTTGTATTTTTCAGTCCTCTTCTCTGTCCCAATACTTACTGCATCAAATCTAAATTGTGAAGAGGTGGTAGTTAAAACTAACAAAAAGTTGAGGATAAAAATTAACTCAGTGAGGGCAATTGTTGCTCCACAGGTGTGAAGAGGTGCCGGGAGTCCAGTCTTGGGTCTTGGTCATTCTTAAAGGCCTTTACTGTGACATCTGGTGCACTGGTGACTATAGCTGGGATGTAGTTTCGAAAAATCTTTTAATGGCATTTATTCATTTGACATCGCAATTCAGCAATAAAGCAAATATAAGAAGCATCCTCATGGACATCGAGCCAATCTTCCACCACATGTGGGGTAATGTTTCTTCAGTTATCTGTAAATAATTTTTAAAAAACCTATCTCTTTTATTAACAAATCACTACATTTGTTTATTTGTGGAAATCCTCCTCATTTTATTGCAAATCACCTACCTATCTTTGATTTAACCAATTAATTTTTACTGATTTAATAATAACAATTACTTTTATATAAGATTAATATTGTTTTTTTTTTTAAAAACATAAAAATTAGTTACTACAAAATGAGCCTGCTATAAAGTGATGATAAAATTAACAGATATTGTGAATTAATTATTCTTATCAGTCCACATCCTGCCGTCCAAATAAATACAGCATCTGACTATGTCTGCAGTCGTCGAAGAAATCAGTGGGCTGGGAAAGGGGAAGATCACTGGGATACATCCCCCCCCCCACCGAAATTTATAAAATAAATTGTTTTTTATACCCACCAACATAAGGTTTTTATTTTGAGCAATAATGAAATAAAATAATAAGTAACAATCAATACCTGAAATAACAAGCCATTAAAACAGCGTGAATAACTGCAGGTGACTGTGTTTTACCTCAGGGATTATTCGATTCATAATAAAGTGAGCAATACAGTGAAATCCCGATATTTCGTATCCCGATTATTCGCATTTCCGGCTAATTCGTACAAACTTGCCGGTCCCTAGAGATCCCGGTAAGTGATATAAAAACAATGCATTTCAGTCCCCTCGGTAATTCGTATTATTTTTATGCTCGAGGTCACTTAAAACGTCTTATAATACATATTTCCAGCTTAAAAATCTCGTTAATTCGTACTGTTTCTAGAAACGGAAAGAGGACAGTGAGAGACCAGAGAGCAGAATGAGTGCGAGATTTTTCTAGGAAATCAAGTAATCCCTTCTACAGAAGAAAAATGGAGAGAGACAAGTTTTCTATGAAATCCCATATGTAATTCGTACTCTTGATTGATTAATTGAACCTTCTGAGGTCAAGAACATATTCAATGCCGACCAAACGGGCCTGTTCTATAAATGTCTCCCTGATCATCCCATGTGTTTCAAGGAAGAAAAGTGCCATGGCGGAAAAGGCAGTAAAGAACGTGTAACCATACTGTTGGCAGCCAACATGGATGGTTCGGAGAAATTAAAACCGCTCATGATAGGTAAGTCGGCCTAACCAGGGTATTTTAAAAATATAAAATCATTTCCAATGGCCTATCGTGCTAACAAAAAAGCATGGATGCATGGCGAATTGTTTAGCGAACGGATACAATCAGTCCATGCAGATATGGAAAAAAGGCAGCGACAAATTTTACTTTTCATCGATAATTGTTCGGCTTACAATTCTATCCCATCTCTCAGCAATGTTAATGTTGTGTTTTTGCCCCCCAATACAACTTCTAAGTAGCAACCTCTGGACCAGGGCATAATTAAATCATTCAAAACTCTTTACCACAAGGAAGTAGTGTTGCAACTTCTTGACAGAACCGAGGATGGACTAGATCATAAAATCACTTCATTTTCAGCTATGAACATAGCTGACAAGGCATGACAAAAGCACATAAGAAACTGTTTTCGTGCCTGTGGGTTTACCAAAGCGGATCCTCCATTTACAGAAGATGCAGAACAAGATGTTGAATTTCTTTTGGAATGGGACCGCCTTTCACAGAATAATGAAAATCACATAACATTCGAAGATTTCGCCCATTTTGACGACGGCCTAGCAGTAGTGGGGATGTCAACCGACGAAGAACTTTTAGATGCATCTGAGGACGTTGATGGCGAAGATGGAGAGGGCGATGAAGATGATGTACCGACAATTACTGCTAAAGTTGCTAAACAATACGTTAACAACGTGCGCAATGTTTTAGCGAAATCAGATGGCCTGAACACTCTTGACATAGCAATTGACAATACCCGTCTGCAAGGATTGCGTCCAAAAAAAATTACGGATTTTGTTCGAACGAATGTTTGATTGGTGTTTATTTAATCTATAACATAAGTATGTTCATTGTCATATGGTTGGGTTATCTCTATTAAATGAACAAAGCCGGCTGACAATATTATTCTAACCTATATAACTTGTGACCTAGATGTACTTATTTTATGGTTAATAAATTATTACTATATTCAATCAACCTATGTCTTTCATTCTGACATGGCGCAGTCGGTAGGACATGTGAATTTGAAACCGCCAGAACAATTTATTTTCGAAGGAAATATAGCAGAAGCATGGAAAAGATGGTATAGAAAGTTTAATCATTACTTGTCGGCTATCGAAGCACAAGATAAAAAAGATGAAGTAAAAGTTGGTATACTGTTGAGCGTATTAGGAGAAGATGCACAAGATAAATATGAAACCTTTAATTTGACGGCAGAAGAACAGAAGGAATACGCAATTGTAGTTAAAGCTTTTGAAGATTATTGCATACCTAAAAAAAACGAGACGGTGGCAAGATTTAATTTTTTTCAACGTAAACAGAGAAAGGGTGAGTCATTCGGTGATTTCATTACAGATTTGAAAAAGTTAAGTGTTGATTGTGCATTTGAAACATTGAAGGATAGCCTTATAAAAGATCAAATTGTAAGTGGTATACAGGATGAACAAGTGAAAGATAGATTGTTGCGAGAAGATGATCTAACACTAGATAAATGTACTAATTTATGCAAAGTGGCGGAGTTAGCAAAACAAAGAATAGAGACGTTGCGAGGTACAGAAGAAGAGGAAATAAATATAGTACAGCAAAGGAGCAGAACCAAAGCAGCGACGAGTAATCTGAGAGTGAGTACGCAGCCGTGGACGTCGAAACCAAGTACCAGCGATAGCAGCAAGACATCACTGCAACAAGAGCAGCAATATGGAAGCCAGCAGCGATTGAGGTGCAATAAATGCGGCAACGTCCATGGGTATAGAAATTGCCCAGCCTACGGTAAAATTTGTATTAAATGTAATAGGATAAATCATTTTGCAAAAATGTGTAGAATAACTCGAAATATAAATAATGTAAGTATGATTGAGGGAGAGGATGCTGAAATGTACACTTTAGGGAGAATTCTAAAAATAAATAATGTTCAAAAGGGTTGGGAATTATCTATAAATATATTGGAAAGCAAAACTTCACTTTCAGTCAAGCTCGATACAGGGGCGGAATGCAATGTTTTAAAAAAAAGCGACTATGAAAATTTGAAAATTAAAGAGAAAATAAATAAAACTGATAACAAATTGGCAAATTACAGTGGTTCTGAAATACCGGTTATAGGAACTGTTATATTAGATTGTGTAATCAAGGGTAAAATAGAACCAATAAAATTTTATTTAGTAAACTGTAATAGCTCAAGCTCTGTGTTGGGATTAGATACAATTAAAAAACTGAAATTAATTACCAGAGTTGAAAATATAAATATGAATACAAATAATGGTCTCACGAAATTGCTTAGCAGATATAAAGAACTATTCGGAGGTATAGGAAAAATCTCAAAAATATATGATTTCAAATTAAAAGAAGGATATGAAGGAAAAATTGAACCATGTCGTAGAATACCTTTTAAATTATTAGATCTTTTCAAAGAAACATTATACAGAATGAAAGACAATAAAATTGTTACAGAGGTTAACGAACCTACTGAATTTATGAACCCAATCGTAATTACCAGTAAACCTGATAAATCATTACGTATTTGCTTAGACCCACAGCATCTTAACACTTGTTTACTAAGAGAACATTGTCCTTTACCTACATTTGAGGAAATATCTAGTAAAATGGCGGGGGCAAAAATGTTTGCAGTGCTAGACGCATCAAATGGGTTTTGGCATTTAGAACTTACACATAGGAGTTCGTTAATGACGGCTTTTCAAACGCCATATGGTCCATTTAGATTTTTAAGAATGCCTTTCGGGGTTAGTATTGCACCAGAAGTGTTCCATAAAACTTATTCAGAGATTTTTGAAGGTATAAAAAACGTAGCTGTTTATATCGATGATATAATGATATGGGCAGAAAATGAAAAAGAATTATTAGAAATTTTAGAATTAGTAATGAAAAGAGCTTATGAGCATGGGATTAAATTTAATAAAAACAAATGTAAGTTTAAAGAAGAAAGAATTAAATTTTTAGGTCATTACTTCAGTAGCAAAGGGATAGAAATTGATGATGACAAAGTCAAAGCAATTAGTGAAATGGAAAGACCAAAAGATGTTAAAGCAGTAGAACGATTATTAGGATTGATAACCTATGTGGGTAAATTTGTAGAAAACTCAGCTCAGTTAACGGAACCATTGCGTAATCTAATTAAAAAAGGTACAATTTTCAACTGGACAAGTGAACATGAAAATTGTTTTAAAAAGATAAAAACATGTTTAAGCAAAACTCCTATTCTACAATTATACGATGTAAATAAGGAGTGCAAAATTAGTGTAGACGCTAGTAGTACCGGAGTAGGGGCAGTTCTGTTACAAAATGATTTGCCAGTAGCATATGCATCACAAGCATTCACTGAATGTCAAAAATCGTGGGCTCAAATAGAGAAAGAATTATATGCCATAGTGTTTGGATGTGAGCGTTTCAGACAGTATGTAATCGGTAAACCTTTTGGAGTAGAATCAGATCATAAACCGCTGATCCCTATTTTAAGACGAAAGATAACTGATATACCAATGAGACTACAAAAAATGCGAATGCGGTTACAACCATATGATATTAAAGTAACGTATACAAGTGGTAAAAATTTAATAATAGCAGATTTACTATCGAGAGCTCATTTAAAAGAAACTAAAGAGGATGGAGATTCCAGAATGTATATATTAGAACTTACGTTAGCAAGCGAGATGAGTAATCAAAAGAAACAAAAATATATAGAAGCAACAAAAAATGACATAGAATTGCAGACATTGAAAAATACAATAAAAAAAGGTTGGCCAAAAGAATTAAAAGATGTACCAAATATAGTTAAATATTATCATACTTACCATGCCGACATTTATGAATATGATGACTTACTGTTTAAAAATAATTGTGTAATAGTACCAAACAAATTAAGAGAAGAAGTTTTGAGTAAGTTACATTATAATCATTTAGGCATTGAAAAAACAAAAGCTAGAGCGAGAGAAATAGTATTTTGGCCCAATATAAATAAAGATATAGAAAACAAAATAAACAACTGTAAAACATGCTTAACGTTCCAACGATCAAATCAGAAAGAAAGTCTAATACCAACATTAATACCAGATAAAACATGGGCAACAGTAGGAGCTGATATTTTTTACATTGATAGAAAACCAAACATGTTAGTTGTGGATTGTTTTTCTAAATATGTAGATGTTTTACCATTGAAGGATGAAACTAGTGTAACAGTTATAAAAGCATTAAAGTCTTGTTTTGTACACTGGGGTATACCAGAAGAATTCAGATCAGATAATGGCCCACAATTTTCAAGTTTTCTATTTAAAACGTTTACAAGAGAATGGAAATTTAAGCATGTTACGTCGAGTCCAACATATCCACAAAGTAACGGAATGGTGGAGCGGCACATACAAACTGTGAAAAATGTAATTAGAAAAGCTCATTTTGATAAAAAAGATGTGTACTTAGCAATACTAGAATTAAACAACACACCAATATCTAATACAATACCTTCTCCAAATGTGATAATGCAAGGTAAAAATGTGAATGGTGTTCTATATGATATACCAAAGTTTAAAAGTGAAGAAAATTCATATATAAAAGGTGAATTGTTACAAAGACAAAGGAAACAAAAAATTTTTCATGATCAACGAGCCAAAGATTTGAAAAAATACGAAAAAGGAGAAAATGTTAGAGTTAGAAACAAACAAGGAATGTGGGATCGGGCTGTAATAATAGATAGAAACATAAACAATAGGGCTTATCAAATTAAGACAGAGGGAGGCTCCTTATTGACGCGTAATAGAATACACTTAAGAAATGATACTAGCCTACCATTAGAAATAGAAAGTAACGAATATAGACTTGATGAAAATATTAAACCACAAATTTCGGAAAATTCAAATAATAATGGTAAGGTTAATAATACAGCCGATCCAGCAGATCAGCAATTAATGAACCAAAGCCAGAGCGAAGATATCAATAATGACAATGACACATATGTAACTCGTAGTGGACGAATCAGTCGTCAGCCAGCATATCTAAAAGAAAACTATGTATTACAATAAAAAAAAAAAACAAAAAAAACAAAAAAAAACGGAGATGTCATATGGTTGGGTTATCTCTATTAAATGAACAAAGCCGGCTGACAATATTATTCTAACCTATATAACTTGTGACCTAGATGTACTTATTTTATGGTTAATAAATTATTACTATATTCAATCAACCTATGTCTTTCATTCTGACATTCATATTTTTTATTGTATGTATTGTTTATTGTTTAGTTTAGTACTAAGCAGTGTTTATTGCATAGTTTTTATCCTTACTACATTGTACATACTTCTTAATACATACATGTTTGCATTAATAATTTTGTACTTCCGATAATTGGTATTCCCGATAATTCGTACCAAACTGTCAGTCCCTTGACAATACGAATTATCGGGATTCTACTGTATTTTGAAAACGGATTTTCACACAACCTAAAATTTTATAAGAGTGAAGATTTCCAAACCCGTTTTCAAATTTCAAATACAATAAATAGATCCATTTCATCAATTGGTTAAATAATCAGTAGAAGAGAAAAATTCAAACTTCTACTTACCCGCCTTCTTTTTATTACCCCCCCCCCCCCATCCACGAAGCGAAATTCTGCCTACATTTCCTGGATAAAATTTCAAGATGAATCAGTTTTATGAAAATAATCACCATTTATATTTGTAAAGAAAGATACATTTAATAAGAGAATTTCGTTTTAATTTATAAATTATTTCTAAATATTCATTATTTAACTTTTTATCTACTACACACATACGCCCGCCATTTTACCTTGACGACCGAGGCTAACAGTCGGGTAAGGTAACTCACTATTTACAAACCTAGCGATGGCGGTAAGTTCATTTCATTTCATTTTATTTTATTATTATAATTTATCAATTCTGCTATTTATTTTGGAGATAATATGTTGTCGATTAAGGTTTTTATTTCGACGATTCACATTTAATTAACATGTTATCTTTTTGAAGCGAGCCGGTTCATTCAATTTTTAACAACAAGCATGGTCTTTGAAGCATTGACACTATAAACTTAATGTAAAATGGAATAGTGAATCTGTAAAGTCATTCAAATGCATTCAATCAATTTCTGGGGATAAATATGAATGGCTTAGAGATTTCATTTACATGTGAATCAATGGAATCAAATTGTTCCATGGAAACTTCTATGTCCTGCTTTAGTTAGTTGTTTTTTAGTTGCTTTAATTCCTTTTTTGTTTCAGACTGGTACCCAGATTAAAAATGTGCAAGTTCGTGATATTGCGAGGATCGAAAGGATTGGGGCCCATTCTCACATTCGAGGATTGGGTTTAGACGACAGCTTGGATGCCAGAAATGTAATAAATCTTTTAATCTGTAATAAGTTCATGTATTGACTTATATTGAACTAATTTTTCTATTAATGATTTTATTATTTTGTAGGTTTCGCAAGGGATGGTGGGACAGCAAATGGCTAGAAAAGCAGCTGGCGTAGTCTTAGGCATGATCAAAGAAGGAAAAATAGCTGGTAGAGCCGTGTTGTTAGCAGGACCTCCTGGTACAGGTTGGTACCATTATTGATTATTCTTTTACTTGGCAATGTCCTCTCTTATCATACCAAGGAGGTTGAAAACAAAAAAGATATAATCAATCAATCGGTCACAATAATATCAAAGTTTGATTATATGTACAGCTCCACTTGTTATAAAAGACAAATATAAACAAATCAAACATTTCTCAATTCTGTATTCAGCAAAGGGTTCTCTTTCTTTTTACTAGCTCAATAATGAGCCAGATTGCTAAAAATAAACCATTTGTACACAAAGTGTGTACTGTGTAGTAGACACAGTATACACGTATTGTTTTATGCTTATTTTGATTCAAATCCATTATTACTGACAAGAAAGTAAATTTTTAATTATAAGAACTCATTTTACATTATTGAGTGGATGAATTTGTTATAATATCAGCTTAAGTTTGTGAAAAAGAGATGTTACATTTCATTAAATTTATTAATGATCAACATTTCTACCCGTAATATATGTATGAATGAGGTCCTGATAACAAGAAACATAATACTAATGTTTAAAGAAGTGTTTTAATTTTTAAAATTAAAATAAATGTAAATAAGGGTAGGACAGCCAGCCATTTGTGAGAATGTGAATATAACAAAATATAAGATGCAATGGCTAGGATGTACACAAAACAAAAGTAATCATTGGTAGTGGATAAAGAAGGTAAATCTAAAAAGACGAGACTAACAACATTAGGCGATGAGAGTTGTATCATTATGAAAGTATTGACCAAAATTCTAGATAATGCCAGCTTAAAATATTGATTAACAAAGATATGTTACAAGGTGTATAGTGACACAGACAGATATAATCAGATAATACGGCACTTATATTAATAGATGTGGAATTATTGAATTTACCTACCCAGTATGAGTTGATTAGAGCTGCCGACATATTGGATAACTCGGGAATGAGAGGGGTTTGTCTGTCGTAAGGAAATTAAGGTTGGAAGGGATCAATTTGTTGGCTCAGTGAGATAGGTTACGTTTAGAAATATAACATTGTAAATGAACAGTATTATTTACCTACCATTTGTTGATAAATGATGGGTTTACTTCTGGTGCTTGAATGGTTTACTTCTGGCGACTTGGCTCATCTTGGTTAGGCATTTTTTATTTCAATGGGTGAGACACAGCAGTTCATATTATTTGATAAATGTTAACTTGTTTTTATTGTATTGTTTAGGCAAAACAGCGATAGCTATGGGAATATCAAAGTCACTCGGAAAAGATACTCCTTTCACAGCAATGGCCGGATCTGAAATCTACAGTCTTGAAATGAGTAAAACAGAAGCTCTCACACAGGCCATTCGCAAATCTATTGGCATAAGGATTAAAGAGGAAACGGAAATCATCGAAGGCGAGGTCGTTGAAATCCAGGTGGAAAGGCCGGCTACAGGCATCGGCGCCAAAGCAGGAAAGCTCACGCTGAAGACGACTGAGATGGAAACCATCTACGATTTGGGTGCAAAGATGATTGACGCTCTGACCAAAGAGAAGGTACAATCTGGAGACGTGATAACTATAGACAAAGCGACCGGGAAGATCAGCAGGATTGGGAGGTCGTTCACAAGAGCTAGAGATTACGATGCGACTGGCCCCCAGACAAGGTTTGTTCAGTGTCCGGAGGGTGAGCTCCAGAAGAGAAAGGAGGTTGTACACACTGTATCAATACACGAGATCGATGTTATCAATTCCAGGACTCACGGTTTCCTTGCACTTTTTTCAGGTAATTATTTTTTTTTATACTTAACATTTTGTCCAAATAATATTATTCAGAAAATGTTTCTACACTCTTTCTGAAGTTCTGGGGTGGCATGACAAAACATTATCTAACATATCAAGTTTGGTACAATAGTTTAGTTAAAGTCTGAGAATTTTAGATATCATAACTATTAGCAACTGACATAACAGGATGATAGTTGTTAGTAATTATTAGTTTTTTTTATGTGAAATTTTAGCAGATTATTGGCAAAAGAGAAAAATATGGAAATTACTACATTTAAGTTGTACTGAAACCTAAAAACTATCTAAATTTGCAATGTTAACCTACTAATAAAAAGATAGCAGAATGACCTGGTCAAAGATATTTCAGCTGGAAGTGTGGCTAGGTTTTGGGTTTGATTCCTGGATGTTATTAATTTTCTTTCTGCAATAATTATTAGCTGTTTGTTAGGTGCTGGGTTCGTAAATATTATTGCTTTATCAAATAGTCATTAAGATTCTGTGCTGCGTACAGTTATTTGTATTTCACTATAAACATTTTTGATGGTTCAGAGTAGCATGATGGCAGTTGTTGTCCTTAGCTTTCTTCAGGCTTTGTGAAATTTAATTATTATAAGTAAATTTTTATTTACAGGTGATACCGGTGAAATAAAATCAGAAGTTAGAGAACAGATAAACACAAAGATTTCCGAATGGAGGGAGGAAGGAAAAGCAGAAATCTCCCCCGGAGTTCTATTCATCGATGAAGTCCACATGCTCGATATTGAGTGCTTCTCTTTTTTGAACCGTGCTCTCGAAGATGAAATGGCACCAGTCGTCATCATGGCCACCAATAGAGGGATCACCAAGATACGAGGCACTAACTACTCCTCCCCTCACGGTATCCCAATAGATCTCCTTGACAGGATGATTATCATATCAACAAGTCAATACCAAGAGAACGAGCTTAGGGAAATTCTAAAAATCAGGTAATACCATTAACATTTTTCCTTGTTTTGTATTAATAAAAGAAATGACAAGTTGTAGAACTGAGTTCATATGGCACATGGCGCTTGTTGGTCGTACTTATGCTTACTTTGTGCATGTGTACTATTATTATGCCTTCATATTTTAGCTGGTGTAATTTTCAAATTTAAAAGATCAAGTTTATAAAATTAAAATATAGCTGTATCAACATATCTCGATACAAGTGAATTCAATGGTCCTATGCATCAGGTTATATTGTTAATGCTAAAGTAAGACACGGATGATTAATTTCATTGTATTCGTTCGTTTATCACACTCTTTTGACGTGTGAAGTGAGCTTACATCATTATTGATCCAAGGTGACCAGTGTCGAGGTTATATCAGTTTCGCTTTTTTATAATTTGAATATTGCACCACTTTAAATAGGAGAGAGCAAGATGCTTATGGATACGATACTCTTGTGCAATATGCGACCCTAGTTTGGAACAATGATCATGCAAGCCAACAAGCACTGTGTAAACATTGTGCTACAAGTTATACACAATCCGCACGTTTATACCATTATTAACTTTTTAACATAGTAATCTTTTTTGAAAGATCATGTGTATATTTCCTATTTATTGCCGCCTTAATTTGATACACATATCTAATGGCAAGGAGTAAACCTGTGACTGTTTTGGTTACGGTTACAGGTTTAGAATAATGATTAGTTGACGAATTAGTGTCATACAAACAAAGTAACAAATGAAAAGTTATATTAAAAATTGTTCTATGAGGCGTATCAAAAAATTTGATTTATATAAAAATAAATTCATTGGACATAGTCTACAAGTGACTATAGTTGGGTTTTTAAGGTCTTAGGTCACGACCGTTTTACCTATTGCGATCTAGTTCTTTAGTTTGATCATTGTTGGACCTGGAAATATTAAAGAAGAGTTCACAAATGATGTCCTGCATAAGGAGGTTTTGATTTATTCACTTAATATTTGAGTTTTAACTGCGTTAACTAATGTTCTATTTGTCAGCAGAAATGTTGAAAGTATCAAAACCACCTTGCCTTTCACTTTGTTAAAAAAAGTTACTATTTGAGTATTGTTATGTTTTTATCTGTATTGTTTATATTTAAATTTACCTGAGGGTTATAGGTCCTTGTTAATATAAAAAAGAATTCTGGCAACAGGAAAACTATTCAATTACAAAACTTTTCTTTTGTTTTAAATTTTTTATATAAGCACGTCTGTGACAAAATCCATATTATTATTAACAATTTTCAGTTTTACCTTAGTTATCGCACGCGACTGGCCAGATTTTTAAAATTCTTACGTATTTTTCTTTTTGCTTCTTCACTTTAACTTGGTATGCTGTATGGCATGCTGTCAGTAATATCCAATTCTATCACATCAATCCTCTTGCCCTGATAAAACTCTTCTTCATACAACTGTTCTTCCACATGCTTCTTCACTTTAACTTGGTCTGCCGTTTGCCATGCTGTCAGTAATATCCAATTCTGTCACATCAATCCTCTTGCCCTGATAAAACTCTTCTTCATACAACTGTTCTTCCACATGCTTCTTCACTTTAACTTGGTCTGCCGTTTGCCATGCTGTCAGTAATATCCAATTCTGTCACATCAATCCTCTTGCCCTGATAAAACTCTTCTTCATACAACTGTTCTTCCACATGCTTCTTCACTTTAACTTGGTCTGCCGTTTGCCATGCTGTCAGTAATATCCAATTCTGTCACATCAATCCTCTTGCCCTGATAAAACTCTTCTTCATACAACTGTTCTTCCACATGAGAAATAACTATTAAATAAAAAAATTTCAATGTTCTACAAATTTCACTCTCTACTTTTAACTTCCAGCAGAACAAACACTAACTCCTTATTCCTTTTCAAAATCTCCTCTTTTGTTATCCACAGGTCGTCCGGCGCCCTTTTATGCTGCTAATTTTAAAATTCAAAGTCTTCATAAATTAAATTTACCTATAAATATCACAACAGTATGAATGTCTAATTACATCAATAATTGCTTTAAGGTGCGAGGAAGAGGATTGTGAACTGTCCGACGATGCCTTGACCGTTCTCACAAGAATTGCCAAGGAGACCAGCCTCAGGTATTCCATGCAGCTCATCACACTGGCAGGTCTCGTATCCAGGAAGAGGAAAAGCAATGAGGTACTCTTCAATAACTTTTGACAACTTTACCTTTTTCTTCTTACAACATAATTTTTCCTTCCTCGGTGTGCCTCTCATAGGGGAGTCTGAGCCCTTTAAAGGGTCGAAAGAGTCACTTCTAGCTGTCAGCCTACATAAGCGAGTCATTTATTTATTTTTGCACTTAATTGGCGAGATTTTGGTTTTTGTTTCTGTGCAACAGTTGGACCGTAAGTGGTCCATTGTGATGGCCAACGACGCTAAACCAACTACACTTGATGAACCAGATGGTCCTGTTCTCTCTTCTTGGAAATAACAGCCGAATGATGGTTTTGTACATATTAGTCTTTGTGCTTCTTGAAATAGATTGCTCAGAAGATGTGATCACAGGCTTAGAAAAAACATCAGATTTGCGATTCATTGTATTCTCTATTTAAATAATTTCAGATGTTTTAGAAAACAAAATTATATTATCTTTGCCATTTTTCGTTTTGTTTCAGGTGGGAATAGAAGATGTTAAAAAAGTGTACTCATTATTTTTGGATGAAGTAAGGTCGACACAGATCCTGAGTGAATATCAAGATCAATATCTTTATGATCAGAAACCTGAAGTTGGTAAGTCACGCACACTTGCAAAATTCACATTCTTATGTTACTGTTATATTAATGTTAAAAAATTAGCGAAGTAGGGTGTCGTAAGTTAAATAATCTTTGTAGAGGAGAGTCTTTTAAAAGAAAAGAAAGAAATCTTTATTATGAAGTACAAGCAAAACACTGGTATATACAAATATTAAGAGTTACGTTACTACATACTGGGTGGAAGGTCTCGGGACGAGTGGGGTCTGGGGCCAAAGCTGAGACATATATGTATAAGAAAAGGATAAGATTCTGGGAAGTAAGGAGGTCATGAAAGGGTGAGGTTGCTCACTTAAAAATAACAGGGACTAATCAGTGACTTCCATGAAGTCATGAGGCAGGTATACAGTTCTGCTCAAGCCCCTTCTACTTTTAGTATTATATATATAATGGTTCTTAGGGACGACAGAAAAACAAGGTTGTGTTGCTCTGTAAAACAAAGTTTATTTTCCTTTAATTGTTAATTACTTTACGGGTTTACAAATAAAATATAAAGTCATACCTGTAAAACAAAGAAACGACATTCAATGTTTATTCTCCTGTCGATTCGGTTTGTTTTATAATAACAAATAATAAAGTCAAATATTAAGTTTAGCTTGCTTTCACTGCTTGCCTAACACTCACGTAACCTCCCTGCTGATAACGCTAGTATCATTCTCTTCAACGCCTGCATTATCTACGTTGGTGCGGCGTGCTAATTCAAATTAAAGAAATACATTTTCTTTACATCTCCCCCCCCCCAGAAGCGAAAATATTCACAAAGGAAGAAAACTTTTTCGCTGATAGGACATCCTTTACTCGGGATTGTCCTGAAAACTAGGGATAAGTTTTGAAACGTGGAATAGATTTGATTCGGTTTTTCTATGTCCTGTGTTGATCCTGTATATCGAGTTTGATATTTTCTCTATTATTTTATATGGTCCAATTCTGAGTTCGTCAAGTTTCTTCCTGTTTAGTTTGTTTCCATTCTCTATGTATACCATATCGTTTTCGTTAAACTCGTGATCCTTTCGGTGCTTGTCGAATAGTTGTTTGTTGTATGTGTGTGATTTTATTGTATTGTGAAGCGCTTTTTCTTTATCCTTAATCCAATCTCTGTTTGCTATGTCTCGTTTCAATTCATTTGGAACTATTTTAAAGTCTGTACCATCAAGCAAGTAGCTGGGGGTGAAACCGGTAACGGAATGTTCTGTGTTGTTGTATTTATCTATGCACACTCGAGCTATTGTTGTCCATGCCGTTTTTTGTGTTCGTTCGTTTATTTTACACCTTATTTTGTTCACTATGGTTTGGTTTAGCCGTTCATTCAGACCATTCGAAAATGGTGAGTTTACTGCTGTAAAAATTATAGGGATTTTTTTTTTCTTTAAAAAATTTTTAAATTCTTTGGAGTTTATACCTGGATATTGGTCACTAAGGATTGTACCGATTTCACTTGTTTCTATCACTTCATTTACTAGTCTTATAAAGTCCGTTGCATTTTGCGTTTTTGAAGTATGTATGAAAGCATACCTTGTGTAGTGGTCAACCAACAGGTGTAAGTATTTCTTCGTCGATCTCGAGCCTCCAAAGCCTCCTATCGTATCTATCGACATTATTTCGAAGGGCTTTGTTGCTGGACCTAAATGGGACATGTGGCCGAATTTTGTTTGTCCTCTAGATTTGTTTTTAATACATACCTCACAATTGCTGCAGATATTTTTGATATTTTTTGTTAGGTTTTTTGCTGTATACAAGGGGCCTATTTTGTTTTGCATTTGTTTTATGCCAATGTGACACATGTCTTTATGTACATTTTGTATGAATTTTATACTAAATTCCTCAGATAGTAAAATTTTTTCTTTGTCTTTTATTTTCTTGTAGTAGACGTCGTTTTTTTTTGTTAAACCTGTTTTATTTAGTAGTTCTTGATTTCCTGACTGGTCTTGAATGATATCTGATAATTTTATTAGATTAACAATTTTTAATTGTTCTTTTTTGTTATCTTCTGGTGCCAGTACTGGGTTCCTGCTCAAACAGTCTGCTTCTAGATTGTATTTACCTGGAGCATATTTTATATTAAAATCATATTGCGACAAATAATAAGTTAGGTCTCCTAGCTCTTCGTCTGGTCTGGCTTTTATATTCATATTTTCCAATGGTTTATGGTCTGAGTATACCGTGAATGACTTCCCAATCAACCAATATTGCCAGTATCTAATGGCTTCTTTAATAGCTAAGCATTCCAGATATATCGCTTTTTTTTTCTTTTGTGCTTCGTTTAGTTTTTTTGAGAAGTATGCTACTGGTTTTTGTTTTCCGTTTTCTTGTATTTGTTTTAATACTGCACCTAATCCTTCTATTGATGCATCGGTGTATATTACTATTGGTAGATTTTTGTCGTAGATTTCTAGTATAGGTTGTGAGCATAGTAGTTTTTTTATTTTTTCGAACGATTCTTGACATTTTATTGACCATGAAAATTGTACATTTTTCCTGAGTAAATTGTGTAAAGGATCTAAAATTATTGCACAGTTTGGAATATATTCGTGATAGAAATTTATCTTTCCGAGGAATTGTCGTACGTTTTTTTGAGTCTTAGGTATTGGAAAATTCTTTACTGATATTAAATTATCTTTTATTGGTCTGATCGTATTATTTTCTATTATGTGGCCCAGGTACTGTGCAGACTCTGCTGCAAATTTGCATTTTGTAAATTTTAGCCTGAATCCTTCTTTTTTTATTGCGTCTAATAGTAATTCTATATGTTTCACATGTTCCTCAAATGATTTCGAAAATATTAGTAAATCGTCTATAAAATTTACTACAAATTGAGTTAATTTATTTTTACTTAATATATTGCTCAAGATTCTTTGAAAGATTGCTGGGGCTGTTTTCAGCCCAAAAGGTAAACATGTCCACTGATAATGACCTTCTTGTGTAACAAAACCTGTTTTGTGTCTGTCTTCAATACGCAAAGGGATAGACCAGAATGCAGAGTTTATGTCTAATGTAGTAAAAAATTTACAGTTTCTTGTTTTTATCATTAAGTCGTCTATCAATGGAAATGGTTGTGCTTGAGGTATTACTATTTTATTTATGTCCCTGAAGTCTATGCATAGTCTGCTTCTTTTATTTTCACCTTTTTTAAACGCTAGTGTTACAGGCGCTGCGAAAGGGCTGTATGATTCTTCAATGAGTTTTTTATCTAATAGTTTTGTTACTTGTTCCCCTATTTCTGTTCTGTCTTCTAGGCTGCATTTGTAAGGCCTCTTGCTACAATATTTATCTACCAATAGATCTATATGTGCTTCATATTTATTTACTGTACCTACGTCATATTTATCTTTTGCAAACACTGATTTGTAAGTATCTATTGTTTTGTTTATTTCATATTTTTGATTATCTGATAAGTGATCCATATTTGCTATAAAATTCTCTTCTTTTATGTGCTCGTTAAAATTTACTAAATTTTTTTCTTCATTAGCATTTTCCTCGTTTTGTTGAAAAATCTTGAGGTTTTCATCCTGGATTAATTTAAATTCTTTTATTGTGTCTAATCCAATTAGGAAATCGTATTTAAAATATTCGTTATCTATTATGTGGACATCCATATTTTTTTCTATGTTGAATATTTTTAATTTTAGAGTCGTCAAACCGTTTGTTTTTTGGACACCATTAATTGTTATCAAACTTGCATTATTACCTTTATTATTATTTTCTTTTTTATTTTTTATGTTTAGGAATTTCGAGTTTATTAAAGATACATTTGATCCTGAATCGTAAATTCCACAAAGGTTTATTTTGTTTTCTATAGTTAGTTTGACTTTTATTAATGGCGTCATTACTCGTTTTTTTGATCTGATTCGTTCAATTCGGATTCTATTACTGAATTGTTTACGTGTCTAATATTTTTTGTACCTTTATCATTTTTTTTATTGAACCAGCAAGCGGTTTCTGCGTGGAATCTTTTCCCCTTATTTAATTTTTCGCATGTTGTGCATGGTGTTTTATTTTTATCTTCCGCGTTTGTACCGGTTTTTTTATTAAAAGATTTTTTTCTCACCATGTGTTCATATTTGTTCAACTCGCTGAATAAATCTGAAGTTTCTCTTATCATTTCTCTATCAATTCTGTTTAAAATGAATTCTGGAAGTCCTGCTGCAATGAGATCGATGAGAGTTCCCTTATCTATTGTTTGTCGCATATCTATTAAAAGTTTTTCTTTTCTTAGTGCATAATCTATTAAAGGTCCTTCTCTGTATTTGAAATGTAGTGCATAGGTAACTGGGTTCCAGCCTTTTGCAGCGAATGTTTCAGAAAAGTTCTTTTTCCATTCATCCCATGTCCCATGCACTGTTAATTTTGTAAACATTGAGCTGAACCAATCTTTGCAGGACCCTTCCATGAAGAATCGGAGTACTTCAACTTTTTGGGAGTCTTCATTTATATTAAATCGATTGCATTCTTGTTCAAAAATTTCCATCCATCGGCTTGGGTTTGGATTTTGACTTGTGAATCTGTCGATAATGAATTTCTCTGTTATGTGTTTTAAATTGTTAGCTCGTGGATTTTCAATTAATGTTTTAAGTAGTGTATTTAAAGTACTTACGTCTGCATGTCCAGCAGTTATATTTTCTGTTTTGATATTTTCTAGGTATACGTCATCAAATTGTAAATTTTCTTCTTCATCTACATAAGTTTCTTTGATTTCCTTTGTCAATTTTATCCAGATATTACGCTCGTGGTGCCTTTTTTTCAACGAATTTTTTACCTTCTTAAAAGCGTTAGTGGCGATTAATTGTTCATGAAGGTTTGCATTTTGCAATTCTTCTGGGATTTTGAAAATTCTATCATCCTCGGTAGTTATCGAGGTTATACCAATTACATTACTTTTTCCGTCTGTTGTTGGGATTACTTTGAAACAGAATTGTAGCTTTTCCATTTTATAATTTTCTTATAACCCTTGTAATTTAAACGGGAATGTCGTTTTATAATGGTTCTTAGGGACGACAGAAAAACAAGGTTGTGTTGCTCTGTAAAACAAAGTTTATTTTCCTTTAATTGTTAATTACTTTACGGGTTTACAAATAAAATATAAAGTCATACCTGTAAAACAAAGAAACGACATTCAATGTTTATTCTCCTGTCGATTCGGTTTGTTTTATAATAACAAATAATAAAGTCAAATATTAAGTTTAGCTTGCTTTCACTGCTTGCCTAACACTCACGTAACCTCCCTGCTGATATAATATTAGCATTATAATATTCTTAGCATTATAAAACTGTAGATTGTCAACTGAAACTAAGTAACACCTTTTTCTTTCTGGTCCTCCTTTAAAAAGCTTCAAGTGAGCGCTGGATCTCGATCCTCTCTTTTATGTTGAGTTAAGTCAATGAAAAACATTTTTTTCTACAAAATTTTTTGACATTAATGAATAAATATTATAAGAATTACCTTTATTTAAATTTAGTAGAATCCGTCATTAAATCAACTAAATGGGGATAGTTTTCCTTTGAGATTGAAAAGAAAAATGATATAGTACCTCCTGACTTTTATTTAAAACACGACTGTTAAAAACGTATTAAATACCAAATTTCTTAATAGTCCCCTGTGTAAATACACTCACAATACACATTGAAAAAGGGATACAAATAAATAAAATAATGCGTAATAAAACTATTCGTAAAACAATTATTATTTAATATCATCATTAATTGTGGTTTTGATTTGCTTACTTGCATTTTGGCTGTGTTTACAATGGATATGCTAGTTTCTCTGATGCCATAGTCGCTTTTTATTTAGTAAACCAATTAGTTTCTGAAGAGTAAATCTTAGCTACTAATGTTCCTGGGCGCTAAAATACTTATCTGGCCGTGATTATTGCCAGCTCAGAGGTGGCTACGCTCCCTTAGTAAGTTAACGTTCCAGAAAAGGTTTAAAAAAAGTAAAATGATTACCAAACTTAGACCCCCCTTTGGTTAATCGTATAACAAATTTTGCATTGGTGAACCATGGTTCTATTATAAAGGGTGTCCCAGAATTAACACAAGATTTGATTCAAATAGAAAACGCAGTTTTTAGTATTTTTGTTGTTATTTTTTTATTGAATCATAAAGGGTTATTTATTGAATAACACATCGGGCAAATGGCCTCCACGACTTTGCTGGCACATACGCACTCTTTTGTCGAAATTTTCCATGACCATTTAGCATAAATGTGGATGAATTTTGTTGATGCAGCGTTGAATTTTCTCTTTTAATGCACGGGTGGATGTGGGCTTGTTGACATACACCTTTGACTTCAAATAACCACATAAAAATAAATCTAAAGGTGTTAAATCACACGATCTAGGGGGCCAATTCTGATCGCCGAAACGAGAGAGTACACGATCTGGAAATGTCTCATGCAGTATTTGAATTGTTTCATAGGCTGTATGGCATGTGGCTCCACATATTGGCCACATCAATATCATCCAATTTCGGCGCAAAGAAGTATGTTTACGACGTTTCTGGATTTTCAACAACACTCTCACGACCTGCTTCGATATTGACATTTGAACGGCTTGTTTTTGGACGACCAGTGTGTTTAGTGTCTCCAACTGATCCTGTCTCCCTAAATTTTTCAATTAATCTCTTCACAGTTGATGAAGTCAAAACACTATTCCGGCCATATTTTATATGAAATTTTTGAACTGTGGCCGCCAAACTTTCATTTTTGAGATAATGTTCAACAATAAAGACACGTTGTTCTATCGTGTAACGCTCCATTTTTACTAACCCTAAACTGTCAGCTGTCAAATTGTTTTTGTTAGGGTTCATTGCACTGCACAAATGGCGGCAAATACAAATCTGGGGTTAATTCTGGGACACCCTTTATTAGGATTGTGATTTACCAGTTTTCATGTTTATTATAATTATTTTGTTTTTATGTTAATCTTTTGATATTTTGCAGGTGCGAGCGGAGAGCCTATGGCATGTGATTAAATATTAAGAAATATACCATCGATTCAGTTATAGTTATTTTTAACTCTTTGATATATAATATATAATATTATAAGATTGAATTTATATATATAATAAATTTATGTACATATTAATATGATGTGATTAAACTATTTCATTTCTTAATTAATCTTACTTTTTTCTTGAAATTCCCAACAATTCTAAAATCATTATCTTGATTAGTTAATATTTAAGCAATATTACTAAATTAGCTAAGCCAGGTCATTGCACCTAATTCAACATTTCGTTTCTAAAATGAGGTTTAAGCCTGTTAATAGTTCCCAGGTACAAATTTAGTATTGCACAAAATACTAAAAAATTATTAGTTTTTAGTAAAAGTTGTTATATTACAACTTCACACTAAAATGCATTGCACATTAAAGTTTAAAAGTGAGACCGGAGACTATTTATTTAGTCACAGTCCGCCTAGGATAACACGTATAAAGAATTACAGTAAAGGTTTTTCACCCGGTTTCAATTCTTCAGCATCCGTTTGAAACTTCCATGGCTGTGTGATCTTATTGGATCTATTTCTTAAGTGAGTTCATTGTTGGACATTTTTAAGGTCCCTGCGAAAAAATTGTTTTTAGGGACAACAAATGAGATTTTTAGGTCACAGGTCATGACCTTAAATACAAACTGGACCCTAAGTTATGCAAAATTTGAAGAATTTCTTAAACCTATAACTTCAACTAATAATAATTGAAGCTGGTCAGAAATGATTTCCCTCAATAGTAGATAGAAATAATTTCCAACTATTAAAACAATCATGAACTTGTTACATTTGGATGAATGTAGAAACAGATTCGATAATTGTCGAATTTGAAGAATTTTCTTTAGAACAGGTACCAGGAAGTCGTATGTCCTTCCTATATTTCCCAGAGTGTACATCGGTATGTTCTATGTTAGTGGTAAAGATTATGATCCCATCAATCTCAAACTTTGAGTGTGCAATCAGCAGCAACGAGTTACACTGCATGCATTTTATGTTATTTCAAATTTGTAATAAATAATTCCATTTATAAGATAATATGAATGAATGTTGGCGTATATCAGATGTATTGGATGTTCTAACAATTTAGAAAGTCACGGCAGTAGATAGTGCTTCAGGCTGTTTAATAAAAGGTATGTATAGTAATTTGTGAGAGTTATTGTGGTTAATGTAATTAAGTAATAATATTCACAAGCATTAAGCATCATCCATGTAAACTGTGAACCAAAAAAAGTTGCATTTGAATTTCATTCCAGCCAATTGTTTTTGTTTTTTAGTGTCCAGTTGTTTACAATTTCTTTAAAAAATGTTTATTTTCGGATAACTTAATAAGGAAGTATCTAAGATCAGAGGTGTGAGAAACTTTATGTAAAATAGATTGAGTGTTAATAACGGATTGTCGGGAAGGATTTTCTGGCTCTGGATGTGGTTGGAAAATGTGGTGGCGAATTCCTTAACTGTACAAAATAATTTGCTATTGTTTCTCCTATGTATTTCCTTTATGTACATAATTTAAAAAAATACATTAGTTCACAATACAAAGGATGTTAGGAAATTTAGTTTGTAAAAAAGTTTTTAAGGTGTTACTAATCTATTAAGTGAAAAAAAAAATATACATAAGACGTTTTGAACTGAGAAAGAAATTGGAGAAAAATCACAAATACGTATATTAAAAAAAAAAGATTAAAAACATTTTATAAAAGATAAGTTAAAGCAAATCATGAGTTCCTTCATTAGATTTGTTTTGGGACTCCGCAGCGCTACCAAGTCTCCCAACACCATCCACCTATGCTGTTTTGTGCACATTATTTTCTTGGTTCATTCCTTTTCCATTATAATATAATATTCTATTCGAATCTAATATAGTTCAAATCCTCGATCCCCAGAACACAAGATTCTGTCTCTCCATCTTCTGAAGATACAAGATTCTGTCTATCCGCCATACTTCCATCCTTAGGAACCTTCAGAACCCTCCTATTCCAACCCCTCATCACCATCCAGACAGAACTTGCTAGTTTGCGAACGGTTTATTTATTATATAGCCTTTTTTTTTGGCATAAGGCCCCTTTAGTTTTCATTAATATAAATTTAGTTTGTTGTTATGTAATAGTTCTTTTTATTTGTTAGATATGAATTCGTCATTCATTCACTAATTGTTATTTATCAGGGATATTTAAATTGTTATTACTTTGTCCCGGAAAAAAAAAAAAAAATTCTATTGTATTCTAAATAATGAAAAAAAATTGTCACTAATCTATTAAGTGAAAAAAAATACATAACACATTTTGAACTGAGAAACAAATTGGAGAAAAACCACAAATACGCATATTTTAAAAAAAAAAAGATTAAAAAACATTTTATAAACAACAAATATTTTCAAATCTTGGGATAAAAAGAAAATACGTGAATTAAAGATACATAAAGAAAGAAAATAATAGTCGAAACTGGTTTATCACAGCAGGTACAAAATAAAATTCCAGCATCGCCATTAAATGTTTCGTCAAGAAACTCAAAAATGTACCTGGGAACTAGGTCTTTTGTTTTCAATGAGAGTTTTGGCATTTTTCACGTTTGTTGTATAAAAGTACAGCTTGAATTAAAGAGACCTTTCAATAAAAATTATGAGTGTGGAGATAAGTAATTCCTTAAATTTAGAAAAGTAAACAATTCTCAGTCTATTTATCTAAGAATCCGACCCGCTGTTAATCTTTTCTCCAAAACTGCATCCTTTCAAAGAACACAATTACCAGTCTAATTATCAATATAAATAAGGCTGCCTGTTCAAGATTCCAAAGCAGATAATCATTTTTTTTTTTTCAAAATTCTCATCCTTTAATTGAATGCGCTGAATTAAATTTTAGTTTAAAAAAGTATGTAAACTCCGTATGAAATGTGTAGGAAAATTAAAAAAAAATATATATACATATTTTCAATTTAAAAAATAAATTATATATAATTTCACTGAAATATTTAAAATTAGATTTAACTTAGAAAGTATACTAATCAATGATACAGCAAATATTTTGCTGTAACAAAAATATATAAATCCTAGCTCTAATGATGACCATCGCAGTCGTGGTCATATAATAATAAAGTTATGCCTAGGTCGTTGGTTCCTCTTAACGAAAAACTCATTCTGAGCTCTAGTTCATTTGAATATATCTTATTCTATGTATGGATGACAAGCCGAGCTGGAAACAAAGTTTAATATAGGTTGTGGCTATTGTCGCAACCAGGTAATCTGCAGTAAATATGACATAATGACATGAAGGCAGAGGACATGCAGTGAGTACTCATTCAGATTATTTATGCAAAATTTGAAAATGTCTTATTGTTATTGATTTATAAAATCTATAATGCAGAATGTTAGCAGGTCAGGTGTAGACAGTCATTGTATCATTGGCTTTGAATGTCAGTGCAGTTTGTCGTCTAAGTTTCTGTATTGATGTTCAATTGCAGACGTCAACGGAAGGAATTTTCCTTAGTTAGTTTTTGAGATTCTGATTGAAAAATGTTGATGACATCCTCCTTAGTATGTCCGAAAATTGGGCATTCGCCAAATTGGTTTCAGTAGAAATCATCTGCCAGTAGTTTCTGAGCTATGGCCACATTTTGTTTTTGATTTGACGCAAAGGCTAGCGGGCTAATAATTAAATTTCAAAGACTGTTGTAAAATCCACTTGGGACACGTTCTCTCTAACAGGCCACACTAATAGAATAGATCTAACCATGCGATTCAAAATTAAAATTCATCATTACGATGCTTTTAAATATTTATGGTTAATATTTAAATTTATTAATTTTTAATACCTTTATCACAAGTACATGCTCTATTTAATAAATACTACATATATGACAAATCAGACAAATTTAAGTTGTTTAAACGGTAGTACAAATGATATGGTAGTAAGAAAAACAACAACTAAATAATGAGTAGTTAGATCTTTATAATAATAGCTCGAGATGAATTAACATAATTTCCTAAATATTTAGTAAGGGTGTCCCAGAATTAACGCAAGATTTGAATTTGCCGCCATTAGTGCAGTAAAGTGCTGGAATTTATTACATGATATGTACACCATTTTATAACTTATTACTTTTTATGTTAAAGGGTGTCCCAGAATTAACGCAAGATTTGAATTTGCCGCCATTTGTGCAGTAAAGTGCTGGCAACCCTAAAAAAAAAAAAAAATTGACAGCTGACAGTTTAGGGTTAGTAAAAATGGAGCGTTACACGATAGCACAACGTGTCTTTATTGTTGAACATTATCTCAAAAATAATGAAAGTTTGGCAGCCGCTGTTCGGAAATTTCATACAACATATGGTCGGAATAGTGTTTTGACTTCAACTGTGAAGAGATTAATTGAAAAATTTAGGGAGACTGGGTCAGTTGGAGACACTAAACACAATGGTCGTCCAAAAACAAGCCGTTCAAATGTCAATATCGAAGCAGTGCGTGAGAGTGTTGTTGAAAATCCAGGAACATCAATTCGGCGCCGTAAACACAGTTCTTCGTGCCGAAATTGGATGATATTGACGTGGCCAATATGTGGTTTCAACAAGATGGTGCCACATGCTATACAGTCCATGAAACAATTCAAATACTGCATGAGACATTTCCAGGTCGTGTACTCTCTCGTTTCGGTGATCAGAATTGGCACCCTTGATCGTGTGATTTAACACCTTTAGATTTCTTTTTATGGGGTTATTTGAAGTCAAAGGTGTATGCCAACAAGCCAAAAACAAGTGTTTAAACGATATGGCAGTAAGAAATAAATAATGACTAATTAAATCTTTAGCACAACAATAGTTCTTATGGAATGTTTAATCTGTGTGAAGGGTACGATTCCCTGTGATAAGGGTAATAGAATGGTTTAATGAAAAATGTGTCAGTAAATTTGTTCAAATTGGTCTCATTACAACTTTTGGCGTTTAATTGCTTTAAGGAAAGTTGAGCCGGTGACTGAGAGTGTTTCTCCTTTCTTTTTCATATCAGTATACATATTTTTTGAAAAAATAAAAATAATTTTATTAATAAAGCCCCTGCTGCCTGTATCGACAGTGTAATCACTGACTAATAACCGTTAATCGTGGTTAGGTGGCAGTGACTAAGGTTAGTCAGGAATGGCCGCCCCTTTTGTCTTGATACGCCGCCCCTTCTGCCCTTCGCTAATTTATTACCGTTTTGTTTTTTATTTAGCCTTCCTGGGCTCATTTGCATCTGGAGCCTGAAAGTAATTTGGTGGGAACTGTAATTGTTTAATAGAGGTGGCCGTGAGATTTGTCGTTACAGGTGTCAGGCTAACCAACGCGATAATTACAAACCTGGCTGGTCTGTTAAAACAATTCTTTTGTACTTACTTGTGGCTAAAATTATATTGTAATTGCTCTATTCAATGTGTAACGCCTTGCTCACGTCACAATCATCTGTTACTATGTTATTATAGTTCGATTTTCTACGACGGTTGTCAGGGGCGTACGCAGAATTTTTTTCCAAGGGGGGGGGCTTGGTACGAAGGAGCCAGCTAAGCACTGCTCATCATCAAATTTGACGTTGTGCTTTCAAAATATTGTTCACTTTATGAACTATCCCGGAAGTAAATTTAGATACGAAAATGCCTTTTTATTCGCCTTAAATTCTTCTTTCACTTATTATTTAAACAACTTTATTATGATAAAATTACAATCTGCCTCATTGGAAAATAAGTTATGGTGATAAATGAACTCATTCATACCATATTTACAATTTTTCACTCGCTCATTCATACAGTATTTACAAACAGCCCAGAGACCTCCCAAATCCACATAGTTGTCACCTCCCTCGCATGCGAAAGAGGAAGCGGAGTCTTGGAAAGTCTCCCACGCTCCTCCGTCAGTCCCGTCACCGGATACGAGCCAGCGGAGGCTGACCAAGAGGGCGAGAGCCTCAGACGCTCAGGACACGTTTGGAGAAACTGGCCATTGCCAGCACTCCTACTCACGTATTTATAGCAGGTCACGAGGCCACCGCCGTTAGTCTTCGAGGAGGATTGAAGGGATGAGTGGTGCAGTGCAATGACTTTGCTAGGGGATTAGGGTGGTTGGATACTTTAATATGGAATTTCATGAACTTGGAAGGGATGAGTTCGAGAATGTAAGGTATATTAAGATTGTTATGAAGGGTTTTGTTGCTGACGTAATAAGGGACATTTACTATTGTTCCCAGGACTTTTGATTGAAAGGATTGGATGGGGTTGATGTTCGATTTTTTTGCTGTCCCCCATAGCTCTATTCCGTATGTCCAAATTGGCTTAGGTATAACTTTGTAGGTTAGTAATTTATTTCTATTGAGAGATGGGATGTCCTTTGAAGTAGTCTGTACATTTGTCCAAAGCGTCTGTTTAGTTCTTGTTTTTTTAGTCTCGTATGTGGGTTCCATGCCAGTCTTATGTCGAGATGGCCTTCACTTATCAAATACAAAAGTTCGGTAATTAGAAGTATCTTCTGCAATACAGGAGGGTTAATACAATAGGGGGGGGGGTGGTTATACCCCCCTGACCCCCCTTGCGTACGCCACTGAAGTTACTCATATACGGAGTCGCAATATACTTTTTTTTTGTAGGTTTGATCCAAGCTATCCACTGTTGGATTTTTCTTGTTTGTTCGATGAAATTCTAGAAAAAAAATATGCTGGGACAGAAACAGTAAATTTGGAACAACTGACAACTTCAGCTATAAATGCGAAAGACTATAACTATTTAATTTACTATTGTACATTAGAATCTGATAAAATGGCTACTACAAGAACAATATACTTGCCCAGATATTACTTACTATTTACACACAGGCAGGAAGGACTTAATCAGTCATCCAGCCATTTGACCGTTATTATAAATTTTGTTATAATTGGTTTTATCTTGTTACTGTTGTTATTATTATTTTTGTATTGTAATTTTAAATCGCGATAAATGGTAGCTTGTTTATGTTATCGCAGATTTGTATTTGTAATTCCATACTTGCTCTGAATAAGCCAGAAATACTAACCCACCCGCAATATTTGAGGCAAGGCTTATGGCGATGATGTATAAATGTGTCCTCCGGCCAGCTCTGCTGTAGGGTGCCCCGCTATTTACCCACTTGACTGACAATACAGCTAAAAGTCTCCAACATTTCCATGAAAAAAGTGGTCCGACATACCTCTCTCGAGAGGTTAAAGAACGCTGACCTGCTCCCGTTGCTTGGTGTGCCTTCGGTAGGTGAGTTCATCCGCCGGAGACACGTCAAGTTTTTTGACTCGTTGGAGCACCTAACCGACCCAGTTTTAACACTACGACCCCACCACCCCTCCCGCATCAATGGTAACAGACTGTCGGGGAAAAGTTAGGTTAATAATTAGTATGTTAATTAGTTTTAAGTTTGATCAAAAAGGTGAGCCCCATCACCTATATAAGTCAGTTCAGTCCAGTCACGTATAATGTATATCATTATACTAGTGTATTCCATTATATAATTTTTATAAAATAACAAAACCTGTTTATAATGTAGCGACGCTACAGGAAATACAAAAATAATTTGTAAATAGATTCGCCTGAGGATCTATAATTGTATATAATTATCTGTGAATTTAAAGGTGCTATGAAGGAAAAAAAAAATTTGATTATGTTTTTGTTCTTGAACTTATTAATCTAATACGAAGGGTTTCTCCCAGAAATAATCTGTTGTTTTTCAGCTGCTGTCCGGGGAATGATAGAGATTATAATAATTTTAGCCGAAATTAGTTGTTAAAGTATAAATATAATACACTATTTAAACGGGAGTCCATCTTTATTTCACATAAAGGATATATTGACATAAAAAAATTATAAATATTATTTTCAGGGGTAGTAGTGCTTTAAACAGAGACACTTGGGGATGTTCACATAAATACGAAAATATTAAATTATAAAAAATCTGAAAGTGATTTGCTAAACATGCCGTTGACTTGTGGTGAGTTATTAATTTCTTCATACAGAAATGATTTTATTTATCAACTCCGAAATGTTTATCCTACAGCCACCATATATATCTTAGACAATTTCAATAGTAGATCGCATCAAATTGCTTCGAATTCGATGTACTAAAAAATAAATTATTTTTTCTTATGGTAAACCGAATATTTGTAGTATTCTAGATTGTTGTGGATACTCGACTCTGCTGCATGATTCCAATTTAGGAAGGATTTCAAAGTCCTCTCTTATTTAAATATATAAGTATTACTGCACTGATACTGTTTAGCGTCACTACCTACAGTCACCCCTCCAGGGACACGACATTCGGTGGGAAGGCATCGGGTACACGGATCTAAAACAATGGATCCGCTGAAGCAGATGCCTACAGCGGTGCGGATAAAGGACAGTATTTTTATTTGCTGAAACAAAGAGGGCATTCATTAGGGACGGGGGGCCCGGGACCCGGGGCAGGTTGAGCCCTTTGTTTCAGCGGGGAGGGGGGGCCACTGGAAAAAAAATATTGGGCTCAAAAAGGGTCGTCAGCCATTTGATACTTTGTATTGTCTCTGCTCGGCTGAAATAATTATAGCATCCTCTTTTCCGTTTGTTCTTCATGGGGCATCCGGTCAGGATGTTCCTCCACTCATGACTAGAGTACGAGCATGCACCCTTATAAGGCCTGGAAAATAATTATTCCCTTGTCTGGAAATGATTTAGTGTAAGTTTTTGGCCATCAATTCGTTTCTTTTCTCAAAAGTGGTCTTGTTTAAAAAGACACCTAGAAGAAACCTAAAAAAACAACAACAACAATGTACAGAATTCTGTACATCATGAAATTAAATAAAAACAAAATAAAAAAAGTAACATACAAGCTGGGAACCAACATCTATCTATTTGCGTGGCAAGAAAGTGTTTTCGGTTTGCACGAGTAATTAGCGTTATTATTTTGTCATTGCTAGGATTTTTTTCTTTTGAGATTTGGTAGTCGATACCTTTAGGTTGCTATAGAAACAAATTCCGTGTGATTTTGTTTACAACTGTATAACATAAAGGCAAGAAAGTGGCTGAGGCTCACAAAGAGATTGTGAAGTTTATGGTGTTGACTGTTTAACAGAACGCACGAGTCAGAATTGGTTTAAAAAATTTCGTTCTGGAGATTTTTCACTGAACAATGACCAACGTTCTGGTCGACCTTCTGAAGTTGATGATGACAAAATGAAAGCCATAATTGAATCGAATCGTCATATAACTGTGCGAGAGGTTCCAAAACAGTTAAATGTATCACACACAACTATTGAAAATCATATATGACGTCTTGGACTTGTTAAGAAGCTCAATATTTGGGTTCCGTCACGACAATGCCACACATCTTTAGCAACACGTACACAAACTATTGGAGCTTGGTTGGGAAGTGATGTCGCATCCCCCATACAGCCCCTACATTGCACCGTCGGATTATCATTTATTTCGAAGTTTACAAAACTTCTTAAGTTTTAAAAATTTCAGTTCAACGATGACCTCAACTCGCACTTGGTTGAGTTTTTGCTGATAAGAACTAGAAGTTCTATGAGCGCGGGATCATGAAGTTACCAGAAAGATGGCAAGAGGTCATCGAACAGAATATAAGATATTTGACTGATTAGAGTTAATTTTTTGTAAAGAAAAAAATGAGTTTTATTTCACACTAAAAAACCCGAAATAACTTTCTTGGTAACCTTAATATATAGTAAACAATTAAATAAATACCAGAAAATATAATATAATGAATGAATCGTTCCCAGACTAACGAACATCTCTTTGAATGGGAGGTGTTGGAACAGAAGAGCTTTGAAGGTTCTTAAGAATAAAGCATGATGGTTATTAGGAGTTAGAGAATTCCAGAGAGTACTTGAGCGATCAAGGAAGGATCGATCGTATCCTGCAGGAGTATTAAGGTGAGAGAGACGGGATTTTATGTTCCAGGAGTGGACTGAGGATTTGAACTGTAGGGTATTGTATACATAAAGGAGGGTGATGCGAATTGAAGAGGAATGAACCAAGGAAATATTGGGCACAGAAGGAGGGGAATAGCAACAAGACAAGTCAACAACTTTGTATTTGGTGACCAAAAACTTACACCAAATCATTTCCAGACAAGCGAATAATTATTTTCCAAGCCTTGTAAGGTTGTTTGCTCGTACTCTAGTCATGAGTGGAGGAACATCCTGACCGGATGCCCCATGAAGAACAAACGGCAAAAGAGGATGCTATAATTATTTCAGCCGAGCAGAGGCAATACAAAGTACACATATAAATGTCATTAGCCTGGAAAATATTGTTTTATTGTTTAACGATCATTTTTGACTTGATGATTTTTTATAACAAATTGATTATATTTATTGCCTCTTCAACTGTATTGTAGCAATTACTTCGATGTACGTAGTAACATAATCACACCCCAAATGAATATGTTATCTCATCGATTCCTCATTTATCGATTTATTGATGATAAAATTGAAATGAACGCCTCATTAAACGGGGTAATAAATAGACATCGCATTTATTAATTGTTGTAGTTTTATTGTTCTTTCTTCGCTACGTTATTGTATTATTAGGTAGAGTTTGTGTTGATTGAACGGCTGTAGTCAATTTCTGAAACAAAATGTTATATTATATTAGGGTATTAGTATATACAATGTAGCACAAGGGAATATTAATATACAATGCGAGGCCTCACACAACTTTAGCAACACGTACGAAACAATTGGAGCTTGGTTGGGAATAAGTGACGCATAACGCATATGTTTGTTAGATATTCTTCTTCTTATTTTTCATATTATACTTTCTATAGTTAGGCCATAGTTGTATTTACAACATTCGTCGGTCTATGTTTAAATGCATTTTATTGGTGTGCTGGTCAACATTTAACAAAGACAAGTGTGTATGCGAAAACAGAATTAAACCTGAGAAAACTTTTAATATGTCTCAAATCACGTTTCAGAAGCTGATGAAGATAAAAATGTCATCATATAACTGTGCGAGAGATTGCAAAACAGTTAAATGTATCACACACAACAATTGAAAATCATATAAGACGTCTCGGACTTGTTATGAAGTTCGATATTTGGGTTCCGCCACGACAATGCGAGGCCTCATACAACTTAAGCAACATCTACGAAAATATTGGATATAGTTTGGCCTTAGTTATATTTACAAAACATTTACTAATAGCATGGAAAAGAAATAAAAACTAAGTCAATTACAATATTAAAATATAAAATTTGATATCCGGTAACTTTACTTCTACATCAGAACTAAGATTTTTTTAAATTTATTATAATTTATTCTGACTACTTAATTTTGTAGCAATGCAAAAACGCTACGATCGGCGCAATGAGGGTTTTTTAATTTACTTCTCGTGTAAGTATTCCTGGAATACTTGCGTACCAATACACTAATATATCTGGTATACTAATGTATGTGAATACATAAAACTGTAAGGCAACATATAAAGGATGAATCTTTTCGATCTAAAGTAAGGTGTTCAGCCTCCACTAGCTCGTATGCGGTTACACGGCTGACGGAGGAGCGTGGGGGACTTCCCAAGACTCCGCTTCCTCTCTCGCATGTGAGGGTGGTGACAACCATGTGGATTTGGAAGGTCTCTGGGCAGTTTATAAATATTGTATGAATGAGCGAATGAATGATATATTGTAAATATGGTACGAATGAGATCATTTATCACAATCACTTATTGCCCAATAAGGCAGATTGTAATTTTATCATAATAAAGCTGTTTGATCGTAAAAAGAATAATATTTGACTAACCAAGGTAGACTAGAATAGTTAAGTGCCCGAAGCTTCCCAAGCTGATTGTATTCTTGATATTTTAAAAGCGAAAACCATGAAATGTATAGATAATTGTGAAGATAGCGAGACATAAGTTACTTCAATATATCTCTAACAGGGATAAATTACTCAAACGTATTAAGGGCTTAACGTTATAATTTTTCCTAAATAAAAATTTCAATGGCATTAACCTTTTAGACTAGGTCCATTGCATATGGTCATCTTTATTACTTCATTATTGAAAATAAATCGATTTGCTGTCGGACCCAACCTAGGACATACTCACATCTATCGAAGACTTGATGTTGCCCAGGGCGTCCTCCACGGCGTCTCTCTCCCCGATGTCCTCCTCGTGCCTCTGGCGGCTCTGGGCAGTGAGGGCCACGATGAGCTTGGTCATGTCCAATATGGCCGACTTGAGCATCTTCTTGATCTCGGTCACTTCCGTTTCGACCCAGTCCAACATCTCGCTGAGGCTCTTCCGGCGCTGTCCCTCTGCCAGGGTGGCGGCCATGGCGATGAGAAGGAGTATCCACGTCGCCTTCATCCTTGCTCGACTCCAACTCCTCGTTCTATTTATCCCTTGCACTCCTTATCAAGGAGCAATAAACGGCTTTTATTGTCTAATTATGTTTTTCTTTTGTCTTGAGTCGTCAATAAGCCGGTTTATGTCCTAGTGTTCTTGCCCGTCTGCGGAACGGTTAATATTAAATAGTTCATCAGTGCTATCTATTAGAATCAATGGATTAGTTTGTCAAGGGGTTTTATATCACGAGTAAGGACAAATCTGCTTGAAGTACCAAGCTCTTCGTTTGTCTACTCCCATCCCGTCCATTCGGACTTCATCCCGACTCTGTTCCTACATCCTACATGCGACCTAGGATGACCACTCGTCCAGAGGTAATCTTTCTGCCGAGGAAAACAGTCCCTTCAAGACTTAATAAATATTAGAGGACTCATCGAACGGTCCGGTCAGGTCCATAGAGTGCCAGTGAACAGACTCCCGAAGAATGTGTGGGAAAGTAGGTCTGATGACAAGCGACCCAGAGGACGCCCGAGACAACCTTGGCTGGATCGTGTGGAAGACAAAGAAGAAGATAAAGAAGCAGGAAGCGACGGAAGCTTAAAATAGCATCGAAAAGCAGCAGTTTGCTTGAGAAAAACTGTTTATGGTTACAATCGGAAATGTTGGAATAATGCCAATCAATAAATTTCAAACTGGCTTAACCCGTTTTGAAATTTATAGTGAATCAGAAAATGACAAATTTTGTTTGTTCTAAAAATCTTTTAGCGTTAAGCGCATCAAAAAGAAGTAGAATTCCGTCAGATCGTGCACCCTTCATTTAGTTTCATTTCTTCAAGTGTCTCCCTCTGGTGCTACCGTTTAAAAGAACTATTCACTTTGAACTATTGTCCACATAACTTATTGAATAATAAATACCTTACATTCTCGAACTCATCCCTTCCAAGTTCATAGAATTCCATAGTGACCTATCCAACCACCCTAATCCCCTAGCACAGTCATTGCACTGCACCACTCAACCCTGTAATCCTCGTCGGAGACAAAACGGCTATAAATGCGTAACAGTGGGAATCCTGGCAATGGGCAGTTTCTCCAATCATGTCCTGAGCGTATGTGGTTCTCGCGCACTTCGTCAGTCTCCGCTGGCTCTTATCCAGTGACGCGGCTTACGAAGGGACGTGGGGGACTTCCCAAGACTCCGCTTCCTCATTCGCATGCGAGGGAGGTGACAACCATGTGGATTTGGGAGGTCTCTGAGCAGTTTGTAAATACTGTATGAATGAGCGAGTGAATGAAAATAGTTAATACGGTATGAATGAAAACATTCATCACAATTACTTATTGCCCAATGAGGCAGATTGTATAAGTTGTTTTTATCATTAATAATAAATATAGTTAAATTGAATAGTTCACTCAAAAGAAGATTGGTAATATTGGAGGCAACGAAAGATAAAATGAAATCTGGTAACGTTGTTGAGGGGAGTGTCCGGTGCATCATACTATTGTACAGTTTTTTTGTTCTTCTAAAATATATCGGGGACTGGTGATCTTAGCATAAAGTACTCTATAAACAAAAGAGGTTAGGAAATAGTGAGCGTAAAAAACAGGCATTTTTCTTAATGGGATTTATTCATGAAAATAAAAAATAATATTGAAGAAAGGAAAAGATTTTAAATATATACACCAATACTACTAAAGTGAAGAACGTTAATAAGTACTATATTTTCTCGTTTTTTGTCGTTACGCATATATTTATTTTCCGACGTACGAACTCTCCGCCAAGCTGCAAGACCCAAAAGCTAGACTCGGACCCCCAGGGCAGTACAACAAGTAGTTCTCACTAAACGCTATGTATGAGATGTTAATTTATGTACTGCACTTGACTTGGACTGCAACATGTTCTAGGACCTCCCCTCCAGGCAGCTCCAGGTCCCTTCTTGCCCGGGGTAATTTTTCTTTAGTGCCAGACCTTTTGTTCTTCTGGCTCTCTTGTTTCAACAGAAATCTCTCTCTCACTCACGTTTGCCCTTTTTCACAGCCGGTTATTTTTTAATTAAGTAAGGGGGGAGAGTGTATGTGTGGTGCACCCTCCACGCCAATGAGAATAAAATTATTATCAGCTCGAGAGTCTGTACTTGCGCTCATGTTGAGTATCTGTTATGTTTTCAATAATTTCTATCCTCTCGATTGTTATATTATCTGTTTCTCGTAGAGATTTACCGATAGAAATTTATTGGATGCTAGATGCAAACGCAGCGCCTAACCAACCCAGTGTTTAACACTATGACCCCACCACCCCTCCCGCATCGATGGCAACAGACTGTGGGAGAAAAATTAGGTTAAGCATTAGTAAGTAAGTTAGTTTTAAGTTTGATTAAAAAGGTGAGCCCCATCACCTTTATTAGTCAGTTCAGTCCAGTCACGTATAATGTGTATCATTATACTTGTTTATTCCATTATATAATTTTTATAAAATAACAAAACCTGTATATAATGTACCGACGCTACAGGAAATACAAAAATAATTTGTAAATAGATTCGCCTGAGGATCTATAAAGATTAATTGTCAAGTAAAGAAGTTGAAGTAGGAAAAAAATAAACAATTGGCAATGGTGATCATTTAAAGAAACAAAAGAAAACCGTTAGAATGAATAAGTGAACTGATGAAAAAACCTCCAAGTGCCAAAGATTCAATTGTTTTCGATCTGTTCCTCCTGAAGAAAGATAAATGGTTATCAGAGACTTGAATAATTATGAATAATGGATAAAATGAATAACTAACTATGAGGGTTGAGTTCGGTTTTACCAGTCAAACAACGTAGAAATATGAATCCGGACGATCTGAGGCGAACTTCCGTAACTCGTCATACCACCATACAGCGTTCGTGATCATCTTGACAGCAAGCTATAGAATATTGTTCTTTGCTATAAACCATTTTCAGTTTTCATAGTATCTCTAAGTACAAACCTTAAAAAAGAAGTAGAATTTTTCGGGGGATGTCGGAAAAGACGGAATAGGCTAACACGACAGACATGAACTAACTGACGAGGCGAAAACGAAAGCTTCAGACTTCATCAAGGATTTAAAAGGACGAGAATCTCACTGTTCGCCAAAAGATAGTACGAAATAAAACCCAGAGGAGTTAAACTCTAAAAAACTACATAAAATGTATATGGTCGAAAAACCCGAAAGCTTGGTGGGTTACAGAACATTTCGTGAAGTTTTTGATCAAAATTTCAATATATCTTTCGGCTACCCTCGCAAGAATACACGTAGTCTAAACAAATCCAAAGTAAAACTTGTTGAAAACCAAATTGCAACTTGCAGAACCTCGACACCACAAGCCATTGTACTGTGGTCCCTACAACTTGTCTATCATTAAACATATTTCAAAGTACTATCAGTTAAGTTTCTTACTACGGTGCTTTTTACTAAAAAAGGCAAAGCTTGATGGTCAACTATACCTGAAGAACGTTTTGATAAATTCTAGTATAATGTTAGTTCTGAAGCACAAGTATTTTACGGTGCCTTTCCTTATGATGCCACAAAGCACACAGAAGAAGAGGTGTAGTACCTCCTCCGGGTGGACGCTTTGGAGGAACTGATGGAAAATGTTTAAAAATAGAATTACCATAAATTTTCTTTTAGATAAACAACTTTATTATGATACAATTACAATCTACCTCATTGGAAAATAAGTAATGGTGATAAATGAACTCATTCATACCATATTTACAATTTTTCACTCGCTTATTCATACAGTATTTACAAACAGCCCAGAGACCTCCCAAATCAAACATGGCTGTCACCTCCCTCGCGTGCGAAAGAGGAAGCGGAGTCTTGGGAAGTCCCTCACGCTCCTCCGTCAGCCGCGTCACCGGATACAAGCCAGAGGAGGCTGACCAAGAGCGCGAGAGCCACATACAGTCAGGACATGATGGGAAAAACTGACCGTTGCCAGGACTCCCACTGTTACGCATTTATAGCAGGTCACGAGGCCACTGCCGTTTTAGTCTCCGAGGAGGATTATAGGGATGAGCGGTGCAGTGAAATGACTGAGGGGATTAGGGTTGTTGGATAGGTTACTATGGAATTTCATGAGCTTGGAAGGGATGAGTTTAAGAATGTAAGGTATATTAAGATCGTTATGAAAGGTTTTCTTGCTGACGTAATAAGGGGCATTTACTATTGTTCTCAGGACTATTGATTGAAATGATTAGATACGCTTGATGTTCGACTTATTTGCTGTCCCCCATAGCTCTATTCCGTATGTCCTGATTGGCTTGAGTATAACTTTGTAGATTAGTAATTTGTTTTCTATTGAGTGATGGGATGTCCTTTGAAGTAGACTGTACAGTTGTCCAAAGCGTCTGTTTAGTTCTTGTATTTTTAGCCTCGTATGTGGGTTCCATGTCAGTCTTTTGTCGAGATGAAAGCGTAAATACCGTACTGTCTTGGATACAGGAAGAGGAATGGATATTTCAAAAAACTAGTGGACAGTACTTGCAGCAGAGGGTAAAGGTAGTGTGGGAACATTTACCATCAATTTGAAAAAGTATTTATCGATCGTTTCTCCCTGTGAGACCCTTCACTTGTTTAAAACAACCTAGTTTTAATTATCGGTATTCATCTACTAGAATGCACTAGAGGTGGAAACCCATTGAAAGAAGAGATATGCAAACAACTTACCCCGTCCACGAAAAGCTATGGAAGTTGAAGGACCAACGATTGATCATTGGACTCTTGGTCCAGGAAAACTTTCCTAATGAAGAAACTCCTGTACAGAAAAAAAAAGAAAGTCTATTCATGGTTTCAATGGAAAACCTATCACCTGTCCTCGTGATTAATGGTGGGATTTCACTACTCCAAATGATCATGTCACCTCATCACAACGAATTTCGACAAGACAAAAATGGCATTTCTCTATACGACAATAAACAAATTGGCTAAAATCTCGTCTAAAAGATGAAAGATGAACGAGCAGTCAATGATAAAGAACTGATGTCTACTTCGAGTTAACCGTATTGAGTACTCAGCTTACTCCAGTCATATTGTAGAAGCTAAATTTGAAGATGTCTTATTGTTATTAATTTGTAAGATCTCTAATACAGAATGTAAGCAGCTAAGTCAGGTGTAGACTGTCCTTGCATCAGTGGCTTTTGATGTCAGTGCAGTTTGTCGTCTAAGTTTCTGTATTGATGTTCGATTGCAGACGTCAACGGAAGGAATTTTCCTTAGTTAGTTTTTGAGATTCTGATTGAAAAAACCTTGTTGACAGCCTCCTAAGTATATCCGGAAATTTGGGCATCAGCTTATGTCCAAAATTGGTTTCAGTAGAAATCGTCTGCCATTAGTTTCTGAGTTTTGTTTTTGATTTGACGCAAAGGCTAGCGGGCTAATAATTAAATTTCAAAGACTGTTGTAAAATCCACTTGAGACACGTTCTCTCTAACAGGCCACAGTAATAGAATAGACCACGCGATTCAAAATTAAAATTCATCATTACGATGCTTTTAAATATTTATAGTTAATATTTAAATTTATTTATTTTTAATACCTTTATCACAAGTACATGCTCTATTTATTAAATACTACATATATGACAAATCAGACAAATTTAAGTTGTTTAAACGGTAGTACAAATGATATGGTTGTAAGAAAAACAACAACTAAATAATGAGTAGTTAGATCTTTATAATAATAGCTCGAGATGAATTAACATAATTTCCTAAATATTTAGTGAGGGTGTCCCAGAATTAACGCAAGATTTGAATTTGCCGCCATTAGTGCAGTAAAGTGCTGGAATTTATTACATCATATGTACACCATTTTATAACTTATTACTTTTTATGTTAAAGGGTGTCCCAGAATTAACGCAAAATTTGAATTTGCCGCCATTTGTGCAGTGCTGGCAACCCTAAAAAAAACAATTTGACAGCTGACAGTTTAGGGTTGGTAAAAATGGAGCGTTATACGAAAGAACAACGTTCTTTGTGCCGAAATTGGATGATATTGATGTGGCCAATATGTGGTTTCAACAAGATGGCGCCACATGCCATACAGCCCATGAAACAATTCAAATACTGCACGAGACATTTCCAGGTCGTGTACTCTCTCGCTTTGGTGATCAGAATTGGCCCCCTAGATCGTGTGATTTAAAACCTTTAGATTTCTTTTTATGGGGTTATTTGAAGTCAAAGGTGTATTTCAACAAGCACACATTCGCCCGTGCATTAAAAGAGGAAATTCAACGCTGCATCAACGATATTCAACCACATTTATACCAAATGGTCATGGGAAATTTCGACAAGAGTGCGTATGTGATAACAAAGTCGTGGAGGCCATCTGCCCGATGTGCTATTCAATAAATAACCCTATCCTATTTACTTTATAATACAATATAAAAAATAACAACAAAAATATTAAAAACTGTGTTTTCTATTTAAATCAAATCTTGCGTTAATTCTGGGACACCCTTTATACCAAGCCAAGACTTGGACAAACAGCTGACATTGCATGCAACGACAGGTTCGCAAAGTCGGACTTCGTCATTTCTTAGTGCAAAGTCCAACGGTATGGCTGCCATTAGTTTTATCTCAGTTTGTTCGTTAAATTAGTTCAATAGCCTACCGATAACTTATCCTCTGTTAATTAACTGTTTTAGTGCCGAATTTCATTTATAATAACAATTACAGTTTAAAAAACTAATTAAAAACTAAAGTCGGTCTCCGAGCTACTTGGTGGTGCAAGTGAGAGCGAGTTTCTTGAGAACACATCGAAAAGTAAGTACATGCTCTCTATAAACTTTAGATTCATGTTATATTGCGTGTTATTGTGAAAAGGAGTAGTTTTTGGAAAAATATCTCCTAACTTGAAGACTTACTTAATCACATATATTTACAATTATTAGTTTAATACATTATAATTGAAAATAATAGCATATAGTTTTATAAATAGTACAAATATGCAATATTTAGTGAAGGTGTAGGCCAACCGCAAGTTTGCAGGTTGGGACAGGTTCGCCAAGTTGGACTTTGTACCATCGCCCCAAAATGCAGTCGGATCTTAATGGCTCAGATTTCGATACTGTTACATGCGTTTGTTCGTTAAATTTGTTCAATGTTCCAGCGATAACTTATCCTCTGCTAATAACTAACTGTTTTAGTGTCGTATTTCACTTATAGTAGCGATTAATAATTAAACTATAGCCAGTTAGTGGGATACTTGGCGCTGCCTTTCATATACCAGAATGTTAGATATCTATCGAGATGTAAGTACATACATATTATAAATATGTTAATTCTGCTTCTTAATAGTTCATGTGTTACCTCTAAATATTATCGTTATTAATAACTATTATATCCTTGGTATATCCAGTAGTCTACAATGAACTAGTAATTGGTATTATGTCTGTACTGTACTGTTGTCACAAGGGGATGTGTTGTTAGCGGTCAGTTTAAACCTGTGCAAATACTTCATCCGTGTTTGTTCAGTACTTGGCTAACTTTGTAATTTGTTCTTCTGGCTGTATGTATTCGTAAAAATGACGTCCATTCTATCCTGATTGGTTCTGTCGTCCAAGTTATGTATTCGGTCAATCAAAGCTTATCTTGCTGTCTGTCCGTATGCCATAGTGTTTTCTCCTGGATACATTGAATAGAATCTGACGCTTTTGTTAGAAAGTTGGATGGTACATTGAATGTAGTCTCTTCTTCAGTCACACTGGTTCCCGATGTCGGCCTATTGTCGGTATAGTTACAATCTGCCTTCCGTTCTCGTATTGACACACCTTATCTGTGGAGGACTTGTCGATGTTCTCCCTTCCTCCTGCTCCGACCCTCCACGGACAGTCCTGGGTCACCTGGGGCCGGCTGGGCCGCTAAGACAATGGGCAGATGGGCAACCCATCGCCGGACCCTCCGTTCGTTAGCGCTGCCCACAAAGGGTCGACAATGGGCAGTCTGCGGGCAAGACAAAGACTACAGGTGCCTGAACCACATCTGCGGGGTCATTCATTAATGGCGCACTTAGCTCATGACAATGGCCATGTATTTAATTATAAGAATATATAATGTTTAAACAAATATCAGAGAGTCATTCCACAGACTTCGATTAAATAAGACTCAAGAGAACTGTACCAGAAGTTTGTGGCTGAATACATCTGAGAGACTCCGATATTAGTGGTCTTATCAAAATGATTTTCTCAAAAAAAAATTTTTATTTTTTAATCTACGATACAATTTCCTCTATAAATAATAACGTGCAATAATTAGTTGTTTCTAAATAGCTACTTTACAAAGTGAAAATCCTTTTTTGAACGGCTCCACTCTGTAATGGTAGACTTGAATTTTAAAGAATCATTTGGCGAGAGAAGCACGATATGTGGGTTGCTAAACCACAGAAAATAATAACAAATATTAAGTTTTGACAAATTTAGCAATTTTTAAAAATATACTAATAGAGAATTTGTTTCTTATAATGATTCATATATATAGCTTCAATAGTAGGACCATACATACTGTACAACTTTTAATCTTTACAGTCTACACACTTGTCAAAAACGAACTTTGTTGCAACACCCATTTTGTTGGTTTTTTCGGGGCAATTCTTTTTCAACAGTTTGACTGTTGTGCCCAGTATCATGTTTTTTGTTTTTTTTATATTCTTAATGGAACACTATGATGTCAGAAAACCTAGGATAATTAAACATAAATAAAAATAGAACACATCTTGGTTAGTTTTTGAAAAATAAAACCTGTCAATGATTTTGTTTTCAGAGAATTAATGAGTACTATTAGTATTAGGGGGACCGGAAAGTAATGTTTTTTTTACATTAAATTCAAACAGATAAATTTTTAACAAGTTTTTGTTTTTGATCAATGATGTAATCACCCTCGTTATCAGAAACCTTTTGCCATCTAGTGTGCAAATTTTCAATGCCAGATCGATAAAAATCAATTGGTTTTTGAGCAAAATATCTGGAGAAGGCATTTTGAACATCATCAAAATTTTGAAATTTTTAACGATCGGAATTAATGGAAATCCGATGGCGCAATATCGGGCGAGTATGGTGGGTGCGGCTGAAGATGAAAAATGGGTCCTCTATGATAATCCAAAAATCTCTCTCCGCATGAATCGGCACTGTACTTCGCAGAGACCCCACTGCGCCTATTTTTTCCGCAAGAACCCTGGAAAAAATTAATGAATTGTGGTGGGAGGTATTGCCTCAACCCCCATACTCGCACGATATCGGATTTCCATTTATTCCGATCGCTACATTTTCGAAGTGGCAAAAAATTTCAAAATTTGGATGATGTCCAAAATGCCATCTCCAGATATTTTGCTCGAAAACCAATTGATTTTGATCGATCAGGCATTGAACATTTGCACACTAGATACCAAAGGTTGTTCATAACGAGGGGACGTTATTGATCAAAAACAAAAACTTGTTAAAAATTTATCTGTTTGAATTTAATGTAAAATAAACGACATTACTTTTTTCAAACGACATTTTGTTTAATTAAATAATGTCTTTCGGATTTTAGATATTTTATTATAAAATGTATTTATAGATACATATATGATAATATTTGTAGCATAATTTGATTTTGAATGATTGGTATACTGGGGTTTTCTGCTAGCTCTGGGAGAATGGCCAAATCGAGTCATAAATTGTCTTGTTACATTTCTTTTTGAAACTCTGAGGTGTTCCTAGGTGCCACATCTCTGTTGGCTGGTTCATTCCTTTGGAAAACTATACAATGTTCTCACCCTCCTTAATATACGTACAATATCCTACAGTTCAAATCCTCCTTCCTTAAGACTCCTTCCAAAGAACTGAAGCATTCAAGTGTCCCTTTCTTACCCTTTTCACTACTATCAGGAATCCTCTCCCTTCTAATATCCTTCCGTTCCTTTAAAACCTCTTTAGCACTCAGACAGACGCTTGCTAGTATTCATGCCTTGGGACTGGTATTCTGTGACTAAGTGAGTAGACCCTAGAAGGCACTATATCACACTATCCTTCCATTTCCGGTGGACTAATTAGAGGAAGTGCACTTGGTACCCTATAGACAAAGGTGTACCCGAAGGCTGTTAGAGGGACGAACGCCCTGACACAGTAAGACAGCAGCTGGGGCTCACACCAGAGGTGCCAACGGACCAGTTTGCTCTAGACAAAGGCCCGGCCGAAGAATGGGGCCATTGTCTTAGGGCTACCCCCTCGTCCCATTTGCATATCCATCTCCGCTTACTGAGGGCTTCTCGGGTGTCCTGACAACCCCTTCTTGCTTTCGGCAAGTGCTGAGGACCTAGCACCGCTCATGAGAACCTGCTCCACAATGTTTGGTGAAGGCCACCAACACCTTTAGCTCATTCAGGATGTATTTATTGACAATTCTGTGCAGAGAATATATGATACAACCAGTGACTGAGATGGCGAATAGCAATATCATGCGATGAAGTACATCCATGAAGGATTATGTTGATGGCAAGTAATGCATACCTACTCCAGTTCCTTCGGAGTCTGGTAAGTATTTCATGATTAGGGTATCCATATAGTTTTTGATGGGATTGTTTCGTATTGGAAGTGTAAGTAAGATCGTATTTCTGACATACTGAAGTGTACCAGTGATAAGACTAGTTTTGATTGTTTAGCTGTCCCGTAAATCTGTGGTTCAAACGCCGAAATTGGCGATAGTAAGTCTGTCTTCAGAGGAAGCTGTGTCGTCTTTCGGCCAGCAGTGCAGGAGTTTTAGGTTGGTGGTATAGTTAGTAAATGGGAAAATAAATTAGTCAACTGTGCAATTATCAAACCTTTGAGGGTTTCGATGATGTTACTAATTACTATCTTTCGGTTAATTTCCTAAGTTTCATTCTAAAACGCACATTGTTTGGCAATGTAAACCTGCGCTTGTAATAGTTGTTTTATTTTATAGGATATTCAAGTTGATATTCCGAACATGATTTCAATGACTATATTTAATTAGTCAGACAAATAAGAATAATTAAAATTAGATATGTACTTTTGGAGTATCTTGGCCGGTCAGGTTCGAGTAAAAAATCCTTCTCGTCAAAGGAAGAAAAAAAAGTTATGTACCAAGAGTAAGAGGGGGCAAAAAATTTCAATTTCGAAAAAAAAATTAATACCAAATAATTAACTCCTTAGGACATTATAATCTTCATCAAATGAGATGAGTTATTTATTTATTTTTAATCACATGTGACATCCTTAGAATTTTATTGCTACCCATTGTCGAAAAGTACCCAAAAATATTCAAAATTGACAGTCACTAAAGACGGAGAAAGTAATTTTACATTGTGAAATTTCATAAATTTTTTCTTTTTTTCAAAAACATAAATATTACTAAGAAATTTATATTGAGGTACCATTAGTTATAATTTGAGATATTAGAGGTATTATTTATAATTAAGTCGAGGTCCGACTCTGACACTAACTCTCACCTTAGCTGTTATTTTTAATAATTATAAATATTATCACTTTCTCAATTTGGGTAGGCTGTTTTGTTGTAATCGTAACCACTAATAACAATTAGCGCCTAGTTTCGTTTCAGTTGCTAACATGATTTTAATAATAGTCGCGATGGATTTTGTAATAATTGTTCACTAAACGAACGAACCCCCTTGTTGCATATTATTGATTATGGCGTCATAGATAGCCTAGTTAATATCACAGCAAAATAGTTATTATTTAATTACAAGTAATTTAGTCTGATTTTATTTTCAACATTTTTTATTACCTTCATTTGTTGTTTAGTATTTATTAGCTTTGGGGTCTTAGCTGAAACCCCCCCCCCCCAAAAAAAGTGAAAACTTTAGACACCATACACATCTTTAAATTGATATTACACTCAATATGCTAGAAAAATATCTTTTTTGTTAATAATAATTAATTGAAAATAGAAAGAAACTCAAATTACATATTATTTGTTTAATTCGTTACTTTACTAAAATTTGTAGAAAAAATATATTTATGTTATAACAAAATAACAAGTTTTGACAATGTGAAATGGAACCTTGTGCGTGAAAGGGTACCTGATTTGAAAAAAAATTTTGTTTTTGATCTATCAATTGTTTGAATTTTCTTAACTGGAGAATGTAAATTCTTAGACAAAACGGTACCATACAAGAAAATCACCATAACTGAAGCTAGTAGGTACTGACTTGTAACGAATGGATCAGTGTACGCTAGCACATCGCGAATTGTGTAAAATTTCCCAGTCGACAAATGATCCAATGGCCCGTGGTACAAGTGAACTATACGAATCATATTATTTAGGTCGAGTCATAAGTAACTTCCGTTTTTTTATCAGATATTTATTTTGCTCTCATTAAATAACAAAATTATATTAATTTTGACGAGTGCAGGACGCTTTTCATTGAGTTACACAATAAAATCTTTTATACCTATACCTATACCTCTTGTTGATTGACGTGGATTTTGCTCCAATATTACCTTTAAAAGGTTGTCGTCAAAGTCGGAAGGACGTCCCGCCCTCGGTTCGTCTTTTAAGCTCGTATCTCTAGAACGGAGTTTTATAAACCAATTTCTAACTGCCCGATCAGCTATTAGTCCTTCACCATATACACTGCATACTTTTTCAGCTGTCGCCCTAGCACTATTGCCTTGTTTAAATTCCCAAAGCATTACATGAGGAATATGCACTTTTTGACTCTCCATTTCAGAGGATAAAAAAAAATAGTTTAACGTAACGTGTATCACACAAAACAGTTGACAAAAGACTAACTGAAGCCTCGTCTATATAGTGAAAACAAAAAGTTGTCATGGTAACTCATAGCGGGTAGATACGAACAATAGATTCTACTTAGCTGCATCGGAAGTTACTTATGACTCGACCTGATATATAGTAATGGGGCTGTATTAGTGCCGTATGGATAATACTCCCAAAACCCTTAAAAATCAACCCCAATTATTCAGATTTGCAGAGCGAAATCACTTTTAGACTTAATTATTTGGTTGTAATCTGTTTTATAACACAGTAATAATTATGTTAATAATAATTTATATTATCGGTTATAATCGGCATTAAGACAAGGGAGAGGTGCAACAGTGATAACATTCAAGATGCTTAACAATCACAATTCTTCAAATGTGGTCTTCTATTGGGTGTCCCAGAATTAACGCAAGATTTGATTTAAATAGAAAACACAGTTTTTAGTATTTTTGTTGTTATTTTTTTATTGAAGTATAAAGTAAACAGGATAGGATTATTTACGGAAAACATATCGGGCAAATGGCCTCCACGACTTTGCTGGCACATACACACTCTTTTGTCGAAATTTTCCATGACCATTTGGCATAAATGTGGTTGAACTTCCTCTTTTAATGCACGGGTGGATGTGGAATTGTTGACATACACCTTTGACTTCAAATAACCCCATAAAAAGAAATCTAAAGGTGTCAAATCACACGATCTAGGGGGCCAATTCTGATCACCGGAACGAGAGAGTACACGGCCTTCAATTGTTGTGTTAACTGAATTTTGTAAGCATGGAGACACAAATCTTTAGTGAGTATACGCTGTAGAGAGCTTTTTGAAATTTGCAATTCTAGTCTATGACGCCGAATAGATGTTCCTGGATTTTCTAAAACACTTTCACGCACTGCTTCGATATTGACATTTGAACGGCTTGTTTTTGGACGTCCAGTGTGTTTAGTGTCTCCAACTGATCCAGTCTCCCTAAATTTTTCAATTAATCTCTTCACAGTTGATGAAGTCAAAACCCTTTTATTCTGACCATATTTTGTATGAAATTTTCGTACTGCGGCCGCCAAACTTTCTTTATTTTTGAGATAATGTTCAACAATAAAGACACGTTGTTCTGTCGTGTAACGCTCCATTTTTACTAACCCTAAACTGTCAGCTGTCAAATTGTATTTTTTTTTAGGGTTGCCAGCACTTTACTGCACAAATGGTGGCAAATTCAAATCTTGCGTTAATTCTGGGACACCCTTTAGATACTGCAATAAATTAATAAAATGTTCTTCAGTTTTTGGTACTTTGAGACTTGGTGCAATGCACCTCGCGCAGTGTGTCTGGTAATTACATATTTGTTGAAATAAAATAAAAAAATTGATTCAGTTTCTGGTCTGATCTCGACTCGATCGGTTCGGTCATCCCTATTAAACTTTAAGCGTGATCAGGTGATATTTTCATGGAAAACGGCGTGGGTATTTGCTATAGTAACTAGCGCTATGTAAGGAGTGATTAATTGTGCTAGAGAAGCTGTGATTGGTCGACTCAACCCCCTTCCATAGCCAATGAGCTCTATTGTTTTACAATAACCCCACTTCCAGCCCTGACATATTGTTTTTGCGCCTACCTGAGGGTCCGACCTGGGAACCGGCTTCAGTGCCGTTCGGGCCGTGCAAGGTCACGCACACTTGTTGGCTGTCAAGCAGGTATTTCATTTATATAATTAATTGTTTTATATATTGGTATTGTTATTTATAGTTAGGCTATCAAGGGAAAAACATTATAACTCCTAATTTTTCAGGTGAGAGAAAATAAGGTTCAGCTGTATTGCTTAGACGTTAATTTGAGGTAAAAAAAAAAATAATAAAACAATTTCTTATACAATATATACAAAGGGTTTGTTTATCTAAACCGGATAAGGAGTTAGCCTAAAGGATCTTACCTAAACTCCCGGCAATTAAATTGTTTTTCATCTGCGCGCCTGTTTTTCTCTGTTTAAAAACTTGGTACTTCAACTGTTTTTCTCCTTAATAGCACACACTATTTCATTAGTCGCTCTTAATGGTGAAATATTGCGCCAAATTCACAAAATCTAAAAAAAAATTATGTTTTTCCACCGGCCACTTCATACATCGTCAGGTAAGATCTATTGTATTATAACAAACTGTTCCCTGTTACAATTACAATGAGAATTTACTAATTTATTTTTGAGCAGTCATTAGAATCGTGTTCATTAGTCTCGTGCATTATCGAATAAGCTAAGAATAAAACTTTGAATACAGTATAAGGCAACAAATTAAAGCTCATTAACAATATATACGATGGGTTGGGGGCATAGTGGATTGTAATCACAAAAAAAACAAAACAAAGACCAAAATAATTACAATATTTGTTTGAAATATTTATATATAACAGATGTGGCAGTGGTGAAAAATTCCCATGTATTGTATCGAACAATCAGGCGTGTTAGAGAGAAAAATAATTTGAATTTATATGTCAATAAAAGTTAGTAAACCAATCAAGATACAATAATTAGCACGATCATCGAAACTCTTAATTGTGTATAATAAATATATTAAAAATGTAGCCACCTCGTTAGAATATCGGAGCAATTAGTTAATAACTTGGCATTTGAAAAAGATTAATATTTTTCTATAATTTTGAGTAATGTATCAATTGAAGATTTCGACACCCTGAATAACAATATGTCGTTGTTTTTTTTTGGTTATTTTCGAGCTTTTACAAAAACTTCAATAGAACTGTCATTAAAGATGATGCCCGCAACTTGACCTCTAACTGTGGTTCATTCAAACGGTAGTTTTATTCAATGCCCTCTTGATGCGAAAAATAAATACAGTCCCATCAAATATAATGAATGAATTAATTTATAATCGTTTGTTAAAAAATACTTTTCTTTCGTATTAAGTAGAGTATCAAAATAAACCTCTCAGCGTCTTAATTAATTATCAGGTCGAGTCATAAGTAACTTCCGATGCAGCTAAGTAGAATCTATTGTTCGTACCTACCCGCTATGAGTGGCCATGACAACAAGTTTTTGTTTTCACTGTATAGACGAGGCTTCAGTTAGTCTTTTGTCAACTGATTTGTGTGATACACGTTACGTTAAACTGTATTTTTTAACCTCTGAAATGGAGAGTCAAAAAGTACATATTCGTCATGTAATGCTTTGGGAATTTAAACAAGGCAATAGTGCTAGGGCGACAGCTGAAAAAATATGCAGTGTATATGGTAAAGGACTAATAACTGATCGGGCAGTTAGAAATTGGTTTATAAAATTCCGTTCTGGAGATACGACCTTTTAAAGGCAATATTGGAGCAAAATCCACGTCAATCAACAAGAGGTATAGCAGAAAGGTTGAATATATCACAATCAACTGTTAACCACCACCTGGAGAAATTAGGGAAAGTCAGCAAGTTAGGAGTGTGGGTACCTCACAATCTCAGAGAACGGAATAAAGAAGATCGCATGTCAATCGCCACAAGTCTGCTCTCACGGGTAAAAATTGAGCCTTTTTTAAACAGGATTGTAACAGGCGATGAAAAATGGGTTACCCATGACAATATAGTCAGCGGCAAAATGGCGACATCCATGGCAAAAAGATTTTATTGTGTGTAAGGTGAGATTGTCAAGGAATAATTCACCACGAGTTTTTCAAGTCAAATTTAACGACTACTGCGGATAGATACGTTCAGGAGTTGCAAAGATTGCAAGAGAAACTCAATGAAGAGCGTCCTGCACTCGTCAAAATTAATATAATTTTGTTATTTAATGAGAGCAAAATAAATGTTTGATAAAAAACGGAAGTTACTTATGACTCGACCTAAATAAATGTAATTATTTGTTAGGGCTACGGATAATTATAATTTAATTAATTAAAAGTTTATTAGTAATTTTTTTTTCATATAGAGGGATGATATTTTGCATGAAAGTTGGAAAAAAAAACCCATAAAAAAAGTTCGATACAGTTTTGTACAAGTGTGAAATGGTAAAATTGTCCGAAAAAAATAACTGCCAATGAAAGTACAATTTCACGAATCATTCAGATCTTTGTGTCAAGAAATCTATTTATTTTTTTTTGTTATTATCGATTTATTTATGGTAATAATATTCTATTACTTTGTTATTCCTTCTCACTGTTCTTCTCAGCCATTCATAATGGCCATATCATCATATAATGATCATAAACCAGTGTAGTATGAACACGTGTGTGAAGGATGGTGTTTTAGGGTGGTTTAGCGTGTTACATGTATGTAAAGATAATAATTTAATTTCTAACCAAATTGTGATTCTACGTTACTTTTATATCATTTTTATTCAGTCACTTTCTAACACACTCCAGATATATCAATATAATTATTTAAAGGGACTTCGTATGCTCAATAAAGTGATTTCTTTTATTAATTTAAATAAGTGGACATTTTTTATTCAAATCTTTATGTTTCATTAGACTATTCTTTTTATTGTATATAACCTAAGATTATTTTAAAATATTAAAGGCTGAAACTTATTAAAGTGCGTTGTTTGTTTTATTTTTTAATTGAATATATTTTGTAGTATTCCGTTCTTACTTTAGGATAAATATAGTTATGTGTTAGATATGTTTTGAACTGAGACAGGAAAAAATTAAAAAGTATGAGATTGGTCGGTATTTTTTTCGCCCCTATATAAGGTCTGTAACCCGTAGTCTACAATCTCGCATGCATGCAGTCCTTCTCTTAAGGTTACTGATACAATCAACATGATTTCAACATACAATACGTCAGTTGTTGGCGTATTGGTAATCGATCCATAATCATTAATCCCTAGCCCATATGACGATAAAAAAAACCAATTGTGGATCTGATTTTTCAACAAAAACTTCTGCCCTCGGATGCCTCTGCGATGAAGAGCCCCCCCCCTCGGTAATGAATTCGAAAATATTCGCCCCCTTCATCAAATCCTCTCTTCCACCTCCACCCACCCCCATCTGCACACTTTCTATTAAAACTTTTCCGCCCCTTTAAGAGATGGGTGGTTTTATTTAGAACAAACTCAATCTTAGAGGCCCTGCCGCGGGATGCTCTCAATCTTAAAGATAATTTATTAATATTTAATAATGAAGTCATTATTCGTTGATAATTGTCGATTCCTCTGTGGTACACTTCGTGCGTATCGTAACGACTCTACATCGTGATATAAATAAATAATATAAAAAAACAGAACTAAAGATACAACTAAAAAAAAATTCCACACCGAATGTAAAAAAAATTGAAATCTTACTCATCTATTATTTATTCTTCCCCACTTTCGTTATCTAATATATTTGTATCTAGATACATAAATTAAAATATACTAATATAGATTGTTCTACCTCTCGGTAGTCCCTGGTAACTTCTTCTTGTGTATTCACTCTCGTCCTTCCAGTGTCTTTTTGGATAGGGTACACTAAATATTCTTTTACGTCTCTCATTCTCTCTACAGTAATTTAATAAAATTGTTTTCAGTTTTACGGTAGCGTTCAAATGAATGATTCAGTCCATCCGATATTTTAAAGCTAGGTACTTTTGACACCATTTTCAAATATGTAAATGCTCTTTTATCAACGGGTTTAGGTGTCCGTGCTGTTTGTAATGAAAGTTTCTGTATAATTATTTAATGCAAGGGATGTTTTGTCAGTGCGTAAGCTTTGATTTCGTCTTTAAAACAATTTGAGATCATTTGATTTAAAAGTCTATACACTTGATGTTAGCCTTCGTCGCGTACACGTGAGTGTCGGCCCCATGTAAGTTGCGAATTATAAAGGAAAAACAGCTTATGTTTTCAATCGCATTTAATAAATTAAATTTTCTGGACATATTTGTTTTATGGAAAAGTTTCTTATCTACTGATAATCTGAGTTATAGATGTGCATATAATTACAAAGGTAGGAGGTGCTTACATAGTAACTTAGAGAGATGCTTACTTAAGTAAAGAGTACTTAAAGTTTTCTTTTAGTCGTGTTTTTTCCTTGATGAACTTTTGGTTTTGGAAATACTGTAGTGTTTGCAGAGGGACTCTGGTTTTCGGTTCGAGTTTGATTCCTTTTTTTTTCAAAAGGGAATTTTTCTCTATGTCCTTTTTGACCAGAATCGGAATCCCTACTTTCTTGTTTTTCTTCAGTTTCGACTTCCCCTGCGTGAAATTCTCTTTGTCTTCGACAGTCCTCAGGAGCTTGGTCAGCTTCCTTTTCTTTGACTCATAGACCAGACCGTGCGAATGCTCTTCCAAGAGTATCTTCAAGTGAGGACTTCTCTTCTCTTCCGGAGCTACATCGTGCTTGAGTGCAAGTCGCTTAAGAGGAGACCAGTCGAATGTTCTAGACCGCTGAGATTTTAAACTTGGATTCAGCCAATCCCAATCCTCTTTCTGATCCCATGGCGTGCAAATTTCAGCTAAAGGACTGTTTTGATGCATCTGTTCCTCCGAAGCTTTTATTGGACTTGTCTCCGGAAAATTTTCTAGTGATGAATGTTCTTGATTGTGCAATTCTATTAACTGAACAGTATCGCGAAATCTTAACCGCTTTTCTATAACCTTTCCTTCAGAGATACCTCCATCTTTTATGATGCCTATAGAATTATGATCATCTGTTTTCAGTGCATTCGTCAAGTAATGGATCTCTGTATGTGAAACTTTGAGTTCGTCGACTTCTTCAACGTTTGAAAGATATTCAGGACTGTTGTCTACATTTGTGCTTTGCCTTCGTTTGCAAATTTCCTTTTTCAGCGCTGACCTTCTGGATTTAAAGTTTTTATTTTGGCAAAGGCGTATTTCTTCATCGTTGGATATCGAGTTTGCTAAGGTTCGTTCCTCCGACTTCGGCCCTGCGCAGAACCTTGAGAAGATAGATTTCGTCTTATGGGTTGTAGACTCCTGCGACCTTGTGACGTCGGTCGGGAAGCTGCGCTGTTGAACAGACAAGGAAGACTGAAATAAGGCCACCTGGTTTCCCTGGCCCTTGGAGATCCTGACGACGGTGTCCACCCTGTGCCGCTGGACCCTGAGTATGCCCAGAAAAGCGGTCTTGCAGACTTGGACCTTTGACCCTTTGACGGGTACGAAGTAGTCGGCAGTGATCCTCCTCTTCCTGACCGCACTCAGAGAGCTCCTTCGCGGACTGCGGCCCTGGCAGTGGCGAAGGATGAAGGCGTCCTGGGTAGCCCGGCTCCTGGTGAAGTAGAACTTCCGGTGGAAAGACTCCACTTCCGCCCTGTCCAAAGAGGAGCAGCCGAACTTGCTGAACCTGTGACTGCACTTCGGAGGAAGTGGCGGACCTTTGGGCTGCCACCTGAAAAACAGCAGTTTGTCGTTAGTGAACGGTATCACACCAATCATCATGTGTCATGATCTTTCTAATTAGTTCCGCTTGATTGATTACCTAAGTTCTATTTATTAGCCCTTAATTATGTGTTACGAAGATGAAAATATCTATCTAGTTGTTGGGTAATCAAATGATATCTTGATGAAAAATTTCACGAACTAGCAGGAAACTCATAATTGCACACGAAAACATAAAGCTTTCTGCGTTTTAAAAACCACAATACTTTTGAAAAACCTAACAAAACCCTAAAATACTTACGTACCCAGGTTGAACTTCTATTCCTGACCTTGTTGCCCTGCCTACCAGTGTCCAAAACTGCCCCCCCCCTTACCGTTTTTTTTTTAATGGTCTATGATTACACCTGGTTTAATAAGACATTTACAAAACAAAAAACTGTCGTTCAGATTAACTACAAAAATCAACAAAGTTATTTATTAACCATTCATCTAAAATAAAATTACTGTCATGTAACTAACAAAATATATAAATATAAAATATGTTTAAGCAACAAATGTGGCCTTTAGAATCAAAATCCGGTAACTTAATTTTTAGAAATTTTTCAGGAGAGACAAAAAAAGCAAACCCGATTTACATAAAAAATATTGTTGACCTCGGTTCTTTCGAAAAACCATCCTTAGCCAATCAAAGGCCTGTATCGGCAATTGTTTTTTTATCTGTCCTGTAAAATTTCAAAAAAGTAAAAAGTGTCAAGCTAGAAATTTATTGAGAGGTTAAGTCTGTTTAATCTGGTTTAATTGTAAATGGTAAACACCGTTGAAAAGCTTGAAGTTGACAAGACAGCCCTGTAGTTATTAGAGCAGGTTGGCGATAGCATTTGTTCAAGCCGGCTAAGAAACATACTAGTACCGGTGAGAGAGTCTTGAATTTTATTATATTAATGGTGTAATTAATATTTCTAGTATATTAGACAGGGTCGGTACAAAATTAGGACAAAAGTTATTTAATGTACACAACGTGATGTGTATTAGTAAAAATAAATTAGAAGAAAGTAGTCCCTTAAAGAAAGTAGTCCCTTCCCCGCTTAACAAATTGTCAGGTTTTTCAAATCAAGTGATTTCTTTTGAGACTTAAGAATCTATTGAAGTCAATAGGGTAAAAATTAGTTTTCTAAAGAGAGAAAGAGAGTTCTCAATCCATGTTTTTTAAAAACAATGTGAATAGTTTTATTTTAAGAAATGTTTCATTAGGCAAAGAATACTTTTGAGTAATGACTAATACGTTTGATGGAAAATAAAAATTTGAAGTAAGTAGTTCTGTCTGTCAAAGGGTTAGTAAACCATCGGGACGGATGTCCCCAGGAACGGACGGGCAATTTCGTAAGACCTGTCGACTCCATTGTATGGATATATAAATAGTTTATTTTTTAATGTTTAAATAGTTTAGTTAACAAATATAAGCAATTACCTTTGGCTCGGATTAAAGAATGATTTAAGATCCCGTTTATTTTAAACCATACCAAAACTATATACCAAAGCTAAAATAAAGAATAGAAAAACATTTATTTTTGATTTACGGTCTCTGATATCTCCTTAACAACTTTAAATCTAAAATTGCATTCGAGCTGTGATTTTTCCACGGTTGATTTTGTTTTTCTTCCCGTTACCGTATGTATTAGCTGGACCGGAAAGTAATGCCGTTTTTTTACATTAAATTCCAACAGATAAAGTTTTAACAAGTTTTTGTTTTAATCAATGATGTAATCGCCCTCGTTATAAGCAACCTTTTGCCATCTAGTGTGCAAATTTTCAATGCCTGATCAATTGGGTTTTGTGAAAAATATCTGGAGATGGCATTTCGGACATGATCCAAATTTTGGAAATTTTTTACCACTTAGAAAATGTAGCGATCGGAATAAATGTAAATCCGTTGGGACAATATCGGGCGAGTATGGTGGTTGAGGCAATAACTCCCACCCCAATTCATTAATTTTTTCCAGGGTTCTTGCGGAAAAAATAGGCGCAGTGGGGTGTTGCAGAATAACGCCTTTTTTATTGACAGTCGCTGGGCAATTTTCAATTAAAGATTGTTTACTCGATCCAATTGTTCACTGTAAAGATCTGAATTCACAATTTTTCCAGGTATAAGCGATGAACGACCCCTCGAATACTCGACAAAACACACAAAAGCCCCTTTTTGGAGTGTAAACCTGGCTTAGCTGTACTTCGTGCCGATTCGTGTGGAGAGAGATTTTTGGATTATCATAGAGGACCCATTTTTCATCTCCAGCTTCATCCACCATACTCGCCCGATATTGCGCCATCGGATTTCCATTAATTCCGATCGCTAAAAATTTGAAAATTCGTATGATGACCAAAAAAGTCTCCAGATATTTTGCTCAAAAACCAATTGATTTTTATCGATTCGGCATTGTAACGTTTGTTACTGCATTGTTGCTGATAACGATAACGAGTCCCTGATAACGAGGGTGATTACATCATTGATCAAAAACAAAAACTTGTTAAAAATTTACCTGTTTGAATTTAATGTTAAAATAAACGACATTACTTTCCAGTCCCCCTAATATTTGAAGCAAACACAATGAGCCCGGACCTAGGTGTTGTTAAATATACCTTTAATTATTTACAACAGTATAGGAGGATGGGTACCCAATATCTAGTCCGGGCGCTTCACCACCTCAGCTAGTCATGCACGAGTAATGATCTCTCCAATATGAATCCTCTTTGGTCAAAATCTCCCTATGGTCAACTACACCAGGAAGATCCTTCATTTGCTCAAGGTAAGCGTAGATCACTCGTGGGGGTATATGGGAGTCACTGGTTCGAGTCCCAATCCTATCAGTACAATTATTACTTGACTGATGATCGACTATAGCATTGGGATCGATACTACAAGACAAATCGACAGAACAAGCATTTTAACTTGGGTCGATTTTCTAATCAAATAAAAAAAGTCAAAATATTCACGAGGTTTCCACGTACTTGTTTAAAAGCAAAGCCTATTCCAACGAATTTATAATGATACATTGTAGCAGCTTACCTCCTCAACCGCTCCAGTTCCTTCCATGGGATGAGACTGCTCTTGCGTTTTTTGATATTTTTGCACCGGGCAGTTGAAGATCTGCGAAAAATCATCTTCGTCTTCGATTAGAAAACATAAAAATCAACGACTGTCGGCTCAAATTCAAAACTCGCATCAAAATAGATATTTGAAAGTGGTCCAGACAACAATGTATTATATTTTGTCTTAATATCATGTGACTGTAGATATTTAATGACAGATAATAATAATAATTTTAAAATTACATTATCCAACATAAATTCACAGCGGAAACAACAATTTTTTTCTCTACATAGTCAAGATTTTCTGTTGTACACAAAAAAAAGTTTCTATATTTTTTTCACTGTGCATAAAAAAAAAAACTTGAGACTCTTTGTTAAATGTTTATTGACGGCTATATCATATACACAGTCAACGGTTCGCATTTATAGGCATCTTAAAGGACTATAATTATCATAAACAAGATATATATATATATGTGTATAATTTAATTCATCAAACTACATGTAAAGAAAATGTTGTCTTTCCATAAGAACTTTGGGGGGAAATGCCATTATCATGAGTTTAAATTTATCACGTCACCCTTACTACTCATTAATGAATAAAAAGTGTTACATAGAAAATGACAGCAAGCAAAAACCTGGTAAAATTTATAATTAGCTACAATGTCAGTCAGTGGTAGGATTATCGAAAGTAATATTAAATACAAATATTTTATAAAATATTATCCGATACATTTTTATATCATTTTTGGTATCATTACAGAATTATTACCACAATGGTAATTTTTTTAAAAAATATTTTCGGATGTTGGAACAGTAATGTTCAGTGAAAAACATTAGATTAAAAAGTGTGGCAAGAGAACTGTTTCAATACTTGCAAATGTTTTTTTTCCCCAAAAAATAAAAGGCTTTCAAATTTCATACTGACCAAACCTAGGTCATGGTTTGTAGTTTTTGGTGACGTTGCTGGAGTTTCTGCTTAAATAATTTTACACCGACCAATAAAAAGCTGGTAAAATTTATAATTAGCTACAATGTCAGTCAGTGGTAGGATTATCGAAAGTAATGTTACATACAAATATTTTAGAAAATATCATCTGTTATATAATGCTAAGAATATTGTAATCCTAATATTATATATAAGGCTAAAAGCTCCTTCTAGTGTAAGTAAGCGACCGCATCCCTCCCAATTCCTGAAACAACCCTTCTCATATTCACATGTCTCAGCTTTAGTTCCAGTCCCCACTTGTTCACAAGACACTAGTCCCTTAACACCCGACCCAGTATGTATTAATATAACGCTTAATATCTGTATATGCCAGTGTTTTGCTTGTACTTCATAATAAAGCCTTTCTTTTAAAATACTCTCCTCTACAAAGATTATTTAACTATCGACAACCGGTTAAATTTTTATATTGATAAAATGAACTTGATGTTACATATACAGGTGATAAAAATAGCTAGGTATAATTTAAGGAGCTGAGTAGACAGAAAAATGGCTGCTGTTGTAATAATACAATATCGACAGTTGGTGAGACGTGATTGGCCGAGAGACGGGCCCCGCCCACCCTCTGTATCAGCTGATTGTATCTCAAAGAGCACTCTTGCCCGCCGACCCTTTAGCGATGACTCAGACTTTCTTGCGCACAATGGTTCTTCTGTAATCAACTGTGCAAATTTGCACTGCCCTCTGTCGAAGCTCTTCACTATGTATTAATGCGGCATTTTTTTTTTTTTTTTTAATAATTACGAAGGGGCGGCTAGGGGGGAAAATCGAACCACCTAGCTGTGAATCAGCACAGGCGGACTTTGAAAAACACAAAAATATTCGACTAGCTAAACTGTACCACCAGTACTTCACAGTACTTCATCAAAACACATGTTAAATAAATGAAGAGAACTATATATAGCATTAGGCACCTTAACATCAGAGTAATTAAACAATATTTAGGAAAGGAATGGACTGTACAAATAAACAATTTCTTATAATTGTACAAAGCAGACATGTAGTGGTTTGGCAAGAAGAGTTATGTTTGTTTCGTTATTCTTTTGCCAATATTAGAATTTTTTTCTTTTGAGATTTGGTAGTCGATACCTTTAGGTTGCTATAGAAACAAATTCCGTGTAATTTTGTTTACAACTGTCAGCTTACAGTCAGTTTTAAAATGGAGTGCAAAAATAAACATTTTCGACACATTTTACTTTTTTATTTTCATTCAAGGCGAGAAAGCGGCTGAGGCTCACAAAGAGATATGTGAAGTTGATGCTGTCGATTGTTTGAACAGAACGCACGTGTCAGAATTGTTTTAAAAAGATTCGTTCCGGAGATCTTTCACTGAAAGATGACCGACCTTCTGAAGTTGATGATGACGAAATGAAAGCCATAATTGAATCGAATCGTCATATAACTGTGCGAGAGATTGCAAAACAGTTAAATGTATCACACACAACACTCGAAAATCAAATAAGACATCTTGGACTTGTTAAGAAGCTCGATACTCGTGCGAGGCCTCACACATCTTTAGCAACACGTACACAAACTATTGGAGCTTGGTTGGGAAGTGATGTTGCAGCCCCATACAGCTTGCATCATATGGGATTATCATTTATTTCGAAGTTTACAAAACTTCTTAAATGGTAAACATCTCAGTAACAACGATGACCTCAAATCGTACTTGGTTGAGTTTTTTGCTGATAAGGACGAGAAGTTCTACGAGCGCGGGATCATGAAGTTAACAGAAAGATGGCAAAAGGTCATCGAACAGAATAGAAGATATTTGACTGATTAAAGATAATTTTTTCTATAAAAAAAATTGAGTTTTATTTCCCATTAAAAACTTGCCAACCTCAATGTTTATAACAGTACAAAAGGAAAATGGTTATGTGGATATTGCGTTTAAAAGTATGTTACGTAATATTCAACCTTATTCGTGTTACTTCCGTTTATAGCTTATCTCAAATACCTCCTAAAAGATTCACTCAAAACTGTCCTATACCGGACAAAGTATAGAAAAGAAAAACAGAGCTGTTAGGTCTCATAGACAGACGGACAGACGGACAGCTGTCACAAAAAGGGTCACTCAAAAGGGAACGTGCCATGCCAGAATTAACAAGTTCTAACCAAAAAAAAACAATAAGGAAAAAAACTGAGGCAAGTGGACTCGATAACAATCGCCCTAATTCTCGCAGGGACAGTTTTTCTATCCATTGTTACTAGTCCTCTGTTCTATCCGTGGACCAGTTAGCTAGTTTTTGTATCTACGCAGTTCTGACTGTTTGCTTTGTTCGGCGGATCCACTTTTTCAAGATCTACATTCTATGAGAGTTGTTAAGGTCGTATTGTATAACGCCAGCCCGAGTTTTTTTTTTTTTTACGTTTTCTCAACGGTTTATTGAATGTCTATTAAAAAATAGATTAACATATATATATACTGGCCGTATCACAAACTGCTACAGTAAATAATTCATAATCGCATTAAAATGTATGGGATAGAAGATGGAGAGCACTACGACCAATGAAATTGAAACTTCACCGCCAAATCCTAAACTCACTCATGACAGAACATGTACCGAACCAAAGTTACCCCCGGACTACTTTAAATCCAAATTGTACACGTGATGGATTCGAACCAAAATACCATTTGCTTCAACACGGATTTGAACTTTGTCTAAACACTAACTAACCGCCATTTACAGAGCTGTCTTGAACAAAGTCATTGTCACAATTGATTATACAAAAACAATTCCTAGCATAGCGGAAGGGCAAGGAATGCTTGGAAAATGTTTAAATTATTACTTTGAAATGTGTATTTAATTAATTATTGGCTGGTAACGAGAATGTATCAATCATTACTTTGTACTCACAATTATTTTACACTCAGGGAATTATTAACTTTAGTACAATTTTAAATTTCCTGCATAAATAATCTACAATATATATAATCGAGTAGTCCATTTAAACTCGAGGTAAATTGTTCATATTTTTCAGGGAGACCCTTAAGGTCAAATATGCGCCATTGTACTATTAATTAATCACTTTGTGTTTATATATCACTACTCTGTATGGTACAAACTTCGTGACCTTACCGGAGAGAAGGTAAAACAAGCACAATAGGTAATTTCCCCCCAAAAAACCATTATGAATTATTGTAATAGATTGTTTCAATTTAGCTCTCGGTGAACTCTTAATTGAATAATGTATCAGTTACGCCTTTTGAGATACCTGACTAATTTACATAAAAACTAAAATATTGTCGACGATGAAAGCTATCTTAAAACAATCACATACCACGATTTTTTCCAAAAACCAGTGTATTGTAATAATTTTTGTCTCTCCTGTAAAATTTATGAAAATGGCTCGAGCTGGTTTTGAAACTAAACCCATCATATGATCTATGTTTTTAGCAAGTAAAATGACCGAAGTCATATGAGCTGTCGAAAGCGTTAAATGTGAATTTTTAGTTAAGCTCTTTGAATAAATAACATGCGAGAGACAGTTAAAGTCTAGAGTGACACGCTTGTTAAAATATGCAATGTACTTTGACGATGACACAGCTACGAACAGCCCAAAAGTAATAATTTAATCGAGTTAGAGCGAAAGATAAAATATCTTATATCCCGCCAGGGATGAAGTGGTTTTCAAAACATAACAGCGTCCGAGATGTATCATGTATGAACATACATAAACCATTTATAAATGCCATTATGCAAATACGAACGCCTTCCAGATATGTCAGATGCCCGCCATGTTTCGAGATAAATAAAGGCTAAAATGTATTACGTGTGAGCCCACTCAGTGTCAGAGAGCTGTGCGGTATAATGGTGTTGTACCGAACAGTGACACTCATGGGAAAATATAAATGATTAGCATAGCATCAACAATACAACAGGAGGGGTCAAGCTGTCAAGGGGGTAATTGGGGAGGGTGGATGGTCAGCACACGTGGATGGCTGGACACGTGGCTGTGGGCCCCCTCGAGTGGAGCAAGCAACTTGACCCCACGCGTCAAAGAAGCAACTATCGCTTAGATGTGTTCTTAAAGGAAGATGTCTATGAACTATTCTATATCAACCAAACCATCTTTTCCCACACATGTGAATGGTTAGCACTAATCAAGAAACAATCGCTCAAAAGCCATAATGGACGAAAACAGAGCTTGGGCAAAACAGAATGCAATGACACCGAAGCAAGTACCCGTTCGAGAATAGAACATACTTTGTCTGTAATTAATTTTATTATCTGTTCAAATAAAGCTTCGTTTACTTTGCTCCTATCCGGCACCATCGATATGGTATCGGAAAGAAAGGGAAATTAAGTACAGATTTGACTTGAGAAACTGCTCCAAAACTGCTTCATTTTGTTACCAACCGATTTACCTTCTCACTCAAAATGGATAGCATCGATATTATCTGGCAATGGAAAACTGGAAGAGTCGCCGGGAGCAATCGTTGTTAAAATGAAGATGAAATTAAAAGACCTGCTGGGGAAAAACTTAGGCTGGAACGTGTTTCTAATTTCAAAAGTGAACCGTGGAATGGGCGTGACAGAAAATTTGGAACTGGAATGGTCTCCAACGGAAATCGCGGTTATTCAAACATTCTTCATCGAGTTAGCTCGATGTTTTTTCGGATTGTAGCGACCGCTAACTATATATGTAAATTACCCTACACTCTGGTTCATAATGTATTATAATAGAAATGCAGATCTCTGTAACTTCTGGTAATAAATCATAGAGGGATCGGCAGAGATAAAAACAGGTAACAGAGGATCGAGGGTACGGCAATAAACCTAAGAGAATTAGCCACCTGACTGCCATAAACCTAGGGCGAGGACACTTACCCCTATTAGAATAGACCTTCGGTCACGTTCCGGAAGCCATAAAAAACACACCCTTTTACCCCAACGGTCATAAAACTAAAAGGAAATGACCACCTGTGTATCGTAAAACATACCCCTGCAGAAAGACTCCGCCTTCCACGAGGGAGGTGGTTACCATATTTATATCAGTAAATTTCGCCCTGAAAAAGACTCTGTCTCCTAGTCTCCATAGCCGCACGACTTATCACTTACCCCAGGGTCACCTGGCCCTGGTAGGCTCACTCTTCACTCTTTTCTAGTCTCTACATACAGATAGCCGCTATCACTCGTCGCGATACGCCTACTCAGCCTTCCGCTAATCCATTCTCGCTATGCCACACCTCTACGACGGCACTTTGCCACACAGCCCCAAGCAGACCTCTGACGACTTGTACTTATTACGCTGCCGATCTCTCGCCCGAACTCTGAAAACTGGTCTTATTCTTTATGAACCTCTGAACCTCATCCTGAACACAGTGTCTTGTCGGGACACATTCCTATCAATAAATGGAGTCAGATATTAACGCCTACATGGAACATGGTCCATGTTATTAACTACAACAATCCGACAATTGTTCAACCTTCCCGACACGGATATTTGAAAATTCCTCAAGATTCATACACCTCTAATATGTCAACTACAGTTTTAATTCGGTGTTTTTTTTCTCTTTCTATCTTGACGGGTCCATCCTGGCCCAGCTGATTACACAAAGAAAAGAACATAAATCTAATAACACACGTCTCGTGCGATGTATAAGTTGGAAGTAGTAAGCAGCTTGGACATATCTGCCTTATTCTCAGTCTTGACAGACCGACATGCGAGGTGATGGATAATGCACCATTGACTGTTCATCAGTGAGTGGAGTAAAATCCAAACTGTTGGAGAAGTGGATTAACAGAACGAGCACATGGGCTTCTATGGAACAAAGCAACAGACATTACACATAAACACGCCGAGAGAGCCGTTTTTTTAATGTTTTACTAAGATTCGTCATTATGTACCTTTTGTAAATTAGTATATATTAGGGGGACCGGAAAGTAATGCCGTTTTTTAAAAATTAAATTCAAACATTAATTTTTAATCAATGAAATAATCACCCTCGTTATCAGCAACCTTTTGCTATCTAGTGTGCAAATTTTCAATGCCTGATCAATTGGGTTTTGAGCAAAATTCCTGGAGATGGCATTTTGGTCATCATACGCATTTTGATATTTTTTGCCACTTAGAAAATGTAGCGATCGGAATAAATGGAAATGCCGATATCGGACGAGTATGGTGGTTGAGGCAATACTCCCCAATTCATTAATTTTTCCCAGGGTTCTTGCGGAAAAAATAGGCGCAGTGGGGTCTTGCATTATCGTGTTGCAGAATAACGCCTTTTTTTTTATTGACAATCGCTGGGCAATTTTCAATTAAACATTGATTTACTCGATCCAATTGTTCACTGTAAAGATCTGCATTTTACCAGGTTTTTTAAGTTTTTCCAGGTATCAGCGATGAACGACCCCGCAAATACTCCACCAAACACACAAAAGCGCCTTTTTGGAGTGTAAACCTGGCTTAGCTGTACTTCGTGCCGATTCATGCGGAGAGAGATTTTTGGATTATCATAGAGGACCCATTTTTCATCTCCAGCCTCACCCACCATACTCAGCCAATATTTCCCCATCGGATTTCCATTAATTCCGATCGCTAAAAATTCGGATGATGTCCTAAATGCCATCTCCAGATATTTTGCACAAAAACCAATTGATTTTTATCGATTCGGCATTGAAAATTTGCACACTAGATGGCAAAAGTTTGCCGATAACGAGGGTGATTACATTATTAATTAAAAACTTGTTAAAAATTTATATTTTGACTTTAATGTAAAAAAAAACGACATTACTTTCCGGTCCCCCTATTACTTACGTTGTCATTTGATGTCTCATTGTACCCACAAATCCTCGTGTGGTCAGTAATCCTGGCTTATACTCTCCAGTAATTCATAACCATCGACAACTGAACAGCGTCCTGACTGAAATATGACCAGTTTTGTTGTCTTAGCTGGCAATATGTTGCCTACTCCCTGTACCTTGCAGAAACAGGAGTTTGCCCAGGTTCAGCTATTGCGAAAAAGCCCAGCAAGAGTCGGTGCCGAAAAAAATTGTAAAACCAATTAGGTATTGTACAACTGGGAACATAGCGAAATGAATATGAAAGTAGGCAGAGGTGTGCCATAGAGTTACTTTTAGTTCCTCTCTGGAGCGATCCAGGACCCAGGGCAGCTTCCCACGGGATAAAACTCTGGGCCGACAGTAACCAACAGGGCTACACAGTCGATTCAGTCATTACTTTGTCTACAATAAACAATCCACGTCGAAGATCCATGCAATGTTGGAGTGATTTAAGATTTATGTATTTATGTACACACTCCAGTTAAACAATCGTACGTAACATTAACTACATTAACTATTTGTTGGCACTTATTTTATCTATTAATTAGTTCGTTGGATACATTTATAGCTTAATGTATATTACTTAAGGCAACCCAACAGGTATATAATATATTATTAACTATTTAAAATTAGATTTGATGTGCGATGAATATGCAATCTCAAATGGATTTTTTGATCAGGGACTATTTCAGTAGATAAATCGTTATAATACAGGACTGCTACAATTTTATTATATACATATATAATATATAATAAAATAAACGAAATTGTCAAATAAGGATTTAAAATATCATGTTAACAATGTTTTCATACACAGGGATTTTTTAAAACAAACTATTATTTAATCACTGTACTGTGAAACGGTTCAATGCACTTTGTATAGTAACTTATAATATGCAGAGGGGTCCAAAAAATTGTATCCACTGGTTAACAGTCCATAACTTGTAAACTAATTGACGGATTTGTCTCATTTTTGGTGAAAGTGCAGCTTAAAGTCCAACTTAAAGATATCACTGTAGGTGTTCGAAATGGTCACCATTAACATCCACACGCAGCACGAACTACTGACTGCAACGTGTTCAGTTGGATATTTGCACATGAATGTACGATGGATTCTCGAAGTTCATCCAATGTGCGTGGCTTTTGTCGATAAACGACGTCCTTTAGTGTTCCCCACAGGTAAAAGTCCAGAGGAGTTAAGTCTGGGGAACGTGGTGGATACTCTACAGCACCTCTACGTGTACCTTTAAGTACCTTTCGTACTTAAAATACCACTTTAAAACAGACTTCCTTTCATCAAATGTAAGCCTTACGCCAGCCATGTTTACTCGAGTAACAAGGTACAACTAACAATAAAACACTAACTATCTGGCGACTGTCATCTGACAAAACAAAACAACGCAATACAACGCTTGTATGGCGATTGCCGGAACTACAAACTATTACACTACCAAAAATGAGGCAACTACGTCAATTAGTTTGCAAGTTATGGACTTTTAAACAGTGGATACATTTTTTTGGACCCCTCGTATATTTGTCTAAGACAATTATTGAAGGTGGGGTGAATAAACTGAAATCAGTTTCTCTGTAAACAAAGCAAGCAATTTTATTCACTATATTTTATGTTATAACAATTATTCATATTATTTTTACAATCTTGCATATAAACAAAGAAACGACAATTACAGTTTATAACTATCGCTTCTCTATTCACACTCTAATTACAACTTTAGTTACTTAATGTAACCTTTCTCTATCCTCTCACTTTTTAGAATCTTGCTGATAGCTCCATCTAGTGGTGATCAGTAAAAGCAGCGCGGCAAATTCAAATTAAAGAAAGTATACTTTCTTTACGTATATATAAGTGAAATTTACATATATTTGTAATTACATAGTTCATTAAATGATATAATTAATTTTACAGATCCAGATTGTAAATGAAAGTAAGCTGATGAAAATGAATTTGATATTGAGTGAGGTTACAGTTTATAACTATCACTTCTATATTCACACTCTATTTTCAACCTTAGTTACTTAATGTAACCTTTCTCTATCCTCTCACTTTTTAGAATCTAGCTGATAGCTCCATCTAGTGGTGATCAGTAGAAGTAGCGCGGGAAATTCAAATTAAAGAAAGTATACTTTCTTTACGTATATATAAGTGATATTTACATATATTTGTAATTACATAGTTCGTTAAATGATATAATTAATTTTACAGATCCAGATTGTAAATGGAAAGTAAGCTGATGAAAATGAATTTGATATTGAGTGAGGTTCGGAGTCGGACGAAGAACATCAACGGAACAAAGGAAGCCGTTTCCAATAATGTCACTTTCAGTCTTTTGACGAAGTGTAAAGAATGAAGAATGAAATGAATGAAAGGAATTCGTTTAATGGAGACATCAAAGGTACGGGAGCACTCAGGTAAAACAAGAAATTATTTTTAATATCTTCCATTACTTCTTTTCAAATAATTTAATATTACTCTACCTAATATTACAATGCTTGGCTCTGCGTGAGGTGCCAAGGAGGCTATCGATCATTAATAAGATTCTGATAAATACGACATCGTAGCTGCTCCATGATGTGATAGTTCTAGGTTATGAAAATGATACAGCCGGTATTATTTATTATAAACATGTTTCCATAGCTAGTAATTATCAATATAAAGTACGATATATCTCGTTATTATCAGTCAAGGAGAATATATAGTGGCAGTATCGGGACTCGTACCAGGGTCTATTTTATAACTGAAATATCTTATATTTACATTTAATGCAACAGGAAATGGTACTTGCGAGGGTTCAGCCAAAGTTTGCTGGGCATTCGACTCGACAGCGGGTACGTATCAGGTTCCTACAGTGTTCGTATCTTATATTATAATTATATTTTATCGCTTAACAATTACTAATATCAACAAAAATAATACTGTGTCCTTCGGCCAGCTCTGCTGTACGGTGCCCCGCTATTTACCCACTTGACTGACAATACAGGCAAATGTCTCCAACATTTCCAGAATGGGATCATGCGAAAAGTGGTACGATATACCTCTCTCGAGACGTTAAAGAACGCCGACCTGCACCCGTTGCTTGGTGTGCCGTCGGTGGTTGAGTTCATCCGCCGAAGACACAAAGTATTTTGACTTGTTGAAGCACCTAAACAACCCAGTGTTTAACACTATGACCCCACCACCCCTCCTGCATCGATGGCAACAGACTGTCGTGGAAAAATTAGGTTAAGAATTAGTATGTAAGTTAGCAGGATCAAAAAGGTCCCCATCACCTTTATTAGAGTCAGTTCAGTCCAGTCACGTATAATGTGTGTCTAGTCAATCATAAAGTTGTTGTTTTATTAAGATCCCGATCCATACCACAACTCAATTTCATAACCACGTGAGAAGATATTGCGAGATGGATAGAATGATTCGTGAACTTCAGTTGTTTTATTTAAAAATAATATTGGTAAAGAGTGACGGAATGATGAAAATAATAACTAGAAAAAAAAAAATGAATAAGGTGACTGGATCCAATTAAAGGAGGATTATAGATTCAACACCTCGGCCTCTTGCCGCCCCATTGATGATGGATTTTTAATAAAAAGCCCGGGAAATAATTAGGCGGGCGCGGGAAGTAGAGAGGGGAAAAAGAAAAAGAAAAAAGAAGACAGAAGAAAAAGAAAAATGGCGCCTGTGGCTGGGATAGAGAGACGGTAATGAATTTAGAGAGCTGGTCGGTAATGAACCCACCACTCGTTATAGTTTCCGTCCCTTCGCTTCTAGTCCTTTGAAGGCCCTGGTACCTTTGAGGAATAAAAATGATGAGCCCTTTGATGGGCTAACAAGGCCCTCCTACCCCCACCACCTCTTTATTAGCAATATCTTCTCTTCTTCATTTTATATACCTACTCCTATGGCAGTTAACATATCAGGTCGAGTCATAAGTAACTTCCGATGCAGCTAAGAAGAATCTATTGTTCGTATCTACCCGCTATGAGTTACCATGACAAGTTTTTGTTTTCACTATATAGGCGAGGCTTCAGTTAGTCTTTTGTCAACAGTTTTGTGTTATACATGTTACGTTAAACTGTTTTTTTAACCTCCGAAATGGAGAGTCAAAAAGTACATATTCGTCATGTAATGCTTTGGGAACTTAAACAAGCCAGTAGTGCTAGGGCGACCGCTGAAAAAATATGCAGTGTATACGATGAAGGACTAATAACTGATCGGGCAGTTAGAAATCAGTTTATAAAATTCTGTTATGGAGATACGACCTTAAAGACGAACCGAGGGCGGGACGTCCTTCCAACTTTGACGACAACCTTTAAAAGGCAATAATTGAGCAAAATCTACGTCAATCAACAAGAGGTATAGCAGAAAGGTTGAATACATCACAATCAACTGTTAACCGCCACCTGGAGAAATTAGGGAAACCCAGCAAGTTAGGAGTGTGGGTACCTCACAATCTCAGTGAACGGAATAAAGACGATCGCATGTCAATCGCCACAAGTCTGCTCTCACGGGTAAAAATTGAGCCTTTTTTAAACAGGATTGTAACAGGCGATGAAAAATGGGTTACCTATGACAATATAGTCCGCAAAAGACAGTGGTTTGATAAGGATCAACCACCCCTACCATATCCGAAACCAAACATCCATGGCAAAAAGATTTTATTGTGTGTATGGTGGGATTGTCAAGGAATAATTCACCACGAGTTGTTAAAAGTCAAATTTAACGACTACTGCGGATAGATACGTTCAGCAGTTGCAAACAGTACAAGAGAAACTCCATGAAAAGCGTCCTGCACTCGTCAAAATTAATATTATTTTGTTATTTAATGAGAGCAAAATAAATGTCTGATAAAAAAACGGAAGTTACTTATGACTCGACCTAAATACTCACTGTTTGATCAATAGCCTGTAAATCGTAAAGTGTGGTGCATTACTCCTGGGGAATCGGTTCTGAAGACTTAGTCCAGGCAATCGGTCAGATCTCGATCCTGTTTAAAGACTCTCACGAGTCCCTTCAGACTATCAGGAATACTTCAATCTTAGCAGATAGACACAAGTCCTCACAAGCAGATCCTGACACAAGTAACAGAAAACTCTTAGGGTTAGAAGTGAGTCCAACTTAAATAACACAAACATTAGAAAATAAACACTACCATTTTTAAGATAGTTTTAGTAATTAACCTTATTGATGAAATACAGGGTTAGTTCGTGTTTGAGCCAGATGAGGTAATTGTGACTTTTAGACTCAAAGCATTTTGGTATTGTGTCTTTGTACATATTAAATGTTACCTTTACCGTTAGGAAAAACTTTCCTTATATTATACCTATTAGCATCAGTTGGATCGAATTGTTGGGATAATAATTGTTTTTGTTTTATTTTTTTGTAGTTTACGCCTACGGATATTTTTCCTATCAGATAATTATAAATTTCGGAATCAATGATCTGACCTTCTGGGATTGCTTAGCGACAGACAGGCTGATCGCAGTCTTACCATTGTTTTATGGTATTAGGGTTTCTTCAATATATCCACTTTTCATCGCGAGTAACAATTCTTTTAATGAAACGATGGTCATTTGGGGTTTTCAAAAGCTATTGACAAATTTTTATTCGTCGTTGTGCTTGCTCAGTCGTCAACTCGTGGGGAACCACTATTGATGAGCGATCCACTTTCCCAAGTTATGCAGCCCACGAATTATGTTGGATTGGGAACTCCAAGCTCTTTGGTCGATTCACGAGTGCTTCGTTGGGTCTGCCACAGAGCTTTTGTTTACAAAATTCATTTATTGTAGTCTAGGGATTAAAAACCTTCATTGGATTCGAAATACAAATTAAGAGAATTACGATTTCCAAGGAAACGAAATTATTTATGACTCAGCTCATCAGCTGTTAAAATCTGAATGTTTGTTTATTAAGAGAAAGGTGGAAAATGTAGTTTGTTTGAAACTGACACTGAATTTGCGAATCCAAACACAAGGATGAAGTATAAGCTATTTGCACAGGTTTAAACTGACTGCTAACAACAGATCCCCTTGTGACAACAGTACAGACCATGCATAATACCAATTACTAGTTCATTGTAGACTACTGGATATACCAAGGCAATAGTTAACAATAACGATAATATTTAGAGGATAAACTTGAGCTATTTGGAAACAGAGTACAATCAATGATTTCTTTCAAGTATTAAACATTTGTGGCCCTCATTGACTAGAGTGTTTTTCTTAATTATTCATTTACTTTATTGTTTTGTATACTCTATTTTTTGATTTTTTTTTTAGAAATTCTAAAATGTTTATTGTGATAATATTGCAACCTGCCTTATAAGGGAATAAGTAATTGTGTTCAATGTTCCCATTCATACAGTATTTACAAACAGCCCAGAGAACTCTCGAATCCAAATGGTTTTCACTAAAGAGGAAGCGAAGTCTTGGGAAGTCAGCCGCGTCACTGGATACGAGCCAGTGGAGGCTGACCAAGAGCGTGAGAGCCACATACGCTCAGGACATGATTAGAGAAACTGGCCATTGCCAGGACTCCCACTGTCACGTATTAAAGCAGTTCACGAGGTTACTGCCGCTTTAATCTCCGAGGAGGATTATAGGGATACAGTTGTCCAAAGCTGGATTTCGAAGAAATTTCGCTATTTCTTACAATGTACTAACATATAATTTATGTTCTTATTAAAAAAAAGAAGAAGCATATGGCTGAATCATCATACATGTAGTTTCTATTAGATTGAGCAATGAAGTTATTTAAAATAAAAACAAACAAATTTTTTTTTTTTATGTTATAACGAGCGTTCTTGAATTTTATAGTTATTATACTAAATAAACGTAACTAAATTTTTTAATTTTTGTTTAGGAAATGGGCAGTAATTTTGCTCCAAGGCTAACGTAAAGGGCGGAATTGAAAGAAGACTTCTAAATGTAGATCCTTGGCGCACACTTCATCAGCGGAGTAATACCGTATTGTCTCACCTCTGAATAAGGTCCTTTTTTTTATTTTCGACTCTCTTTCTCTCCTTTTCATTTTAATCAACCAGGATCGCACAAAGGGACAAACTCCTTTCCTTCAGCCCGCCATGACTAATCTCAGCTTGCGAAGGTTTTCTTTTCAATTCTCTCCGTGGAAAATTTTTTACTCTGCAGTGGAAAATTATGAATGATGCCATTGTCCGACTTGTTCCTGACAAAGGACCTAACTTTACCCCCCCCCCCTCACTGATTTCATGAATTTTTCTACAACGGACTCGAAAAATACCGAATTCTTAACTGTCTAAGAATGTTAAAGTTACACGACATTTAATGTCCCGTCTGTCTCCATTTGTGTAGCTCCGTTAGGCGAAAGGCTTCAGTTATGTTCTAAAGTTAGGATGGACATCATTCGCCAACATATTGCTCTCTAAATGAAAACACCAAGCCCTTTATTTTGCACAACATCTAAACTCCTTATAAACGGTGTCCCAGAATTAATACAAGATTTGATTTAAATAGAAAACACAGTTTATAGTATTTTTGTTGTTATTTTTTTATTGAATTATAAAGTAAATAGGATAGGGTTGTTTATAGAATAACACATCGGGCAAATGGCCTCCACGACTTTGCTGGTACATACGCACTCTTTAGTCGAAATTTTCCATGACCATTTGGCATAAATGTGGTTGAATCTCCTCTTTTAATGCACGGGTGGATGTGGGCTTGTTGACATACACCTTTGACTTCAAATAACCCCATAAAAAGAAATCTAAAGGTGTTAAATCACACGATCTAGGGGGCCAATTCTGATCACCGAAACGAGAGAGTACACGACCTTCAATGGTTGGCTTCAGTGTGTTAACTGAATTTTGTAAGCATTGAGACCAAAATCTTTAGTAAGTATACGCGGAATTGATTTTCCTGTATTTTCAACAACAATCACGCACTGCTTCGATATTGACATTTGAATGGGTTGTTTTTGGACGACCAGTGTGTTTAGTGTCTCCAACTTCAATTAATCTCTTCACAGTTGATGAAGTCAAAACACTATTCCGACCATATTTTTTACGAAATTTTCGAACTGGGGCCGCCAAACTTTCATTATTTTTGAGATAATGTTTAACAATAAAGATACGTTGTTCTATCGTGTAACGCTTCATTTTTACTAACCCTAAACTGTCAGCTGTCAGATTGTTTTTTTTTTTAGGGTTGTCAGTACAAATGGTGGCAAATTCAAATCTTGCGTTAATTCTAGGACGCCCTTTGACATAAAAAGTAATAATTATAAAATGGCGTACATATCATGTAATAAATTCCTTAAACTATAAATTGCAAAGAATAATAACAAAGTCACCTCGCCGTACTCCTGACTACATCATACCACTGACATAGACTTTATTTGCATAACATGGTCAAATAATGCACTCAAAAGTTTCTCGAGTATCAACAATAATTTAGTAAAATAAGTGCGTAATGTATCAACTAAGTACATAAAGGCATACATTTTGTACTGAAGGATGACAGCAATTAGTCTTTTAGTCGTAGGTTTAGTCGTAGGTTTAGTCGTAGGTTTAGTCGTAGGTTTAGTCGTAGGTTTAGTCGTAGGTTTTGCAGCATATAAATATATAAGCACGTATGTTACTTTTGCGTAGTATTGTATTTTAGCTTTAGTGAGGCAATATGATAAAAAAAACACCTTTATGACGAGTTATAAAGTAGGGTGGAAATACATATTAAATATATTCAAAAATGGTGTATGGTACTGGACACTTAAGAAATGTAGTAGATGGCCATTTGCCTTGACAACGAGATTTCTCGAAATTCCGGTATAGATTTTTGGATGCTTGAAGATTGTCCATAATAGTGGGATTTTTTTTCTTCAAAACTTTACTATGTAAAAATACAATATACCCTAATAGAGCAATGGTTAATTTTGTGATAAAATCCGTTGATTTAATTTTGATAAATGGTGCCCGACCCAAGCGCTGGTTCGTATTTTTCAAATATCGCGTTTTGCTAGACAAATATTTCATTCCACGGGTCATATATACAAATATTCATATCACATATATACAATACTGCGTTCAACCACTCACTCATGTACACACGTACCATATAAACATATGTACATAGCCTAGCTGCTCCTCCAGCCACGCTACTGCTAGACATTAGCCGTACAGAGTAAGGTAGAGAGTGAGAGCCGCAGACGCTCCAGACATAAGGGGAGAACACTGGTCACTACAAGGACTCGAGGCCTTTACCAGTTCGCTCTCTTAAGAGATTGTAGGAATGTTTCAAGCTCTGCATGGCGATCTTGCATTGTCGATTAGCATATGTGCATAGTTTCGTATGGAATATAAAAAGAGATGGGTATGTTATGGTGAGTATCGGTGATGTAGAGCGGTGCACTTATTATGGTTGATGCGCTTTGATGTCACCGGAAATGAAATCCGTAAGTTTTATAAATCATCATTTCCTTTTCTACCGTGGGGTAAGATTTTCTGTTTAGCATTCTGTGTAGTTGTCTTTTGTGTTGGTGAGATATCGCAATCGAGCTCTAGTCTTTTGTGTTGGTACGTATGTTGCAAAATTCGTTGATTTAATTTTGATAAATGGAGCCCGACCCAAGCGCTGGTTCGTATTTTTCAAATGTCGCGTTTTGTTAGACAAATATTTCATTCCACGGGTCATATATACAAATATTCATATCACATATATACAATACTGCGTTCAACCACTCACTCATGTACACACGTACCATATAAACATATGTACATAGCCTAGCTGCTCCTCCAGCCACGCTACTGCTAGACATTAGCAGTACAGAGTAAGGTAAAGAGTGAGAGCCGCAGACGCTCCAGACAGCGCTGGTTCGTATTTTTCAAATGTCGCGTTTTGTTAGACAAATATTTCATTCCACGGGTCACTGTTTATATAAAAGTGTTATCTCTTCCATTGGTTAAGTTCGATTGAAAGCCTCCAAAAAACTGACCTCAGCTAATTCAATTAATTATTAAGTTATTTTATTGAATCATTTTCAGTTGTTGGCGTCTACTTTGAGTAAATGCTTTAAAACCACAAATATATAATTCATTGAATTTATTTTAAAGGTGGTAATTAAAAAAAAAAAACATTTTTAACTTTCTTCTCCAATTCACATTATTGTTTTATCATAGCACTTAGTTATGGTACAGCTCAAAACCTTCACTAAAAGCACTAAAATTCTTTACTTCTAATTCCTTGGTTAAATCTAAATAACGGGGTTTTACGAAAATAAATTGTGGTGACTCCCCAAAGTTGTTTTTTTTGAAAAACTCGTTTATGTGTAATGAGTGAGAATCGCAACTCACCACCTTTAGTAAACTCTGGCTTCTCGAGTAATTTTCGTTTCTGGTGGTTTAAATTGCCTGTCATCAGTTCTATTGTCACTCCCCCGCACATAAAGCTTCCGTAAATAAGACATTTTTTCATGAACTTTGTAAAAGGTAGCTGAAAATTGTTTCTTAATTACTTATTCAGAACATTTTACTGATCGGTTCATTTGACGTTTCAACAGATTGAAATATGTTAACACTTGTTATTTAGTTCTATATATTGTTTTACTTTAGATATTTAGCGGTTAATTAACTCATTTTCATTGACTAGCCAATAAATTCAAGACAATACCCGGCAGTTTATACATAGTCAGGGTAGTTTATTTAGTATTTACGATACTAAAAAGACAAGAACTAAACAGACGCTTTGGACAACTGTACTGACTGCATCAAAGGACATCCCATCTCTCAATAGAAAATAAACTACTAATCTACAAAGTTATACTTAAACCAATCTGGACATACGGAATAGAGCTATGGGGGACAGCAAAAAAGTCGAACATCAAGCGTATCAAATCCTTTCAATCAAAAGTCCTGAGAACAATACTAAATGCCCCTTATTATGTCAGCAACAAAACCCTTCATAACGACCTTAATATACCCTACATTCTAGAACTCATCCCTTCCAAGTTTATGAAATTCCACAGTAGCCTTTCCAACCACCCTAATCCTGTACCACAGTCATTGCACTGCGCCACTCATCCCTATAATCCTCCTCGGAGACTGAAACGGCAGTGGCCTCGTGACCTGCTATAATCGCGTGACAGTGGGAGTCCTGGCAATGGCCAGTTTCTCCAATCATGTCCTATTGTATGAATGAGCGAGTGAATGATGAACTGTAAATATGGTATGAATGAGATCATTTATCTGTATTATTATTGCGTTATAAAAGGCAGATTGTAATTATTGCACAATAAAGGATGTCTATAGTATTTACGAATACGGTTGCACCCGACCTTCCCACCGTATTTGACCAAGTCTTAAATCCTTACAGTTATATTTTAAATTGTGTTCTATTTAAGTAAACGGATTTTTTTTTTTTTTTTTTTTTTTTATTTCAAACCCCCTTTTATTTTATACATTTTTACAAACAGATAAACAAAATTCAATGTACAAGATTTACAATATTCTCCTCGTGCTGCATAGGCAGATGCATTGGGAGGATTCAACGGCGATGAACCCATCTCTACCAGTCCTCGGTAGGGTGTCCCTTGACTTCCTTGGAATCATCCTCTTCCCTATGTCTACAATATCCTACAGTTCAAATCTTCAGTCTACCCGGCTCTCTGATCTGTACAGCATTCAAACGCTCCTTTCTTGCTCTCTACATCAGAGGCCATTATATCTTCTATTATGAACCAAAAGGTATTGTCAGACTAAACAGACCGGAGTCAAATCCATTCCATATTAGTAGTGGGTAAAACTGGGCAACAGTATTCTACCCATTGAGGTTTGTACAGGTGAATTTATCAACAATCGCAGAACAAAAACACAACCAGAAAACCTAGGGCAATGAAGTTGAGTTGTTCCTCTGCAGGCACCACTGTTCCGATTGAAAATTCTCAACAGCAGCTTCACAAAGCAATAACGGATTGATTTAAGGGGGAAATGGCTAGTTCATTAATACAGGAAAAGTGAAATACTGCAAATTGGAAGGGCGCAGAAAAATTCCAGATACAGTGCAGAGGTGCAGTGCTGGAAGCGGAAAAATATTGTACCTACTTCAGAGATTAGTCATCTCTAGACCAGGAAAAGTGTACACGGAAATTCTCTGGAATTCTCTCCCTCCTAACATGCTTCATCCTTACGAATGTAAAAATCTCCCTTTTTTTCTATATATCCAGCCAGATGCATGACGTTTTATTTTAATTTTTACCTTATAGACGCAGATGTTTGGCTGAGTTATCTGAAATGGAGGTTTACACTACATGTTACCTTGTAATTTGTTTTTTGTCATGTCATATAACTCTTTGAGTTTTCTTTATTTGTGTTTATTGCAATATTATTCATAGCGGATTTGGCGCTAGAATAGAGTTTTATTTTTCTCTATCTACCAAGTGTAGTTAAGCAGAGCTAATAAAATAACTGGAGTGGTAAATGCTAGGCGGTTACCACCCATGCTTTATTTAAGTTTTCTTCATCGGACTCACTACTTCATTATTCATGTTGCTATTCATTTTCCTTCACTGAATAATCCCCTACCAGACCCCCCCCCCTAAGAAAAATCTTTCCACGACTTTAACCTTATTGCTAGCTATCATTTATTGGTACGAATCTGACGACTAACCCATGGAGATGCCACTCATATTTATTTAGGGAAATCAATGCTGATTGGAGTAGATATTTTATATAAGATACATAAATAGTTACTTGTCTCAATATATGCATACAGCAATCAATACTATAGCGTTCAATCGAATGGCGACACTCGTAATATTCATGACACATTTTGTATACAAAGTACAAAGACGTACATTCGTGATACAAAGATTATACGATTTCTTCAGTGGTTTAGTCAAATACAGTAGAATCCCGATAATTCGTATTGTCAAGGGACTGACAGTTTGGTACGAATTATCGGGAGTACAAAATTAAAAAACATGCAAACATGTATGTATTAGGAAGTGTGTACAATGTAGTAAGGATAAAAACTATGCAATAAACACTGCTTAATACTAAACTAAACAATAAAAAATATGTACATACTTATGTTCTAGATTAAATAAACACCGATCGTTTGTACGAATCCGTAATTTTTTTTTGACGCAATCCTTGCAGACGGGTATTGTCAATTCCTTTGTATATTTCCTCCAGCTGGTACATTTGAATTCCTTGCTTGCGCGAACCAGTTTTTTTAAGTTCTCTTCAAGTTGTGGGTAATCACCAGTCTTGAAGCGTTATACTTTGCTGCATGATGTCTGGGAAGTAATTTTGTCCTTGTTCTTCAGGATTGATGTGATCGTGGAACGAGGGAAGTTAAAACGCTTGGATACGTTAATTTGCTTAAAGCCACTGGCCACGGCCTTTATGATTTGTTGTTTCTCTTTAATAGAGAGGCTAAATTTTCTCGGAGGCATGGTAACGTGTCACAACGATAATTAAAACGAGAATGAACTGTATAAACGAAAGAAAAGCTTAGTACAGTTCCTAAAACTTTCCCTCTCTCCTCTCCTTATTTCCTTTCAGTAAAAAGAGTACGAATTACATATGGGATTTCATAGAAAACATTTATCTTGCACTCATTCTGCTCTCTGGTCTCTCACTGTCCTATTTCCCATTCTTGAAACAGTACGAATTAACGAGGTTTTTAAGCTGGAAATACGTATTATAAGACGTTTCAAGTTACCTCGAGAATAAAAATAATACGAATTACCGAGGGGACTGTAATGCATTGTTTTTATACCACTTACCGGGATTTTCTCTGGGGACCGGCAAATTTGTACGAATTAGCCGGAAATACGAATAATGGGGATACGAAATATCGGGATTCCACTGTATTAGAATTACTCTAAAACTAAACATTAATTAAAATTTTTTAAATGTTTTTATTGTCTTTTAGTATTGTACGTTTTTCCCTCAAAACCTCTATTTGTATAGGGCAGTTTTCTAATGATATGAAAGGGTCTTAAGCAGAACCCTTGCTTTTTTTGTAAGCAGCCGCTTCCTTTCCAAGACAACCCTGTTTCCGATAACCTCACCCTTTTTTCTTAGCTGCATGTCCCAGCTTAGCGCCAGACACCTAGACCTTCAACCCAGTATTTTGTAACTGATCTCTTAATGTATAAATACCAGTGTTTTGATTGTTATTCATAATAAAGTTTTATAAAAGACTCTACTCTACAAAGATTATTTAACTGGGCACTGCCCTAAATAAAAATTGTAATAAATAAATAAATAAAATAAATTATATTTATTTATAGGTTGTGAAATAATATTTTCCTGGCATCAAAATGTATTTGTTATTGGTCGAGAGGGCTTCCGCCCGTTATATTTGTTATTATTCGAGGCTACAACACACCAAAAGGTTAGCAATAAATAGTATTACTTATCAACATATATAATAAAATAAAATTCTCAGTTAATGAATTGTTAAAATATATTAAAAACGACGAAACGGCCAAATATATAACAAAAGTTATAAGGTTAGTTTAAACAAATTACTAGAGTACTCTATTTGTATTTTAGCAGTATCGTAGGTGTTTGGAATGTCTTTTTATTGTATTTTTTTTTTTTTTTATTGTTTCTATTATATCTACGATTTTATTTTATTTAATGATTTAAATTAAGCCTATAAATTTTATTGTATCTGACCATTTCATTGTTGTTAATATATTTTAACGTATTTCAGGAATAATATTTTAAAAATCATAATTTTTGATATGAGGCGTGGAGATGCAAAAGGGGTAAAATCCATTTGTTTATTTGTCCATGCTGTTTGAGATGTTGTATGCGTACCCCCTCATAATGTACTGTAGCCGATTTAATTTTACTTTCAAAGTTTGTGTTGAGGTTTCTTGAAGTGAAATGAAAAAAAATTTCGAGTTTGGATTTACACACTTGTGCGCCTCCACGCCTCATATGTGATCCGGTGGTGTTTTCAATCTGTGCTGCCTCAATAACACACTTTTGACAAAAAATATTATTTGACAAGCTATAATATAGATGAACACATAATGAAAAATTCCAGTAAAAAGGCATCGAGAAGAAATGAAAAAAAAAAAAGCCTTTTTGAGAGTTCAAATATGACGTAAGGGCCGAAGAGCGATGGGAGGGCTGTTGCCATGGACATGGAGGTGGCGGAAGCGCGCCATATTTGTGCCTGAAGAGCGCGGGAGCGGGAATAAAAAAAGCGCGGGGGTGGACGCCGCCATTTTTCCGTTCCGCCTCCAGGTCTCCATGACGACCGCCCCCAGCCATCACTGGCTCACACTCAGAGGCCCTTTGTCGCTCTAATCTCCGCTGTGACTATTAACAAGCCTCTTCATGTTGACTTAATGGATAAATGTGAAAGAAAAAAAAAAATATGCGTGGTACAGTGGAGGGTGTTTTTTTCCCGCCTTCCCCCTACCTGCCTCTTCAATAGCGCGGGCCCCTTTCAATTTCATATTCCACAGCCTCCGTCATCCGGCATTTGCATATTAACCTCTGTCAGTTCGGAAAAGTCTCTCTTGTTCAAATAAAAAAAAAAACGAGAGCGAGGGTCGAAAATGTCAATGAACAATTTTGAACCGTTCTCTGGACTTATAGAGGAGTTTTATTTATCTTTGATTTTGTATTTTTTATTGAAGCCAGCCCAGGTCAAATCATTTAACATATATTATAGTAGAAAACATTGCCGAATAGTTTGAGAATGGTACATACACTTAGTTAAATAAATACAATAATTTGGTCAATACTAAACGAAAATAATATACACAAAAGAAACTTTTGTATTATGTAGGCTCCTGAAGAACCAACTAATAATAAGATCTGATATTTGAAACCATATTGGTGACAAGCTTACAAGTAAATGCCGTTCCTTGTGTTCTCCAGCGAAGAATCCATAAGAAAATGAGCTTCAAAGGTTTTTAATAATATTAGGGGGACCGGAAGTTTTTGTTTTTGATCAATGATGTAATCACACTCGTTATCAGCAACCTTTTGCCATCTAATGTGCAAATTTTCAATGGCTGATCAATCAAGATCAATTGGTTTTTGATCAAAATATCTGGAGATGGCATTCTGGAAATCATCCAAATTTTGAAATTTGTTGCCACTTAAAAATTATATAGCGATCGGAATAAATGGAAATCTGTTGGCAAAATATCGGACGAGTATGGTGGTTGAGGCAATACCTCCCACCCCAATTCATTAATTTTTTCCAGGGTTCTTGCGGAAACAATAGGCGCAGTGGGGTCTTGCATTATTTTGTTGATAAATAACACCTTTTTTATCGGCAATCGCTGGGCAATTTTCAATTAAAGATTGTTTACTCGATCCAATTGTTCACTGTAAACATCTGCATTCACAGTTTTTCCAGGTATCAGTGATGAACGACCCCGCGAGCACTCCACCAAACACACAAAAAAGCGTCTTTTGGGAGTGTAAACCTGGCTTAGCTGTACTTCGTGCCGATTCATGCGGAGAGAGATTTTTGGATTATCATAGAGGACCCATTTTTTATCTCCAGCCTCACCCACCATACTCGCCCAATATAGTACCATCGGATTTCCATTAATTCCGATTGCTAAAAATTTGATAATTCGGATGATGTCCAAAATGCCATCTCCAGATATTTTATTTTAGAAACCAATTGATTTTTATCGATTCGGCATTGAAAATTTCCACATTAAATGGCAAAAAGTTGCCGATAACGAGGGTGATTACATCATTGATTAAAAACAAAAACTTGTTAAAAATTTATTTTTTGACTTTAATGTAAAACAAAAGGACATTACTTTCCGGTCCCCTAATTAGAATAGAAGAAAAAAATATTCTGCGACTATTCCGGGAGTAGGCTGAGGATTTGAACTGTTAGAGATTGTATATATATAATAATATATAATATATAATATATAAGGGGGTGTTAAGAGAGTGAATAGATGGGTCCCGGAATGAGCCAAGGAAACGATTCCTATCCGGCTTTGGGTGCACACATATTTTGCACTCCGTGATGTTAATTAAACATTAACTAACATAATTAATTAGCATTAGTTGTAGATTCAAGAAGGTCTACTTTAAATATTAACATAACCTTAGTTTCCAGGTCAGTCATGATGCTAGATACTCAAGCGAGTCAAGAAACTTGACGTGTCTTCGCTGGAAAAACTCCCTCACCTTCGCCCCCCCCCCCAAAAAAAAACCAGTGGTGTTTGTGGGACTACTTTATATCATTAAACAGTCCTCAAGTTGTTGTGAGATATTTTTCGTCAGGGGTAAAATATTAAGATAATATTATCTACAATTCAGTTTCAGTAAATTCAGGACGCTTGGGGCGTTGTGGTCCATTGAACTCATTTTTGCAGTCCCGTTGATTTTTCTGTTGTATCCTATTATGTACTAGTTAGTTGAATCGGAACAATTACCAGCAATTTTCGACTAAACTAATTATTGGTTTAAAATATACTTATATTCGAAAAATGTGCATAATATTCTTTATAAACTTTATTTATCGATTGTTTATTATTACGTTTTGGGCTGATAACAGGCAAGATCAACAAATAACACTAAGAAAAAATTTTTTCTGCCAACAAATAAAGTTTTTTTTTTTTAAATGATATTCCATTCAATAACAAGCATTTGCTTATTACTCACATGCTGTCGGATTTTTTTTTTTTTTATAGAAGTCATTAAAATATTTTTCTGCCTAGGAAATCGTCATTTTGATTGAAATATTTTTTGTGTTCTTGCTCTGTACTTCAGTTGAAATTTGTTATTAATTTATTTTTAATTATAATTTCAACGACATAGCATGTAAGTATTTCTTAGCATTGAGTACTGGTATTGTTTTTATGAAAAAAATAAATAATAAATAAAATTGTTACTTATTATTTGTTGTGGAATTTTTTTTTGGAATTTTTTTTTCCCTTCCCTGTTTGAGTAAATGATGCCAGAGAACGGGCTGATGTCAGTCAAAAACAAACAATCGATGAATAAGGTTTAAACCCGAAGGTGAGCCCCATCACCTAGTCCCTTTACAATGTATAACTTTTTGACCACAATCAGATAATGCTAGTTTTAAGACATGCACTCCTTAAAATGCATGCATGCTATGCAGTACAAGGAGAAAGCATCTGAAAAAAATTATAATAATTAATTAAAAATAAAAATTACTTAAAGGGGTTGAGAAAATAAATAAATAAGGTTTAAGAAGGATATTATGCACATTTTTTAAACATGATTAAATTAATTCTCTCATTTAAATAGCATTACAAGTGAAACCCACCTCCATCAGTCAAAATTACTGTGGTTTCTTCTTGAGGACAGGAAGGAGATATTTCGACTGATGGACCCCACTAAGTTAAATATTTATTTGTCTTTTTACGTTTTGCAATAACTCTTCTCTAGCCTACTAGTTACTAGGTACTTACTAGTAGTCACTTTTAGTAGTTAGTACAGGTGTCTATCTCGAATATAATATTATAAAAATATAATGGGATAAAAATGAATAGTGGCGTGAGAGCCGAGACTGGTTTTATGTTTGACAAACAAACCCCACTGCTATATAACTTAATTTGATGAAATAATATCAGCACAATCAAAAAACTTTTGATCAGCGTTTTCTCAAAATCATCTTTTTTCACTTCGGTTTCACTTGTGACAAAACACGATATTTTTCATAAATTAAATCCTTTTTCTATAATATCGAGTAGTGAATCAAATCAAATATCTCTTAGTCCTATTTAATAATATGGAATTTGAGTTTTGTCTTTGTAAAGTATACAGATTGGAACAAAATACTGTCTTTGAAATTGTCTTGACAGATTGTTCACGCAGGTATTTAAATGATCAAAGTTTCTCCAAAGAAGATGCTAAAAATTAAAGTAGCCCAGTGACAATATCAAAGAGTCATTGATTAATCAATCGCATGGTAATTAATTAAATAAATATTCTCTAATTATAATGGATATGATATGAATAATGAAAGATGTATCTACGGCGACGAGAGAAATATCTCATTGAAAAAGTGCATTAAAATTGTTCCACGCTCCATCAAATTGTGTAATGCACAACAATTTACTTTTATTTTTCTCTGAAATAATTTAGCAAGCATGATCAAAAAAAAAAAAGCTGTATTCATTTTCGCGGTATCGCAATTGAATGTTGCATCACGACATATTTGACCTTCGGGTGTTATTGATGAACTGGAGGTGTTAAGTACGTGACTAAGCGCAGATATAAAAGTAAGATTTGTTAGGGGGGGCAGTCCGCGCCCACCCCACTGAAGAATTAATTTCAGACCACCCCTCGCCTGGGAGCCTTGTTAAGTGAAATGAGTCAGGGCTGTGTATTAAGACCTAACGCAATTAGGAAAGGCGGTCGCCATTTTTTTTTTTTTTTTCGATTCCTTCCAGAGGGAGCAGGAATTAGTCGCTCCATGATTTCTGATCACGGAGGTTTCGAGGGGGTGCCCGTCTTTTGTCGACTTAGCAAGAATTAGGCAGGCTGACAAATTGCTGCTCCGTCGAGTCAATTTGAAGGCTCTCTCTTCATTGCACTGATTTGCTTGAACACAATTATTATTTACAGGATTTTTACTTACTTTAGACACACTATTCCTCATGAAATATTAATATAATTACATTTGAATACCCTATTATTGCACCAGCTTAGTCAGCACAATGATTATTGTCAAATAAAGTTCTATTAAAGACAACAATGGCTAGAGTCAAATAAGTTTTTTTTTAAAGTCATCAATCAGGTATGAAATAAGGTTTTTTTTTTTTTTTTAATTAAAGTCAGCACAATGATTATTGTCAAATAAAGTTCCATTAAAGTCAACAAAGGCTAGAGTCAAAGAAGGGTTTTAAAAAGTCAACATGACGTGTCAAATAAGGCTTTTTAAAAAGTCAACAATGATTAGAGTCAAATAATGTTTTTAAAACAGTCAACAATGACGTGTCAAATAAGGTTTTTTAAAAAGTCAACAATGATTAGAGTTAAATAAGGTTTTTAAAAAGTCAACAATGATTAGAGTCAAATAACGTTATATTAAAGTTAACAATGGCTAGAGTCAAATAAGGTTTTTTAAAAAGTCATCAATGGCTAGAGGAAAATAATGTTTTTTTTAAAAAGTTAACAATCACTAGAGTCAAATAAGTTTTTTTTTAAAGTCATCAATCAGGTATGAAATAAGGTTTTTTTTTAAACTTAAAGCCAGCACAATGATAATTGTCAAATAAAGTTCCATTAAAGTCAACAAAGGCTAGAGTCAAAGAAGGGTTTTAAAAAGTCAACAATGACGTGTCAAATAAGGTTTTTTAAAAAGTCAACAATGATTAGAGTTAAATAAGGTTTTTAAAAAGTCAACAATGATTAGAGTCAAATAACGTTATATTAAAGTTAACAATGGCTAGAGTCAAATAAGGTTTTTTTAAAAAGTCAACAATGATTAGAGTCAAATAACGTTATATTACAGTTAACAATGGCTAGAGTCAAATAAGGTTTTTTAAAAAGTCATCAATGGTTAGAGTCAAATAAGGTTTTTTAAAAAGTCAACAATGGTTAGAGTCAAATAAGGTTTTTTTAAAAAAGTCAACTATGACGTGTGAAATAAGGTTTTATCAAACTCAACAATGATTAGAGTCAAATAAGATTTTTTTAAAAAAGGCAACAATGACGTGTCAAATAAGGTTTTATTTAAGTCAACAATTTTTGTATGCACAAGGACTTTTGTAACCTACTATATAGGTATGTAATTCGTATCTTAAGTTCAATTATTCGACAATTATTATTATTAATACACAATTATTCGTATTAGACTTACTTATTTTTGGAACATTATTGAAAACCATTTTCCGTTACCGTGTCCACATAGTGAACAAATCTTAATTTTATTTAATCTTGAATATTTTCTAGAACGTTTCATAAGTTCTAACAAAACCAAATTGGCTGGCTTAGCTTAAGTTTAGTTTTTAGCCATACTTCCGTTGGTTTATTCTCAACTTAAACTAACCACCATATTTCTAGGCTTAGTGCAATACACTGTTACTATTTCAGATGGATTAAATTACTTTTTAGAACCACTATAGTAGAACTCCGAAAGCCATATTTAAACCTTAAAAGTTCAGGACATAAGTTCTATTGATAGGCCAAGTATAAGACTTATTATTTCGTCATGAGAACATTTATAAAAAGTATTATATTTTCCTGGACAAAGTTAACGTACCGCCTTTATTTTTTGAAAGATATCCAATTTGCGCAAATTTTAGACTTCAAAAATATTTATGGTTGAAATAATAAGTCATTTGAAAACGAAATTGTATTGTACACAGATATTCGAAGGTACGTAATAAGTTAAAGAAAAAATATTGTAAAAAACAAAAAAAAAATTTAAACATACTCAGTAACGGGTATTTTCACCTCAGGCACGAATCACTTCTTTTGATGAAATCCAATTGCAGCCCTGAGGAATATTGTCCCGCTCTTCAACAACAGCCATTTTCAATTCTTCAAGGGTGCTAGGACATGGATTCCGACGTTCGCTTCAGTTGGTCCTAGACGTGTTCAATAGGATTGAAGTCTGGACTCCGTGGTGGCCCCATCAAGTACTCAATCCCAACCTCAATCAGGTAACCATCAACCACTCGTGCTCTGTGGGGTCTGGGATTATCATTAACAAGAATCCCTAGCCGATGTAGCAAACGGCACTACATGACACTACGTAAGTTCTTCGATTACGTCTCCTAAGTACCTCTGAGACGTTAGGGACCTTCCCCTCACATGACCAATTCAGTACGAGGAAATGACACCCCAGAACATCCGCGAGCCACCACGAAATGCCATATGAGGAACCATACAGCATGGCGCGTAACTCTCTTCTGGCGGACTCTGTGTAAAATTATGGCCATCTGAAGACTTGAGACCAACCCTCACCTCATCTGTAAAGAGAGCTCTCTCCCAGTTTTCCAAAGTCCAATTCACATGTTCACGTGCAAACTTAACCCATTTTGTGAGCTATGGTAAGGAGAGGTCCACGGATAGGATGTCAAGGTCTGAGGTTATTTTCATTGAGCCTTCTTCTTACAGTTCTACAGGAAATGGAAACATTTCCAATTTGCTTTATGAGGCTTTTTATCTCATTTCCGGTGATGCTCCGGTTTCACAAAGCCAGATGCCGGACTATCATCTCTTTCTCCTGTACATCTAGAACGACCCTGTCCCTTTCTTCTTGGGAGGCCCTCTGTCTCCCTAAATAGCTTTAGAGCTCTGCCTATGGACGAGTAATGTACACCCAGACTCTTGGTGACATCACGCTGGCTGTATCCTTCCTCTATCATCATCACAGGCCTAACGATATTCACTTAAATGTCTTATTGGGACCAACAGAATTTAAAACGTTTACAAAGAGAAAGAATGAGTGTGAACGAATTTTATTTTATGATGTGTAGTATTGGCTGGATCAAATGCTACTGTTTTCGAAAAAGGGATTTAAGAGTAAACAAAGCATTATTCACGGTTTGTATTTACAATGATATCACCTAAATACCAATTCAAAATAAAATCGCAGAAGAAAAAATTTGAGTAGTGAGTTAATTTTCTACATGAGTGTATTAATTTAATTTGTTTTCTGTTACAGTTGAAAATAACTCAACCTTGACAATGAGGCAACATTCTCCAAGAAAGGAAAATTTATGGAAGGAAGAAGTGATATAAAACTTATGAACAACCAAACAACACATTTGTCTCCCAATTTAAAATATATATTGTTGTGAAATTTAGATTTTTTTTTCCCCAATCCCCTTAAAAAAATCACAAAACTTTTATTTACTATAGATTCTTAGGCGAATCTATTCACATATTACATTTTATATGTCCTGGACCAGCGGTACACTCTATACAAAGTCAGAATCGGCATAGAAGTTTTATAATCAATACAAGTACAATGTACTTGGCTTCATTGACAAGACTCTACAAGGTGATGGGGCTCACCTTTTTGATCACAACAAAAGAAAACTTAAAAACTAACTTACACACTAATTCTTAACCTAAATTTTCCCCGACAGTCTGTTGCCATCGATTCGGGAGGGGTGGTGGGGCCATAGTGTTAAACACTGGATTTGTGAGGTGCTGCAACGCGTCGAAAAGCTTGATGTGTCTCCGACGGATGAATTTGTGATGTTGCCTTTGATTTAAATTTGAAATTAGCGGGCATAAAAGGGCGGTAAACGACCCGTGGATCATGGTTGTGAAGGGATGGACATTATTTGTTGCCATTCTATCTAATATTAATATTTATCATATAAATAATTTCAAGGATTAAAGTAAAATATTTTAATATTGGATTTGATAACTTTAAAAATAGGAAAAGTTAAAAATATAAGACAACTGGCATTGGAAGAACGAAGGATGAAAAAATCAAGAAGGCAAAGACGAAAGACTTGTGCTTGAAAAACAATAGAGCGAGAGCGTTAGCTTTGTTCTTGTGGTGATCTCGTGAGACGGAGTGCAAAATTGAGATAATGAACTTTGTGAAACTTTGAAATTTTTTTATTTAATGGTGATTGGGCATATAGGTGAACGGTTGACTTGAAGAAGAGGCAGACCAATGAGCAAACGTGAAATAAGGGAGGATTCGCCGAAGGACGAAGAAAGTGGATAAAGCAAGAAGAAAAGGACATAAAAAGTAATAAATCTGGCCAGTCGCGAATGATAGTAAGGTAAAATAAAAATATTGTTAAGAAACCATTGTAATTTTGTCACAGACGTACATGTACATAAATTACATGAACAATTATTATTGAACAATTTTCCTTTTGCCAGAATTATTTTTTTATATTAACAGAACCTTTAACCCTCAGGTAAAATTTAAATATAATCAAAACAGATAAAAAACATAACAATATATTTTTTAAAAAGAATTCCACGAAAAGTATTGGTATTACTTTACATCAAGCTTTTCCCGTTTTTTAAAGGAATTAATTGAGGTTGCAATAATTTGATATTTTCGGTAATGAGTCAGGAGTAAAGTCCTCTTTAAGTCGTCAACATGAGGATATTTTCTTTATGTGTGCTTGTTTTGCATGAAACAGTATTTAATGAATAAATATTCAATGTTTTCATCTCGCACAGTGTTTTATTTATTCAATGTGACATTTAGTTCCCAGTCGAAGCCAGAGTTAATATATAAGAGCGTCCTGAGGCCAGGTCTACTGTTTGGGACACCACTCTTCCGATTCCTACACACTAGCACAATAACTCGACACCAGAGCTTCAAGAACAAAACCATACGCACGGCACTATGGCATACCCCTTTACGTGATAAGAAGGCTCCCGACATCCACGAAAAGTTCGAGGTCCTCACCATCACCGAAGCCATCAAAAGAAGACACATCAAGCTCTTTGATTCGATGAAACATAGCCTAAACCCTCTGTTCCGAGACATGACACCCCCACCGCTACCGGCAAGATGGCAACTCTCAAGATCGAGTAAAGCAGACCAAATGGTGGACATTACGGCGCTTGGCCTACCAACAACAAGCCTCTAACGGGCACCCATCACTGCTATCCAACTAAATAAGACTGCACTACATGCCTAGAGAAGACTCTAGGCCCAGCCTTCAGTGGACTCTCACCACTGCTCCGCAACAATCAACCTCTACCGAGGCTTCCCACACTCCTTAATTCCCTCACACCACCTTCCAGCAGGTACTCCTAGTACAATGATCCGCTCAATCCAAATATTTCTTTATTTTTCCCTCATCCTTAATCTTATAATTAGAGAGCTAAGAAAAAAACCAAAATAAAAAACAAGAGTTTCTCGAGGCATTTGTTCTTGTCTATCTTCACTATACCATCTATAGCGTTGACTCGATTCCTGTCTGATGACACTTGACGTGTCTTTTCATCCCGTTAAGACCCCGGGCATAGCACCCCATAACCGCAAATTCACCTATCATAAATTGGAGCAATGGAGTAAAAAAGTCGAAGAAGGAAAATTCAGCCACATTACTTCCACCGGTCCTTTCAAGCCCTTTTCTCTTTCCATATATCGCGGAGTAATATCTTGGATCCCATCTTTATCAGGAACTAACAGACGGTTCGGACTAATACCAATCCCCGGACTTGAGCTGTAGCGGACAGCCAATCTTTCCAATCTAAAGTCGTAAGATTAGTAAATGGAAATTTGCACGCCACTGCTAGAGCCATCTATAATGACCTTGAAATTACAACAATTTCCTCAATACAACAAATAATTGGATTTGATTTTGATTGTCCATGAACTTGGTGAAATTTAATAATAAATTTTATCAATTGATCCGATGTAACGTCTATCCTATAGTTTTTGTTTTCTTTTGACTTGATTAAACAAAACTCTTTATAGAATTTAAATTTTGGGCATGAAATTGCGTTGTCTTTTGATTTTTTGATAAATGCTTGTTATATGAATGTTTTAAACTTCCGAAAAATTCTTCAGCTATTGGGTTGGGGTCTAATGTAATGTTATTAATTATTAAGTCCGTTTCAACTTGTGTTATCTGTTCAATGGTAACGGTACGAAAATAATTATATTGTCGAGTAAGTTGCTCTACCTTTTTGTCTACGCGTTCGTTCATATTTTTTTTCTTCTAATTTTTTATTGAATTTACAACTGAGGGTTTCTGATTTATTTTAAATTTTCTCGTCGCAAATGTGACATTCAGATTTAATTTGTGAAACCAGGGCTAGTATCCGGTGACGCGGCTGACGGAGGAGCGTGGGGGACTTCCCAAGACTCCGCTTTCTCTTCGCGGTGGATTTGGGGGGTCTCTGGGCTGTCTGTAAATATTGTATGAATGAGCGAGTGAATGATGAACTGTAAATATGGTATGAATGAGAGCATTTATCTTAATTACTTATTGCCTTATAAAAGGCAGATTGTAATTTTAGCACAATAAAGGAATTTACTACATTAGAAACCATTAAGGGATTAACCTTCAATTTGATTTGTCAAGTCCTCTCTCAATTTTTTTAAGTTGTTATTCATTCTTGTGCTTTGTTCTGTCACATTATTATTTATCCATAACATTTGTTTCAATATTGCCACCACAAACAATGAATCGTCTTTGTCTTGATTCCCAGATCTTAACGCATATTTTTGTGAGGGTTTGTCACTGGGGTTCTATCTGAATCTAATGTCATATTGAAAGTTTACTTCAAGCTGGGTACAAAATAAATATGTGAGTAGTGTTTAAATTGTGTAGGTAACAGAAAATAAAATTGTTAGTACGTTAATTCTTAATTTAACATGCAGAAAATGCCTTAATTGCTGAATGTTAGCGCAAATCAGTAACAAAGAGAAAAAAGTGCAAGAGTGCAAGAAAAATAACACTATGAAATAATGAGATAAATAGCTTGAAGAAGCAATGGATAAATATGTTAAAGTACCCTTCGGGACTTATGGGACGGTGTCAGTCCCACTAAAATATTTGCCTAAAGTATCCAGTAGACTATCAACACAATATCTTGTCAGTCTGGTTAAAAGTAACTTCCGATGCAGCTAAGAAGAATCTATTGTTCGTATCTACCCGCTATGGGTTACCATGACAAGTGTTTGTTTTCACTATATAGACGAGGCTTCAGTTAGTCTTATGTCAACTGTTTTGTGTGATACACGTTACGTTAAACTGTTTTTTTTAACCTCTGAAATGGAGAGTCAAAAAGTACATATTCGTCATGTAATGCTTTGGGCATTTAAACAAGGCAGTAGTGCTAGGGCGACAGCTGAAAAAATATGCAGTGTATACGATGAAGGACTAATAACTGATTGGGCAGTTAGAAATCGGTTTGTAAAATTCCGTTCTGGAGATACGACTTTAAAAGACAAACCGAGGGCGGGACGTCCTTCCGACTTTGACGACAACCTTTTAAAGGCAATATTGGAGGAAAATCCACGTCAATCAGCAAGAGGTATAGCAGAAAGGTTGAATACATCACAATCAACTTGTAACCACCACCTGGAGAAATTAAGGAAAGTCAGCAAGTTAGGAGTGTGGGTACCTCACAATCTCAGTGAACGGAATAAAGAAGATCGCAAGTCAATCGCCACAAGTCTGCTCTCACGGGTAAAAATTGAGCCTTTTTTAAACAGGATTGTAACAGGCGATGAAAAATGGGTTACCTATGACAATATAGTCCGCAAAAGACAGTGGCTTGATAAGGATCAACCAGCCCTACCAGATCCGAAAGCAAACATCCATGGCAAAAATATTTTATTGTGAGTATGATGGGATTGTCAAGGAATAATTCACCACGAGTTGTTGAAGTCAAATTTAACGATTACTGCGGATAGATACGTTCAGCAGTTGCAGAGTGCAAGAGAAACTCCATGAAAAGCGTCCGGCACTCGTCAAAATTAATATAATTTTGTTATTTAATGTGAACAAAATAAATGTCTGATAAAAAAACGGAAGTTACTTATGACTCGACCTAAATATTTATGTCAAAGCTTGAGTGAGCTGTAATAACCATAAGTGATAAGAACCGACGTTGAAACCGTAATGTCGTATTCGTAACGAAATCGTCTTGTCTGAAGCAAGTTGCATGTTTTTCGTACATTCCGTTATTGTATTGACAACTAGTCTGTTACGATGAATATCCCTTAAACACTTGAGACATGCGGGTTCATATTTATGACCATTGTCGCATTGAGAGCAGGCATACAGACAGACGGTTGTCCAGTACCAGTCTGATAGTAAAACCTCATAACAAATAGGGTATAATAATCAATGTTAATAATCTAAAACGCAGAAAACCATCCCCACCCTGTTGCCAACCCGTCCACGTTCTCAGTACACATCGGTCTTTCGTCGGCTCGACTTCATCAGGCGAGTTTTTTAGTTTGTTTTTTTTAAATCAATTTATATATGCAGTCGTAAATTATTTACTAATTCTACTATAAATAGAAGTACTTATAGTTTAAATATGCTAACAAACTATTCTCAGAATCAGCTAAATTTCTGCAATATTGTCTACGGATACTGTTTCAGATGTCATTAGTTAATATTCTTTAGAAAAAACCTATTATATTTATTATATGCTGAAATAAAACCAAATTTTATTATTTATTTATAATATATATATGAAAACGAAATAAAGGGCCTAGATTTAAAGTAACGAAAACAATATATTTAAATAGTCTAGTGATTTTGGCCAAATGTATTAAATCCATTTCATCTACTGAAACAAATATTTTTTCTTGAAAACATTACGAGTAGAATACGATTTATTTTGCGAATAACACTTCAAAAATCTCATTAATTATATATCAATTACAGATATTGTATTTCCCCTGTATTTCATCAACAGGTAAGACTACAGTGTTCGTGCGTGTATCGTTTTAAAAATCATGAAATTCTAAACATTTCTCTAATTAGTCTAAACAGATGACTTCCCACTTCAGATTAAAATGTCTTACGGACATTAACCGTCCCCTTTAGAATGGCACGCTAGCAGAACTTAATTTTACCCGTTAAGGTTTAAAAAACGTACTAGGTCCGGGATAATGGGAAAATACCTAAATTCTCTTACAATTTATTTATTTATTATTTGTTCCGGCATTTGTGCACCGCGGCCTCAGTGAGACCTATTGTGCGCCGTCCATGTCCCTGTCCTATATATGTGACAGGCCCACGGCCTTTGCAAATCTGAGGATACTGAATGGATCGATCAGTTCACATAGTTTGGGGTCTACAATGCGATCACTACCGAAGTGAAGGTATCGCCTTCTAGCTAGGTTATCACAGTCACATATTATATGACGTGCCGTTTCTCCCTCTTTCTTGCAGAATCTGCAGATTGGTGATCCAACTATCCCCAAATTAAAGAGGTGTTTGTTTAACCGACAGTGACCTGTATAGATAGAGTCCTGTCACACTTTTGAGTGCCCACCTGTCCATTGATAGAAGTGCTGAGCTTCTTCTCTTACAGGGTCCATCAAGAAACAGTTTCGAGTGTTCCTGTTTCTTAGTTTCTCTCCAAGAGAGTCTTGCTCTGTCCTCTAAAGCTAATTTTATACGCCTTTTAGCGTAGCTGAGGCTGATACCACATATGGGTTCAGGTGAATTCTCTTACAATACTAACTCTAAATCTTACAGAGCTGCAATACAAACCTATAACCTTTTATTATCTTCAGTTTTTTCTCCTGGAGTACGACTATTTCCGTTTGTAATTGTCACTGGTTCCTCTCATAAGAACGTTTAGGCAAAATTATGTTTTAGGGCACATAGGGGTTTTGATCTCTTCATTTGCATCTAAAAAGAAGTTATTCAAGTTTGCGCCAATTTTTCGCTTTTGCTGTATGTCCCAAAAACCTAAAAATGCTCGGACTTTTTTCGTTTTTTTACTAATACCTCCTAAACGATGCATTTCTAGAAAAATTTCATTCTTTTATAAATTAAAGTAAATAAAATTTTGCAACGAATTAGTGGGAAATATTTGTAATTGCGTCAAGTTCTTAGGAAGGTATGGGAGTTCAAAGAACGAGCATTTAATGAAAAAATGTGTTTTGTATTTTTAAAGCTTATTTTCGCAATGTGAAATGTATTATATGAAATAAATAATATATTTGTACATCCTATAGTATCAAATCTTGTACCAGACAGTATATACGAACATTGATACAACATTTTTTGTCGACTACTCATTCCTGCTGACGAACCAAGAACCAATTTTGTTGTAGCCTAATTAATTGTGCACTATTGAACAACATGTGCACTGATCGTTTTCAACAATAAATAAAGATAACAATGACTCCAATAAATTCATAGCTTGGTTCCTTTGCCACAATCCCTGTCCAGTTGGAGAGTACCTAACGCCACTGCCTACCGGAGTTCTAGAAGATGAAAACGTGATTTTTCCACTCCGTCTGAATTGGAAATCCAAAATTCCTCTCTCGAAAGTAATTATGTTCAAATGTACTTAAATCTATTTACTATGGTTTGTTTGAACCAGTGGACACCCCGTCAAGAATCGGAAGTGTTCTCTATGTGATTCTACTTCACCGAGTACCGAGGGAGTTGAGAGAAAAGTTATCTTCAGTCCTCAACAAATACGCAGGGTATGTCAAAAAATACTTGGGGGGGGCGCCATCAGTTATGGCTATCTAGAATACCTTACTCAGAAGAGCACAAAATCTACAGAACGCCTTAGGAGGAACAAATTTATTGCAGCGAACGATGAAACAATGTTACCGGCAATGGCAAAAGATAAATTTCTCTCGAATTAAGGGAACAAAAAAAAGAATCATCATAAATTTGCAGATGGTAACATCGAACAAGCCGCAGAGGATACCGCCATAACTAACCATTGAAGTGTTATATAAAATGCTACACTCTGAATGTGTGATTGTCAAAGGAGAAGAAATAGATCTTCCAGTAATTAATCGGACATCAAGCGTATCCAATCCTTTCAATCAATAGTCCTGAGAACAATAGTAAATGCCCCTTATTACGTCAGTAAAAAAACCCTTCATAACGATCTTAATATACCTTACATTCTCGAACTCATCCCTTCAAATGAAATTCCACACTAGCCTATCCAACCACCCTAATCCCGTAGCACAGTCATTGCACTGCACCACTCATCCCTATAATCCTCCTCGGAGACTGAAACAGCAGTGGCCTCGTGACCTGCTATAAATGTGTGACAGTGGAAGTCCTGGCAATGGCCAGTTTCTCCATCATGTCCTGAGCGTCTGTGGCCCTCGCGCTCTTCGTCAGCCTCCACTGGCTCGTATCCGGTGACATGGCTGACAGAGGAGCGTAGGGGACTTCCCAAGACTCCACTTCCTCTTTCGTATGCGAGGGAGGTGACAAACATGTGGATTTGGGCGGCCTCTGGGCTGTTTGTAAATATGGTATGAATGAGACCATTTATCACAATTACTTATTGCCTAATAAGGCAGTTATATTTTTAGCACAATAAAGAAAAAAAATAATAGTAATTATTACTCCATTAGCTCCTAATAGGGGTCGCTTGTGATCCGGATGAAGCCTGGAAAAGAAAAGTAAGATGGCACACAATTCAAAATGTCAAACAAATGATATTATTTTTTCACCGGATACAATTCATCTGCTATTTTCGTGGTAGGGGAAGATGTAGTATGCAAAACTTCTCGACAAACAAGCGAAGGTACAAAGGCCTGTCGAAATATTTCAAAACCGTGTCGTTGCTGCCTGCGAAAAAGTAATCGCTTTAAACTGTTCACCAAATCCTTTGAACAGAATACTTTCAACTTGGCTTTCCTACAAATTAATTTGTGGCATGGTCATTTGATGGACCCTTCCAACCGGGAGGTCACCACGAGCTGCTCACATCACTGTCAACAGCAGAACAAGCCATGCAGGAACTGATTACTAATACTTCATGCAAATATTCTATACACAAGCCAAAATGCTTGTGGTAGCAGGAAGCAAGGTATGAATTCCTCAATAAGAAATAATTGTAGAGCACCAATACACCAGGTGACTTACTACTTTGTACTTTGGTACTTTGAGGACAAACTTGACTTGGTGACGAGGATCTTCAATCGGAGTCAGCTTCTACTTTCAAACGCAACAAAACCTTGTATTTTACGTTTTATTATCAATTACCTACACATCAAAGCTTTTCCTTTTTAATTTCACATCTCAAATAAATTCAATTTATCAATCAAATTCAAATTCATTCAATTAAATAAATTTGACGCCTGTAGCAGTAATACATGTAATATAAATAACTTCAACCGATCAAACGCTAAATTGTTTGCGGTTCGACCGCTCATCTTGTGCTGGCCAACTCTGGCTGGTCCCCAGGGTAAGATGAGACCCTTCAGGCCTATAAAATCTTGATTCACCCAAATCGCAAAATTTTATTTACTTTAATTTATTAAAGAATACAATTTTCCTAGAAATGTATCGTTTAGGAGGTATTAGTAAAAAACTGAAAAAAGTCATTTTTAGGTTTTTGGGACACCCCTCATACATCACAAGAAGCTTCAATAAACTCTTTATACAAGTAAATGAAGAGGTCAAAACCAGTTTTAGGTTTCTGGGAATTAATTAGCCTAAACCCTTTTTTTTTTTTGCTTATGCTGCCTGGCCTAGTTTTCATGTCAGGGAATACCAGTAAAAACCATTGAGAGCAAATCAACTCCATTTTTAATGGACCAGTTCGATGATTTACCGAGTAGCTTCAACCATTTAAAATAATAGACATATCGTAATATAAATATTAGAGATGATAGAAAAAAAAATGTTTGGAGGTATGCCTTGGAATGACTACAAGAATGCCCCAATCTGATGCAGATAACATTATTGCGTCCTTTTTAGGGAAATAGTTAAAAACAGTGATAAATTACAACAGAAAATAAAAAAGAGGTTTCAGGTGTAAATTCAACATGGAAAATTCTGCGAATCTGCAGAGCGTTTCTGTTTTCAAAGAAATATTTATTTTTTTTCCTAACATAACTAAGGTTTTAAAATATGTTTTATTTTTTAAATAATTATTCTCTACATTTTATCGGCTGGCTAATAATTTAACTATAAGATAAAGAATGCGATTCCTTGTCCCAAAACATATAAACTGTCAAGAGAAAATAAATTACAATAAAATAATTTTAGTGTTTTGGTTAATCCGCTCTGTATGGAAGGTTGTAATTTTATCGCAATAAAAAAGTTTCAATTTACAAAAAGAAAAAAAATCTGCTCTGTAGACTAGCGCAGATATTAATAGGGAGAAAACATTTAATAATAAATGTGAAATAATTTTGTAGCTTAAAAGGATAACAAATTCAGTTATTAATTATCAGTTGAGTAAAATTGTACAATATGTAAAATATATATCCATTTTTTTGTATCTATACAGGTAATTCATGATCTAAGAATTATTATACTGTAAATTAAAATTATTGAACAAATCAACCAATAAAATTATATCTTAGGATAGCACTCTAAACAGCCTATCAATTATTTACCCATTACAGATAATGTAACAATGTTTTTTCTTGTTATGTTTTTCATTGTATCTTATTAACTAATAAAATTACAATCTTCCTTTTTATATATCACTTTAAACATGATAAAATTATTAACATTTCTATACCTAATACCGGTGTTTTTAATTGCATAATGTCAGTCAATTACAGTCCATCTTGAAACCATCTCTCACTACCTTCCTGATTCCACCCGCCTCCTTTAGGCATTCCACACCCTGTATCCTTCTCATACATCCTTCAAATGGGGGACTCCCCTTAGTGAAAGGCACTCATTAGCCCAAAATAATTTTCCTTTTTTTTTCCCACATCCTATTTTATAAGTTTGAGAGCTAAGGAAAAAAAAAAAAAAAAAAAAACCCCATTTAAAACTACCAAGGAGAAATTGCTTAATAAATGATCATTTACTGTTCATTGCTTTTTTTTTTTTTTGCAGTTGCTATAGTTCCAACATCAAATGGAACTGCCATTCATGTCTCTAGCAGACATGAAAGCTACAAAAATATACTAACAATAATATAATGCAAACATTTTTAACAATTTTAATCATTTTTTTTTTTGTGATAGAAAGCCCAAAACAACCTATTAAATAAAGCAACCGATTAAATAAAGTTGGATTTAATTAATTTTTAAAGGTTGAGTAATTGATCCATTGATGACCGTTAATAATTTTTTATTTGAGTTGGCAGGATTTTTCATATTAGAGCTGTGGAAAAACAAGGGTTTTTAGTTTTGAAATTATATTTAGTACCAGATGCCAATGAACAGGAAAAATAGTTTATACATTAAATTAATAAGAAATCTTTTATTTCAAATATTTTCTGTAAAAAGTATTAGTTTATTAGGGGCACAGCTAAATTATTTTTTTTTTATGGGAATTTCATATCCTGGGATGAGTATGATTTTTATTTTTTTGCATCAGAAATATATTTAAAAAACTTAATAATTGGCAATCAAACGTATGTACTTACACAGTAATATTTATGATGGAGTAGAAGATCTTTTAAATTATAGATATCTTGTTATATATTGTATAATAGACTCATTCCGCAAATCCTCCATGGTTATGCCACTTGTACAATACTCAAGACAATGTTTGTATTTGTCATTCGCAAAATATTCACCAATGCCTAACCCTCAATAAGTCAGGACAATATCACCTTGGATGTACATACATCATACGATGAAAAAGCTGAGATGGTTATTACTCAATACCTTAAATATGTAAACCTCACATGGACATACAGATCCAATCGAAAATAATTAATGGTTATTGATAAAAATTATTAACATATGATCAGCTTAGTAGAAGATGGTTTCGTATCCTGGACATACAACCATCTTTTCCCCTTAAACATCACCACTAGTAATTATTAATTAATCATCCCTAATTTTCAAACTGAAGGTGAGCCCCATCACCTAGCATTATATTCATTTCATTTTTAACCGCAACCTGAATTGTTGAGTAACCCAACCTCCTTCAAATGCATCTGCACATAGCAGAAAGAGGAGAAATTATTTTGTCATTGATTTTGTCATATTTTCACATTGTATAATTTAAAGGGGTTAAAGGGGGGGGGGAAATAAATCTGCTTTTATCTTTCTCACTTTGCACCTTCCAGTTGTAAAATTTGAAGTCGACTTTACAAGAGGTGCAAACCCACAAAAAAGCTCTTGGATTTGACCATATCACACTGCTTATAACAATAAAAATTATCTACAAATAGCCTTCTATTGCGTGATATTCAATTTTATTATAATAATTAATTCCATTTAATTAAATGAATAAATGTTGTCATTTATCAAAAGTTGTGAATAGCTAAGGGACCATCAGTAATCTACCGAATGCAGTACACACTAATATCAACCCAAAGACAATCGTTTAAATATATTTCATTTATAATAAAAGCGTAAAGAACCAACCTGAGATAAGAGCTTCTAAAAACATAATAATATAAGTATTTTTCTTACAATTTTATTAAAAAGTAGCTCTTTAGCTTAACCATTTTTAAAAAAGATAAAATATATAATATCTTCCAGGTATTGCTGATATGAAAGTGAACTGTTCCTTTTGACTAGAGAGAGAGAGAGAGAGAGAGAGAGTGTCAATTGTTTAGTGAGTAGAGGAATGTAATTTCCTACAATTCATGAATGAATCTATACATTAAACTTTATCAGATATAAATATAACTAGACAGAAATTGGTCTTAGAGTGCGTATCTATCAGTTACAGTTAAATGATACATGGGTGATAAGTTTAAAATATTCAGGTCAGTGTAAGTTCTTCCCTTCTGTGCCCTTCACCATAGGGATGAGTCATTTCAACGAAGCCTTCTCTGGCCCTTGCGACCAGTTGCATCAAATGGATGGTTTTCCCCCTTTTCACACACAAGTCGGAAATATGGTTCAGGTAGGTTTTCCTAGTCTGCCTGAAAGGGGGGTTCTGTTGTTGAGGCAATCTTTCTTAAATTTTCTTCTTTTGTCTATATATAAAATATTTTATCAAACGAATGCAGTACACGCTAATATGGACCCAAAGACAATTTCATCTATAATAACTTCAAATATTGAGAGTAAAGAACCAACCTGAGATACGAGCTTCTAAAAACATAATATTACATGAATTTTTATCAAACAAGTATTTTTCTTACAATTTTATTAAAAAGTAGCTCTTTAGCTTAACCATTTTTAAAAAAGGTAAAATATATAATATTTTCCAGGTATTGCTGAAAAAAAAAAATACCGAGTCCCCCTTTTACTAGACCTAGATAAAAATTGTCATGAGGAATCACCATGAAAATTGAAAAATTTACCCTTATATATTATTACATAAATATTTTCAGTTTCCTACTATCAGCAGGTTTACCACAATGAGGGGTTAAAATCAAATAAATTCATTTTCTGTTGAATAACTAAAATATTGAGCTCAAACAAAGACGTGACAATATAATGCTTTCGTGTATAGCTGCTTTTATCTTCATTAGAAGCATGGTTGAAACAAGTGTCGACAGGACAAGAACTGGATATATTTACCTTTGAAAGGACAATGTACCAGCTGTTAAGCTCTTCAATCAAGTAGTAACTGGAGAAGATCATCTTGGTGAGCCTCATCACCTAGTGTAAATATAAGACTGACTACTTTTAACCGCAACACAAATCTATTATATTATGCACTCCTCCAAATGCATGTAAATGCAGGAAGAGGAGAAAATTGTATTCCAAATATTTTGTTATTTTTATTTTTTGTACATTGTATTGTTTGTTTGAGGTTTTGAAAAAAAAAAGATTATCTACTGACTCACTACTGGAAATATAAACTGAGTCGGCTGTTTTCAGATAAACATAACTCACAATACAAATTACTATGTCATGACAAGTCACATTTAACAATGGATGAAATGGCTACATCATGTGACACAACAAATTCATTGTTACATACCTTTCAAGTTTCAATTGAATTCTATCGGTTCAAGTTCAACTTCATAAAGGCTTTAAGATTATCAAGTTTCTCAGAATGTAAAATAATGCAGTTTTTTTTGTAGTACAATTGTATTATTAGATATTTATTTAGGTACATAATATTTATACAATTTTATATAATCGGTAAATACTGCTTTACCTTAGCAATGTTGTGTTGGATAAGTGTTGACATTCAGCAAGCTCACTTTACATAACATTAATACAAAATAACTTGATAAAGAAAAACAAGTTTAATGTATAATATAGCAATATATAATGTATTTTATTTTGAATCAGACAAAAAAAAAAACTGAGGCATTTTATCCAGAGATAAAGTTATTAAAAATTTTTTTATGCACAGTACACTACGTATCTTCAGATTATAACGTTGTAATTAGTATATAAGGTAATTTATTTAACATAGCAAAACAATAATAACATTTGAACTCTATAAACAAAATTAAATTATTCAATTAAAATCATTCTGTGTCAACATTTATAATATTTTACAATTTGACCAAACACATTATTCAATACCCTATTATTATTATTATTATTATTAATACATATATAATAATAGCTAATATCCAATAAATAAATAATATAAATAGGAAAAGTAAAAATATTCTGGTATGATTGAGACCTGAACTTGGAACCAACCCAATATTCAGTCTTTCAACTTTGATAACTTGCACCACTAGGTGACTTTCTCAAATGTATTCTCTTTGGCCAAACTCTCGCAAAAACTGTACCCATGTGGGGTACAGCTAGCTCACTTTACATAAAATTAATACAAACTAACTTGATAAAGAAAAAAAAACAAGTTTAATATATAATATAGCAATATATATAATGTATTTTATTTTGAATCAGACAAAAAAAAAAAACTGAGGCATTTTATCCAGAGATAAAGTTATTAAATTTTTTTTTATGCACAGTACACTACGTATCTTCAGATTATAACGTTGTAATTAGTATATAAGGTAATTTATTTAACATAGCAAAACAATAATAACATTTGAACTCTATAAACAAAATTAAATTATTCAATTAAAATCATTCTGTGTCAACATTTATAATATTTTACAATTTGACCAAACACATTATTCAATACCCTATTATTATTATTATTATTATTAATACATATATAATAATAGCTAATATCCAATAAATAAATAATATAAATAGGAAAAGTAAAAATATTCTGGTATGATTGAGACCTGAACTTGGAACCAACCCAATATTCAGTCTTTCAACTTTGATAACTTGCACCACTAGGTGACTTTCTCAAATGTATTCTCTTTGGCCAAACTCTCGCAAAAACTGTACCCATGTGGGGTACAGCTAGCTCACTTTACATAAAATTAATACAAACTAACTTGATAAAGAAAAAAAAACAAGTTTAATATATAATATAGCAATATATATAATGTATTTTATTTTGAACCAGTCAAAAAAAAAAACTGAGGAATTTTATCCAGAGATAATATAGTCCATGTGGTGTAAGCTATGTACCCATGGACACAAAAGCAGACAGCAGAAGACACAAATCAAAAAGGTGAGCCCCATCATATTATATAGAGTATTTTCAATGAAGTCAAGTTTGATGTCTATCATTATACTTGTATTGAATTAGATAATTTTATACTGAATTTAAACCTTGTATATAATGTAGCGGTACTACATGAAATATAAAACTGATATGTAAATAGATTTGAATAAGAATCTATAATGGAAATAATCTTGTAATTTTTAAGGGGCTATGAAAAAAAAAAAAAAAAAAAAAGAAACAATGTGACCCCCAATATTACTTACTGAAGCCTAAATTACCTGCGGTATCAATATATAAATATTGTCGTGGATTCCTACTATTTACGATATATTTTTTATTATATTATTTAAGAAAACTTTAAACTTTAAAGAAGAAAACTTTGTAACGAATAAAAGTTTATTTTAAATTATTAGTGCGTACATAAAGTTACTCTTTAAACATTTCACAATCACAATTGAATATAGAAATAAAAAAAATAATAAATACCTAATAAAAATATGACAAAGCTGTGTTGTCGTGCGGTGTATGGTGTTCTTCTTCCTGGCTTCTGGCTAGTCAAACTCGGTTCTCAAATTAAGATGAAAGGCTAAAAAACAGAGAGAGAGGGGATTGATCACTCTCTTGGGGAAGTTCTAGTCATGGCTTGTTTAATAGTTGCATGATATATTGCGGTTTAGTTGTAATGTCAGTTTTGATCTTGCATTTCCAGCAGTCTTATAAGTAATTTGGATTGTATGTTACCTTGTTGTTGTTTGGAGATGATATGATTTTGACAATTGAGTCCTCTATCCAGATATTTAACTTAAGTTTTATGTAGGAATTTATATCACATCTTAATTAAAATAATTATTTATCATTCCTAATTAAATTAATTTCAAAAATTGAAACAATCCTATTGAATCTTTGTTAGGATACATATAATTAAAAAAAAAAGCAATATGGAATTAGAAAAATATACAAAGAGCTCTGTTAATTAAGTAAAAATTTTCCAAAGATTCTTTTAAGTATGCAAATGTAAATATACCTACTTCAGAAATCATATTATAATATGAGTCAATAGTTTTCTAAAGAATTTCTGTGAATGTTTCATTGAAAATCGATTTAAGTTATCAAAAATTATCATCACATTTATTTAAGGGAAATTTTTACTTTAGTTACTGGCTTTTTTTAATAGTCTGAGGATTGGTTCATTCAGGTGAGAAGTATTTTAATATGTTTTCATATAGAAATTTAGAATGTATATTTTGAAATTCAGATCCATTTAATTTATTATATATTGTAGATTATAGCTTTTGCTCTAAGGGGACATTTGTACAACATTACATCATTCATATTACATCATACAAGAATGTCAAATAGGCCCAGATCAGATCTCCTCTTTGACAAGTTCGATGAAAATTTCAGACTGGGTTTTGAATGGCAGGGTTAGGGTTTTTGAAAAGGGTGCTAGGGTCCCTATAAATTTTGTAATGAAAGGTAGTATACCTCATTTCAATAACTACGGGAATGTATAATTTCTCATTTGATACACAGTATGGCGAGTTTGTAAAAATATATATGTATTATTGTTACACTACTCTACGCTATAGGTCCAAATAGCAAGAAAATATAAAATAAAATGTTAACTACATAAGAAAAATTGGAAAGTTATGAGATATGATATATCAAATAAAAGATAGTGATAGCTGATAAAAACAAATGTAGTAAAATAACTAATAAATGATCTATTTGTTAATAAAGAATATGATTTTGGGTATCATTACAGCATTGGTACTGTGACTGTTAAAAAAAAAAAATTAGTAATATTAAGATAGTGGCTTTGTTGGATATAACTGAACAATAATTAAAATAGAAACTATTTTGTACATTTCATTTATAAAGATTTACTTATAAAATTTAAAAAAGGATGAAAATATTAAAATATTAACAAACCATTATGGAAAAGTTTCATGATCAGCTGGGGCATAATAACCTATATCTATTTTCAAAGAAATCAGAAACCTGATAATTTATTTAAGTATATAATTAATAAAAATACAAATCTAAAAATTTGCTATTTACCAAAAATAAAATTTAAATATCAGGACTAAGAGTAACATTTGTTATAATTTGTTTCATATTGTTTAAAATTCAATTCTTTATACATCATGTCAATCCCAAATCAAACATTTGTCAAGGTACATAGTCTGTCTTTGTGATTGGGTTATTTTTAAGAATTATGAGTGTAGATATTCCATTTGTTTAATATTTCAAATTCTCTATTGATTTGTAATTTTCTTTTGTTTTTGTTAAAATCTTAGTTACAAAAGGCCATTAAAACTGCCATTAACTTCCTGTTCACAATTTTAACTTGGCCAATGATTTTTGAGAGCCAAGATCATATCCAGGTAGTTCCATTTAATACCCCCAATGATGTTAGTGATGGGAACCAGCTTCATGATAAATAATTACGGGACATTAATAAATTGATTAGTAATAACAAAAAAAGTTCTGAGTAAGCTATTAAACTAAACATCTTAATGTCCTGATTAATAATATTTAATATGTGTTGGAGAGTTGTTGGAGCATTCTTACAAAATTCATTGAAACTGTCTATAAAATTGTTTTCGTAACCGTAACCAAATCTCTTAATTGCTTGATGCGTCACACTTGAATTGAATATTTGTAATCAGAATGCGAGTGCATCACGCATATAACACCAAGAAGGCTGCTTCTCATAAAACACCTCCATAGGTAAGTTATTAACGCTAATAATTTTTCAAGCAGCCGGAAAAAAATTTTGGTGTACAAACATAATAAGTATGGCTTTTCCTTTAAAAAGAAATATTTCACTAAATGTAAATTTAATACTTAGTAAGCTTTTTCTGGTTGGCTTAGGTGTTGCCTGATGGCGGACTATTGGAGTCCAAAATGTTGCAACAAAGTGATGAATAAATAAAAAACTTATAAAGAAGGATATTTTTTAAGAATTGTTATATACTTTTGCATCTTTCAATATATTTATAAGTTGTCAACGCTTTTGTGGCAGGAGGATACCAAACATGCATGTCATGCTCATTCTAATGTATCATTTGGACAGGACATTTACTGTAGCATAGTTAATTTTGTATGAATATTCAGTTAAAACAATATATAAAACAGTTGATAGATACAATTTATTGGGATGGTGACAAATCCTTGTGTCAAGACCAGAAAAAATGAGCGACTAATGGATATTATAAATATCTTCAACCTAATTTATTTTTAATCTCAGCTTATCACACTCACTTTGGTGCGCTCACAAATTATTTTATCTTTTCTAATGAGTAATAATACAATTAAAATTTGATTTGATTATCAAATATGAATGAAACACATAAATAATTCAATATATAAAAATAAACAATAATAATTAAATTTGTTAATGGCATTGTATGACAAATGAATACCAATTTTTTCCTATACATCAGAAGTCGACTGAAATAAATTGAGCTACATTGCAGGTGGTTTTATTGGGAATAGTAAACCATCAAATCTACATTAATTCTCTAAATTTAAAAAGTTTCTTGTTTTTATATATTTATTGGTGCATTTCTATGTTTATTTCTGTTTTTGTATGGTCCATAAATATAATAAATAATAATATAAATATAACCCCAGTTTTTTTACTTGTTGATTGATATAAAATATTCATTTAAATTATTGATAGGCTTTGCTGCTTGTCCCAGCTAGACTTATTCGAGCATCTGTATGTAGCAATTATATTTTTTATTATTATTATGACAAATAAAAAAAGAGTTTCCCTCTTACACAAAAAAAATATTGTACGAGAGTAAAGTGCAATTTGGTAATGGAATTTCTCCACTTATGATGATGTTTTACAGTAAAAATCCATTATGTCTGATAAAGCGGGGCAATTTTTGTGTTTAAATATCATGTATTTATGGTCTGACTGTTATTTAAACAAAAACACTAGAGTTGTCACCTCTTTCAGGTCTTTGAGATTGCCATGCTGGACTACCTTGAGTCATGAAAGTTTACATATAGGTCCCATTCCATGACTGAATGAAAAAACACATTTTTCCAGGACATGAGATTGGAGGTAGATAAGGAACTTGTATTGATTTAAAGATTGGGAGAGTTCACAAGTGAGTATTGACAGGAATAGAGTCTCAAAGGTTTGTGGGGCGGATAAAAATTGATGTCGCTACAATTTACAATTCATTCAATGACATTAGTTGATTAAATATTATTATTTTTTTAAATAATTTTGAATAGGGTATGAAATAAAAAAATTTCTGATTAATGACAATCAGAAGAATCACAAGACATCGTTAAACCTGATCTTTATTAAAATTTGTTTAGAATATTTTTTTAACCTCAGTTTTGTAGAGGAGTGAAATTTGGCTTGGAAGTTTCAATTGATGCCATCAAGATTCGTAATAAATACATGAAAAATAATAAATTAATCAATAATTTGTCTGTATTTATGTACATGGTTACATTTTTTTTTCATTTTTGTTTCTTCTCAAACAAGCTTTTGCAAAATTCATATTATTATTTTTCATGTGTTTTACATTTTATTTTATATTTTACATTTTTAATTGATCTTTTTTCTCTCATATTTCTTTTTATTCGTAGATATTTTGTAAAACTACTGCTTTTAAAATTAGCAACGAATATTTTTTTTTTTTAAGCAACAAATGTTTTTGTTCTTAAGGGATACAGTGCCAGGATAATAAAGATATTATTTTGAAATGGAAAATAAATATTTTTCCATCATATCGAGAATGGTATCAAAATTAAAAATCTCAATAAAACTGTTATTCAAATAGTTTTTGTATTGTTAACAAAACCCTTAAAAATGTGCTTTGCAACATATTTGACTTGAAAGTTTCAAAGTGACATTGATGATGACTTGATATGTACATGTCGTATTAGCCTGATACTTAAGATCCCAGATAAGACTTTGCCGTCTGTAACTCTCGGGACAGTGAAAGTGCCACTTTTCATTCCCCTTTACGCACTGTTTTCTGTTCATCTCAAATAATAATTATTACTTAAGTAAAGCAGTTAAATACCAAACTTAATAAATAAATTGTTTACCATTGCCAGAACTTGACGCATGTGCTACATTTGTATACTCCATGATTTAAATTGTGTTTCTTTTAATAATTGCGATGATCCGGCTGAATTTCTGCTGTGTTGCCAGTCTCTTTTTCACACCTAGCTAAAATAGACCCAAAAAATAGTGATAATCTATGCTAAATTTAATCTAAAATGCATTAATAATCAGCCAATGAAAACGCCAGGATATCCTGCCAGCTGCTGCTTTTCACTGAACTATCCGTGATGAACCGCTAGCCGTAATAAATATCTAATCTCTTTAAATATAAAAAAAAAATCATCGTAAATTAATAAGAATTAATAATTCAAATTGAATACAAGTTTTTTAAAGTTAAATATGTTATTTTATGAACTAAAAAAAAAAAAAAATGAAGATTCATTTGTTGAAGATGAATATCTTAATGTTCTGGTCAACAACACATAATTTTTGATTTGGTTTTTCAAACTATAATTACAAAAGTCATTAAGTCTGCATTAAACAACTTCATCTCGACCAGCGATTTTTTTTTTGTTAGAGGGATGTTATTTTGCTAGATAGGTCCAATCCCTGACAATGGTAAAAATAAAACCAGCTCTACAAAAAATATTTAATGGTCATTTATAGATTAATTAGTAGTAAATAAATAAACGTTTTTCTATTATATTGAGTATAGTTAAAGATTATTAAATTAAAGATCTCGACGTGCTGATGTTTTATGATACTTGTTGGGTCTTTATTGGACTATTATCACTAAACGTCATTATAAGTGCTGATGAAATCGTTTTCACTACCGTAAAAGAAAGCACCTCAATTACATAACCCCAATGGAACAGTTTTAATTTTCCCATCTCGTGCTCCGTACATGATCCGTACAGATAGAATATGTTCCCTATTTCATTTTGAACAGGTTCACCTGTAGTAAAAAGCTTATTAAATGAAAAAACAAAAATTTATTAATCATCAATTTAAAAAAATTGACTGTACCAAGTGCATCAGAGCCTCTAATAAAGGTAATTTTTTATCTCTCTTGTGAAACATATTGGCATCAAATCACCGCTAAAGATAATAAGTTTATCGAGAACAAGTGCAGCTATATCACCTGCATATCGCATTATCATTCCTAAATATATATTTGGTATTATAATTTATCTAACTCATTTATATTGTAAAAGTGAAAAAATGTAAACAGTGTTTTGTCTGTGTATTTTCAAACCTGCCTATGATATTTTTGATATATTAAAATAAATAAATAAAATAAACACACAAATAAATCCAAACTAAAATATGAGAAACGAGAACGTTATTCGAAAGGTGGAAATTAACCTAAATGCATAGAGGATTCTGAGGGTCGCTAGGGTGGACACCAATCAGTGCTCAATTTTTTTTTGACTTAATTATAATATATGTAAATACAAAATAAACATCATAATAACTCTTTTTAACAATATCTTATATAAAATACATGATTCATAATAAAATCATTTGATAAAATTGCTTTATTATTTGATCTATATCCAGATATCTGCGCCAGGTAAATAAACTTATACACATTCATATAATTGTGATAAAGCATTAAGGAAAAGCCACAATATTTATGAAAGATCTAAACCTTAAATCCATTTAAAATTCCATGTGTTAAGCAAAGTGAGAAAAAAAATTAGGAATGTTATATCCTATTGTCATAATTTTATATTGCATAATAACATTTATTCGTTTGTTATTGAATAATAGTATTTGCTGAAATTGTTTTAACCTTATTTATTAACCCTGGATTCAGTAGATGGATTTATTCAACCTAAACTATAAACTAAAATAATATGTGTGTCTGCATCAGGTCCTAATAACAAGAAAACAGGAGAGGGATTTTTAAAAAAAACTGTGACTATAATCGTTTACCAGTCGAAATAAAAGTATAGATACAATAAATATTTACAAGTTAAGATAAAAAAAAAAAGAGATATGAATAAAAACACCATAATACCTTATGAAATGTTAAAAATTTGCAACCCTCAAACGGTTTGAATTTGAAGACTATGAAAAATAAATAAAACAGATATTTTTGAGAAGTCAAATACAACAAAATATAAGATACGAGAGTACTTGTAAAGATTGGTCTATTGTGAAATAACACACATATATATATATCAAAATAAATGTTATGTTATATTTTGTTACATTTGTGTTAACACAAATACCTGTTTTCAACTTTGATAAAATTGCACATTTATATAACTTTGTATTTATGAGGCCTTATTTATGTATTATTATTATTTTTAACCATACTGTGCTTAACAATAATTGTCAGTATAATTGACAGTTTTTTAAACATCCCTCGACTTCTTTTCTTTTTATCAGGACCTGATCCAGACACACATAGTATTTCAAAACATTGTCCATAAATAAATTTGATGAAAACTTTCTCTTTCATTAGTCTAAACCGAATAAATCCAACTACCGAATCCATGGTTAATAAATAAGGCTAAAACCATTTCAGCTAGTAATATTATTCAAACGAATAAATGTTATTATGCATTATAAAATTAGAATATTATTTTTTTTCTCAATTTGCTTAACACAACTAATTTTAAATGGATTTAAGGTTTAGATCTTTCATATACATTCATATATGTTATACAATATATTTATTGTACGCAACATTAATAACATTAACAATGCCCATTAATACATTTGATGGGAATCTAGCATCTTTCTTTCGTAAGCCTACTTCGATATCGCAACAAATTTATTAAATATAAATTTTTTTTAATTTTGAATTTTTATTGCTATTCATGCAATTATGAAAACATTTTAGTTTGTGTCCTTATTTGATGATTTGATTTAAGATGAATAAGTGTTTTTAAGTATTTTTTGAAGTTTACAAATCGGTTAAGTGGCCGAGTATAGGATTGATGGATCAGAGTTCATACATTTGGAGACATCCAATTCTCTCCTGAAATGTGAGTTTCTTCATTAACTAAAAAATTTACTCACTAAAAAAAGTAAAATATTATGACAAAATATATTTTTGTGGTCATTGTATGTATTCTTTTAAATCATCAAAAAAACTAGAAATTATAAAATAACCTTGATAAGCATTTTTTTTTTTAAATTAATCTGTCGACAAACAAAATACATAACTCTTTTTCTATCCCAATTAGTCAATCCAATAAACTGTTATCAGGAATCTATATTTAAACGTTATATTGAAATATATTAATAAAACGAAACTATTTTATAAATTAAAATATAACGAGGGGATTTGTTATGGGAAATATTCCTCGATACAGTTTAAACTAATCATTATTAATACAATTAGCATTTGGAAATTGTATTAGTATTCTATTGATAAGATTGCAATTAATCTTTAACATTTTAATGAAATAATTTTAGTAAAAGCAAGATCATGACATTTGTAGTTTACATAATTGTAACTAGAATGCGCTTCATGTGCGGTTTCTATTTTAGCTGGCGGGGGGGGGGGGTCACTTTGTCCCATTCATTATTAAAGTATATGTTTTAAAAGTTTAAAGCGTATATAATAATATTTTTAATTATCAATGAATATGTAATAAGAATAAAAGTTTTCAAATAAAAAAAAACTCGTTATCCTGGGGCATTTCCCCCTAAGAATAACAATAAGGTACAAATAAGAATGTCTAGCTAACAAAAAATATATTAAATATTTTGAGCAATAATAAAAACATAAACGAACATAAGTGAATGACATTTATAAACAGTGATTTATTTATTAATAGCATCGGCGGATGAAAGAAATAAAGCCAAGATAAATGTTATGTTTAATACAATTTAATCTTCTTTAAGAGACGACTGAGTCGTTAGTGAACGTCGGCATAACCTGCCTCTTATAAAGGCCTAGCTCCCTATGGTACTTACAATATATACTTTTTATTTACTAACTAATGAAGTGCTATATAAATTCCGAACGAATGAAATACTAGATCTTAATCTTGATGTTTATACATAAGTCAATTCTCAAATTTTCTACTTTATGTGTTTTTGGGGAAACGGCCGAGTGACTACACTCCTCGTTTCATCGCGGGTTGACCCAGTATTGCAGTACCTCCGGCTAAATAAAACCACACATATAAATATATATAATTAACAAATGGTCAATGAACCCCTATTGATAGAATTAATTTTTTCTCGAAATTTCCTAAATATCAGTTTAATGATTATATTCACTGGACTCCTGATAGGAGACGTACCGTTATCGATGTGCACAGGTTAATTATTAAGCTAAGTAAGGATATATTTAGACAGAGAAACAATAATATTTAAAATTTTTAATAATAATATAATTTATGAATTTTTCAGGTGAAAAAATGAAGTGTCAATCAGTCCTATTGGCTGGGTGATGTGCCTTCTCAAGCCTGAAACTATTTGTAAGTTTATACTATATATAATTAATAACTATAATTTTTTACTTTCGCAGTTCCTTCCATACTAATTATTAGTATCATTTTTAAAGCTTCTCTTAAATTTATTTAATACGATTCAATTACATTAATATAAAAAATAATAATTTTAAACAATCATATTAGTTGTGGAAAAACTGTGCACTATTGAATGTTTATTCCACGAAATTGTTAGTACACACACCGATAACCCCTATTTTTAATATATATATATTTTTTAAATTAATTTAATAGTTGTAGGTGGCTCCTTCTACTGCACAACATATGCATTTTAAGGAGTGCATAACTTAAAAACTAACAATCTTTTTACTGTTAAAAATTATATAAGTGAAAAAAGGACTAGGTGATGGGGCTCACTTTCGTACAAATGAATTTCTTGTCCATTATTCAAATATATATGTAAAGAAAGTATACTTTCTTTAATTTGAATTTCCCGCACTGCTTCTACTGATCACCACTAGATGGAGCTATCAGCAAGATTCTAAAAAGTGAGATGATAGAGAAAGGTTACATGAAGTAACTAAAGTTGTAATTAGAGCATAAATAGAGAAATGATAGTTATAAACTGTAATTGTCGTTTTATAAAACAATTATTGAAGGTGGGGTGAATGAAATCAGTTTCTCTGTAAACAAAGTAAGCAATTGTATTCACTATATTTTATATTATAACAATTATTCATATTATTTACACAATCTTACCTGTAAACAAAGAAACGACAACTACAAAACTATAGTACTGTATAAACATAAGTATCACTTCTCTAATTAAAACTTTAGTTACTTAATATAACCTTTCTCTATCCTCTCACTTTTTAGAATCTTGCTGATAGCTCCATCTAGTGGTGATCAGTAGAAGCAAGAGAAACTGATTTCAGTTTATTCACCCCATCTTCAATAATTGTCTTACATATGTATATGTAATATACATGTATATATTTATAAATTAGGAAAAGCGGTTACAACCAACCGGAAGTAGAGTTCCTCTGCCATACCATGACGACAGCTTCTTCTACTTCCTGAAAGGCTGTCATGTTATTAAAAAACAAAAACAATAGTGTTTGTATTTATGCGATGAAGAACCTCTAATGATAAAAACAACCATTGACCCTGGGAACTGAGATGATAATTTTCACTATGGCGGTACAAAGCCAGCTGCCACCCAAGGCCTCCTGTATCGGAGATATAAATTGAAACGCAAGTAATTACCACTTCATCTCGGGTCAAGGAGGCATGTGCTCTGCATAAACAGCTCCGAATGAGTAGTTAATTGTTTTAATTATAAGAGAAGGCATAGGATCGAGTAAAATAAAAGCATTACAGAATGGCACGTAATTTATTGCATGTTTCTGCTACGGGTAATTATTTTAGTTCGTACATTTCGTAGGCACTAATTACTGCCTAGCCCGAGCAGGCGTTACTCGCAGACATAGTTGTGTCTGTAGTTGGAGTGAACTCCGTTGGACAGGATCCTGACCACTGCAACAGAGGAGTGCTTTTAACATTTTATAGATAGAGAACGAAGGCAAGCTAAAGCCAGTGGCGTAACTATATCATCTGGGGCCCGTGGCAAATTCATTTAATGGGGGCCCTATCATTAGGCTTTATTATACTTACGAGTAGTTTAGTTACCCACAACCAATAATTTGTATTATGGTATATATATTTTAATATTTTTATAAATAGGTACAATATTAAAACAATATTTCTGAGCTCGCGGCCACTTGGGCCGGGGCCCTCTTGGGCCAGGGGCCCGTGGCATTTTGCCAGCCCTGCCACCTTGTAGTTAGCCTAAAGCAATTCCGAAGTTGATCTATTTAAACAAAAAGAACATCTGATAGCAACAAACTTAAATTATCAACCTATAGAATGAAAAAAACCCGTAAATATCTTGGACTAGGAAGCACAGATGAACCTGTGTGTATTATTACCATCCTTATTCTCTCTTTTTTTGATCATCTACAGCCGGGAGACGATAAATGATATATATATATATATATATATATATATATATATATATATATATACGTTAGCAAAAGCGGTTACAACGGACCGGAAGTAGAGTTCCTTTGCCATACCATGACGAAAGTTTCTGCTACTTCCTGAAAGGCTTTGTGCTAGTCGGGTATTTTTAGTGTTGTATTTATTTGTTTATTTTGACGGTAGTGTCGTTTTTTTCTCTCTCTCTTCGTTTGCGTATTATAATTCTTTTGTGTGCAATGGAAGAACGTGTTTGTTTTGCTTGTCTTTTTATTGTATCAGCGTCCAAATTTCATTTCTCTTCTAAACAAAAATTTTTTTTGTTTAAAATCACCAAGAAAATAAACTGTCAAAACAATATGCTTATTATAAACATTGAAGTCTGGTTTCAAAACAAAAGTTGTTTTATTATTTGATTACAAAACCTATCCCCGTGATAAAATAATGATGACAACATGATAAAATAATTACTAGATCAACAACATAAAAATAAAGCCGTATTATAAATAATAATTATTTATTATCAATAATAACAATGGCGATGCTCCTTGATGACTACCAATAGTTTAGGCATTGCCAAAACATCGTTTCCTTCTCTTTTTAGAACTGCTCGGCAAAATATATGTGCTGTCCTTTTATTCGCTGGCCAAATACCTTGTTGTAGCAAGATCCATTTTATCACATTGTTTCTTTCTTAGGAATGTAAATGAGCCGCTTATCTTGAAAGTGGCCTAAGTCCATTTATACTTAAATTGAGTTTATATATATATATGAGTAAATTTACTTTCAAAGCAAACGGCTCACTTATTTAACTAACTCTGAAAACCTATCTGTCCAGAATTATCGTATCTACTCGGAATGTAAGTAACCTCAAATGCTTTATTGATAAATAACTTGAAGTTGTACATGTAACCACTGGCAACCGGAAATAATTGACAAATGGGCTTAGGCCACTTTCAAAATAAACGTTGAATTAAGCGTTTGTAAGGAGTCGAGTGGCCCCAAAGTCTCTCGTGTAAGTTTCTGTACAACCTCTCTGGAGTTACTCAGTTGACGTGATGTGGGTCTCAACTGTCGTGAGCTCTTGATTCCCCTACCTCCTATCGTCGATAGACTGTATTATCCACGATGGCCACGATTCAATCTCATGGACTGCGAAGGCTCCGTGAAGAGAAAATAAAACAAATCCGTTGAAGCAATGAAATTTTTAACATGAAAAATTGTTATTTATTTTACACGCTATGGTAAATACGAGTATGGAATATTAATTTGTTTATTCCGAGACCCTTGGCTAAAGCCCGCGATATTACCAGCAGCTCTTCCCCACAGACCGGAAGACTTTGTATAAGTTTGCCTCCGTCAAAAGAGTGCGGGGGGGGGGGCTGATATTTAATATTAAAAATGTCACGGACCTTCTTCTTCTCTGCCTTGGACAAATTAATTCGACAACTTCCGCTCTACCCTATATTGGATCTGCCTGGATGGGGGGGAGGCTAAAATATTAAATATATATATATATTTTTTTTTGAGTGAGCTGTTTTATTTTAGTCTATTTACCTTACAACGTCGTTATCATGGTTTTATTACCTAAGTATTTTTAAAATGATACTGTATTTACCTTCTTCAGCCGGGATGTAGTGATTTCACAGAGCCCTGACCGGAGGCTCTCATTTCAAACAGGTATTGGGAGATCTCTCTCAAGTCCATTCTCCAATATATAATAGAGATTTAACAGTGTTTCAATAAAATATATATTTATGTGGCTCTCGCAGTCTTGGTCAGCCTCCGCTGACTCGTATCCGGTGACGCTGCTGACGGAGGAGCCCCACTGAGACACACTTGGGACATAGACTACGCTGTCTATCAGTTACAGGACGTCATCGAAAGAGCCGCCGATGCTTCGATCCCAAAATTTACTCCGAAGCCCCCTTCTCTGAGGAAACCTCCGGATCATATCCTGCAACTGATAAGACAGCGCAATAACATCAAGAACAGGTGGTTTAGGACCAGAAACAGGGACTTGAAACCGGTCTTAAACTCTCTCACTAACCAAGTCAGGTCTCTCATGGCTCAGTGGAAAAATTCAGTATGGGAAGATCGCCTTACCAGTCTTCACGGTGACCACAAACAGCTTTGGAGATTAGTGAAGACCTCTTTATCAAAAAAGAACGGTGTCAGACTTGCGGTGAATGGTCAGTTCATCCCCACCACCGAGCAAGCTGACATCTTAGCCAATCACTATGAAGAAGTGAGCCGTAGCCAAGGCGAGCCAATAGGAATTGACTCCCCCTCCCCTTCTCTCCCCACCACTACCGATATATGGACCTCGCACAGGCAGGTCGATGCCATTATTCGGAAGACACCGGGACGGAAAACTCCAGGACAGGACTCAATTCAAAACATCCTACTGAAGCAGCTGCCGAGGAAAGGAATCTCCTTCATAACCAACATCATGAACTCCTGCTTCAGGCTTCACTATTTCCCTCAGAACTGGAAACATGCTGTAGTGATCCCCCTTCTGAAACCAGCGAAGAGCGGTTATGAGCCATCTCATTACCGCCCCATCAGTCTGCTGACTCAACTGTCGAAGATCTTCGAGAGAATCATTCACACACATCTCTCCGGGCACTGCGAGTCACAGGAAATCATCCCTCCAGAGCAGACTGGTTTCAGCACAGGCCTAAGTGCGAATAACAACCTGGTGAGGTTGCAACATCACGTCGCATCGAACATCCGAAGCAACAGAGCGACCGCTATGATTTCTTTGGACTGTTCGAAGGCCTTTGACTCCGTCGATCACTACATCCTACTCCAACGTCTGAGGGAGTATGAATTCTCGGAACAGATGCAGAACCTGATGAGATCCTACCTTACAGGCAGAACTTTTTCTGTTCGTATTGGCTCCACGACCACGACACGAAGGAACTACTCTGCCGGTGTACCCCAAGGGTCGGTGCTTGGACCCCTGCTGTTTAACATCTATACCGCCCACATCGTAGGAGCCTCGTACTCCAACTGCGAGGTATCCGCGTATGCAGACGACATAGGTGTTTTCAGCACCAGTATCAACCCTTCAAGAGCCCTGAAATTCGCTGAGAGCGCCAGCCAACAGATCGCCGAGAAACTCGATGCCGTCTACATCAAAGTCAACCCGGCCAAGACTCAAGGAATCATCTTTAGTTTCCAATCAGGGAAAAAGAAACTTCCGAAATCCTTCGTCTTAGACGGCAAAGAGTGCCCAATAAGCAACAAGCTGTGCTACCTCGGGATTACCCTCGGTAGGCACTTGTCGTTTACAACGCACCTCGGCAGAAAGTTAAAGAGTGTTAGGAAGAAATTCTTTAGCCTCGGTCACCTACTTCATAGCCCGGCTTTATCAGTTCGCCTCAAGCTGCTGATATACCAGAGCGTCCTAAGACCTGCACTGTTGTACGGTACCCCTCTCTACAAGTATCTGACCCCTAACACTCTGCTAACGCTCCAGCAGTTCCAGAACAGAGTTCTCCGCACGTCCCTCAAACACACCCCGTTCGACCGAATGAAGGCTGCCGACATCCACAAGAAATTTGAAGTGCTCACGATTCAAGACTTCATCAAGAGAAGGCACATCAAATTTTTTGACTCACTCCGTCACAGCCACAACCCACTGTTCTCCGACCTTCAGCCACCACCAATGCCCGTCAGATGGAAGCACTGTTGGACCGCCGAAGCCTGGAGAATGAAGGACATCATAGACTGACCGACCTACACCCTGCCGAGAGATGGAGGCCCATCTCCCGGCCGACTCAACCGACTCAACACTACCCCGTCTACCTGTGTAAGCAGGGTTGACCTTCCGGCCCATCAGGCCGACTCATTTTAAGGCCCCTGGCGGGGCGGCCGGCCAGGCTTCGCCTGGCCAACGGGCCAGGCTTCGCCCTGGCCCGTCACAATCCATCGCCTAGGCTTCGCCTAGGCTCCATCCTTGGTAGACTCTCACTACCTTCCTGACTCCTTCCGCCTTTCTAGGCATTCCACACCCCATATCCTTCTCATACATCCTTTAAGTAGGGGTCTCCCCTTAGAGAAAGGCACTACTTCCATAAATAATTTTTTCCTCATTCCTATTTTCAATTTTGAGAGCTCTGAAAAAAAAAAAAAAAAAAAAAAAAAAAAAAAAAAAAAAAAAGACGGAGGAGCGTGGGGGACTTCCCAAGACTCCACTTCCTCTTTCGGATGTGGACTTGGGAGGTCTCTGGGCTGTTTTTTAATACTGTATGAATAAGCGAATGAATGAAAATTGTAAATATGGTGCGAATGAAAACATTTATCACAATTACTTATTGCCCAATGAGGGCTTATTGTAATTTTATCATAATAAAGTTGTAAAATAAAATAAAATATATATTTAAAAGCGTGGCTTTATAAGATAAATTTCTTATAACTATATACATATGTGTGTGTAGTGGAAATGTTTATTGATAGATAAAATAAATGTTAATAAATAATACTTACATTAGTGATCCGAAGTCGGATGGACAGAGAACTGAAGGGACTTGCATGATGCTTCTATATGGACACCTCTGTGAGAGTTGAACAGCTAAATATATTTATTTGATGGGATCACAAAACCTAACTTCCTTAAGAATATTCAACCAGAAATAAATTCCGCTTTAATAGAAGTTCTATTAGTATTTATAGGAAGAATAATTCTCATGAAAAAGTGCTATTGTTCCAGACATGAAAAAGAGTAGATGAATACAAAGTGGAACCTCTTTTGAGAAAAAAAAATACCTTGAAAACTTTGTATAGAAGTTGAATACTTTTATGAAGTTGGGTGTACTTTTGAGACGGCAATAAAGTCGATCAATAGTCAATTAAAAAAAAAAAAAAGGAATTAATTAGCAGAAGAATATAAAAAACACTGTTGTTTTTTGTCAAGGTAAAGGGGAAAGCCCTCTTGTATATAATAAGAGAAATCGTTTTTTTTTGGGTTTTTTTCATACAAAAGTATCTTTCGTGTATGGAATTATAATATTTCTTAATTGCGAGGGTGGCAATTAAATTAATTGAAAAGTCTCGTGTTTGCGAGCAATTAAGATTTTTAGCGGAGTAGGAGAGAAGGGTCGCTAATTTGTCATACGAACCGTATCCATACCATTGGCTCGCTAGCATCGAGGACTCGACACTGCCACTGGACAATATTAATTTTTATTTTTATTTTTATTTTTTTTGCTTTACGAATTTGGTTTACGAAGGCTCTACTTGCAGTCAGGTCCGGAGCGATCTGTGCGCTTGTCTGTCGGTCCAACGGATCGTTCCTTCATAAGGCTTGTTCCCACGACGTGTGCCTTGTTTGTCTTACTTCGTAGAGATTCGTCATTGCTCGTGGTGATTCGGGGTGGATCGTCCTTCCCCGTGAAATGTTGGTAAATGATTTGGTCATCAAAAGTACGAGTAAGAACCTATTATAATAAATCGGAGAATGATTTCCGGCAGTTTGTAATGGGTGTCCCAGAATTAACGCAAGATTTGAATTAAATAGAAAACACAGTTTTTAGTATTTTTTTTGTTATTTTTGTATTGAATCATAAAGGGTTATTTATTGAATAACACATCGGGCAAATGGCCTCCACGACTTTGCTGGCACATACGCACTCTTTTGTCGAAATTTTCCATGACCATTTGCCATATGGTTGCATTTCGTTGATGCGGCGTTGAATTTCATCTTTTAATACACGGGTGGATGTGGGCTTGTTCACATACACCTTTGACTTCAAATAACCCTATAAAAAGAAATCTAAAGGTGTTAAATCACACGATCTAGGGGGCCGATTCTGATCACCGAAACGAGAGAATACACGACCTGGAACTGTCTCGTGCAGTATTTGAATTGTTTCATGGGCTGTATGGCATGTGACACCATCTTGTTGAAACCACATATTGGCCGCACCAATATCATCCATTTTCGGCACAAAGAACTATGTTTACGACGCCGAATTGATGTTCCTGGATTTTCAACAGCACTCTCACGTACTGCTTCGATATTGACATTTGAACGGCTTGTTTTTGGACGACCAGTGTGTTTAGTGTCTCCAACTGATCCAGTCTCCCTAAACTTTTCAATTAATCTCTTCACAGTTGATGAAGTCCAAACACTATTCCGACTATATTTTGTCTGAAATTTTCGAACGGCGGCCGCCAAACTTTTATTATTTTTGAGATAATGTTCAACATTTGTTTTTTTTTTTGTTGAGAACATTTGTTTTTTGTTGAGATAATGTCAAATTGTTTTTTTTCAGGGTTGCACTTTACTGCACAAATAGCGGCAAATTCAAATCTTGCATTAATTCTGGGACACACTTTATAAACGGGCTAATTTAAAATGTATTATTTTCATACTTACAACATAATTCCAGCATAGTTTTTAGATTGTAAATGTTTTAATATGCGTGAAGATAAGTTAAGTAAAATTTTTTAATCAATGGGGTGTTGATATCCTCCTGTAATAAATACCCGACGGCTAATAGTTTTCGGATTTCTTTAGGCCTTCGTTCGGTCTATCCGAGAAACGGAGGTGCGTCCCATTAACACTTGCTCTTGGACCCATTAGATGGGCGGGAAACGTTAGGCTGACCGGTCCCATCTTGCCCGGGGGAGAGCCGGATGCAGGCGAATATCAACCCATGCCGATGCTCTGTTCGATGTTATATCTATTTATATGATACGCGGTGAGCTCCTCTTCCAGTTTTTATATATTTAGTCTCTTCTAGACATAATTATCCAAATATTTAATTAAAGTAGAGCTTAGAAAAAAACTAAACTATTCGATTTTGAATTTTCCTCATTGTACCAAAAACATTGATCAATCAATCAATCAATCAATTTTCACGGAAACTTTGGGCTAGGTATGACGACGCAGTTTGTCCGAATCCAACCTGAAAAATTACAAAAAAAGTCAATAGGTTAAATTCAACTCCATATAGATGTAAATTCTTCACTCATTGGTTTTCTTTATTCTTACAAAACCTTGTCAAATTAAAATTTATGTTATTATCCGTTACGAGAACATTGCAATTTGGCGCCCAATATGGGGCCCCCATTTTAATAACGTTACAATTTCCCACCCAATATGGGGCCACCATATTACAATCATTACAATATTTGCTGTTTTCTTTGAAGCGGTTGCCGCTTGTTGAACCATGATAAATAAAACGAATATTTGTCCGTCCACAGTTTATAACACGTTTTTTCATTGACAGAAATCTTTTGGACGGTTTAAACTTTCATCTTTTTGTGCTAAAATATCAGAACAATAGATAGACATACATATTAGTAGTATAATTCCTTTATTGTGCAATAATTACAATCTGCCTTTTATAAGGCAATAAGTAATTTTCGATATATGCTCTCATTCATACAATATTTACAGTTCATCATTCACTCGCTCATTCAAAGACATACATATTAATCACAAAATTGTTTACAATTGAAAATTTGAAGACTGAAAATTGCAATACCATTTTCAATTGAAATAGGACCTGTAAAATTAAAAGCTTAAAACATAATATAAGATCACAATAAATAAAATTACATATTTAGCTATATTATAATTGCCTTATTTTTCGTTTCATTAAAAATTCATCACTCAAAAGTATATAAGCCGCTTTGGCACGCGCTACTTATTTGTAAACTTGATGAATTTGGAAAAAGGGAACAAACGAAACGTCTGGTAAGGCGTGTTGAGGCTGGGAGGGACCGACTACAGAGATGCGCGACCACGCTTCATGGGAACGATTCCCTGACGAAACCATAACTCCGCATGTACGAAGCTAGGGTCGTCAGGGTTTGTCACGCCACACGCCATGGGAACAAAGGATGTCATCATGAAATAAGGATATCTTAAATTCTTGGCTCAACTAAATGAATCGTTCCTTTCCGTGAACGGAAGTTTAAGATTCGGCACCTATGACAAAGAAGTATTTTTAGTTTAAAGTTGTTTATTTTAGTAATTTACCTTTGATCTCTGTCATATCACACAGCTCAAGTCCTATTTAAGATGTAAAGTTCTCATTCATGCCTCGTGGCATGATAAAATTCTAAGCAAGCACTCGAGAAATCAAAAATTTAAAGCTGTTCAAACCGATTTTAATACTAGGTTTTGGTAATAAGTATAAATGCTTGTGTTGCCATCATGACGATATTTCCTGCAATGATGAAGCTTTACAGATAGTTGATTCTAGGTATGGAAGAACGTTGGAACAGTAATGAGCAAACATCGAAAGATTGACCTGGAGGTAATGTTTGTAAGATTCCAGTGTTTTGTTTTGTGATTTCAAACATTAACCCGCGAAGGAAGCAATTTAAAACTGGTTTCCTTACCCTGCTTTTCTCAATGTTGGATGGCCTTCAGAAAAAAGTTAGTTGGATAAAGCAGCGATGGAGATGAATACTAGATGAAATGAAAAGAGATTACCCTCAGGACTGGGAGAAGAAGAGAGAAACAAGACAAAGACATATTTCTCATATTTCAGTATCATGCCTTAACATTGGCAAACTAATTCTAAGAAACTTACACTGTGCTTGTCTGCCTCCGTGTCCAACGGAAACGAGGTTTACAATCACCGCAAGATCCAAAGAGGATTCGTATTGGGAAGCTCGAAGCAGGGTAGCTCAACACCCGACTAGATATTGTATAGGACCAGGGTTCGATTCCCGATACTGTTAGTATATTGTTTCTATAGCTTATTATACATTACTAATAACGGGATATGTACCACAACAAATATTGCTAAACTATTTACTGATTGAACAGACTAAACTCCGGTCAGCAAGAGGAGCATCCATTAATTTATTCAGTAAAACCTTATTTTATTATTTTACTTCATTAGTTGATTAACAACTGTGGTTAGCGTCACGATGAGCGAATGCGCAGTAAATATGACATGAAGGCAGAGGACATTCAGTGGTACCTACCCTGTATTATTGAAGATAACTTCGAAGATATCTTATTGTTAATTTATAAGATCTCTAATCAAACATCTCCTCAGTCGACTTTAAATGATATGTTAAGTCACGTAAGGAATTTTCAGGTTTAAAATGGGGGAACCCGTGAAAGGCCTTGGAGCTTTTGATTGAAAAATCTGGATAGTTTTGATGTTGCTTATTCGTAAATTTTGGCTCCATTTGTCCAAATTGTCTATAGTTTTTTGGGGGAAGGGAAGTTTTGAGCGTTGGCCCAATAAATGCTTCAATAGTTTGAGATGGTGGCTGAAAAAAGAAATAAAATTAAACCTAGCCTTAGGCTAGCTGGCGACAGTTGGGACCTCCAAGGACATGCAAATGCGCAAGAGAAGACAATTAAAGCAGACATTGTCCTGGACCAAGGACAATGACGGCTCCTCCTGAGGACCTCCGTTGGGCTCACCCCTCCCGAAGACTACCCCCGGCGACACATTAACAAGAACCATCCCCTGCCGAAGAGAACAATGACATTGTTAGGTCTCACCTGTGTTCTTGGACCCGCAGGAGGGCACCACACCTTCCCTTCTTCTTCGCCTCATAATTACGCCGCATTATGATAATAGTCCGGGAAGTGCCCTAGGAGGGTCTAAGGTTACAGTGTACCTTTATTTCAGGCCCTTAGACAAAGGGTCTCTTTTCCCCGGCTCATCTGCGTACGACGATAGGGGTGTGAACTGGATACGGTATCCAGTCTCAAGGCATCCATTTTGCATGTTGCATTATTTTAAATTAATTAAGCGAATAACCGTTCCTCGAAATCCTGCATTCAAAATTAATGCGTATGCAAATTAATCGATTTACTCACAGATTCATTGAACAAAGAAACACAACGGATTGTCAGTATCAACGTACCCTTTCTCATAGTTACCATCACCAGTGACCTAGTATAACGTGAATTGTTTTATAAAAATTTAAAACTTAATTGTATTGTATCACACACAATTAAGGGGAGGTGGCGAAAACGATTTCATTGACACTTTAAAGACTGTTTTTCATAAAAAAAAAAAAAAATTTGTGAGTCTGACTGTAATTATATTTATTGTGCTAAAATGACAATCTGTGTTATTAGACAGTAAGTAATTGTGATAAATGTTTCATTCACTCGCTCATTTATACAGTATTTACAAACAGCCCAGAGACCTCCCAAATCCACATGGTTGTCACCTCCCTCGCATGCGAAAGAGGAAGGGGAGTCTTGGGAAGTCCCCCACGCTCCTCCGTCATCCACGTCACCTGATACGAGCCAACGAAGGCTGACCAAGAGCGCGAGAGCCACAGACGCTCAGGACATGATTGGAGAAACTGGCCATTGCCAGGACTCCCACTGTCACGCATTTATAGCAGGTCACGAGGCTACTGCCGTTTCAGTCTCCGAGGAGGATTATAGGGATGAGTGGTGCAGTGCAATTATTATTTGTAATTAAAAGCCGAAAGAAAAAGTTACTTGCAAGATCGGGTTTTGAACCCATGAACTCGCCAATATCGCTGCTCTGCCAACCGAGCTACCCTGTCTCAAGGTCTTAAGGGTTTAACCTTCCTAAATTCCCTTTGGCCAAACTCTTAGTCAATGGATTATATGAAAATGTTGGAAATATTTTAATTTATAGTTTTTAAATGAGAGAAATAATGAAAAATAGTTATAAATTATAGTGGACCAATGCCACAGTTAGAATTTGCCATATAATGGATTCCAGCTTTGAAAATATCAACAAGCAATAATCTTTAACTCCTAGATAGTTTCTGAGTTTATTTTTTATTGTTTTCCATGCTTAGGCCTATATGGTGTTAATTTTTTTTTACTATTTATTTTTATGCCACCACCTATTAATTATGGTTATAGCTCATCCGCTGACAGTTTTCTAAAGAAATAACAACTTTCTTCTCAAGTGAGAATCGAACAATGCTGAATAAGTATAATATCCTGTAAAGACTCGTCGCTCGTATCCAGAACAATGGGAACAATTGTTGATGACTCGTAGAGCTCTGCTTAATCCCAGAACTAAAATGCAAATTATTCCTTTGGGTGCGATTGGGAAGAGGCGATATAAAAAAAAACAATGGTATGTTTGCTCAAGTAGGGGAAGGGGGGATCGGCCGCTACCTGGCAACGGAGGAGAGGGTGCGAGCTATTAGCATTTCTTCAGGGTAGAGGAGGGAACTGGGCGGATCATTTCAGTGAACCGTTCGTTCACTTCTAGTGATCCGCTTCATCAGACTAATGACCGGCTCATGGTTGGTTACTCGGCCCGCTTGATTGGACGCAAATAGCAGGCCAATTCCTTAATTTCAGTAAACGAATCTTTCTACATTAGTTTTTTTTTTTTTTTTTTTTCTTCCCCCTTAGATCTCAAATTTTTAAGATTATGGATAAGGGAAAAATAAAGGAATTTATTTGGGGTGAGCGGATCCTTTTACTCTGGGAGTACCTGCTTGAAGGCGGAGTGAGGGAATAAGGAGTGTGGGAAGCCTCGGTAGAGGTGGAAATGTTGCGGAGCAGTGGTGAGAGTCCACTGGTGGCTGAGCCAGAGTCTCTCTAGGCGTGTAGTGCACGCTCATTCAGTTGGAAAGCAGTGACGGGTGCCCGTCAGAGGCTTGTTGTTGGTTGGCCAAGGGCCGTGATGTCAACCATTTGGTTTGCTTTACCAGATCTTGAGAGTTGCCATCTTGCCGGTAGTGGTGGGGGTGTCAGGTCTTGGAATAGGGGGTTTTGGCAATGTTTCATCGAGTCGAAGAATTTGATGTGTCTTCTTCTGATGGCTTCGGTGATGGTGGGGACCTCGAACTTTTCGTGGATGTCAGGAGCCTTCATATTTCTAAATTAGTTTTTTTTTTTTTCCCTTAGCTCTCTAATTATAAGATTAAGGATGAGGGAAAAATAAAGGGATATTTGGGTTGAGCGGATCCTTGTACGAGGAGTAGCTTGAAGGTGGTGTGAGGGAATTAAGGAGTGTCTGAAGCCTCGGTGGAGGTTGATAGTTGCGGTACAGTGGTGAGAGTCCACTGGGGGCTGGGCCTAGAGTCCCTCTAGGCATGTAGTGCAGACATATTTAGTCGGATAGCAGTGTTGGGTGCCCGTTAGAGGCTTGTTGTTGGCGGGCCAAGCGCCGTGATGTCAACCATTTGGTCTGCTTTACCAGATCTTGAGAGTTGCCATCTGGCCGGTAGCAGTGGGGTGTCATGTCCATCAATGTCAAGTACATTAATCCTATGATAATGAATCATACAATTTTAATTTAATCTTACAATATGAAATAAAAGTTCTTCAGCCTCTCCATAGGTTTATCAATTTCTACAGACACGTTTCTGTCGGACTATGCCTTAATTCTCAAGTGTTATTAGATGGGACTGAAGACCTCGCGTGGTTGGTGCTAGGCTGTTGTTACAAGGATTACTGTTCATTGTTCGTTAAGAGGCTGAGTAAGCCAGACACAAATAACAAAATTCATCAACGGTGAACAAAACGCACAAATTACTAAGTTAAATGAAGTGTCAAGCATGCCAGTAAATAAATTCATAAATGGCTCGTTGTCAGTTTAGTTGTAAAAGTTTCGAAATGTATTTGTGCACTAAACGCCTAAGGGGTCATTGGCATTTCGGTATTTTCAATTATTTTAGAAACTGGAATGTTTTTTTTTCATTAGTTCATCCTCCCTTTGAGCTTTGCTTAAGACAATTAAGTTGTAAAATTATCGATTTAACTTTTCTTTGAAGTTAAATGTTGTTAAAACTTCTCTGAAGTCATTGGGGCTCCGTTTTAATCAGCCAAGTGTGCTAGCGAATAGGCTGTAGGATTCTGGTTTATATTTTCAAAAACCTCTCTGAGGCAATCTTGGAAAATTTATATAATTTTGAAGGACGAAACGGATTTTTTTCTCATCATTATAAATAACGAGGTATTTTAAATAAAAAAAAACAACAGTAACCGATAATTCAGATTTTTTTTTTTTTTTTCTTAGCTCTCTAATCATAAGATTAAGGATAAGGGAAAAATAAAGGGATATTTGGATTGAGCGGATCTTGTACTAGGAGTACCTGCTTGAAGGTGGTGTGAGGGAATTAAGGAGTGTGGGAAGCCTCGGCAGAGGTTGATAGTTGCGGTACAGTGGTGAGAGTCCACTGGTGGCTAATAATTCAGATAATTGATTAATTATTTATTATAGGCATCAATAATTATAAATAAAACGGGCGAGGGTTATTAAAAAACCGGTTAATTTCTTCTTGGGCAAACAAAAAAACAAACAAACAAATACTCTAAAGGACCTAATTAAGACAGAGCTCCTCCAGATGGATTTTCCCTTTTCTTCCCTTTCCTTTTCCTGTCCAAGGAGGAGACGAACAGGATGGCGGGGGGAGGGATGGAGTTATTGTCGCCGGAAATAATTAGCTCTGAGGACTCTTGCCCTTTTGAGATATTAACGCTCTGGCAATATTTAACTTTGCCTAATTACTTACTTTTGTCTCTCTTACTCTCTTCCCTGTCCTCCTCGGGTCTAATCCCCGGGGGAGCCCCGAGTCTTCCTCCTTCACTGTTCATTAGCTGCTGTTTGAGCAACGACGGTACGACTGTCAGGGTCTACATCGCTTAACTTACCTCCTACCTAAGGCTATAAGGGACAATACCACTTTTAACCTTTCACAACTCACTGTTCAGAAACCCTTGAAATTTTATTTTATCACCCCCTCCCTATTGATTAAGAGTTCCTAAAATTTGATAACAACAGAATAATATATATATTTCCTTTAGATTTTGACAATTTTTGTTTTTTCTTTCTTATACTGCTTAAAGCTGTTCTAATTTAAAAACAAATGGGAACAATAGGAATCAATAGGAAGTTAAAAAAAAAAAAATCAAAATGGAAAAATAATCATATTTTCTGTAAATATGACAAAATGACATGAAGGCAGTGGACATCCAGTGAGTACTCACTCAGATTGTCGAAGCTAAATTTTAAAATGTCTTATTGTTATTATTTTGTAAGATCTATAATTCTGAATGTTAGCAGCAGAAGTCAGGTGTCCATAACTCCTTGCAACAGTGGGTTTGGACGTCAGTGCAGTTTGTCGTCAAAATTTCTGTATCAATGTTCTATTTCAGACGTCAACGGAACGAGGCCAGTGTATGATTCCGTAAGCAAAATGGCCCATCTGTAATTTATTTGAGGTTTTGATGATAAAATGTGCATAGTTTTGACTCTAGTCTTGTATGCTCATCCGCCAATTAGTGTATTTTATCTTATGTACTCCATGTGGTATTTTATCAATGCCTGATAATAAATTTATTTATTAACTGTTCTGAAGATCCCGTACCATCTTTCGTTGCCATACCTTCAATGCATTTCATACCTTCATTATTTCCTTTAGATTTTGAAAATTTGTGTTTTTTCTTTCTTATACTGCTTAAAGTTGTTCTAATTTAAAAATAAATGGGAACGATTAGAGTCAATAGAAAGTTAAAAAATCAAAATCAAAATGGAAAAATAATCTTTTATTGAACAGATGGGAGGACTATGGTGAAAGGAGTAACGCGGTATTGACAGTAATACTGCAACAATATTAATAAATTAAATTATGAATATTGGTTTATAAATAATTATAACTTGCAGACATTCAATTTTTTTGGTGTCTGCAAAATTTTTGTGTGTACTTCAAAAGGTAAAATTCACCTCATAGCAAAATATTAGTATGTAATTAAAACAAATCCTTTGATTTATTGATGGAAACTTAACCTTAAGGTAATGAAATTTTAGCCCAACAACTTCTGAAATCGTACGATTCGGCAGTGAATGCCTCTAACAGGACCACATAACTGTCTAGATAAAAGGAGGCTACGCAAACTGGTTTCGAAGCCAGCGTTAGCACACATCCAGTCCCACGGTGGCCGCTATGCTAATAACCCATTGTCTAGTCACCGGTGAAGGGCAAGCTTCTCCCTTTGTCTATGTTCCATTCTCGTTGGAGATTTTTCAAAAGGGATTTTTTTTTTTTCGTGAGCGATTTTTCGCCTCGGTCGGAGATGTTGGGTTTCTGGCCTGTCCTTCAGCTCGTCGTCAGATATTCGTTAGCTAGCTATTGCTATGGTTATTCTGTTTAAAACCTAAAAGCCTTGTCCTTTCGTTAATGCCAGTATACCCTTTGGTGATTTTGGGAGAAATTAAATTGTACTTTATTCGACGCTATAAATAATTAACAGTCCTTAATGAGTTAATTTCTTAGACATTAAAAAAAAAAAATATTTAATCAAATTGTAAGGAAGTTGGGGGGGGAGATTTTTCGGCCTTAAGATATCTTGGAATAATTACAAGCTTTTTTTTCTTCAGAGCAGTCGTATTATAAACGTTATGAACACTACGTCACAAACAATAATTTCAAAATTGAGGCAACAAAACCAAATTTTTATTCAATTGGATTTATTACGATTGTGCAATTTTTTTTTCAAAGTCAGAAACCGTTTTGTTTAACTTATATCAAGCTTTGATTGTCCAACGACGAAAAACAGAGATAGTAATTAATTAATTTCTCACAATAAAAACATAAATATTTATATTATTTTTGTATTATAGTTATAAAAAGTGATTAAAATCGTTTTTGCAACTTTTAACTCATTCCGTGTCTTTTACAAGGAGAAATCATTGGTCAATTCGCACGAACAGTGACAACCAATCGAGCGTGTCAGAGAAACCGTTTTTGAATGTGTTTGGAATTTAAAAATAATTAAATAAAATTTAGGAGACACTTCATTTTGGAATGGTGAGTACTTAACTATATTTTAAATATCAATACATAAAATTGTGAACATAAATATTTTATGTTTTAATAAAAATAATTTTTCTCGAATGCCCTAAATGTAGAATGCCCGTTGGTGGAAAATCCTTACATTTTGATTTCCTTATTTCGAGATCCTCACGTCGATACTTATTATCATACTCATATTTTTGGAATTGAGTTGTCGAATTACAAAATACGGGCAGTGGATGCTTTTGGTTCAAAACTACAGCTTTTACGTGAGATGGCTCATCAGTGATCTAGTTCTTCTGATCGAGAAGACCTTCCTTTGTACCCCAGACCCCAGGCGAAAGTGTGACCCTCCTGAGACAGCCAGGCCAGAAGACAGAAGACTGCAGGTGCACCCTCTCCCCTCCACTTACCCTGGTGGCCCCCATATGCAGATAGGCTAGGATCTAGAACAAAGAGCTGCTTTGGAGTACCGTACCTCCAGCCAGTCTGCCTGTGTACCCGCTGTCGGCTGGTGCTGTACCATGTCTTTTTAGTTTTTCAGCTGCCATCCATGTCTTCAGCTAGCGACCTGTGCAGGTGAACTCCGTTATTTTTATTTACATATGATTCATTTCATGATACAGCTAAGCAGATAATATATAAATATTTAATAACCAAATAAAATAACAAAGAAATCTTAAATTTTACATAACTTTATTGAAATGAAAAAAAAAAAAAAAAACTAAAAAAGAAAAATGTATTGCTTATATTATTTATTAAAATCTTACCTAATAAGACTTAATATGATTTATTATGTTATATTTATTTTTTGTTTGTCAAAAATTTAATTTGTTTAATCTTATTTAAATTCAGTTAGTTTTATAAAGAAGCACATTTGTACTCATTTTGTTTTAAATAATGAGTGTGTCCAAATTGAATTGAATTGCTAAAATACAGAAAATAAATTAATCAATGACTAACCTTTCAAGCAAAAAAATGATCAAATATAAATAAACAAAAATGATAATAAACATTAAATTTTGATAAAAACAAATCTGCGACAATAATATAGCAAGCACTCTTTGCGCTAAGAATTCATGAATGATTGATTCTCGGGTGTCGAACCCACATCATTTCATACCTACCGCGGGTCACTTCACGCTTAAATTAAATGGACTTTTAAATTGATTTGATTTAATAACGAAGCTGATATTATAAAATAAAATGTACCTTCAGCTTAATGTATGTACCCAGAGAAGTAAATTGTCGTTTGGTAATGAAACGGAACAATAAGAAAAGTTCACGAATACAATAAGCGATTGATATTTTTGCATATATCATAACGTCATTAGATAAATAAATATTCGACATGATACATAATTACTAATGTTAATTTTTTTAAATATTTTATTTTATAATCATGGCTGTTTGGGTCTTTCAGGACTGTGGCTTTGTTGGCGACTGAGCGAGGGACTTGGGACAAACCGAAGTAAGTTAATATAAGCTCCTTGTAGATAAGAGATGCTTAGAGATTGATAACTTTAAGGATTAACTTACTTATTTTTATTGCCATTGGCATTTCATCTTTTTCTTGAGATGTCTTTGACACTTTGTTAGTCTGACCTTTGACCGACCCACTGTTGTCTTTCGGTGACATCTTTTAGAAATTATTTAAACAGAGATTTCTTCTTTTATTTTATCTCTTCCGTTTTCAAAAGAGTTACATCCGGTTGTACTTTTGATAAAGAATTAAAAAAAACAAAAAAAAAACAGGGCCATAAATTAATAATTGCCAGGTTTTTGTTTTTACAGTTCCACTGTCCAGTTTTGTGTGGCCCTTGTTAGAGCTAGAAGCATATTAAAATGAAAAAAAAAAACTTAAAAAGAAAAATTTATTACTAATATTATTTATTAAAATCTTACCTAATAAGACTTGATTAATTAAATAGTTAATGTGATTTATTATGTTATATTTTTGGTTTTTCAAAAATTTAATTTGTTTAATCTTATTTATTTATTTAAATTCAGTTAGTTTTATAAACAAGCACATTCGTACTATAATTTTTTTAAAAAATGAAAGGGTGCTCAAATTTAATTCGATTGCTAAAACACAGGAAATAATTTAATCAATGACAAACATTTTATGAAAAAAAATGATCAAATATAAATAAACAAAAATAATGATAAACATTAAATTCTGATAAAAACAAATCTACGGCAATGATATAGCACTCTTTGTGCTAAGAATTTATTAGTTTTCTTTAATTCTCGGGTGTCGAACCCACATCATATCATATGAGTTATTGTAAAGAAATCATAACCTACTTGAAGAAGTTAAAAACGTATTGCTTATCGTTAAATTAAACTTATTGAACTTATTTTTGATCAAAATAGACATTTTCTATTTGTTAATTTATTGAAAAAATAAATACATAAAAGTTGTGTAAAGCAACACATGCTGGTTCAAAAATAAATCTACATTACATATAGAAAATTATTTTTTAATATTATTACTTAATATGTTTTCTTTGGTTATTATTACGGTTATTATTAAATACATGATGTTACTCTCTTCAACCAGGAAAAATCTTACTACATATCTTCTTAAAACGCTTTTGAGTTCGTACTTGATTAATCTTAATTTTTGAAATGCATGAAATGAACACTTGGCTCGTATGGCTTTCCTCTTAGGCCAAAAACAAAAGTGATTGAAACTCATTCCCAGCCATTGTTTGATTGAAGGAGTCAAGTGTCAATTTTTTTATATACCTACGTGCGTTCAACTCATCCAAAATCCTTAAGAAAAATAAATAATTAATTTGTAATCAACGGCACTTTTTAAAGTGAAGATATATTCGTATGAAACCATTTTAAATGGTAATAAATGACTTAAGATTGAATTTTCTATTCTTTTTTCTGTAGTGGCCTATTACAGATTTCGTGTAATAACTTGCGTCAGATAACAATTATGAATATTATAATGAAATATATCCGTTGAGAAAATGTATAATATAATAAATATAACATAAAAAATTGGTGCTACGCCCAGATTTAAACGAGCATAAAGTTATATAGATGGCACTGTCAAATGGAGGAAGCAGTTTTAAGGAGCGAGGAAAGAATAAATTTATAATGTATGCAGTTTCAATTTTTTTATTATTGTTTAGTTGCTAGACTTTTATAACCGGTCTGCAGAATAAAAAGGTTCAATATTATTCAAATCGTGAATAAAATAAAACCCGATCCGGTGCCTGTTAGACTCGTCTAGGAAAGAATTTCATCGTTTTTTATTCCAAAAAAAAAAACAAAACAGTTTTATCATTTCTCTAAGTTCTCAGTGTGGATTTTATAATTATTTTTTATTATTTAAAATTACATTCGAAAATATAGTATACTTATACGGAATGGTATTGAAAAAAAATTACAGGGATTGAATTTACACCACACTAGCAATTACAAATTAAAAATCACGTTTGTTGCATCGGACAATTAAAGGTTTAATTTTTATTGATACTTTTGCTAATAATTTAATAGAAATTATTTATGAACTTGCATTTTTGTTTCTCTTTCATAGCCCCTTTAAATTTACAGATAATTATAGATCCTCAGGCGAATCTATTTACAAATTATTTTTGTATTTCCTGTAGCGTCGCTACATTATTTTATTTAAATAATAGGTGCTACGCCTAGATTTAAACGAGCACAAAGTTATATAGATGGCACTGTCAGATGGAGGAAGTAGTTTTAAGGAGCGAGGAAAGAATAAATTTATAAATTTTAATGTGAATAAATTTTAATGTCGGACCACTTTTCGCATGATCCCATTCTGGAAATGTTTGAGACATCAGTTTGAGACGAAGCGACAATTTGGGTGAAGTTAGCAAGCGGTGAAGCCGGTAAGACCTGTGTCGTACTTTTTCTATGCATTATTTTGCCTGGTAAAACACTGTTTAATGATAGTTTCGGTGAATTCTTATAATTATAATTTGAAAGATAAAAAATAAACTATTTATTGTTAACGAGGACGACAAGGTCTTTAAATTGATACCCTAATAAAAAAATAAATAGATTACATTTTTAATAGCAAGTAATTTATTAATTAGCAATACTTTGCTCATAAATACAAATAGGTTGACACATAGGCGAAGGAATACACGAGGGCTGAAAAAACAAACAAAAAAAAAACAACTTAGAAAAAAACGGTATTTAGAAGGTTCGGGAGTGGAATCATGGCTTTGACATTGTTTTATCCATCAATTAGTGAAATGCTAACACTGAAGTACAATTTAAATAAGCTCAGAACGGTTTTCATATTATCCGTTCTTTTAACATTTACTACATTTTCGCATTAGTCACAGTTGTCCAGTGTTATAATGGGTTGATTTACCTACAATGGTGAATAAGTGAGAATATATGTGACATTATCTATGTATTATAATACAAAACTATGCTATGTATTATAATACCTTATCTATTGTATGTAATTCGATTAAGGATAAAACCACAGGGCTTATTCCTGATGGCACAGAAACTTGAGAAATTAGGGCCAGTTTAAAATTGACCTTATCTATAGCTCACTAAAAGAAAATAAGTGTCAAATCTTCACAGCGTAGTAATGTTTTTTTTTGTGTTTTTGTGAAAAATAACAAACAAAAATAGCAGAGTTGGAGAAAATATTTTTTATTTCGAATAAATAAAGGACTTTAGAGATAAAAGCTAATTCGTTTTAGGTTAAAGATAGTTTTCGAGGATCTAAAGTTTTCAAGCTCTCTCTCCATCACACACTACGGTCACTTTCTTAAATTCGTAAGTCATAAATTATTTGAAAGTTTCATACCTCCATCCTGCACAAACATACTTTATATTATGACTTCATTTTATGAAGATAATAGAAACCAGATGTTTGGGATATTTTTCCCAACGTGACTCAATTCTATCCCATAATTTGATCCAATTGTGTGAATATATATTCTTAATATTTCTTGAGAACTATTGTTAACCTAGCAAGAGATACATTTATAGAAATATATAATAAATAACATACACTTTAAGCTATAGTGGTATGGAAGACATGCAGATATAGCTCGCAGACAATATATCATCCCATAGAGATTTCGAAGGGCTGGACATTGAGTTTATTTACATTTAATAAGATTTTAAGAATCCAACGAGTCTAACTTTCAAATGATAATAACATTTAATTTAAAAAAATCACATTTGCTCTATAATTTATTTGAAAAAAAATTAGTCACTGTAAAATAAATATCTTTAGCTAATAGGGAAAGAGGCAACTAATCAAAGTTGTCCAGTATTACAATGAGTTAAATTTATAAAGAAATGATAGTTTAAATATTACAATTAACTCACAAACCCAGTGTTTAACACTATGACCCCACCACCCCTCCCGTATCGATGGCAACAGTCTGTCGGGGAAAAATTAGGTTAAGAATTAGTATGTACGTTAGTTTTAAGTTTGACCAAAAAGGTGAGCCCCATCACCTTTATTAGTCAGTTCAGTCCAGTCACGTATAATGTATATCATTATACTTGTTTATTCATTATATAATTTTTATAAAATAACAAAACCTGTATATAATGTAGTGATGCTACAGGAAATAATTTGTAAATAGATTCGCCTGAGGATCTATAATTGTATATAATTATCTGTAAATTCAAAGGGGCATGAAAGGGGGGGGGAATCCGATTGTTGCTTTAGCTACAATGGTGAATAAGTGAGAATATATAAGTGACATTATTTATGTATTATAATACAAAACTATGCTGTGAGTACAGTCCTTGGTTCGACTAGTAGTTAGCTAGATTACTAACTTTATTTATGTTTTTGATTGAGTAACATAATTTATTTTCTGCAGTCTATAACCGATCCAGAAGGACACCCCGGGGTGGGTTCCCCCTTGTTACTTTGAGAGAATCGATGAGCAGACCGGAGACGTAGGAAATGCAATACTGGGCATTAGGAAAAAATAAAATGGTGAAATATAAAAAAAAGTGGAGATGGAAGGACAGTGAGGCTGACTGAGGAGGTGGAATATCGAATTAGAAAGCTCGAGGCGAAGCAACTCAATTCCCGCCTACGGCCTTCTTGATCCAATCATCCGGGCCCGTTTTCCCGCCATAACTCGCTCCGTTTAGCAGCTTTTCCCGCCATTTCCCCATCAGCCGGCGGGGAAGGAAATTCGGCGGGCCCGTGCCCCGCAATTATTCAATTCCTCCTGCCCCTTCCTCTTTGTCAGTGGTCGCTGAAAGCCTTATTTCCGGCCAATGTGTCCCGATAGGGCAGGCTGTGCTTTCCCTTTCACTTATTACCTCTAAAAGAGCAGCTTGAAAGTAACATACAGAACTATATATAACGCCTTGCGGGGAGATCCGCTGAATAATTAACACACTGAATAATTTTTTTAAATGAAAACTATTCGTGACCTAGTAGCTCTTGAATAACACTAGCCGACAGGATTTTTTTTCTATTAAATCCTTTAATTATTTTATATAGATTCCAAAAAAAAAAATCCATTTAGTTCATCATTCATGTGACAAAACTCACATTTGTAAAAATTCTTCGATGTATTGATAATGACATACTAAGATCTTAGTTTAACAAACAAAGTTATCCGTCTGAGGATTTAAACTATTTGTTGCTTTTGGGTAAATTATTGGGTTCGATTCATTCTTGAGAGATTACACCCTAGTTAATAAAAAAAATTTCCACGCTAAATCCAGTTATGAAAGTCGTTATGTTTATAACACGTTTGCATTTTTAGTTTTACTATTATCACTATTTTCAACGATTTTATCGTATTTCATCATTAGCATCTCCTTCATCGTATACATTACCAAGATTAGCCAGAGAAAAAAAAATGAACGAAAAGATTCCTACCCCCCCCCCCGTATTTTCTGTAATTTCCTCAAATAATTCTTCTATTAGTTATTTTAACCTTTTTTGCCATTTTATCATTCATGTGTTACGTACAGTTCAGTTTGGTTTTTAGGTTTGTTATCCGTCTATTAACAAATTTCTCTTAACAATAAATATTGATAAATTTTCGTTCTGTTAAGAATTGCTCAAGAATTATCATATGATTAGATTGAAATGCAAACTTGACCTTGGTAACTTGGTAATATTTGAATTGTTTTTGTTGAGTTCGAAAGGGGTTTAAATAATTAAAACGAGATATTGTATTTCGCCCGTGGGGTGAGCGCTTATTGGAGTCCTATCGAAACATAATATACGTGAGGGAGCAGAAGCGGAAACAAAAAAAAACAAAACAAATGGAGGCGATAAAAAAAAAACCGTACCCCCCCCCCCCCCCACAAAAATGATTTTGAAAACAGTCTGCTATAAGATAAGGAGCAAAGATATTACGCCATAATTAGCCAAAGCGCTGTCATTTGAGCCTCCTTAATCCATTAAGTAACAGCACGTAGAACATACACGCACCGGCCCTGCGTACTTTTTTATACGTGTTTTTTTTTTTGTTTTTTTTTCCATCGGCAGTCCTTTATTTTTTTTCTTCAGCACCCCCTAGGAGGGGGTGAGGGGCGGGCCAATCAGAAAACTAGACGGGATCAAACATGGCGACCTTGGTGGAGGGGTGCACCCTCGATCACCTCAAAACCTCCCCCCCCCCTAGCTAATCAAATGTTCATGGCTCTTCCATTTACAAAAAAAAAAAATAATAAAATAAAAAAATATTTCCAAGAGCGAGGCTACGAAATCAGAAAATTGATAAAAACTCATAAAGATAAACCCGTGGGTCGGGGAGGACTCAAAGGAAACGTTTCCTGTCCGTTTTTTTTTTGGTGTTTTTTTTTTTTTTAATATGTGGGGATTTAATATCTGCTACAAAAGAGCTGCTAGCTTATTGCATTCCTGCTGCTGAGTAGAGAGATAGATGTGACGCCAATGTCACAGGTAAGACTGATATTGCTACCTGCCCCCCCCCCCACACTGCCGACCCCTCCCTTGGGAACAACTCAAATACACTTAAATGGAGTGGTCAGCACTCCCCCTAGCAAGGACCGCCCCTAGCCCTTACATTTTATCTTGTTATGCTTCGGTTATATATATTATTTTATTTATTTATTGTAAGTATGAGCTTCTACAACGATCTGAGTAAAAATAAAATCATGAATTACATGGTTCAGTTTAACATTGAACTCGCCTGTCTGTCTATGAAGGTATATTCCAACAACACATTGCATTATAATATAATTTATTTTTTATCAAAAATATTCTTTAATTATCTATGTAACAAAAACAAAAAACCAGTGAGTTAATCCCGGCTCTATTCGGCTAGTTATCATATTGGGCTGGCAAGAAAGTGATTTCGTTTTGTTTATAGTAGATAGCGTTTTTGTTTCGTTATTCTTTTATCAATGTGAGATTTGGTAGTCGATACCTTTAGTAGTAAACTGTCAGTTTACGGTCAGTTTTAACATGAAATGCAAAAACATTTTATTTTTTTTATTTTCATAAAGGCAAGAAAGCGGCTGAGGCTCACAAAGAGATACGTGAAGTTTCTGGTGTTGATTGTTTAACAGAACGCACGTGTCAGAATTGGTTTAAAAAATGTCGTTCTGGAGGATTTTCACTGAAAAATGACCAACGTTCTGGTCGACCTTCTGAAGTTGATGATGACAAAATGAAAGCTATAATTGAATCGAATCGTCATATAACTGTGGGAGATATTGAAAAACAGTTAAATGAATCACACACAACAATTGAAAATCAAACAAGACGTCTTGGACTTGTTAAGAAGCTCGATATTTCGGTTCCGCCACGACAATGTGAGGCCTCACACATCTTTAGCAACACGTACGAAACTATTGGAGCTCGGTTGGGATGTGATGTCACATCCCCGACCTTGCACCATCGGATTATCATTTATTTCGAAGTTTACAAAACTTCTTAAATGGTAAAAATTTCAGTATTAACGATGACCTCAAATCGCACTTGGTTGAGATTTTTGCTGAAAAGGACCAGAAGTTCTATGAGCGCGGGATCACGAAGTTACCAGAAAGATGGCAAAAGGTCCTTGAACAGAATGGAAGATATTTGATTGATTAAAGTTCATTTTTTGTATAGAAAAAATTAAGTTTTATTTTTATACTAATAAACCGAAATCAAACCTCAACATTTTTAAATAACGATATGGAAGTAAATTATAAGAAAAAAAAAACAACCAAATAGTAATAATAATGTAAAACTTGATGAATAATATCAAATACAATCACAAAAAAAAACATAAAAGCATAACTGTATCATATATTACATTTGATTTCACTGTAGTATATATGATCAAAAATGTTAAGTACATAAATATGCTTATGTATATTTTTAAATTTTGTACCAGCAGAAAAATTATGGTTCAAATATCAATATGAAACAAAATTACTATTTGTTGGAAAATAAATAATTATACATTTATGTTGCTGTCATGACTAAAAAGCCTTTAGCTTGTCCAATTCAAAATTCAAAGCCCACAAACTTCTTTTCTCATCCGTGCCACGAACCTTTGGAACTGGTGTGTAGTAGACAATGAATGTATAATGTGCTTATTATACTTTTGTAACAATCACAAAACGCATTGTAAAATTATTATATATTGTACTGTAAATTGATTCAGTTATGTAGAATCTATATTGATTCTATAATTTATAAATAAACCTTTGCAACTCTTTTCCATTGGTCTTTTAAGAACTCTGCCAATGTTTTAATCTAGACTTTACCAGTTCAATATCTTCCTATAATCTAACAATTCATAACTCGTAGCTGTTATTTTGTATATTTAGTTATTTTTCATTCATCAACCTTCCATTCTATTTCCCCCCTTGCAGCCTATGTTTTCTTTAGTTTCATCTCTACTCTATTAAGTTTTTTTGTTACAATCTCTTGCTATTGGTTCTTTGAAGTCATGGCTTGTACAATCTGTATAATGCTGTTTATTTTTTGTCAGCTAGACATTAATATTTGTTCCTTATTGTCATTCTTAAGCTAAAAAGGCTCCATATAAAGTGTTTTTTGTTTTTTTTTCATTTCTATAGCCCCTTATTACGTCAGCAACAAAACCCTTCATAGCGATCACCTTACATTCTTGAACTCATCCCTTCAAAGTTCATGAAATTCCATAGTAACCTATCCAACCACCCTAATCCCCTAGCACAAATCCCTAGCTATAAATACGTGACAGTGGGAGTCCTGGCAATGGCCAGTTTCTCCAATCATGTCCTGAGCGTCTGTGACTCTCGCGCTCTTGGCAGCCTCCACTGGCTAGTATCAAGTGACGCAGCCGACGGAGGAGCGTGGGGGACTTCCCCAGATTCCGCTTCCTCTTTCGCATGTGAGTGGGTTGGCAAGCATGTAGATTTGGGAGGTCTCTGCGCTGTTTGTAAATACTGTATAACGAGCGAGTGAATGATAATTGTATATATGGTGTGAATGAAAACATTTATCACAATTACTTATTGCCCAATGAGGTAGATTGTATTTTATCATAATTAGTTGTTGTAATGTAATATATCATTTCTATAAATGTTTGTGGCCATAGCTATGAAAGAGTGTGTTAGAGAAAAAACGTAATAAAATTTTCAATTTTTGAGCTGTTCAGTGTATGACGACAATACCACAGGCAGTTGTATTAATATCCCGGACAACATGAGAACAAAACACAGAACCGGGAAAGTTTTAATCCTGTCTGTGAATTTCCGGAATAAAGCAGATTCGAGTAATTATCAAATCATACAATGCTATCATATTGTATTGTTTGCAACAAGGAAACAAATCCAACAAAAAAACAAATAATTAGAATTAAATCTCCGCAGCGTGTATTGCTCTGCCGAATGTGGGGTTGGGGGTGGGTGGGGGGGGGGGGGGGGTGGTTCAAAGCGAGGCCTCGAGTGGATGTTGTGCTGTGGGGGTTGAAATTAATTATTTTGCACTAGAGAATATATTTCGGCTAATGAGCCAATGGGGGGGAGAGGGGCCCTCTCCCGCAACACGGCCAGTTCAAATGAAGTATCAACTTCAAATGAACGAAAGGTATTTCATAACATCCCATAAAGCCAGCACAAGTTATTGTTCGTTTTATAATTACCATTTTATTAGGGGGGGGGGAGTATTTTATGATTTTCGGGGAATTTATATAATTTCATTTTTGCACTCGGGTCGTTAATTATACCAATTGCAGTTGTTATAATAACATTTATTTACAAGCGTAAAGGGACATATAAAGGAGAAAATCGATTATATTGCATGTATATAGCTGTATGCTCTCCTCTTCGAGGGTTTCAAACATTTTTATTATTTTATTGCCGAGCACGAATGATTCTTTAAGATTTCACTCAAATTCGTAACGATGGGCTTCTACGCCATGTTCAAAATTAAGGATCTGACAACGGTAAAAACTAAAAAAATGCTCTATTAATAAAAACAGCTCACGCTAATGTCATAGTTTGCAATAAAGACTTTATAAGAAGGAGGGCTGGACGGTTGAAGCAGGTTTGTTCTAAAGAGTTCAGGGGTTCTACCTGAAGTACAGGACCGAAGAGGTTTGCTTGTCCCTTAGTAGGTGTTTGACATAGGGCTCTGTTTGCACGACCTGAATCCTGGTCCAGGGTCCTAGGTCGTTGCTCGGCTTAACCCTTCAGGTATCCGAAATAAGCTCGATATTTAACACATTCGTTTGTACGCTTTATGCCAACCCGACCATTGTTGGGCTACAAAACCTTTGTCCGTTGAAAATGATTCGAACATTTTAAAATAAATAGGTTAGTGTTTGAATAGTCTATCGACGATGATACGATAAATTCGACAACGTGAACATAATTTTTAAAATATTCAGAAAACATAAAGTTTGTATAGCGAACAATAACAATTGAAAAAAGTATTTCTAACCTATTATAATAGAATTTTTAAATATCTTGTTTAACCTCTGGGATGGTATTAATTATTGAAATGGTTAAACAAATAAAATTGTTTTTTTGTTTTCAGTCAAGCAAACAAATAATATATTTTCACCTAAATGGATTGCTGTGTCAATTCACTAATAAGCGCTTATTTTTTTGCACATTTATGACGATCAGACAGGAATTTGCGAGAGGCAAAAATTTTTTAATTGCTCTGTTGAAATAATTTCTTGTTTACAGGTGTAACATTACTCAACATTTTATTTATAACATATAAATGCCCCGTGTAGTTTAAGACCTGCAAATTAAAAACCATCTATTGCTACTTGCATTATATAAAAGTTGTGACTTGGCAATTATCCTAGGCCTGTGACCTACGGTCATAAATAACGGTCACAGGTTCACACCTCCGTGATTAAATTCACCTCTATGATTAAATTCATCTCTATGATTAAATTCACTTCTATGATTAATTCACCTTTATGATTAAATTCACCTCTATGATTAAATTCACCTCTATGATTAAATTCACCTCAATGATTAAATTCACCTTTATGATTAAATTCACCTTTATGATTAAATTCACCTCCAGGATTAAATTCACCTCTATGATTAAATTCACCTTTATGATTAAATTCACCTCCAGGATTAAATTCACCTCTATGATTAAATTCATCTCTATGATTAAATTCATCTCTATGATTAAATTCATCTCTATGATTAAATTCACCTCTATGATTAAATTCACCTCTATGATTAAATTCACCTTTATGATTAAATTCACCTTTATAATTAAAAGTCACCTTTATGATAAAATTCACCTCAATGATTAAATAAACTCTATGATTAAATTCACCTCTATGATTAAATACTACTGTGAATCTTCTTTAGATGATTAATCTTACAGAAATGTGCATAGAAAAAAACCATTATCATCTTCAACTAGGACACTACGATATTCATTGTATCTTACATTGTGCCTCCCATCGGATTTTTTAAAAGTTTTCATTCGAAGAATTCTTAGTACTATTGTACATCCAATGATTTAACTATGAATTTATTTATTTAAACACCCATTTTTTTTTTTTTTTTTTTATTGCAGATTAACAATTTTCGAAAGATCTCTTATAAGCAGTTGTTGAAGAAAAACTTCTTTCTATAAGATTATTTGATAAAGATTTTATTCCTAAGCAACCCGTCATTAGGTAACCCCCTGCTCAAATTTCAAAGTTGCGCTGTAAAGAGGATCCGTGGCAAAATGCCTAAAAAATCTATCAAGAATAAAAGGATGCCGTTTAGTCAGAACGAATGATAAATTGCCTCTGAGTTTTTTCTTTTATATACATGCTGTTGATATTTTAAAAGAATTGTAAAGTACAGACAAAAAAACAAAAACAGAATATGATGGGGGAGAAAACATTTGCAGTAAGGCGCTGAGAAAGCGCCCACACAAGGAAGGGATAAAAAGAGTATTGATCGAGAAGGCCGTGGAGATGATAAAGGCGGTTGAATAAATCCGGAGTGAGGCGGGGGGGGGGCAAACATCACTAATGGAATTTGGAGGGGGGCCTTGCATAGTGTGCCCTGCCTTGCCATCGGTATCCGAAGCATTATCTACCGCGGAAATTGTCTTATTTCATTATTAGCCACACAATAAACAGAGTGTGATGAGGCGGGACTCGAACCCACGGCTTCAGGGCAGGTGTTCTATCCACTGGGCTATATACCTATCGAGTATCCTATTTAGCTACGCCACAGCTAATGGTTAGCTATAACTATTACTCAAATAGTTTGGAATCTTTGAACAAATCTTTGGTGGAATCTCGCTTTTGTATTATCGTCCCCAGTATGGGAGTAACTAAGTAAGAAAGGCAATAGAATTAATTTAAATCTACTTGAATTTAAAAATAAAAATAACAATACTCTAGCAAAACAACCTTTGATAGATAAATCAGTAAAGCTGCTTTGGTGAGCATTTAAAGCTAAAAATAAAATTTTAAAGAGCACCTGGAAATAAATAATTAATCTGGAGAATAATAATTTTTTTTATTTATTTTTACAAATTCAGTTATTTTTCTTGTTCTAAAGGGAACAGGTTTGCTCTTTTGTCTTGGGAATTGCATTAGCTTCAGTTCGTCAGATCGTTTCCACACGTCAGTTACTGTTTGAATGACTATTGATAGAATTTGAAGATATGCAATTTGATATAAATTACTAATCTACAAAGTCATACATAAGGCAATCTGGACATACGGAATAGAGCTATGGGGGACAGCATAAAGTCAAACACCAAGCGCATCCAATCCTTTCAATCACAAGTCCTGAGAACAATAGTTAATGCCCCTTATTACATCAGCAACTAAAACCTTCACAACGATCTTAATATACCTTACATTCATGAACTCATCCCTTCCAAGCTCATGAAATTCCATAGTAAACTATCCAACCACCCTAATTCCCTAGCACAGTCGTTTCACTGCACCACTCATCCCTATAATCCTCTTTGGAGATAAGACTAGAACAGTGAAGACTTGACTAGACTAAACCACACCAAACCAGTCCAGCCAAGACATGCCTGGTCAACAAACCTTCCGATTGAAACCCTTTATTGTTATGAAGATAAAAATAAAGTTCAGATCTAAAAAATACTCATGCGTGTCATGTGTTGAAAATAATGTCGCTGAGATGAACCCATGCTGTCCGGCTCTAAACAAAAGATAGGAGCAACTCGGACAAAGGTGCCTCGCATGATAGAGTATTGTGATCAAAACTATGTAAGATGGCGCCTTACCTTATAAAGTTAAACCATAACACTCTACCCTGCGACAACTACTTTCGTCTGGGTCACTCCATTCCCCTGCAATAGAACTGTTCTTAGATTTTCCCCCCTCAAGTTTCTCTTGTCTTCCTTTGGCCTTTGCCCATGCTAAGCTTTCTCTGCCAGCTCCTCGATCTGTGTGATATCTGTGTGTATTTTTTTTTATCAATGTTAATGTTGACTAGTGATATTTAGTGACAATAAATAGGTAACAATAAAAATAATTTAATTTAATAAAAAGTTCAAATTTCTCAAGTTTATACAGGTGGCAGTGGTCATGGGCAGTACTCGTTCGTATACCTGCTTATTATTAAGTTTAATTTAAAACTTGGTCTCATGGCCTGCTATAAATGCATGACAGTTGAGTCCTGGCAATGGCCAGTTTCTCTAATCATGTCCTGAGCGTCTGTGGCTCTCACGCTCTTGGTCACCGTCCAGTGGTTCGTATCCGGTGACGTGGCTGACGGAGGAGCGTGTAGCGACCCAACTTCGCTTCCGCTTTCGCATGCGAGGGGGGAGGGCAATCAGGCGGATTTGAGATATCTTGAATGGAAATTGTAAATATGGTATGAGTGAGAACTTATTGCCCAATAAGGCAGATTGTAATAATTTTTTTTTAAGCTTAATTTGTCTCTCATTTTTATCAATGACGAGTATCTAAAGGAAATAAACAGTGGTATAAAGTTACTTAAATTTACTCCAAGTGATTTCTGTTAGTGAAACTCACCACAACCGATTTATCTCAATTAAAATTTTTATTTCTCAGCTAAAACTAACTAAATGAGTGAATTAATTTATTATCTTTTTAATTTTCACTATTGAAATCGTTTTACATCAAATGCCCCCCCTCCCCTAAACTATTTGAAAATACAACCAATCCCTTCAGGCCATAGCCAATGCATTGACCCTGTTTATTGAAGTTTATAAAGCTATTCCTATTTTTTTGTGACATTGCGGCTTTTTGACACATGTTTTAATCTTATTTTTTGTATTATTTTCTGATTATTGTATTCATACTATTAATTATATCATATTGGTGTATTTGTTCAATAAATATTTGCATTTCTTTGCAATTAAAAAAATATTTTGGTAAATTTTATGCATTATTTCTTTTAATTGGAGGTTGTTATTCTGGGTATGTTCTACTTGACTATTTTTTAGGCCTCTGTGGTGAAGGACCTTTTTCTTAGTTATTTTTACATTGGTTCTAAAAAATTTCCATTAATTTTGAAGTTAACATTCCATAGTAATAAGCATTGACCCCCACCCTCACATACAGTGGAGTACTAATAGATTTGATCGTTTGTGTAATAACGCTGTATGGAGATATGTCAGTTGCATGCTTGGGCAGGCACTCACTACCTTTGCTAACATAGGTGCTTAGTCCTATGTGGGGTCGGGTTTAAAACCCTTTGTTTATGAAGGGAGGTTAATCACAGGCTATATCATCCTTTAGCCTCAATCCAGCATATTAGCTATTATTTAAACTGTATTATATTTAGTCAATTGTCTACGAGTTTGTCTGGGTGTTTCACGAGATAATGTTTGGTACGTTGACACAGTGCTTTCAAAGTACATAAAAATGATCTAAGTTATAACTATTTATAAATACATCTTTATATTAATTTATACATGAGTGAACATGTGCGGTGTCTGTTTAATAATTTATTTCGTTCGCTTTTCCCAAGTCATGGTTGAGGGAGATATTTAAGATTTGTAGATTTCATTTCGCCCAAAGAACACATGACATACTAAAGTAGGTAATAATAAATCCATTTTGGTTTTAAGAAATGAAACTTTAATAAGTGTATAAACAACTTAATTGTGATGAAATTACAATCTGCCTTAATACTTAATAGGCAATAAATAATTGAGATAAATGTTTTCATTCATACCATATTTACAAACAGCCCAGGAGCCCCCTAAGTCAACACGGTTGTTGCCTCCCTCGGCGTAACATGCGAAAGAGGAAACGGAGTCTTGGGAAGTCCCCCACGCTCCCCCACCAGCCACGCTACCGAATACGAGCGAGGCTGACGAAGAGCGCGAGAGCCACATACGCTCAGGACATGATTGGAGAAACTGGCCATTGCCAGGACTCCCACTGTTGCGCATTTATAGGAGGTCACGAGGCCACTGCCGTTTCAGTCTCCGAGGAGGATTATAGGGATGAGTGGAGCAGTTCAATGACTGTGCTACGGGATTAGGGTGGTTGGATAGGTTACTATGGAATTTCATGAATTTGGAAGGGATGAGTTCAAGAATGTAGGGTATATTAAGATCATTATGAAGGGTTTTGTTGCTGACGTAATAAGGGGCATTTACTATTGTTCTCAGGACTTTTGATTGAAAGGATTGGATGCGCTTGCTGTTCGACTTTTTTGCTGTCCCCATAGTTCTATTCCGTATGTCCAGATTGGCTTAAGTATAACTTTGTAAAGAAGTAGTTTATTTTCTATTGAGAGATGGGATGTCTTCGAAGTAGTCTGTACAGTTGTCTAAAGCGTCTGTTTAGTTCTTGTCTTTTTAGCCTCGTGTGTGGGTTCCATGTCAGTCTTTTGTCGAGATGGAAGCCTAAACACCTTACTGTCTCAGACACGGGGAGAGGAATCGAATTGAAAAAGACTAGCGGAGGACAGGACTAAAAAAAAAAAAAAAAAAAAAAATCAGTCAGTAAAAACTTGAAAAAAAAAAACCCCAAACAACCTTTGACATTATTTTTTAGGATTTCACTGTTGTTGTTTTTGTGTTTAAAAAAAAACAGCTATCGTTATGCTTGTTGTCGCTTTGTTTCTGTCGCTGTCTCTTCTGGTCTTTCTGCCCTCATTGTACACGAATCCCTTTTCGACGGAAAATACTGACGTCTTCATAAATTGTCACTCATGTATTTCGTCGGATGGCCCGCCATTCTTGTCCTGAATGAGATTAAACAAGGGTGCAAATTCGTGACGACGAACTATATTTCGTATACTTTTCATTATGCCACACTGAATAGCATTGTGTTAAGCCAGATATGCTGAGAACGATTTTTTTTTTTAAGTATCACATGGGAAAAAAAAAGATCGTATTGTCAAAATAAACCTGACACAATTTTTTTTAACCCCTAAAAAGAAAATGGGAATATAAATATAATTTTTTTTAAAGTTATTTCACGATATAATTAGTATTTGTATATTATTATTAGGAGATGCTCTTGGGCAAACCTACGATATCGCCATGACACGTACTCCCTTACTAAGTATACCAAGCTACACATACAGTAGTGTAAATAAAATAAAGTGGAATTTGTAAAAATAAAAATGACTAAAATCGATCCATAATGTCACGAAACAGCTATTACTATTAAGCAGATGGCATTAGCTCAGAATATATATGAAGGGTTTGCTGCAAAAAGGAGGTAGCTCCAATTTTTCCATTTGTTGGGAAACCAAACAAAACGTTTAAAAAATTCAAAATCTATAAATAAAAGAGGTTTTTTTTTGACACAAGAAAGTGTTTCTAACTCCCAACAGCTATGGGATGGAGCTACCTCCTTTTTGCAGCAAACCCTTCATATGTTATAGAAACAACATACATTAATAATAACATAAGTAAAAGCTTTTACTAGTTCAATTCACAAACAGCTGATGTTAATTGCTATAATTTCATATTTCTATCTAAAACTGGTAATAGAGTTCTGAAGTCATCATAAGTGAATGTTATGCTAAAGCCATGATAAAAAATTGTATGCTTTAATTCTTATTTTTATCAACTATTGAATATGACAAACAAATTTGTTTTAATAACAATTTTAGACTTGAATTCACAGATATAAATAAGTAAGTTTTTTTTAAAAGTAGCTGTATTAGGTAATATATTCATAATAATAATAAAACACAAACTTTTGTATATTAGCCTATATTTAAACAATTTAATAAACTCGGGATACGTTATTCATTAGTCTTTGTTATCACCAATTAGTGTAATTACGTACCTTCACTTCCTGTTACGGTTGCATGTTGATAAAGAGATATATAAACCTTTTCACAGCCGTTGACATCAAAGTTGATTTAAATTTTATTCTAATGTTTTCGAAAGGATTGTAATTGAACGGTGAGTTAGAAGGCGTTAGTCGGTTACCCCATCGTTGCCCCTTCAATGAATGTTGATAATGGATCATTATTTATAAATGTGCTCATTATCATAAATGTAAATATGATTAGAGAGATCCCTTTTATTCCCTGCGGCATAGTCTTACGCCTCGAAGAAAGGCCCTAGGCCCTTTGTAATAGAAAAGGAACCCTCAGACCAGGAGCCTTGCATAATTACGAATCGGCAGGACAATGGCGAAGGGTTGTGTCATAGAGGACCTAGAGGTCTGCTACGGTTGCAGCCTTTATTTCAGGTCCTTAGACAATAAGGGTTGAATAAACCGCCCTATAGAGGAGTGCAGGATCATCTGCATACCCGGCCGGATCCAAGGGTGTGAACTTAAACCGTCCCTCAGTCTCACAGCCCTTGCTAATTATACATACAGGTAACATGCGAGAGTTTCAGGTAATCTTCCTCCTCAGGCAGTTGTCGATTTGATCTGAGCTAATTTTCTGTCTTTGAATCCACCTTGGTTGTTATCATTACAAGCTTTGCTTCGAAGGCTTCAATGATGACACCGGTAGTCTTCGATATCATGCCCTCCTTCAGCTGTCGGTGATGTTGAATTAATGGAGAATGTAAGCCTGAATACTGATAAAGGGTGTCCCAGAATTAACGCATGATTTGATTTAAATAGAAAACACAGTTTTTAGCATTTTTGTTGTTATTTTTTTATCGAATTATAAAGTAAATAGGATAGGGTTATTTATGTAATAACACATCGGTCAAATGGCCTCCACGACTTTGCTGGCACATACGCACACTTTTTCGAAATTTACCATGACCACTTGGCATAAATGTGGTTGAATTTCCTCTTTTAATGCACGGGTGGATGTGGCCTTGTTGACATACACCTTTACTTAAAATAACGCCATAAAAATAAATCTAAAGATGTTAAATCACACGATCTAGGGGGCCAATTCTGATCACCGAAACGAGAGAGTACACGACCTGGTAATGTCGCATGCAGTATTTGAATTGTAACTGTGTTTACGACGGCGAATTGATGTTCCTGGATTTTCAACAACACTCTCACGCACTGCTTCGCTATTGACATTTGAACGGCTTGTTTTTGGACGACCAGTGTGTTTAGTGTCTCCAACTGATCCAGTCTCCCTAAATTTTTCAATTAATCTCTTCACAGTTGATGAAGTCAAAACAATATTCTAACCATATTTTGTATGAAATTTTCGAACTGCGGCCGCCAAACTTTCATTTTTTAGATAATGGTCAACAATAAAGACACGTTGTTCTATCGTGTAACGCTCCATTTTTACTAACCCAAAACTGTCAGCTGTCAAATTGTTTTTTTTAGGGTTGGCAGCCCTTTACTGCACAAATGGGGGCAAATTCAAATCTTGCGTTAATTCTGCGACACCCTTTACTACCATACGAGGACTCGTGGGTGCAAGAGTATCAAAAGATATCGTATCTTATTTTTTTTTAAAATAAACCAGGTTTATGCGACAAAAAGCTCTTCTAACACCCAATAGCAATTGTCCAAAGAAAAAATGACTAGGCAGGGCACATACTCGATTCTGATATTGAGCACGCCGAAGATCTGACTAATAATTAACTATAGATCGAGTTGAGTTGTATTTCGCAATAGTTTCTCCTCATTAATTTATGGGTGGTGTTTTGAGAAAGTTAGAAAATGCTATATTTCGGCGCAAAACAGCCCAGCCGGGGTTCGGTGTTGTTTATTTCATTTGGACACCCGATGGGACTCGTACAGTGTACTCGGTCTAAAACAGATTATTGATAATGATCGGAGAAAGTGTATAAAAAAACATGCAAATTACAGAAAAGTCTTTACTCAAGAACTGCTTAGATCAATAAGTACTTGTTAAATATCGATGGAAAACCTATTGCTGCTCAAAAATACTTCACTTCACAGCTAAAGACTATGCCTATAGATAATAGTTAGCGTATTTATTTAACGTGTCCTCGACCACATGGAAAAAATAACAGCTCCTAATCTTAAATTAGATCCGTACTCTGACTTGAGAAATCTTTTTTCGCATTCTTCATGCTATTGTGTCTTAGCACAAATCTTTCGTTAAATTGACTTGCATCAATTTTATCATACATAAAGTTCACTATCTTACTTTTGCGATGGTATTGCCAAGTGAATAGGATGATTACAAACCACGCGGAGTCTTAAAAGAAAAAAAAAACAAAATCCGTTTTTTATCGGGCATTGAAGGGCGAACAAGAGGAAACCGGACTCCCTCTCGACTTCTCGGAGAATGATGAAGAGGCTAGAGGCTAATTAAAAAGAAGAAAAGCTCCGAAGATCGGTAATCCGGGATCTGCGGGTGCCATTGTCCGGGAGTAATGCGATACAGGAGAAAGATCCGATGTACAGGCCTCAATGGACAACCACCATGAGAGGTAATAACCTAGCCCGAAGAACAATGGGACAGAATTAATATCCTGAAGGCAGAGCCTGTAATCTGCATGAGTGTGCTTGCACGCCATCTTAGATCGTTATGTTGTCCATTCGCTGCAATACGGTCGATATTCCTTCCTCGCCGAAGACTCATGGGAAATTATCGTTGCATGGATGCACTTTTTATTTATTCCAAGATGGAGAACCGTATTTGCATACAGTAACTGCTCTCGTGCCGGTGCTATATCACAAGTCTTAATTAAAGTAATAAAAAATATCTTAGTCGTTTTCATTACATTAAATACATATTTTTTAATGAACCTTATCAAGTCTTGTTTGTTAATTCTTTTTTTAAATAAATAAATAAAGTTCATTCCACAGACAGATTGGTGATAAGAATGAATTATACATTATTGATAAGTAATAAAATATCTATATAATTATAAAAAAATGCCGGTAAAGTTTCTTTGAAGGGACAAGCTCTCTCACTTTAAAATAATACTTTAGTAACGCATAATTAAATTTAAAGATACACCCCTCTTCCGTACAAACTCGATTTATCCAACCTAGTAGTTAGTCTTGCAAAAGTATTATAATCCAGACTATTTTATCTCCAAAATATTTCGTAGGGATTAGATGGAACTTAGTTGCGTGTGATTTTTAATTAAATTAAGCCAAAGTAGAATTTAATTATTATGCTTAGGATTTTAGTCATTTTATTGAAGTTTCAGATGCAATACTGCGCACTTTTATGCATTTAAGTACAACCAAGAATTTTTAATAAATTTTCTATTTTTATAAATCCTACCTATTGAAATTTTTTTTTTTTTTTCTTCCTAGCCCCTTAAGTTTACAGCTAATTATATACAATTATAGATCCTCAGGCGAATCTATTTACAATTTATTTTTGTATTTCCTGTAGCGTCGCAATATTATATACAGGTTTTGTTATTTTATTTATTTTTTTTTTTTGCTGTGTGCCGTGGCACCTTTCCGACTAATAAAGGTGATGGGGCTCACCTTTTTGATCAAAAACTTAAAACTAACTTAGATACTAATTCTTAACCTAATTTTCCCCCGACAGTCTGTTGCCATCGATGCGGCAGGGTGGGTGGGGTCATAGTGTTAAACACTGGGTTGGTTAGATGCTGCAACGAGTCAAAAAACTTGATGTGTTTCCGGTGGATGAACTCACCCACCGACGGCACACCAAGCAACGGGTGCAAGTCAGCGTTCTTTAACCTCTCGAGAGAGGTATGACGGACCAATTTTCGTATGATTCTGGAAATGTTGGAGACATTTAGCTGTATTGTCAGTCATGTGGGTAAATAGCGGGGCACCGTACAGCAGAGCTGGGCGGAGGACACATTTATAGATCATCAATTTTAGACGAAGCGACAAGCCAAACCTAGATTCTAGACCAGTCCTCAGCCCTACGTTTCGTTAGAGAAACAACCGGAACTGCACTCTGAAGGAAGTGGATATGCCGAAAACAACCGGAACTGCACTCTGAAGGAAGTGGATATGCCGAAAACAACCGGAACTGCACTCTGAAGGAAGTGGATATGCCGAAAACAACCGGAGCTGCACTCTGAAGAAAGTGGATATGCCGAAAACAACCGGAGCTGCACTCTGAAGAAAGTGGATATGCCGAAAACAACCGGAACTGCACTCTGAAGGAAGTGGATTTGCCGAAAACGACGGAAGTACTCCTTGCTCGCGTCCTCAGAGGCTTGTGCCCGTACCTCGTTTAGAACCACCTTTGGAAGAAGGCTTTTTATTTATGACCCTTTGAACTATGACAATATTCTTTCACACCAAGTTTCAAATAAGTGAGTACGTGACGTCGAAACACTCTCTAAGCACCTTGACTCCTCGACCCCGCATGTTTTGTTGCAATCTCTTTTGCCAGAAGAAAAAAAACATCGGTTGTAAACTGCCCCGACCCGGTTTTTATAAGGGTTCATAGACAGACAGATGTGACCTTTAGAAGTAGGGTATTCTCACAAAAAGGGTTTATTGCCAGTCTTAGACTCTTAACCTGTTCCTATATTAATTTTACTTCATGTTAGGTTAGGGTAGGCCATCGCGTAACAGAATGAAGTAATCTGTCACTAAGTTTGTTAATTTTCTTATTGTAGCAACGAAGATTGTAGATAAAGGTGGCAATTTGTTGCTGAAAGCTCTCACCTATGAAGATGTCTACTATATCTACACCTGGTGGACAATCGAGGCGATATCAAAGTGCATACATTATCGATACGTCAGAGGTAACTCGATAAACGACAAGAACGGCGCCAGAGCGGATTAATCTTGGAATCGTTGGGAATAATTCATTAGAGAAGTAGAAGATAATTGGACAGGACTGCAAAGAGTCCTGGGCTAATATCCTTGATCCTGAGTGTCCAGACGTAGTTACCGTCAAATATTCATATGAGGGGGTCTATACCCCCTCCCCCCCCCCTACAGGGTGAGTCCGAGGTAAAAAAGAAAGCCGAAGGGTGAGAAAAAAGGAAAAAAAAAGCAACAAACTAAATTTTCAACGGACCCAAGTTTTTTCATAACTCAGCCTTCATCATTCCTTTATGGCCACTATACCTCGTATAAACCCACCCTTTTATTTTTTAAAAATAAACAAAAAAATCTAAAAGCTACCCCCTCCCACCATCGTGGAGCTGACCGCGCCTTAGCTAGGCCAGGCCTTAATATTAAATAACCAAACAGAGTTGAGGTTAGGAATTTATTCATAGCGAGCAACTTCCATCATCGTGTAACAAGCCTTAAAACTTTCATACTTGCATGCACTAATGCAATAGTCTTAACCTTCTACGTATGCAGTAATGCAATAGCCTTAACCTTCTACGCATGCACTAATGCAATAGTCTTAACCTTCTACGCATGCACTAATGCAATAGTCTGAACCTTCTACGCATGCACTAATGCAATAGTCTTAACCTTCTACGCATGCACTAATGCAATAGTCTGAACCTTCTACGCATGCACTAATGCAATAGTCTTAACCTTCTACGCATGCACTAATGCAATAGTCTTAACCTTCTACGCATGCACTAATGCAATAGTCTGAACCTTCTACGCATGCACTAATGCAATAGTCTGAACCTTCTACGCATGCACTAATGCAATAGTCTGAACATTCTACGTATTCACTAACGCAAAGTCACATGCCTGCAGCTGTGTCAGATATTTCCTTACATTGCTCTTCCTGATGGCGAGTCCGAGAGAAATTGGAAAGAAAAATTACTGTTTTTTTGCAGAAAATAATTTAGCTTGAACATTAGAATGATATAAAAATAAAATAAAGAAGGATATAATGAACACATTAAAGTCCGTTAAAAAATAAACATTATAATTATTATATCTACAATAATATTATGTCAATATGTGTTGACAAATGTTACTTTATAATAGGGTGGAATGAAACAAAAATGCTGTAGCCAGTACAAAAATGAAACCTCATTTATTTAATTGTCCAGCCAAAAGGCAGAGGCCATATTTTCAAACAATTGTAAGTAGCAAACGTGTTTTTTTTTTAGTACGTCGGTCACATTTTATTACACATGTTTCTTCATAAGATACAATTTAGTTTATAATCGATATAGATACAATACTGAATTATTTAAAACAAGACGGGCATAATCGCGTACTGGGATAAGGGCGGGGGACATTTTTTTCTGTTCAATTGAGATTTCACACATGGCAGAAGAAGAAAGGGATATGGTGAAATGATTTAGTTGGAATGGGGATATGAGCCGGAAGTGATACTTTATCCTTCGGTGCGATCCAGCAAATTCCATACCAGTCAGCGAAGATAATTGAGGAACGGTCGAGTACTGACAAATCCCCTTTTAGTTACGGACTAATGGGCTAATGCGATATGTGGGCGCGTGGGTAAAAGCGCCGTCGCTGGTGGATTCTGTTCGGAAAGGGGGCAGTGTGTGGAGAGATTATACAATGTTGTAGGTTATTGTTTAACCGAAAGTAGAGAAAAAAACATCAACAAGGTTAATCAGAAAATGTCGGCCCGTTGTTAGTATACTTCCGGTAAAATCTTTCTTACAACCACCACAGACATATAGCCAACGGAAGTACAGACACTTTCCGCCAGGGTTTGGTGATGAATTAATTACACCATTGAATGATTCAGTCAATCGAGGACCACTTGATATACATTTAATAATTTCTGGAAAAAAATCTTAAATAGCCTTCTCTATGGCCATAAAATGATTAAGATGAGAAGCATTAAAAGTCGGAACAAATTAACCAGCAATGACTGACATTTGATTCAACAGTTTAATCAATTAAATTTTATAATATTATTCCAAATTGTATGTTATCACATTATATATTGCTGTATCTACAGTAAGTGTGCAATTTTTTTCCTATAATAATTAACTTTATTTACTTAAAAGTTACATTGTATTTACCATATAGTTGCCATTTTTTTTCTTCCTAGCCCCTTTAAATTCACAGATAATTATATACAATTATAGATCCTCAGGTGAATCTATTTACAAATTATGTTTGTATTTACTGTAGCATCGCTACATTATATACAGGTTTTGTTATTTTATAAAAATTATACAATGAATAAACAAGTATAATGATACCCATTATACGTGACTGGACTGAACTCACTATTAAAGGTGATGGGGCTCACCTTTTTGATCAAACTTAAAACTAACTTACATACTGATTCTTAACCTAATTTTTCCCCGACAGTCTGTTGCCATCGATGCGGGAAGGGTGGTATATATGTATATATATAGTTGGCAGAGTTGAGGTTAGGAATTTATTCATAGTGAGCTACTTACATCATCGAGTAACGAGCCTTAAAACTCTCATGGATGCTAGTATGCTATAATGCCTCCATGATTATATACTTATATGATCCATGAGCGCCTCTAAACCAAAATAAGCGCTAATAATTATTATTATTGTTATTATATTTACTATAAATATCTAATGTGTCTTGTTGCTTTGCATAACAATGTTTTTTTTAATTTTATTTGTCGATTTACAGCCAGATAATCTGCAGTAAATATGACAAAATGACATGAAGGCAGAGGACATCCAGTGAGTACTCACTCATATTGTAGAAGCTAAATTTGAAGATATCTTATTGATATTAGTTTATAAGATTTGTAATACAGAATGTTAGCAGGTCAGGTGTAGACAATCCTTGCATCAGTGGCTTTGGATGTCAGTGCAGTTTATCGTCAAAGTGTCTATATAAGTTTTATAATGCAGTGTTAATAATTTTTTAGTCCTGTGTGAATGCTATGGTTTCATACGTAGAATAACAATAATTAAGCAGGAAAACATTTCTTTATAATAATAACTATTAAAACATTAATTAACGAAACTGACTCAGTCAAGTATATTTTTTATTTGCTATAACTAGCATTAAAATGATGCTTATATGCGAAATTCCGCGTCTCTTTTTCCGAATTATCGTGGTCTATTTACTTAGGGTAAGGATTACATTTTTCTTGATATAGGCTTCGAAATATTGGGCCCATTACATGGGATCGAAACGAACGATGATTAATACTACTAATAATACATATTAATCTTGAGGATTATTGAATTATGAAAATTTATCAATTTTTTTTTCTTTTTTTTTTTTCTAATGGAGGAATTACTAATACATTTTTTTCTCCGCTATAATAACCGAGGACGAGAGGAGATTGACGGATCAACATGATCCTTAAAAGCGTAATAATAATTGGATGTGCTTAGGAAGGGTGGGCTAACTCATCAAGTTTTTCCAGGTCAAGTTCCGTGTGTAAAGCAGTGTGCTGGAGTGGCCGGCCCGGAAAATGCCCAAGGGAGGGGGTCTATTAACCAGATCTTTAGGGGCATTAACCCAATTAAAATGGGAGTTGGGCAGAAGAAAAAAAAAAAAAAAAAAAAAAAAAACCCGAAAAAGAAAAGAAAAAAAAACAAGGTGAAAAAGGCAAGAGTAGAAAGGCGAGTGCACCCTTAGCGATATTGATCGTCGCAGTCGGTGGGTACGAAGGGGGGGCAAGCGCCATTTTATTTTTTACCCCTCCTCGTCGTCGTGGCAACGCGCAAGCGTCCCCCCACCCCCGGGGTCTAGGGGAGGCCGCGCTTTTTTTTTTTCTCTAATATTAATAATAAAAATACTGAGGGTAAAAAAGGCCCTAGCCGAAGCTAATATCCTTAGAGGCTCATATGGTACAGCCTCCGTTCTTCAGGAGGTGGGCCATCATCTGAGCAAAGTTATGGCTCGAGGGGTTACATAACTCTCTCTTACGGCGGCTGTTTAGTTATATATCTCATCTTTAATCAGGGCTCTCTCTCTCTCAGTTCCGTGGATATGTTATATAAAGGTCTCGGGCTAATATTCTTCGTTTATTTTTCTATTCTGGTACAGTCTCATCAAGAAATATTATTGGGACAAGAATTGAGAATTTAGCAGAGGTTACTAGCAGAAAAACCGGCTTAGCTTCATGACAAGAACGTGGGATTAGGTTTAAAACACAGTTACCTCTATGGACTACAAGACGATGGATTACAAATATTTCTTTAGTTATTGAATAACCCTTAAAAAGCTATTGATAACGTCCATAGAATATAGTTCGTTTTTACGCTACAGTCTGTAAGAAAACCCTAAGATAGAAACCAGATATCTGACAAATCAGTCCGATCTTCGCCCTTTTATAACCTAACAATTTGAGATCGATTGTACCGTTTTAACGATAGTATACTTACCCTTACCCCTTTGAAGGCATATAACCCTAATCCTGATTATCTTTTGTAAATGCGAATTTTTTCATAAAATACTAGATATTTTGTGAAATGACATGGGATAATTGTTTATTTCAAAACTTAAATAATGGTATTATCATTACAATTTCAGATATGGGCTGTTTTTGTAATATTATCGTTTTTTCTAACGTTTATGAACTCAGATTGATTGAGCTGATTTTTTTACGGTTTAAACTATTTTGTCGGTTTTTATTTACTCAAACTAAATATAAAGATAAAAGGAGAAAAAATGAAGGGATTACTTTAATTTTTTTTTTCTTTATCTTGTGAGTGGGTATCATTGTTGTCTCTATGGAAATGCGATTGATCTCGATTAGTAAATCAATTTTTATATTTTATTTTGTTCAACATTGCTAAAAATGTCTCGTATGAAATATTATATGTATGTTTTGTTCTATTATTTTTTTTTTCTTAAACGATTCGTCATTTGACTTCTTTCCTGTGTTTCCAGGAACCCAATTAGGATCGAGCAGTCTCTCGTTATTAAAAAATATGAAATTGTCGATTTTTCTCTCCCGTTGCCTTTTCTGCTAAGAAGGCCTCTATTATAATGTCAGCTATTATAAGAATCCTTATTTATTTATTTATTTTTTTTTTCGAAATCTACTTCCGCCATTCCTCTTTTTATTGTTATATCCCCATATTTTATTTAAGGTGAATTTGAATATTTTTTTGCCTTCATTTTCTTTCTTCTAGAATGTTTATTAGAGGATTATTTATTTTTTTTTATGGGAGCTTATGACAAGATCAATTTTATCATTTGACTTATGCAAATATTATATTGAATAAATATTGAATAATATTATTTCTATAATAATGTGAATACTATTTATATGCGAGGCCAGCCTCACATCTGCACCGAGCTCTGAACACATCCATTAGTTAATGCCTGGCCCATTAGTACGTTCTGTCATTTCCTTTTATTTTTATTCCTTCTATCGAATAATAGCCCCATGTTGAATAAATAATTTATTAATTATTATACGGAGCTGCCTCGAATAATGACAGTGATAATTAACTCGGGATAAATCATGTTGGCCTTTTTTTTTTTATTTATTTAATTTTTTTTGGCAGTTGTCCAAACGCTTTTGTTTATCCACGGGTTTAAATATGAAAATTATTGTCAAATCTAACGGCAATAGAAGCATTACTTTACTTGAGTAAATAGATTGGGCATTCGTCTACATCTATTTGAGTATCTGCTGTAATTAAAAGGATATCATGTCTACAAATTCAGAAGGCATTGATGATTAAGTGTTCCGACCCCCCCCCCAAACTAAATACGAGGCAGAGAAAAAAATCTAAGTTATTCCCAAAAATAAAGTTATCAGAGCTAGCGATAAATATCATCCATAAATTATCCATCTTAATCTTTAGTTTAATCATTAGCCCAAAATAATTTTACTTTATTTTTCCCACATCCAATTTTTATAAGTTTGAGAGCGAAGATGGGGAAAAAAAAAAAAAAAAAAAAAATCCATCTTAATCCTCCGGCCAGCTCTACTGTACGGTGCACCCCTATATATTCACTTGACTGACAATACAGCTAAAAGTCTCCAGCAATTTCAGAATGAGATCGTGAAAAAAGTGGTCCGACATTTCTCTCTGGAGAGGTTAAAGAACGCTAACCTGCACCCGTTTCTTGGTGTGCCGTCGGTGAGCGAGTTCGTCCGCCGGAGACACATCAAGTTTTTCAACTCGTTGCAGCACCTAACCAACCCAGTGTTTAACACTATGACCCCACCACCCCTCCCGCATCGATGGCAACAGACAGGGAACTTAGGTTAAGTTATTGTTTGTTAGGTGTATGTTAGTTTTAAGTTTGTGATTAATTAGGTGAGCCCCATCACTTTTAAACATGTGAAGGCAATAAGTATGCATTATACTTTTGTAACAATCACGAATCGGAATGTAAAATTATTAAAAATTGTATAAAATGTAGCCAAGCTATATAATACAAAAATATACAGACAACATACACAATACAATAAAAACAATACAAAACATATAATGACCTATTGTAAATAGATGCATTTATGTAGATGCTGATTTTAATAATTTATAATAACAAGAGGATATGAAGATAAAAATAATCTATGTTAAATTCATTTATAAATGGAGATGAGTTCATAATGTGTTTGTATATTTAGATACTCTTCCACAATGCGATTTTCCTCTCCACTTCGTTTTTACCCTCCACTCTACCTGTATCTTGTTCGGGTAGTCTTTTTATGTCTTTTCTTCCACGACCATTTTCCAGGATATTTTAGATCAAGTCTTTCCGTCAAAAGCCACACGAGTGTTATTTTGTGTAATCTTCTATCTCGCCAAGTAGATTTCCATTTCAGCGTTTTCCCCCAGCTGATATGAACTGTGGGTTATATCCTGTTTAACTTTGTCGTTCTGGAGGCAGCGCGGGAGCAATGTTTTCCCCGAATCACCACGCATGACAAATAACATACTCAGCATTAAATGTGGTTGAATTAACACTTTAAGTTTTGCTAAATTATTCAAGAAGGGTGGCGATAGATCAACGCAGGCGGGGCTCGATAAAAAGTGCCCTGTACCACACGAAGCCCCCCCCCCCCAGGATGTAAATTACCCAAATTAGAGGATTAGGCCTTAGAGGGAAAATGGGTATATGGCGTGTCTCAAATAACTGCGTTTAGTTCCCTCTCTCTCTCTGGCGTATCATTTCTCTAACGGCTCCCGGCCACTTCTCACCAAGTCTACGATATGGACTGATAAATCCTGTATTTTTTTAAATGATATAGAAATAGAATGGGGAAAAAAAACTTTATTTCGGGAACGTGTCCTCTTTGAATAACAGGGAAATAAAAGGTGTCCCAGAATTAACGCATGATTTGATTTAAATAGAAAACACAGTTTTTAGTATTTTTGTTGTTATTTTTTTATTGAATTATAAAGTAAATAAGAGAGGGTTATTTATGGAATAACACATCAGGAAAATGGCCTCCACAACTTTGCTGGCACATACGCACTCTTTTTCGAAATTTACCATGACCATTTGGCATAAATGTGGTTGAATTTCGTTGATGCAGCGTTGAATTTCCTCTTTTAATGCACGGGTAGATGTGGGCTTGTTGACATACACCTTTGACTTCAAATATCCCCATAAAAATAAATCTAAAGGTGTTAAATCACACATCTAGGGGGCCAATTCTGATCACCGAAACGAGAGAGTACACGACCTGGAAATGTCTCATGCAGTATTTGAATTGTTTCATGGGCTGTTAACATGTGGCACCATCTTGTTAAAACCATATATTGGCCACATCAATATCATCCAATTTCGGCACAAAGAACTGTGTTAACGACGCCGAATTGATGTTCCTGGATTTTCAACAACACTCTCACGCACTGCTTCGATATTGACATTTGAACGGCTTGTTTTTGGACGACCAGTGTCTTTAGTGTATCCAACTAATCTAGTTTCCCTAAATTTTTCAATTAATCTCTTCACAGTTGATGAAGTCAAAACACTAGACCATATTTTGTATGAAATTTTCGAACTGCGGCCGCCAAACTTAAAAAGCAACTGACATTCATAGTCGTTTGGATTTTTATTAGATAAAGTGTTTTTATGTGAATTGGTTTCTGCGTTTGTAGTCTTTATGCCTGAATCGGTGAAACGACGACTGCTGATGTAATATCATTAGGAAAAGATCTGGGAGATAATATTTTATTTTATTGAAAACTAGTTTTTATACAATATCAATATACAGCTATATTTGTGAATAAGATTATATTTATTTAATAATCTATATCGAGCTGAAAGTTTGAGGAATCATATAAATCCGAACATATTCATGTAGCCATGTGATTTCGCACATCTTACATATATCTAATAATATGTATCTTCAGTTTTAAGAGATTATTAAACTCGATATTTGACTATAATGATGAAATTAAAGAACTAATTTCACAATTAATGCTTGGACTGTCATTTAATCTACGCGTATAAAATTCATTTTGAGAAGTAACTGAAGTTACAAGGCGTGGGGTAAAATTTTAATTAACTCAAAAACGGACACAATTTTGTTTTAAAATTTAAGAATAAAATTTCAGGCTTATAAAAGAAGTAATATTTACTCCAGCCCTCCGATTACCTTAAATCTTGTACACAGTTTTAAATAAACAAACATTGCTATATTTTTTGTTCCTTTGTACATTCAACTTTTTTACCTTAATGACTCTTATCTTTTTCTGTAATTGGAATAACTGTTATTCAATGGCCTGTGAAAATGATGTAATAGTATTATTTTATAACGACTTTGACAAAATTTATTTATTCTGTTACAGATAGCTGTCGCAATGGGTCAAAAATGGAGCATGGAGCAGAAAGCGAATTGTGACAGAAAGATGAAATTCGCCCACAATTAGATGCAACGAGACAATCTTTCGTCCCGCCTCAGATCAAAGGGATCTGTGTCTTATTGGGCAATCTTTCATTGTGACAATAAGCACTTATTAGGCAAGTATTATAGTATACAATGAATGAGGGTTTATATGTATTGATATTTAATTATATATGTATTAGGATACCGGAAAGTAATGTCGTTTTATTTTTACATTAAAGTCAAAAAATAAATTTTTAAAAAGTTTTTGTTTTTAATCAATGATGCAATCACCCTCGTTATCAGCAACGTTTTGTCATCTTGTGTGGAAATTTTCAATGCCAAATCGATAAAAATCAATTGGTTTTTGTGCAAAATATCTGGAGATGGCTTTTTGGACATCATCCGAATTTTCACATTTTTAGCGATTGGAATGAATGGAAATCCGAGGGCGGAATATCGGGCGAGTATGGTGGATGAGGCTGGAGATGAAAAATGGGTCCTCTATGATAATCCAAAAATCTCTCTCCGCATGAATCAGCACGAAGTACAGCTAAGCCAGGTTTACACTCCAAAAAGGCACTTTTGTGTGTTTGGTTTTGTATTCGCGGGGTCGTTCATCGCTGATACCTGGAAAAACTGTGAATGCAGATCTTCACAGTGAACAATTGGATCGAGTAAATCAATCTTTAATTGAAAATTGAATACAGCGATTGTCAATAAAAAAAGGCGTTATTCTGCAACACGATAATGCAAGACCCCACAGCGCCTATGTTTTCCGCAAGAACCCCGGGAAAAATTAATGAATTGGGGTGGGAGGTATTGCCTCACCCGATATCGGATTTCCATTTATTCCGATCGCTACATTTTCTAAGTGACAAAATTTGGATGATGTCCAAAATGCCATCTCCAGATATTTTGCTCAAAAACCAATTGATTTTGATCGATGAGGCATTGAAAATATGCACACTAGATGCCAAAAGGTTGCTGATAACGAGGGTATGGTGTAATCTCATTGACCAAAAACAAAAACTTTTAAAAATTTATGTTTGAATTTAATGTAAAAAAAACGACACTACTTTCCGGTCCCCCTAATAATTAAACGGACCAAACACACTATGAAATTTGGTATTGAGCTGTTTGTTACATATCAACACTATTCACTAATTCTTCATTCAATTAGTGAATCATTTTCCCTCAGCTAGCTACGCGAACTAATACTAAAACCCATCGGGACACGAAAAAATCTTTTTGAGATTATAAAATCAATAATTTGTAACTATTGGCGGTAAAGTCTGTCGATGTTTAAGTACTCATCTGTGATTTTCTTCTGTATTGTTTATAAACATTTTCGAGATAGTCTTTGCCATAAAACTTACAATAGTAAATAAAGTAATATGAAGGCGGAGTGTTAAATGTTGAAAAGTAGAACTTTTGACCATATTTTAGTTAATAATTAAGCCACCAGGTAGGTTTGACACAGTGGGAGGGAATGCAGGGCCGTGCGTTAGGAGCTACTAAATAACACAGGACAAGGTATTTCCATTTCTGCTGCAGGATGTTTGGTCTAAGGGGGGGGGTGCTCACAGCTAAGGTAGAATTAACATTACTAAACATGAAATACTGTGGTCAGGTATAGTTCAACAAATATGAACAGGTTAATTAATAAACAAAGATGATTGACCGATATTTTTATTTATTTGAGTAGTTATTAGACATAGAAAGAGAGATAGTTACGAGACTCGATCTTGGGACATTGCTGATCCCCGGCTGATCACCTTACGCACCCTTGCGGATCAGTAGTGAAGTACAGGTTATCAGCTAGACATAGATACAGTCGTATCGTATTTTCAATATAAAACTATCTGATGATTTCAAATCTAAAGAAAATGTTTATAAAAATTTAAAACATAATTTATTCAACCATTTTTCAAAGGGATGAAGATAATAAACATGATTGTGATATTCCTTTCGAAGTGTTTATTTGTATGAGGGTATTCAAAAACTGCTCACCTAGGAATCTCTCACCAACTGTGGGCGGTGGTGGGGTGGATCCTTACGAAATAGTAAATATGCCGTAACGACAGTTATGTAATATGTATTATCGTATCACTAACAAATGATACCTTTGTCAATAATATCCTACTAACTGTATCTCTTAATCTTATCAGCTCTATTGTAATTATCAATAACCTATTTTCCTTCCCTATGACCTTTTAATAATATCTATACTATTATCATTCTGAATATTTGTCTCCCACGACCTTTCAGTGATATCTGTATTGTTATCATTACTATATATATATATATATATATTGCCCTAGTCTTAACAACTTGTAGATCCCTTCACGTAGTTCTGTAAGCCCTCAGCTGTAACCATATATATAATTGTACATATTGTGATTTATAACAAATAAAAGTTTTTTTTTTAAGAAGTCTTGATTAGCGAAGTTACAATTGACGAAAGTATTCAACGTATTTAAATTCTGAAAAATAATCTGTGTGTAAAAATGTTAATTTGAACCTGGCCATAACCGGAAAGAAATTGAACTCATAAATTTGCGGTCATTTGTAAATAACGATTTTCCGGAAATTCTAAACCAATTATCATCAATTCTACGATTATTTTAATGAGAAACCCCCCCCCTTAAAGAGAACCCACCTAACTACATTTTAGCCAGTGAAGCTATATATCTCTTCTGTCTTATTATTAATATTTTAATTTTTTTTTGTAGTTAATCCCGAATCACCATCAAAAATATAATTATTCATAATAAACCGTTTTTTTTTGTTTTTTTTAAATAATAAATCGGTCGTGTCTGTTATTAGTGCTTCCTGACACATTTTATTTAGCATCGATTCGATCACGAAAACATCAAGGTCCATAAATTAAAAATTTTAAAAATGGTTTCATGGTACAAAAGAAGGATCCATCTACCCAATAGTAAATTTTTTAGGCAATGAATTGACATCCAGTACCTTGTGACGAATTCTATGAAAACGTTTGGTTTATTGTTATGTAAAGGAATGAAAGATGTCTTCATTTGTTTGTAAATTGTTTGATGATTTATTGGCATTTTTTTCAAAAAGCTTTTGCCAAATCCAAAGAATGTTCCGAAAGATGCCAGGGCAGATATAAATTTATATTCCCCCCCCCTCTTGCTTAAAAAAAAATCAGCACTTTTCCCGGTCCCTCCTTATCTGATAAGAGAAGGGAAATCGCCCTGAGAGATGTGATTTTGATGACGTCATTAGGCACTTTGCATACTCCTCTTACTCCCCCCACCCGCATACATTTCTGTTCTACATTAATGAATATTCTGTAAAAAATATTCCTTGGTCAGCGTATATTATATCGGATGCGAAATAATCCTATTCGAAAGCCTCTCGAGTGCGATGCCAAGATAAAAATGACTGCTTTATATCCTTCTTAATATATCCTATGCAATTATATATGCATCTGTATAAATTCTTATTGGTAAATCATTATCAAATATTTCTAACACTGGTTGGGAACATAGCAATTTCTTTACTTCTGCAAAGGATTTTTCGCACTCTTCCGTCCATAAGAATTTTTCGTTTTTCTTAATAATTTATGCAGTTGATCTAGCAATATCGAGCTTTTTGATATATACTCGTGATAAAAATTAATTTTTCCTAAAAATGGTCTGATGTTCTTTTGGGTTTTTGGAGTTGGAAAGTTTTGTATTGAAATTAAATTGTCCTTTATTGGTCTTACTGTATTGTGTTGTATTATGTGTCCAAGGTATTTTGCTGATTCGGCTGCAAATGTACATTTTTTAAATTTTAATCTGAAACCTTCATTGACTATTGCTTTTATTACTTTTTCTATATGTTCTGTGAATAATTTCGAAAAAATTAAGATGTCATCTATGTAATTTTCTGAAAAGTCTTTTAAATTGTGCTTTGTTAAGATGCTGGACAAATCCTGTTTTCTGTCTATCTTCAATGCGTAATGGAATTGACCAAAAAGCGGAATTTATATCTAGTGTGATGAAGTATTCGCAGTTTCTTGTTTGTATTATTAAATCGTCTATTAATGGGAATGGTTGAGCTTGTGGTATAACTAGTTTGTTCAATTCACGAAAATCTATTCATAATCTTGATCGCTTGTTTTCATCTCTTTTGAATGCTAGGGTCACGGGGGCTGCGAATGGACTGTAAGACTCTTCAATTAAATCATTTTGTAATAATTTTGCCACCTGATCTTCTATTTCCTTCTTATCTGCTATAGTGCATCTATACGGCCTCTTGGTGCAGAATCTGTCCACCAGTAAGTCAATTCTAGCTTCGTAATCCTTAACCGTGCCCACATCATATTTGTTCCTGGCAAATACTGTACTGTACTTTTTTATCAGTCTTTCTATCTTAATCTTTTTCCACTACTTGTTCTAAATATAAATCATCAAACATTACATTTCCTTCTTCATCAAAATATATTGTTTTAATTTTCTCAGTTAATGTAATCCACACTGTCTTCTCTTGACCTCTCTGAGTAAAACTGCTTCTCAATCTTTTATAAATAAGTGTCTTAGACAATTCTTCATGATCACTCATAAAGCTTTTCTCTTGGGGCAACACATATTCTTCGTTTTCCTCTGTTTTAATTGAGGTTATTGAGAGAACATTTGTCCTCTTATCCTTTGGCGATCCCACAAAGTTAAAGGTTAATTGTAATCTTTTCGCCATTATAACTCCTATTGTCAATAATGACTCGAGTGCCTCTCGAGTGCGATGCCAAGATAAAAAGGACGGCTTTATATCCTTCTAAATATATCCCATGTAATTATACGGGGCAGCTGCTCGCTGGGTATATAATTACTACAGACCTCGGACATAATTGTGACCGCTTCACAAGGATAACGTTTGTCCTCGGTCGCAGAGCCTGGTCCAGCCCTCGATACTTCATCGGCGGTAATGAGTCTCTCTTCTGAATCGAGTTATCCCATGTTTGCATTAGAGACCCGTTAGTCCTTAGACGGTTAGGTTTGACCAGGGCAGCTGCTCCGGTAGCTGTTGGCACAGGGCAGCTGAACAACTTAATGTCTTCAGTATCACATTTATAATAAGTATCCTTGACCAGTCATCTACTTGACCTTTTCCTAACAACTCGCAACGGAACCTCACTTCAAGGATTGTATACGTATATGTATTATCAAAATATTTATTGCGATAAAATTACAATAATTCTCATTCATACCATATTTACAATTCTTCATTCACTCGCTCATTCATTCGCAGTAGCTAATAGTAAAAACGGAACATTTATTACGTCAATCATAAATAAAATGAAATTCGGGAGAGGAGGGGGAGGAAGCGAATACCTTCTAAAATATTTACCAAGCATGGGTTCCATTCCCGACAGATCTATTTGTAGAGATACTTATGTCGGAAAACAAGAACCCTCTTGCACACAACACTTTAATGAGAGCATAGCCACTTATATCGTAATTCAGACTTACTACTTTTTATTACGATAAAATTACAATCTGCCTTATTGGGCCATAAGTAATTGTGAATAATGTTTTCATTTATACTATATTTACCATTTTCATTCACTCGCTCATTCATACAGTATTTACAAACAGCCTAGAGGGATCCAAAATCCCAATAGTTGTCACCTCCCTCGCATTCGAAAGAGGAAGCGGAGTCTTGGGACATTTGATTGGAAGGAATGGGTTTCGCTTGATTTTCAATTTTTTTGCTGTCTCCCATAGCTCTATTCCGTATGTCCAGATTGGCTTAAGTATAACTTTGTAGATTAGTAGTTTATTTTCTATTGAGAGATGGGATGTCCTTTGAAGTAGTCTGTACAATTGTCCAAAGCGTCTGTTTATTTCTTGTCTTTTCACACACAGCTTCGTATGTGGGTTCCAGGTCAGTCGTTTGTTGAGATTGAAGCCTAAGTACCGTACTGTCTCGTATACAGGGAGAGAAAAAAACTAGTGGACAAGACTTGCGGTAGAGAGTAAATGTAATGTGGGAACATTTTGCTTCATTAACTTTGATCCGCCATCGGTTGCACCAATACTCGATCTCATCAAGGTATCTTTGAAGGTTATGGCATGGTACATCGGAGTCTTGATAGGATGACAGGACTCCAGTGTCGTCTGCAAATGTGGCCTAGAAGGTATTGGGGGTAGAGGGGACATCGGCCGTGTTATAGAGAATTGTACCCAGGACCCTGCCTTGTGGAACTCGTGCTTTTATGGGATAGTAATTAGAATATTCTAAACCACGGCAGACTTGTTAATTCCTTACTTCCCCAGTAATGTCAAGGGAGATCTATTCAAGATAAACACATCCAATTTCTCAATTATTTCATGTCCAATTAAATGAATATATGCATTTGAAATATGACTTTCTTGTACATCTCAATTAGTCATAGCTATTAGAAACTGTAACTAACAATAACATGTAAATATGTAACGTTGGTGGTGATAGTCCTTTGAAATATATACATAGTACTCTCATATTGTGGCTCTCGGGCTCTTGGTCAGCCTCCACTGGCTCGTATCCGGTGACGTGGCTGACGGAGGAGCACAAGGGACTTCCCAAGACTCAGCTTCCTCTTAACCTTGAGGGATATGACAACCATGTAGACTCGGGAGGTCTCTGGGCTGTTTTTAAATACTGTATAAATAAGCGAGTGAATGAAGAATTTGTAATTTTTTCATAATAAAGTTGTTTTTATCAGTACTATCATAAATCTGGGAACTGGTATGACTGGAGATAGATATTGTCGGGTCGTCACGAGGGGGTGCCTAGTTGCCCTAGCCCTAGTGACGAAGTGAGGGTTGATTAGGCTATGACCCGGACAATTGCTTCATGACGGGTCTTATTATCTGACTCCATATTTGGTAGGTATGTGCCCCGACAATGCACTATGTTCAGAAGAGGTACAGGGTAGGTAGTTTAGGTAGTTTGTGTGGTCTTGGAATGACCACGAATTCACACCCGGCGAAATCCGTCCGGATCCCAAAGGCGAGTGTGAACCGGAGAGAGGCAGACTGGATTGCCGTGGGAGACACTACTAGGTTAGGTTTGTAGGGCTATGGCAACAGTCGTCCGCGAGGGAGAGGTCTCTCGCAAGGAGGTGCTAGTTTTAGCGAGACGAAGGTAGATAATCCCACTAGGAGAGTGTGGGATCTGACAAGGGTGGACTTTAGGCGGAGGTTAGGAAGAGAGGTCCAGAGGTTTTCATAAATGAGAAGGCCAAGTCTTGAACATCAATGCAGCCGCAAGTCAGCAGTTAGAGAGCCGTCGTGAGAATGATTTACAGGCCATCCCCTGGGTCTATTTATAGTTGGCGTCCCTTAGTAGTATCCAATCATGGGACTCGTTATTGTGGCCAATGGCAGCCCTGTATGTGGTGGCCTTTGTTCTCGTAGTGACTCAGGCCTTGTCCGGGTCGCTTCTACCTGCTCTTGAGTAGAGGGTGAGGGTTCTTAGGCTCTAACTAATTTACTTGCAGCTGCGTCTTTTATTGTTTGCAACATTTACAATGACTTATGGTTTGGTAATGTTATTTACATGTTACATGTTTAAGTTAATTTACAATATATATACAATAGAGTATAGGGTGATTTATCTTATCCAGTTAGCGGTCGCTACAGATATGTACAATAATACATTATTTAGACCAAGCACCGGGCCCCATACAATATAATTACCGAAGAATACATACTGAAATCTCTTAGATTGAAGCTTAAAAAGTTTGTTAGCTAAAATGCATACATGCAGCTCAATAAAGGATTTTCAAAATGAGCAAACATAGAGGAGAGTCCTTTATAATGATCCATTGACTACCTGTTGATTCGTCGACAATTACATTATAGATTTATGACCATAAAGGAATTAAAAAAAAAAGTTGACTGCCCGACTAGAATGAATCTAACGATATAACAACGCAGAGAAGACATTAAATATAAATAGGGAGAGGCAGAATAAAGGCTAATAAAGTGGGGATAAAATAAAGGGCTCGTTAGCGGCCACAGGCTCCAGGATCATCCCCTTATTGCTGGATAATTGTCCAGGATGGGGAGGGAGGAGGATGCTGGGCAAACACTCTTTCTTTCATTACCCCCCCCCCTCTAACAATCTCTCTCTCTCACCTTCTTATTTGATTTAGTTTTTTTTTCTAAACTACCAGAGCCGTTTTTTTTTGTTTTTTTAATAGCTGTGGGTGTCCTACCGTAACACCACCACTCTTAAATCATCAATTACCTTCTATCAACATTGAGGAAGTCTCAATACTGACTTGTCAAGTCGGGTACTGAGCCTATAGCTGAAAATTTAACAGGCTTAATATTTTCACAAATAAAATACAAGGAATAGCCTTTTACTGCATGGGATGTTTATTCATATTCAAGATTAAAATACAGACTTTTTTTTATTGAATTGCGGTTCTAATTTTATTTTTCATTGAACTAAATTATCTTTATCACTGTCATTATTTGTCATATTTTTATTTTGTGATTGTTTTGCTCAAACATGCATATTCTATTTCACTGGTTTTTGTTTAATATAAAATATTTCATTTTATATAAAAATTATACGTATTATCCAGGTTATATTATACCTCCTATCACAATTATCCAGCAATAAGGGGATGATCCTGGAGCCTGTGGCCGCTAACGAGCCCTTTATTTTATCCCCACTTTATTAGCCTTTATTCTGCCTCTCCCTGTTTCAATTCAATGTCTTCTCTGCGTTGTTATATCGTTAGATTCATTCTAGCCGGACAGTCCACTTTTTTTTATTCATTTATTATTTTTTTTTTTTTTTCATAGCCCCTTTAAATTTACAGATAATTATAGATGCTCAGAGGAATCTATTTACAAATTATTTTTGTTTTTCCTGTAGCGTCGCTCCATTATACACAAGTTTTGTTATTTTATAAAAATTATATAATGGAATAAAAAAGTATAATGATATACATTATACGTGACTGGAATGAACTGACTAATAAAGGTGATGGGGCTCACCTTTTTGATCATCCTTAAAACTAACTTACATACTAATTCTTAACCTAATTTTTCCATGACAGTCTGTTGCCATCGATGCGGGAGGGGTGGTGGGGTCATAGTGTTAAACACTGGGTTGGTTAGGTGCTGCAACGAGTCAAAAAACTTGATGTGTCTCCGGCGGATGAACTCACCCACCGACGGCACCGGTTGCTTGGTGCAGGTCAGCGTTTTTCAACCTCTTTCGAGAGTTATGTCGGACCACTTTTCGCATGATCCTATTCTGGAAATGTTGGATATATTTGGCTGTATTGTCAGTATAGTGAGTATATAGCGGGGCACCGTACAGCAGAGCTGGCCGGAGGACACATTTATATATCATCAGTTCGATACGTTTATCATAGGATTTTATCCTTTATATAGGAGACAGGTAGTCAATTATAAAATACTCACCTTTATTCAGCTGCATGGATGCACTTTAGCTAACAAACTTTCTCAGCTCCAACCTTTTCAAGAGATTTCAGTATGTATTCTTGGGTAATTATATTGTAGGGGGTGGTTTGTGGAAATGGTGGTTAGGGGTGCCTATGTTCAATTTTCAAGAGACCTCAGAAAGAATTATTTTTCTATGTTAATAATAAACTCAATGTCAGCGGTCCTAGTAGTGAATTACCCCTACGCTCTTGGCGGTCATCATCTAAAAAATACCTTACCGATCATGAAGTCATAATGTCTTTATAACTGTATTTCCGTAATAAGAAATGCAGGCTAGGAAGGAATTAGGGAGAGTGAGACGGCTATTCTTCGCAATGGGCCCTCACCGCTGTAAATAAGTGGGCTGTATTTGTGCAGATTAAGCAGAAGAAATAAATATAGCAGAAGATAAGAAGTACCACGATGACTGGGAAGCAGCCGGGAGAAAGGGTTGGGGGGTCCGCTAATGGAAACAAATTAATCCTAGTTCTTGGAGGGGGGGGGGGCGCTCTTCGGGGAAAACTTTAAATTAAGGATTGGCCCAAGTTTTAATGGGCCGGTATTTAGCCGTCTCTTCTTTCTTTATCTTCACCGGCCCTTCGGAGGGTGGCCATTGTAGGAGTGGAGGGACTCCTTCCTTCCGCTGAGGACTCGCCCAATGCACTCCAGATTAGAACCGCCTTTGGAAACTACGACATTTAATATAGATGTTGGAGTTGGAGGAAACCGTCTTTCATGAATCTTTTTAACTGAAATTGAAAAAGTTTCTTCAATAAAAATATATGCATATTGTATAGACCTGAGAAGCGCAACTATGCAGACGTGGATTTACTTGAGGTACTACTAAGAAAAAGATTAGCGTCATCAATGGAAATAATTGTTTTTTTATTTTTTAAATATTGAATCTTTTGTTGTGCCATCTACTTCACGATAAATAGAAGTTACCCCCTTCCCGGACCAGAAAACACCCGCCTACCTTTCCATATTTTATCAATAAATCTTCGGGGCCCGTATGGAGAGAGGGGACTAGTTTACGTTCCCGTATGGCCGGAGCTTACTAGGGGTGCAGGCATAGGCCGGCGTCTGGATTGGCTAAAATAAACTGCTATAGGATTGGCCGGAATAAAAGCTCTCTCATTTTATGAAGGCAGGGATGTCCCGCCTACATAAGGCAGAAGTTCTAAGATTTTACAGATAGTGGGAATGAGACACTTTAAGTGAACACTGCTCTCTCTCGGCACTAGCGCTTGTAGCTCTGCTCGAAGCCTGGCTTTCTTATTTAATTACATCTGCACCTCTCTTTCCTAACCTCGCTATGTTTTAGTCCGGCGTTGTCAGACCCCACACCTTCCTAGAGAGATTCGTCGCCTTCATCTCCCTAAAACTAGCACATCCTTGGAAGAGATCCCTTCCAAGCAGACGACGGTCTCTGGGGGCTTACAAGTTTACCTAGTAGTGTCTCCCCCAGCGGTCCAGTCTTTCTATTTCCGGTTCACACTCGCCTTTGGGATCTGTACGTTTATCGCCTACCCTTAGATACCGAGTATGAATTCGTGGTCATTCAAAGACCACGTAAACTACCAATAATACCTACCCTGTACCTCTTCTCCTGAACATAATGCTCTGTCGGGGCACACCTTCTAAGATCTTATGGAGTCAACTAGCCCTGTAGTAAGACCTGTCACCAAGAAATCATCCAGCTCATAGACTATTCAACTCTCCTTCATTTACAACTATAAATATTGACAATATGCTTTAAAGATATTAGTTTTGAAGTAACCATCCAGTAACTATCTACTACAAGAGACAACTCAAAAACAAGGAACACAGAGGCTTAACTTAGTTCTAAATTATCTCGAATAATTTACAAACAAAAAAACTTTGAAGAAATTGTTTTTATTAAGGTAACAAATAGAAAAATGGTTAAGAGGCAAAGACTGTAGCAGAGCAGGAAAAAACAAAAGAGTTTTTCTCGTAATTCCCTTTGCTCGTTTCAGATTTCTTCTCGCCAATGAAAGTTTATCGAAACACGAAAGTGAGTTTAATAAAGAGTTGTATTAATACTTCCGAGTCCCTTCAAACTCAACATAAAATCTTCGAATTTCGCATAAAGATCCTTAGGGTCTAATAAAAGTAACCGAGTCATGACCTTTCCCACTAAAAACTCATTTTTGTCCCTACATAGATTTTTTTTTTTGAATTTGAATTTTATGCTGTGTGCAAAGTTTTTTTTTGTTTAAATCCAACTTGGTACGACTATGATCATACAGAGGGCAACAACTAATAAAATCTTCTTAGGTCTATATAAAACTCTTTTATACTGAATACGGACATTTTGTTATTTGTTTTCATCTACAGTTATATAATGATACTATTATATATAATGCTGAAAGTAGGAGGGGGTTGAGCAGAACTGTATACCTGCCTCGTCACATGGAAGTCACTGATATTTTTAAGTAAGTAACCGCATCCCTCCAAAAACTCCATCCCACCTCCCGAAACTACCCTTCTCTTATACGCATGTGTCTCAGCTTTAGCCCCAGACCCTAAACATCCGACCCAGTATGTAGTAGCATAACTCTTAATACAGTGTTTTGCTTGTACTTCATAATAAAGCTTTTCTTTCATTTCTTTTAAAATACTCTCCTCTACAAAGATTATTCAACTTACGAAAAAGTATTGGTGTTGATTTATTCACCTGTTCGTATTGCTATCGACGCACATTTCAGAATGTTGGTCCTGTCAGTATTGTCGGAAATGTTTTCGTAACTCGGTTAGTCATTACTTTAATATTTCATTAAGGAAACAATTTTTTCCGAGAAGAAAAAGTATTTGCCACTTTTTTTTTTTTTTAAATCTTTATTAGAAAATTACAATTTACTCATACAGCATTAGGTTAAGAATAGTTTAAATATTACAATTACCTCACAAACCCAGTGTTTAACACTATGACCCCACCACCCCTCCCGTATCGATGGCAACAGTCTGTCGGGGAAAAATTAGGTTAAGAATTAGTATGTAAGTTAGTTTTAAGTTTGATCAAAAAGGTGAGCCCCATCGCCTTTATTAGTCAGTTCAGTCCAGTCACGTATAATGTGTATCATTGTACTTGTTTATTCCATTATATAAACTTTATAAAATAACAAAACCTGTATGGAAGGGCCGGAAGCAGTGGAGCCCCTCCGCGAAGGCCTGAGAGAGAGCCACAGACGCTCAGGATGGCCAGTGCCATGACCCCATGACTTAAATATCTATTTACATACTCGCGAGGCTACCGCTATTTTAGGCGACGAATGTCATTTGATAAATAGTTAAGAAAAGGATTTGGAGAAAAGGGTTTTTGTGGAATTAGAAAAATTGTTTACAGCTTTATATTAAGCAGGATTCGTGGCCTCAAAAGGCCAAGAAGACGTTCTAACGCTTTTATTGTGTATAATTTAGGGGGGGGGGGGTTAATTTTAACATATCTGTGCGTAAAGCATCTCTATTGCGTAAGTTTACTGAGTGGATTTTAGTGATATCTTTCCAGTTATAGCTATACTTTAGCAACATTTCCAATTTTGATTACAATTTCTAACAAGGACTGTACTAAATCGGTTCACTCGCCCTTAGAAAGTTATATTTCTTACAAAACGGATATTTTGTTATTCTTAAATTAATAATTCCTTTAAAAAAAAAAAAAGAAAAAGAAAAAAAAAAGGAAATCAAACTTCTGGTTCCGTTCCTGCTTTTACCAGACGGTTGGGATCTTCTAGATACAGGAAGATTGTGGGATCTATCTTCCCTGAAAAACTTTCCCCTAACTCGAAAACAGAACACAATTCAACTTTTAATTCAATTTCTCCCCGCCCACCTTCCGTGGTTTAGGACTGGGGCTAACAACCTTGACGATATTTACAGCAGACAAATCTCCAGCGAAATGGCAACTCTGACGTGTACAGCAATAATAATATAATAACCTATAGGATAAATATGAAAAATATGTTCCGTTAATTCATGCTATTACAAAAACAGTTATAATTTTTTGAAGCTTATTAGTAAAAAACAAAATAACAATAATACCTCCATTAATATCGTTTTAACTGACCTTTAAATAGAGTCCTTATTTGACTGCACTCTTTACTAACGCTCCTTTTAGCAGTTTTCCAAGAATACACTTCTAGAGGGAAAACTTGTTTGTCCGTTCTTGGTCATACCAGATCCATATCGCGTCATATGACATTTACAGTTCCGGCTGTTCGTCTACTGTCATTAAAAATGATTCTTATTCCTTACTTTTGTCGTCTGTATTTGATTGTAGTATCTCCGACTCCTATTTCTAGCCTGACAACCTGGAGGCATTCCTTTAAATCAAACTGACGAATTGTGGAATGGTATAACTATAAAACAGCTTGGTTGTCTTTCCGCAACTGATCATTTAATAGTAATAACGATATCCAACCACCCTTCTCGGAGACTGAAACGGCAGTGTCCTCGTGACCTGCTATAACTGCGTGACAGTGGGAGTCCTGGCAATGGCCAGTTTCTCCAATCATGTCCTGAGCGTCTGTTACTCTCGTGCTCTTCGTTAGCCTCCATTGGCTCGTATCCGGTGACGTGGCTGACGGAGGAGTGTGAGGGACTTCCCAAGAATCCGCATGCGAGGGAGGTGACAACCATGTTGATTTGGGAGGTCTCTGGGCTGTTTGAATGAATCAGCGAGTGAATGACAATTGTAAATATGGTATAAATGAGAACATTTATCAATATTACTTATTTGTCCAATGAGGCTGATTGTAATTTTATCATAATAAAAAGTTGTAAGCCTGAATTACGACAAAAGTGGCTATACTCTAATTAAAGTGAGGGTTCTTGTTTTCCGATATAAGTCTCTACAAATAGATCTGTCGGGAATGGAACCCATGCTTGGTAAATGTTTTTGTAGGTATTCGATTCCTCCCCCTCCCCGACTGAATTTCATTTTATTTACGATTGACGTAATAAATGTTCCGGTAAAGTTTTTACTCCCCCCCCCCCCCTCGTCCTTCATAACTTTTATACAACGCAATAAAATATTTTACCGCCCAGAGTCCAATATATATTTTCTTTCCAGATAATGAATGACCTTTTATGCATTACTGTTTTTTTTTTTGTTTTTTTTTTTTAATTTAAAAAATATCAGAAGTCAATAAATCTCAATATTATTTTTTAATATGAAAACATATTTTTTCGGTTGTTTCTTTGCTAGCGCTATTCTTTGTTATGATTTATTTTTAATTAATAATATATATGTAATTCTGTAAAGATTTTTCAATAAGAATTGACCAAGTAATTAGTTTATCCGAATACATAAACTGTAAGGCGATATATGAAGGATGTTTTTTTTCTACGGATACATATACCCTTGTGTATGCACTTACCCTCAACACCACACCTTTACGCTCTAGTTGAATAATTAAAATATTTTATTAAATATTTAAAGGACAAGTCATCTACTATTCAACTTAAACAGATTTAAACAGACTGAGCTTATCGCATCAGTGTAAAGTTATAAAAAATAATACTTTACTCAAAAATATTCAATCAATTTATTATTCACCCCGATTGAATCCAAACCTAAAGCAATTTACTTTGATAAATTAACGTTGGAGTCAAATGAAAGGAGTTTCAATTATATAAAATAGAAGTTTACATAGGATAAATTTTATTAAAATTTATTCTTACTAAAATACAACGAGGGAAAATATTCCCCTGTTACAAAATCATTACAATCTATTTAAAATTTATTTATTGTGTTCCCTGTGGCTACATTTCATACAATTTTCCCTTAAGATGCATCTTTCGAGCGCTTATATGTCCTACACCTGGACCTAGTTAGTAATTACTCCCATTTAGGGAGGGCGGTCTTCCCCATATCATTGTGTTAAGAGAATAATTATTGAACACCAAGCTCGAAACAAGTTAGGACGTGATCCAAAAGACTGTCCAAGGCCACTATTTTTATTTCTACATAGTAATGACAGTGTAGACTTGATATCAAGTTCACACATGTGACACTGTTGATATTTTATTTTCACTAGTTTTTTAAAGTACAGGTTCGCCATTTTGAATACATTTTTATCTTGAAAAATGTTAGGAAATTATTTCTCGCTAAATATTACCCACATTGATTTTTTTTTTAAACATGTTCTTCTGAAAACTAACGATAACCATCATCCCATCTACCGTTCCCCTAAATACTGAGTCCCATCAAATTACATACAATAGACTAAAACATTTCATTTTTCAGGTTTAACATTTTATGGGACCCACTTGACTGACAATACAGCCAAATGTCTCCAACATTTCCAGAATGGGATCACGCGAAAAGTGGTCCGACATACCTCTGTCGAGAGGTTGAAAAACGCTGACCTGCACCCGTTGCTTGGTGTGCCGTCGGTGGGTGAACTCATCCGCCGGAGACACATTAAGTTTTTTGACTCGTTGCAGCACCTGACAAACCCAGTGTTTAACACTATGACCCCACCACCCCTCCCGCATCGATGGCAACAGACTGTCGGGGAAAAATCAGGTTAAGAATTAGTATGTAAGTTAGTTTTAAGGTTGATCAAAAAGGTGAGCCTCATCACCTTTATTAGTCAGTTTAGTCCAGTCACGTATAATGTATATCATTATTCTTGTTTATTCATTATATAATTTTTATAAAATTACAAAACCTGTATATAATGTAGTGATGCTACAGGAAATACAAAAATAATTTGTAAATAGATTCGCCTGAGGATCTATAATAATATATAATTATCTGTAAATTTAAAGGAGTTAGGAAAGAAGAGAACATTTTATGGGATTGAATCCGGAGTAAATATTGCGCGTCAAAAGTATTTAATACATTTTCTCATACAATTGCTTACAGTTGGTTTGAGAAGTTTTACTCAAAAAAAAAAACCAAAAGAGAAAAAGTATTGAAAGAAAAAGTAGGGCAGAGGATTAAATTAAAATAAAATTTGTGAAAGAAAAGAGGAGGGTAAGGCAGCGAGATGGAAATATGAGTGGTGGAGTAAAGCCCTCATACTCGGTGGAGAGTCAAGTCTCTCGAAGAGGAAATGGAAAAGGTAAAGCATATTTTAAAGAGAGGTCTAAAGAGTAATTAAAGACTCTACATAATACAAAAAACTTAGAGGGAGGGGGGCGTTTTCATGAAATGTAGATTTCATATTTATTTTTTTAAAACGTCATATTTCATTATTTTCCTTAATTCTACTTAATATCAGATGAGAACATCTAGACAATGTAAACACCAGTTTCATTACAAACTCTCAGCTGGGTCGCTTCTCTGCTGTTTCAATTAGAATTTTTTTGAAAAATTAAAATTCCCCAGAATTATTTCAAAATTTAAAGTTTAAAATACTCAAGCACTCTCGGTACCTCTCACTAATTTAATGAAATATATACACTTCTGACATTCCTGTGTATATTCCGTGTAATTCAATTACTTATATCGTTTAAGGTTTATTTATATATCTTTCAAGATATTAGATATGTCGAAGTATTCTTTTTCTAAAACTGCAAAGTTTTGTCTATGTTCACAAATTTACTATCATTTTAAATAGTAATAAATGGAATTTTTCGGTATTCTCGAACCTTCCAAGTTCATGAAATTCCATAGTAGCCTATCCAACACCCCTAATCCCCTAGTGGCATTGCACTGCACCACTCATCCCTATAATCCTTCTCGGAGACTAAAGCGGCAGTGGCCTCGTTACCTCCTATAAATGCGTAACATTGGGAGTCCTTGCTATGGTCAGTTTTTCCCATCATGTCCTGAGTGTATGTGGCTCTCGCGCTCTTGGTCAGCCTCCTCTGGCTTGTATCCGGTGATGCGGCTGACGGAGGAGCGTGGGGGCCTTCCCAAGTCTCCGCTTCCTCTTTCGCACGCAAGGGAGGTGACAACCATGTGGATCTCAGAGGTCTCTGGAATCTTTGTAAATACTGATTGAATGAGGGAGTGTATGTAAATTGTTAATATGGTAGGAATGAAAACATTTATCACAATTACTTATTGCCCAATGAGGCAGTTTGTGATTTTATCATTGTAAAGTTTTTTTTATCAATTTATCAAAAATACCAAGTAGCTTTTAATATGTAAAAACACTCAAGACCAAAATGCTAGTGACAACAATGAGTTGTATTCCGACCGGAGAGGAGTTTATTTGTTACAGTCCACTAGAAGACCACATATGAAGAATTTATTACAGATATTTCCAACAGTTGTCATTATTTAACATCTGTTTAAATTATTATTAGGTGATCATTATTTCTTGAGTTTGAAAATTGTTGTTGACCTCTTATGGGCCATTTAACCAAAAATCCTTTGCACAGAATCTAAGAGTGACAAAAAACTGGGTTTTGGGTCACGCTTGACTTTGCAAAACTTAAAGCTGTTTAGATTTTTTTTTTTTTTTTCTTTCATAGCCCCTTTAAATTTCCTGATAATTATAGATCCTCAGGTGAATATAATTACAAATTATTTCGTATTCCCTGTAGCATTACTACATTATATACAGGTTTTGTTATTTTATAGAAATTATATAATGAATAAACAAGTATAATGATATACATTATTTGGTGGTAAGTATCCCAGTCTGTCCTGCTGTTTGGATGTCGCTGATTCACCCCTTTTGGGAAATCCTGGAATATGATTTAGGTTAAGTCAGCAACATATTGTAATGACGATTTTGTCAAAGTGTTTATTATATAAACTCTCCTGGAGGAATATAATTGTTATTAACTAAGTGTGGTGTCATTTGTTTTTTTGGGGGGGCATATAAATTAATTATTATTATTAAGAGTAATAATAAAAATAAATCAACTTTAATTCCAATTATAAACCATGGGGCGTTTTTCTCCCTGATGGCGTTATGTCACCGTTGCACCAAAGGTTGAATCGACAGAGGAAAATTAAACGGTCCAGAACTCACTAATGGAAGGGAATTCCTAAATAAAGGAAGCTCACTCATAATAATAAAATCATTGTCAACTAATTAACAGAGATGGTTTCATAGATACCCCTTTGCCTTTTCGCAAATCCTAGTGCCCACACAATGATTATTGTAGCATTGTACTGGAACAATCCAAAAATCTAAAATCATTAATAAAATACAAGGGAAAACGAATATAAGCGTTTAAATGGATACAATTATACTTACAATTTTTAGTTAAAAAAAAATGTTCTCATCTCTGAAATGTTTGTTTTATTCCCAAACATAGTTGGTTAGGATAGGGCCATCTACACTAACACGAGGTCGCTCATTTACTGTTGCATTTCCACCTGGGTACGTGTTAAAAATCAGAACGGTACAATTGGGCGTCCATGAAAAATTCCAATTGATACTGAAATAATTATGAAAAAAATAATATATGGAAAGCTGATGGAGGTAAGTATATGGGAAGTTGATATACGATGGAAAGTTGATAAATTAGAATTCTGATCCTAACAGAACATTTATTATCCTCAAAACAATTTTCACTCTGCCTAATATATATTTATAATGTAGAAGTAGTTCAAAAAGTTTCCAATCTTAACTTTTGAACTGCTATTAGCAGTAACAGATCCTATTGGATATTTGAGAGAGGTAGAGAGAGAGAGAGAGAGAGAGAGAGGTAGAGAGAGAGAGAGAGAGAGAGAGAGAGAGAGAGAGAGAGAGAGAGAGAGAGAGAGAGAGAGAGAGAGAGAGAGAGAGAGAGAGAGAGAGGATAGGAGGTCGTAAGTCCTTCAGCCTGTGTTCTTTTGGTCCAGTACCTCCCCCGTAATCTATTTTGGACCTGAGCGAGGTTCGCAATTGGAAAAGGCAGTGGTTCCTCCATGCTGAGTTCTTACTCTCTAAGCTGTTGTCTCTCCTGTCCCAAGACTACCTACTTCAATCTTTACCTCTCTTTGTGTCTGGTCTCTCCTCTATTTCCTATTTGTCACCTTTTTAAGCTTACAAGACCCTTTACAATACTTTGACATATTAACACTTCCTTGTAAAAGGGAAACTATAGCTGTTTTATTCCCTGAACCGGAAGTGGCCATTAAAACTCATCAGTAACAGGTAAAGTGGGGGTGAGATATTTTCCGTTTTGGGTCAGTTTTCTGCAGCGTTTTTGCACAATAAGTCGAAGACAAACTAACTTTTTCGCTTATGTATTTTTTTTTATCATCATGGGTTACTAATTAGCCATCTCTATTACTTATCTATCTAATCACCTTTATTGCTAATTAATTATTACTAATTAATCATTAATATAGCTTTTGTTTGTGCGATAGATACTTAGAGTGTGGTATGAGTTCTACTCATTTCGACAAACTTTTGGCTTAAGATAAATCCCTCATCTCATAAAGTTTTCTATTCGTCATCAAGATAAAAACAAATCTGTCATGGAAATGTATTTCCTCATTAAAGTAAGACTTTTATAAATTATATTTATTTATGCCGAAACGACATTGCCCGATATATAGGAAACATTTTCAGGAAAATCCCAAGGCAGGAATCAGCTGAGAATTCCCAGGTAACAAATTAATGCGAAAATAATGAGACGAGTACCCCCTCCAGCCTGGGGCCGTTTCCTTCTCCGGTAATTGGATCTTGTTAAATAAAACAAGACGGGGGCGGTGTAGGCCATTGGAGGATGCAGGATAATTACCTGAAGGAGACCTTCTCCTTGGATGGCTAACGAGGACGCCTGTAAGGAGTGGAGGAATGGCAGAGGTGAGGGGGAGGGTGATAGGCTCCTAATGTAATGACTCATAGGGGATTGGCTCCTCTGTCTGCCAATCGCTCTCTGTTTTTTACATGCCCCACCCCCAGGCCGGGATTCCCCACCCCCGCCAGGGCACAAGTGGGACCAGAAAAAAAAAACCTTTAAAAAGTTGCAGGGAGTTAAGGGAGGGGGCGACCCTATTGGGTGTAGGGCCTTATGAATTATATCGCTACCTCAGTAGGGGGGGGGGGGGCGGTCGTCTTTACATAAACAGATTATTTAATAAAGAGTTTATCAGTCCTCAGACATCTCCGCCATTAGAGAGGGACTTACCCAAGTAATCAACGCTGTTTAACTGAGGTTGAAGTGAGTTTGCGATTGTTAGCTGAACAAGGAGACAGGTCACTGATCGGTAGAGCTCTACCAGTTAAACGTTTTAAATAAATTTCAGAGAAGTGTTTTCATTCAAGTATTTTATGATGGAAAGTAGATAAATTAGAATTCTGATCCTAACTGAAATACATTTATCCACCAAACAATTCTCACTCCCCTACACATATGTAGAAGTAGTTCAAAAAGTTCGTAATCTTAACTTTTAACGCTATTAGCAGGGTTTATTATATTATATTTCTACAATATTCTTCTTATCATATCGTAAAATACACCTAATCACGCGGTCCTGAGAACAACAGTAAATGCCCCTTATTACGTTAGCAACAGAACCCTTCATAATGATCTGAATATACCCTACATTCTCGAACTCATCCCCTCCAAGTTCATGAAATTCCATAGTAACCTATCCAACCACCCTAATCCCGTAGCACAGTCATTGCAATGCACCGCTAATCCCTAATATCCTCCTTGGAGACTGAAACGGTAGTGGCCTCGTGACCTTCAATAAATACGAATCATGCGGTTGATTGTGGCTGTTTGGAGATTATAAAAATTATGAAAATATAGAAAACCGAATTAACTAATCTTCACTAAGAAGTAATTTACTACAAATAACTCGAAATGAAATCAAATTGAGTAGTTTTAGAATTAAACAATTTAGAATAGTGAAAAATTAAAATTGAGATTAAACTACAGGAGCAAGTAGATGTTATAGACTACGACTCAAGTCAGAATTAAACAACATACAACAAGTTGGCGAATAGAAGTTTCTGTACTCACTTGTTCGAATAGACAAATGCTATGGACAGGATTATCATCAGCGACAAAATGAACATGACTTTGTTATCGTGTGATATGTTTAGTGTCAAAACCAGCAATCGCGTTGAATAACGACTTCAAAAGCGTACTTTTCTATCAAGCCCAGCACAGATTCGTTACTTTTTTGCCTCTCCTGTAAACGTTTTAAAGGCTTTTGAAACCAAACTCTTAATTGTTTCAGAATGTTTGGCGAATATATTTTAAAATATTAGTTAGTTTATTTGTCGTCGATTTTCATGCATTAGATATTAAAACTAAAATGTACTACGCTAAATTTAAATGAGTACGTATATATAATGAAATTAAAGTTATTCGGAATAAACTCAATTCATAAAACTGTCTACTAAAACTAATTAAAAGTTAGTTTAATTTTGCCGTTTATCAATTTAAGAATAAATAAATTATGAGCTCAGATTTTAACAAAAAATATTTCAGTTTATCCCTACTCAAAGTTAATTTACTCATTCTTTAATGATACATTTTTAATGTAGTATTGGTCCCACTATTGTTTATAATTATTATTAACTAACAGCTTTTTTTTTTTCCAAATCCATTTAAAAGAAATGACAAAACTTTTATTTACTATAGATTCTTAGGCCAATCTATTTACATACTACATTTTATATGTCCTGTACCATCGGTACACTCTAGACAAGGTCTGAATCGGCATAGAAGTTATATAATCAATACAAGTACAATGATACACAATGCACTTGGCTTCATTGACAAGACTCTACAAGGTGATGGGGCTCACCTTTTTGATCACAGCAAAAGAAAACTTAAAAACTAACTTACACACTAATTCATAACCTAACTAACAGCTTCAAAGAAGAAAGGAATTAAACAAACTGCTTTGACTCTCAACCTGTACTCAAGGTAAAATGAAGCAGGGGTGTTTAAACTCTGCAGAACACTGATCTGGAACTCCTCAGCTGTCTTTTGTACTGTCTTACCTCGTACCCCCTCATATTGAAAAATTGCCCCTTCCTGGGGTAAAAACCTCAAACGGGGACCCCTGATGCAGGCTCGGAGATCGGTGCTCGAAACCCTCGTTATTCGGGGTTTCCCCGCAAGTCTGTGAAGCAGACTCCAGGGACTGTATTCGCTGACTATGGTGCGCGTATTCCAGTGCTATTGGGATTATTGCACCAGTCAGCGCACCTTGGGTGATTCTATTTAACCGTCTTTATTAGTCGTTTCTTCACATTCACTATACATTGCTCCATTTATAATATTCTTATTAACTAGCAACGTGACATTAAACTCACTAGCATACAATTCTCATATTGAAAACTGTGATAAGTTAAGGTTAGTTCTGCTCAATCATGGCTCGTAGACCGTCTTATCGATATTCGACTCGCCTATGAATCGATACTTGCCATCGAGATACAAGAAGTCGCGATAAAAGAGGCAGAGTCGGCGGCCCCATATCTCTAAGGCGGGGGGGGGGGGGGATATGCCCGGTATTGATCCAGTCCTCTTTCTTGGCCTTTCTTTATCTGTCTCTCTCTCTCTTGCACTCTCTCTCTCTCTTATATTTAGTATCCACTATTGTGTCTGCGGTTGTAGAATGTATCTCTTCTTGTATGCCTGGAGCAGGAGTGGTCCGGCTAGATACACGATACATGCTCATGTGTTACTGCAGACATACACATAGACATAAAAGTAACATAAAATGTAAACAGAGATACAGCAATAACTGTATAGGCGAAGTATGGACGGATTCATGTAGTCAGTGGGCATAAGCTGAAACAACTAGTGATTACGCTTTTGTTGCTCAGTGCAATAATGTTTAGTTCCTTGACTGTGCCAGGTCAGTTTTGGATAGACAAAGCCGTCAATGAATTTACTTGAGTGAGTTGTACATTGATACAGTTCACTGTTAGCTAAATAGTCTATGAGTATTTACGGCTCCGAGGTTTCTTCTGTTCCGCTACAACTACAATTTGGATTTTTAAGTAGTCCGAATCTGTGCATTGATATACTTCGCCTAACCTAATAATAAATTGTATTGTTTATGGGCAAATGATACAAGTGATTATTGATCATTATCTCTACAGATATTTAGCATCTTCATAAATACATCTCAAGAAAATTTACGTTTTTCCAAGCCGACGCATTTGCTCTTTGACATATGTTACTCCTCAAAACGTCAGAAACGTGCTCCTTTAACAACTAAGTGTATGTAGGTATGTAAGAATTTAATAATTATGTGTGATAGAGGAAAATGAGATTCCGGTAACAATGCTGATGAGGCTAGAACCATTCTGAAATGTTTCCATTGATTTATTAAACACAAAACCAACACTTTTTTGTCAACTGGAAGTCACCATCATGAATGAGAAACTCAAAAATGTTTATCTCCCCTCTTTAAATTTCAGTTTCTTGGTGTGATGACTTTCTTTGATTGAAAAGAAAAAAGTAAACTGAAAACCCCTGTGATGGTACGGGGATGTATGGGGGCTAAGCTTAGAAGTACGAAGGGAAGACACCAAGAGGTTTACTTAGGACAAGGTTTTGATGAGGACCGAAGGTTGAGGCGGAAGTAGGCAGGTGTCGCTGAGGTCCTTGCTTGGTTGGCACTGTGGAACTATTTCTTTCATGTTTCACTTATATAAAGTGGATTCGCCTCTTCTTTACTGTGGCCTCTTGTCATTTTTCATTTATTTAGTTTCCACAGATGGTAAGAAATAACGTGTTATCTATGACTGTTTGTGTTTGTGCGTTTTAAAGTTCAAATTAGGGTTTTGCAGTGGCCTTGATTCCCATGTTAACCTGTTAACCGAGCTGGACGTATAAATACGTCAAACTTAAACAATATCGGTAATATATAATATCCTGGGTAGGACATATGAATACGTCCTTGAAATATATATATCCATACATGTCTCGACATGAATTTAAGACACGGAGGGAATCAGTATCATTTCGCTATTGAGAGTGGTGGGCATGTTCTGGGTGAGCAGTAACGGGTACGTACTTACACTTACCTACCTACTTTCGTATTATATATTATTTATTTATATTTTTTATATTTCCAACCTTTTAATTTTAAAATATATTTTTATATATAAGTATCCATCAAAATGAATGAAAGCGATATGAGCGACGACGGAATCAATGTACCGGCAGGTAGAAAAAGGAGACGTATTATGAGTTCGTCATCTGACAGTAATTTTGACTGCGACACGGAATTGAGCGACACTAAGAATGAAGATGATGAAGAAGTTGGTCCTAGCAACAGCATTGTTTCTGAAGAATCCTCAAAATGCAGAAAGACCACCGTTTCCCTTCACTGCACATCCTGGAAAAACTTTCCTCCAAAAAAAGTTCCTTTGTTTTATCTTGAGAAGTTTTTAGATGAGGAACTTATCAAATTAATTACAGAGCAAACAAGTTTGTACGCCGCCCAATTTTTTGACAATGATCCTGAGTTGAAACCACGTTCGAGAATTCGAAAATGGAAGGATACAAATGAAGCTGAAATGAAGATTTTTTCGGTGATATTCTTTTCAATTTGTTTGTAATTTTGTATTTTCCTTTGTTCTTTATATATAAATAAATGAAAAAATATATATTTCATAGTCTTGTCATTTATTTTTAAGCATAAATAAAAAAATAATAATATGACATTACGTCCTCCGGGCGTGACGTATTCACACGTCCTAGTGAAAGAGTTCGCGCCCGTTATATGGTGCGTAATTAAGAAGGGAATTCCCCGGTCAACAGGCTAAACTCCAAATAAATAAAATATTCTAGATAAGTTTCTAAAACGTCGAACATGTTATTATGTCAGCTGCTTGTTACTACCATATTATTTACGATGACTATCACTAGACATGCAAATGAGACAGCGTTAATAATTACATAGTCTCTTTTAGTTCTAATTTATTATAAATATTTCATTCTAGATAATAAACTACTTTGTATTGCAGGTGCTGTCAACTCGCCCCACTTTCTGTCCTGAGTAACGAACCGATGAAGATGATGAAACCACCTGGGCAGGTGTTATTATTTTAGATTATACTAAAATTGTCTTTAATAGTCCATAATTTAAAATAAATTTGTATTGATATGTTTGAAAACTTCTTGGCCATGTGCTGAAAAATACATAACTTTTTAATATTATATTTATTTACAATAACTATCACATCAAGATCCAAATATAAGATACAGTACGTCATGAAGCTAACAAAATGGCATCAAACGGAGTCAAGCCCGGCGTGAGCTTGATTTGAAAAGTTAGTTCGTGAACATTTTATACTTTGAAAAAAATCCTGAACTTTGTCACTATCTAGCTGGAGTCATTTGATGTGGGGAATAACCGTTTTGAGACAAAGTAGTGGAATTATTTGCTCCGTAGCAGCAGGTGTGAAGCTTTCATGATTTCTGAATGGTTTTGAAAGTTTGTATTTGGATAAAAAAACACAGTTCAAAATAGGTCTGGTGTATTTATCAATCACTGGATTGAACCATGGCTGACAACAGTATGGCCCAGACAACAGTATGGCCCAGACAACAGTATGGCCCAGACAACAGTATGGCCCAGACAACAGTATGGCCCAGACAACAGTATGGCCCAGACAACAGTATGGCCCAGACAACAGTATGGCCCAGACAACAGTATGGCCCAGACAACAGTATGGCCCAGACTCCTTGGACCATGTTCCTACAATCTCCTGTCCTTTTGTTTGTCCAGAGTCAACCTCTTCTTTTTCGTTACTTAGTTAGAGCAAAAGCTGTTAGGTTAGGTGCCTAGATGAGATTTGAGTCACAGAAATTAAAACCGTTTCTCTTTTCATGGCGTCGCGACTTCTGCAAATCCTATATTGTTGGTGGATGATAATACAAATTCTTTTTTTGGACGTAGAAACAATAATCTTTGAATGTCGGGTCATCACGAGGGGGTGCCTAGTTACCCTAGCCCTAGTGACGAAGTGAGGGTTGATTAGGCTAAGACCTGGAAAATTGCTGTACACTACTGTACTATTTGACTCCATAAGATCTTAGAAGGTGTGCCCCGACAGTGCACTATGTTCAGGAGAAGAGGTATAAGGTAGGTATTGTAGGTAGTTTATGTGGTCTTGGAATGACTACGAATTCACACTCGGTATCTGAGGGTAGGCGAAAACCGTCCGGATCCCAAAGGGGAGTGTGAACCGGAGAGAGGCATACTGGATTGCCGTGGGAGACACTACTAGGTAAAGTTTGTAGGGCCATGGCAACCGTCGTCTGCGAGGGAGAGGTCTCTCCCAAGGAGGTGCTAGTTTTAGCGAGACGAAGGCATGGAATCCGACTAGGAAAGTGTAGGGTCTGACAAGGCCGGACTAAAACATAGCGAGGTTAGGAAGAGAGATGTAGAGGTTTTCATAAATGAGAAGTCCAAATCTGGAAACATCAGTGCAGCTGCAAGTACCAGTCAGAGAGCCGTAGTTAGAATGATTTACCGGCTAAAACTAGGGGGTATATATAGCCACCAGTAACCAATGATCTGGGGTCTTATTCTGACCAACCAAACCCCAGGGTTGCGGTGACGCTAGACTGTTCTAGACCGGGACCCACCCAGGCCTGGGTCGCTACCTGACACCCCCTTCAAGGGCCTCTGACTAGTTTTTTGCAGCTGCGTCTTTTATTGTTTACAATATTTACACTGGTATGACTTATGGTTATGTAATGTTATTTACATTTGTTTAAATTAATTTACAACATATTATGACCAATTTACAATATATATACAATAGAATATAGGGTGATTTATCTTATGTAATTAGCGTCGCTATATTGAAATTAAAAACATTTCAAACCATCGTGAATCTTGCGAAATTGCCCTTTTAGAACACTCGTTACTAAGGATAAGATAGGATAGGATGTAGAAAATACTGTCGCTTACGTTTCTTTTCACATAGGAACACAAGATCCGTTTTGGTACTGAAGTGGAACTCACTAAAGCGGAATGTAATCGTGCGCATGTGGGCGCACAGGCCTACTGCATCCTGCCATAGTACAGATGAAACCTCTTAAATATGTCAGCTATGACTTGCCTACATGTCCATACATAATTAGCAACATAATTCATCTTTTTTCTTTTTTTTCTTAGCTCTCTAATTATAAGATTAAGGATGAGGGAAAAATAAAGGAATATTTGAATTGAGCGGAGGAAATAAAAACGATGTGTTAAATTTGAATACACCGGGCAGGGATAGAACCTTGTGTGTGTCCTTCCTCCCCGTAATTATCATCAGTTACCAACTTCCTCTCGGTATAATATATCAGGCACATGGCACATTCTATTTCTCATTGCCGTTTTGTTTTAGTTTTGTAGCAATTAATACAATTCATAGCAGGTGGAGTAGTCACCACAGCTGTCTGTAATACAACACTAATCTCTTTGTTTATCGATGACTATCGCTTACATCCCCGGATATGGGAGACTGACTAGGATACATGCCGAATAAAGAAAAATGTAAGCAATCATACATTTATTTTATATACATTTGGAATAAACATTACATAAAAATATTTGTTTAAACTTTTTTTTTCTGCTTTAGACAACGTTTCCCGAGCCGCGATGTCTCGCCAGTGCCTTATGAACATTACGTGGACTAATACAGCTGTCTAATACATTTTAATGCATAATTAAAAATATTAATAAATGATAGAATTAGATTTATATATTCCTTATAATTAAAATAAATATTAAAAAAACTTACGTCTAATGCATGGCATCTCTCTTGGGGAGAAATGCGTGTGGTTTTTGAATCCTCACTGTCTTGCTCCTCTTCCTTTCCTACAGTTCCTACAACAAGGTCTATAATTTTAATTTTAAGCGTCTGTTTAGTTCTTGTCTTTTTAGCCTCGTATGTTGGTTCCAGGTCAGACTTCAGATTTCAAAAGAAACAAAGCGAGCCACGTCAAGATACGCCATAAAATTAAAGATCGCGCTATGATTGAGAAAAGGTTTTTATTGACATAATCTAATATTGGAATTCTAGACCATTACAGCGGAAAATACACTTTATTATATTGATATGAGAGCTACATATTTATTTTTTAGATAAATACTTTATTTGTATTGTTGTACGTCCCAGACACCATTGTTTTTCATTTTTTTCTATTTTATTTACCAAATTCATCCTTCTCCCTTTTAAAAAAGTAATAAATAATTGACAATATTACTGATTTGAAATATAATGCCTAAAAAAAAAGTACCCGTAGAAAGATATATTTGGATACATTGTGATCAATTAATAAATTGTTATTCCTACAAGGATCCCAAATAGGTTAACTATTCATCCGCCGACCGTAGCACAAAATAAGGATAAAACGGTCTATTTAAGTGGGAAAATGGCGGAGAAGATGTCAAGCCTCTTTTCTTATTAAATCCTGTATTTATTTATCAGCGGAGCAAGAGAGGGAGAAAGATTTTTGATAAATAACCTCGACAGGTTTAAGGGCGTCACAGTGAATAAATTTTCCGTTCCAGCATCGGAGAGCGCGTTTGGAACAGACAGCTTTTCAACCGGTTACAGAATATCCCTTTCTCGGTCGTCGCCAAGGAAATCTTTTAACAAGCTAAAGAAGGAATAAATATGTATATTTAAAAAAGAGGAAGGTTAGGGAAATGGCAGAAGGAAAGTCTTGACGACGGAGACATTTATAAATGTCAAGCGGGGAAAGTTCATTCTGGTATAGTGGACAGGTGTAGCTTCGAGGATCGGTTGCCTATGCACTAAGATTAATGATCACTGTACCGGCGAGCGGAATCGCACACGCGTCATCTATTAGCGATTCAAGAAAGGAGCACTCGTTTATATAATCGAAATTTGGCAAAGGTTTGGTAGGTTAGGTATACAAAGTTTTTTAATCATAGTATTTACTATAGATTTGTTTATTACCACTTTATAGTTTATATAATAGGGGGACCGGAAAGTAATGTCGTTTTTTTACATTAAATTCAAACTTAAATTTTTCAGTTTTCAACAACAATTATTATTAAGATAAAATTACAATCTGCCTTATTAGGCAATAAGTAATTGAGATAAATGTTATCATTCATACCATATTCACAAACAGCACAGAGGCCCCCCAAGTCCACAAGGTTGTCTCCTCCCTCGCATGCGAAGGAGGAAGCGGAGTCTTGGGAAGTCCACCACGCTCCTCCGTCAGCCGCGTCACTGGATGAGCCAGCGGAGGCTGACTGACCAAGAGCGCCAGAGCCACATACGCTCAGGACATGATTGGAGAAACTGGCCACTGCCAGGACTCCCACTGTTACGCATTTATAGCAGGTCACGAGGCCACGGCCGTTTTAATCTCCGAGGAGGTTTATAGGGGTGAGTGGTGCAACAGATAAATTTTTAACAAGTTTTTGTTTTTGATCAATGATGTAATCACCCTCGTTATCGGCAACCTTTTATCATCTAGCGTGCAAATTTTCAATGCCTGATCGATAAAAATCAATTGGTTTTTGTGCAAGATATCTGGATATGGCATTTCGGACATCATCCGAATTTTCAAATTTTTAGCGATCGGAATTAATGGAAATCCGATGGGGCAATATCGGGCGAGTATGGTGGGTGAAGCTGGATATGAAAAATGGGTCCTCTATGATAATCCAAAAATCTTTCCCCGCATAAATCCGCACAGCGAGCGCTTTTGTGTGTTTGGTGGAGTATTCGCGGGGTCGTTCATCGCTGATACCTGGAAAAACTGTGAATGCAGATCTTTACAGTGAACAATTGGATCGAGTAATCTTTAATTAAAAATTGCCCAGCGATTGTCAATAAAACCGGCGTTATTCTGCAACACGATAATGCAAGACCCCACTGTGCCTATTTTTTCCGCAAGAACCCTGGAAAAAATTTATGAATTGAGGTGGGAGGTATTGCCTCAACCACCATACTCGTCCGATATTGTCCCAACGGATTTACATTTATTCCGATCGCTACATTTTCTAAGTGGCAAAAAATTTGAAAATTTGGATGATGTCCAAAATGCCATCTCCAGATATTTTGCTTAAAAGCCAATTGATTTTGATCGATAAGTCATTGAAAATTTGCACACTAGATGCTAAAAGGTATAATGAGGGTGATTGCATCATTGATCAAAAACAAAAACTTGTTAAAAATTTATCTGTTTGAATTTAATGTAAAAAAAACGACATTACTTTCCGGTCCCCCTAATAGTATAGGGGAATAAGATGGATTTTACTGTGTTGAGCTATCACACATATCCGGTTAAACAGAACATATGCCCAAATGTGATTTCTCAGTTTGTAAATATACACTGCTCCACAAAACAAAGTGGCGCACAAAAATGATTTCACTTATTTTTTTTAATTAACAGTGAGTCCATTTAAAGGTAAGGGGCAATAAATATAAAGGAAAAAACCCAATAAGTATTTAAAAACAAAAAATTGTATGCTGAAATTTCTGATCACGAAAAAAAAAGTTAGGTTTTAGTAGGGAATAAGTCCTCCTCTGGCTCATGTATTCGAGGCATGCTTCTTATCAAGTTTTATCTTGATTCATATCATTCCACGTCTCTACTTAAGAAGTTCACAACTCGCGCAAGTTAAAGTGGGGATTAACCTGCCATCTTACACGTCTGCCAAGCTCTACCCCCACATGTGCTTTATGAGATTTAAATCCGGTTATGAGCTGGCCACCTCCATCCGTATACCAACATAATTGATACAACGCAAAGCAAAACTTAGAACGTGTGGTTGTCCGCATTATTCTGCATGAAAATGAAATTTTCAAAAGAAATCACCTACTCTTGGGAAATTCGCCTCGCCCACAAATAGGCATTAAGAGCAGGACTGCGGAACACGTGGAATACACGTGTACACCGTCGATGTAATTCCACCCGATACCATCGCTGATCCATCTCCATATTGAACTTGACATTTACGCTCAGCGTAATGCTCACCAGGTCTTCGGCAAACTCTACATCCAATTGGACCAAATCCGTCCATTTGGTGTATGCAGTAAGAAGCGTTACTCATCTGAAAACAGCACGTTGCTCCATTCGTTTTCACAGCACATAAGGTGTTGCCGAGCAAATTCCAAACCAGCTCTAGGATGTCCTCTGGTCAACAATGGCCTCTGGTCTTTGAGAATTTATATTCACTGCAACAAATCTTCTTTTAACAGTTTCTGCACAACTCGCTACTCCTCGAGTTGCACGAAGAAGTTGAGCTGTGCAGTAGCAGTTGAAACCGATTCCGAAGCGTGTGTAGTACAATACACCGGTCATCTATTGGCTCTGTCACTCAGGTCTGCGTTCACACAAACTTGTCACACGGTAAGGTGTAATTGCTCTCTGAACAGTAGTTTCAGGTAAACCCAATGCACGGCCTGCATATCGTTGGCTTCGACCGTCCTCTACTAGAGCAACAACACGGGTTGCTCGACCATCAAAACCAGTTTTTAGATTAAAATAAAAAAACAAAACCTTTTGGTACATTGTTAGAGATGAGTTACACAAGAAATCACGCTAGCCACTGCAGAATATCATAAAAAATTAAATAACGTTAACAAAGTCCCTTATTGGTTATTATTTTTATTAAAGAATGAACTTTTTATCGTGCTCTTATTTTTTTAATAACTTTTATAACGAAATTTTCTTAGTTTATAATTTTTTTTTGGAGCCGTTTATATTATTAGTACCTCTTATTTGTATTATTACATGTTTGTATGTACTAAAGCGTATGTATACGATTAGTATAATATAATATTTTCCTGCTTTTTACGGTGTAATACACAGGTGGTCTAAAAAGTTTCCGACCTCAATATGAAGATGATAATAAAATAAATAAAAGCTAAAATATAAGCTTTGTTAGGTCGGAAACTTTTCAGACCACTCTCATAAGTGGACCTCAAAGTTTGCGATTAAGCCTAAGGGTTTTGATACAGCAACCCTGCAATAACTTCACTGCCCTGGCTGTTACGTCCCTTCCCTTGCATTAGTGGGATCTGGCGCATGTTATCCATTAATGCAACTGTATTAGTTTACCTTGCTGCAATACATGCATGCATACAACATATAGACAGCCAAAGTAAGACCTCCCCCTTTTAGGTTTAGAGTTCATTATGCAATTTTCATCGTCAGCCTCCACTGGCTCGAATCCGTTGTCGCGGCTTGCGGAGGAGCGTGGGGGACTTCACAAGACTCCGCTTCCTCTTTCTCACGCGAAGGAGGTGACAACCATGTGGATTTGTGAGACCTCTGGGCTGTTTGTAAATACTGTATGAATGAGCGAGTAAATGAAAAATTGTAAATATGGTATGGATGAGATCATTTATCACCATTACTTATTGCCCAATAAGGCAGAATGTAATTTTAGTACAATAAACAAGTTTCAATGATTTCTATATCTCTATGAAGCCTATGCCCTCATACAAAGCTGAAGATAGACCAGAGAGTCATTACTTTTAAAGAAACCAAAGTCATTTTTTTAAGTCACAGCTACCCTTATTGACTTTTGCTATTATGGCTATTCAAGGGATAGTAGTGTGGTTCATTTAAAAATTGGTGGTTTAAAAAAAAGTTGTTCATTGTCACTGTAATCAACCCTAACCAGGAAGATCTCTCCCTCTCAGAAAACATCTTTATGGTATTCGAACCAGAGAATCGAACCCTTGTATTAAACAGTAATCAGGTAGATTAATGCCACTCACACTTAACTTTTTTTAATTTAATTTTTTTCCTCATCATTCCCGTATCAATATTCTGTAATATTTTTTAATTACAAGATGATTGAAAGAAGACTTTTTATATACAATATTTTTTTTTCCAAGGATATATGAATGGCTTGTCGTGATTCGTCTCGGGTTTGATATTTTTACATAATTTATGAGTTAAAAAAAAACAAAACGTTCTGATTACAATTGAGGGCATAAAGAATAACGATGTTGAATATGGGGGGGCACTTAACCCCCTCCCCAACTATGACCCCTCCGATATACGCACCGTGCTAAACAATACCAAATTAACTAACGCAAAAAAAACAACTCGAAAAAAAAAAAATCACTGCTAGAACCACCTCTAACCGGAGAAGAACAAAAAAACAAACGACAAACAGCAGACAACAGCTGGTTTCTACAGATGCCTACATGATTAGCTAATGAATGAGAGGAGGCTGAGACAAAAAAAAACGGGAACAGAAAAGGGAAAGCGGGGGAAAAAAATCAGGGCTTTGACATTATATGCGAGGGACTATTGTCTTGTGCCCTTGCGCTGCTTAGCATATGCTGATGAGGGGCCTATATGCACCGTTAGGCCCTACGATATAGAATACAACAGCTATTAATTATACCTATAATAACAGTCAGTGTGGATCTAGGATCCATCTTTGTCAGTATAGCAAAGGGCATTTATTCTTTAACGCTCATTTGGACTTTTTTTTTTTGATATAATAACTATTGACTTACTAAGTTCTGCTGGAAACAATTTGGACACGCTAAGGAGACTGAAATCAATAAAGATTCTTCGATCAAAAGCACTTACTAACAGTGCACCATGGAATCAAAGACTTGGAAAGTCATGGAATACAACGGACCCGCATGAAATTCCTGACAGCATATAACTTGATAAATAAAAGCCAACAAAAACATAAAAAAATTAAGTTGTATTACAATAGACTCCGCTTCCTCTTTCGCACACAAGGGAGGTGACAACCACGTGGACTTGTGAGGCCTCTGGGCTGTTTGTAAATACTGTACGAATGTGCGAGTCAATGAAAATTGTAAATATGGTATGAACGAGAACATTTATCACAATTACTTATTGCCCAATAAATTTGTGATTTTAGCACAATAAAGAAGTTTCAATTAAATCAATCGTATTACAATAAAAAAATTATCATGGTGTCAACAAGAGTGTTGCCATGAGAACGGCAGCAATTCTCCAACACATGGACCCGCGGCTTGCGGTCAGCTGTTGGTAAGCCCGCGCATTTCCAGCGGTCTCCCGCCAAATATCTACCATCTCCCGCTACCCGCGAAGTACCGACAAGGGCCTTTGCCTACACTATATGAAAGCGAAACATAGTTAATTAATAATAATTGCTTTAAATAATTAATAAAGCCAAATAAAAAAATAATAATTATTTTTCAGTCAGACTAGCTGCTTGTCATTCAATTTGGAAAATATTCGGTTTTTTTACTGTTGTTGCTTGGATTCATCGGATATTTAGTTGCTGACAACATGAAAAACTCAAAAAATCTCTTTCTAATTGTTGTAAAATAACTATAAAAATTAAATAATTAGAGAAATCACTGTTGTAAAACCGAAATAAAAAAATTATCGTATAGGCCCCCCCTTGTGTTGTTTGACATGCCCTGAAACAAAACCATAAAATCTTCGGTTTCTAGGATTTTGTGTTTTATCATAACCAAATTAAATTCATTAATATCTCGTACAATGCAAGCAATTTGTAAACTGGTTCCACTTGACAGGACATATATTAATTAATGTTTAAGGAAAATAATTGATGTTTTTCTATTACGTTGAGTAAGGTATTAAATCTAAAATCTAATTTTGATGTGATTAATAATAACTAATATATTTTGTAGCTGAATTGAGCTATAAGGACGTGAAACCATTCAAACTGGCCTCAAAAGTGTATTGGTGGACAATCGAGTTTCATGTCGAGGTAAAATAATATTTTTCATTTATGGTGAGAAGTTGAAAATACAATTGATGATATTGACATTAGGAAGACATGACAAATAAACTCAACAAGTGGCATTAGTTACATTGGATCAATTGGAAAACATATTCTTCTAACAGTTTGACTAGGGCATCGAATAAAACATATATCTATGTTTAAATATAAAAATAATATAATAAAATATAAATATAATAAAACACATATCATCTATGTCATAATGAATAATGAGTATTTATAACTATAATTAAGCCATTAAAACACTCTTTAGGTATTTAAAACACTCAGGGGGTATTTCTGTTAGATGATTATTATTATTATAATTTTTTGCAAGGTAGTTTTATTTTATAGCCTAATAAAAGAGAGGAAATAAAAAAATAGCCATCTTGTAAAAACATTGGTAGCAGCTTTAATCATTAAGTTATTAGTAATAATAAGTGATTAGAAATTGATCGAGGAATTAGAATCGATTAGAATTAGAATCGGGTGATTAGAATCGATAAACGGACGTCATAAACAAAAGAAGATGTTTTGTCATCGCTTTAGTCTATTATTCATATACTCACAAAAAGTTGTATTGGTTTTCAAAAGAAAATCCTGTATTGTCAGATTTAATTTTATATTAAAAACAAATTAACTGCAACATTCTAAAGAGGGAACATCCTTCACCCTAGTTACTCAATTCAGTAACCTTACTTCTTCATACAAGTAGTTACCCGTTAATCCCCACTTGGCCGAATAAACCCAAACCGTAAAAGGCTTCTCGATAATCACAATGCAAAAAAAAAAAAATGTTTTCCAAAAATATTAAAACTACGAAAAATAATTATTTGGTATCGAAAAAACTTTTCTATAACTCTTAGTAATGTACAAAATGAGCGATGTCGTGTTGAAAATACGTAATAATGTTGGTAATTGCAACAATGAAATGTAATTACAAATGACATTAAAATTACATAATAATCAGCTTTATTATGACAAAATTACAATATGCCTTATTGGGCAATAAGTAATGGTGATAAATGATCTCATCCATACCATATTTACAATTTTTCATTCACTCGCTCATTCATACAGTATTTACAAACAGCCCAGAGGTCTCCCGAATCCACATGGTTGTCACCTCCCTCGCATGCGAAACAGGAAGCGGAGTCTTGGGAAGCCCCCACGCTCCTCCGCCAGCCGCGTCACCGGATACGAGCCAGCGGAGGCTGACCAAGAGCGCGAGAGCCACAGACGCTCAGGGCATCATTAGAGAAACTGAACATTGCCAGGACTCCCACTGTCACGTATTTATAGTAGGCCACGAAGCCACTGCCGTTTTGTCATTAAAAGTGTTAACAAAAACTTTCATTACGATAGACATCAATAAAATCTTACAATTACACAGTTATTTTTTATTTTATAGATGAAAATCGTTGGCATACTCTGTGATTTGGGAACGTTACTACATCAATGAATGACCTCTGTTCGATTTTCTATATTAAAAAAATGTTATCGAACTCCAAGCAATTAAAAAAAAAATATATAAAACACTAAAGAAATGGCTCCTCATAATAGGAATGTAATTTATTGCTTTTATTACAAATTAAATGTTGTACAAGTTTTAGAAAATGTCATAAAATTATTGAGGTTGGCAAGAAAGTAATTTTTGTTTTTTAGAATGAAATAAAACTAAATTTAAGAATAAAACTTAGCAACCTAAAGGTATCGACTACCGAATCTCAAAAGAAAAAAAATTCCAACGTTGACAAAAGATAACGAAACAAACATAACGCTGTCTAACTTTGCAAACCGAAATCACTTTCTTGCCAATCCAATAGTTAGCGTTTTTGTCGATAAAGGTAAGGTCAATCGTTAATAGGGCCGTGAGAATGGCGTGACAAAGACAAAAAAAAAAGGAATAAGAGTGTGTGGAAAAGGAAACGGACAATTGGTCTGTTAAATTGGATCAGTAACGGAAGTATTGACTACCTTACAGACTTGACAATAACAGAAACACAACAATAAGAAATTTTTGTTGAGAAGAAATTGAAAAGAAATTTTTTTCAGTAGTGTTTTCCTCATTTTGTAAACCGAAGGTGACCCCCATCACCTAGTCCAATCTATTGATTTGTGATTTTAACTTTAAAAAGATAACTGATTTTGTATTTTCTATCCTCTTTACAATGCATATGTTATGCAGACAAAGGAGTCATAAATCACCAATTTTTAATATTGTTATTGTTTAAAAATTATTATAGTTTATTAAACATATTTTTTTTATTTTACTAAATATATTTATTAGTAAAAAAATTCAGTAGTTAAACTTATGGTTTTACGAGTATGTGAACCTGGCACTACTTTTACAACGTACTTTGGACATTTAGAATGTTAACAAGTCTAATTATTTTCCTTGGACGGGATAGCTTGACATTTAAAATAATAAATTAATTTTATTACGAACATAATAAATTAATTTTATTACGAACATAATAAATCAGTCAAAAATAAGTTTATATGTATTGTCGCTGTGCTATTTGTCTATTATTACAGTAGTAATTATACTAATTATTCTTGGGCTAGTTATGACAACAATAACTGTATAATTGAGTATATATATTTATTATATGGATTTTCTTCTCGCGAATGTTGGCACAATATCCTCAGTCAATGCTTGGATCCATCATTGCTTCTTCCAAGACGAAGTAGAGACCATCAGGTTAGGGTGAGAATTGCATCGCCGTGGATGTAACTATTATCAAGCAACGAGGAATTAAAATTTACAAACAAAATGGGTTATAATTTAGAAATATTTACACCGAATCTTTAGTTTAAAAATATTTTTCACATTATAATTAATAATTTCGTTTATACACTAAATTTATTTCATAGTCTGTATAGTAATCAGTATTAAAGTTTACTATCGATGTGAACCGTCCTTTAGTTTCTAAGAGAAAAGTGTAAGGTTAAACATGGTAAGTACAGGAGGGCTGTGCTGCCGCTGGAATACCTCTTCCAGGACACTCGTCTCTCCTATTCACATATAACTTATTTAATTTGTCCTTTTTTTCCTACTTTATAAACGTTAAATTTCTCAAGGAGGTAAATATCCTCAGAAGTTTTTGCGCACGCTTTATTTATTATATTTTTTTAAATAAAGAGATTATACTCAAATTGAAGTAAATAATAATAATAAAAAACAAAAATTACAACACATATTATATTTTGACAAAACAAATTAAGCATGTTACACATTAATAATTTTTGGATGGTGCTTCTCTTTTTTTGGAAATGTACATTTTTATATTTGTCACCAGGATGTAAAGCCCTTCAAATTGAAGAGAGAAAATTGTTGTGGATATGAAAAAGTTTATATTACCATCATGTTAATGTTTGAATATCACTGTATGACGTTTGTCATACTCAATGCTTCGTGTCATCAAGCTTTAATTAACAAATTCGTTATTTGTGAAGGTGAAATGAAATATTATTTGTTTGGTTCTCTCTTGACGGCGAATGAAGGCCTGTAACATGACTCCAATGTTCAATAAATGAACGCTATAGAGGATATCCGATTTTATGTCGTTTTTGATTAAACAAAAAGAAATTAATATGACGTATAATTTTTTTATTTTTACAAGAAAAAAAAAATGAAATGATGAAACGATTGGTTTTCCAAGAGGAAAATTTCGTGAGAGAAAAAAAAGGAGTTAATTTTATTACATTTCCCGAATCAAAAATCGATAATTTAAAATGAAAATATCCCAATGTAATGACATTGACATTGACAATGAACTTCTGGGGAAAAAAATATTAGCCTTTATGACCAAATAACTAATGAGTTATTCGGCTATTTATTTTTATATAAATTATATTAATTCAAAACTTCCCAGTATTATTATAGTCAGCTTGTTGATTTGATTTTATCTATATTTTTTTGTAACAATTATTTAAAATATCAGTGGAGACAAACGCACATGTAATATAAATTAATTCCTCATTGATTTGTAATTAAAATATTTCCGTAAAGTTTTTATGTTTTTTTCCATAGCCTCTTTAAATTTACAGATAATTATATACAATTCTAGATCCTCAGGCGAATCTATTTACAAATTATTTTTGTATTTCCTGTAACGTCTCTTACATTATATACACGTTTCTTTATTTTTTTTTTTCTAAGCTCTCTAGTTAGAAATTAAGGATGAGGGAAAAATATAGAATATTTAGGTTAATCGGATCCTTATACTAGGAGTACCTGCTTGAAGGTGGTGTGAGAGGATTAAGGGGTGTGGGAAGCCTCGGTGGAGGTTGGTTGTTTCGGTACAGTGGTGAGAGTCCACTGGTGGCTGGGCCTAGAGTCTCTCTAGGCATGTAGTGTATTCTTATTTAGTCTGATTTCAGTGATGGGTGCCCGTTAGAGACTTGTTGTTGGTGGGCCTAGTGCCGTGATGTCCACCACTTCCTCTGCTTTACTCGATCTTGTGAGTTGCCATCTTGCCGGTAGTGGTGGTGGTGTCATGTCTTTGAATAGAGGGTTTAGACTGTGTTTCGTCGAATCGAAGAACTTGATGTGTCTTCTTTTGATGACGTCCGTGATGGTGGGGAGCTCAAACTTTTAGTGCATGTCGGAACCCTTCATTTCACGAAAAGGTGCCAGGTATGCCTGAGTGCCGCTCGCAGGATCTTGTTCTGGAAGCTCTGGAGTCGAGTTATGGTGCTGGAATCTAAAGAGTGGTGTCCCAAACAGTAGAGCTGGCCTCAGGACGCTCTTGTATATCAAGAGTTTCAGTCGAAGGGATATGGCCTGGCTTGTGATGAGATGCTGGAGAGAGTAGTAAGTTCTGCGTACTCGTTTCAATTTCTTCTGCAAATGTGTGCCGAACGTCATGTGTTTTATTTTATACAAATTATATAATGGAATAAACAAGTATAATGATATACATTATACGTGACTGGACTGAACTGACTAATAAAGGTGATGGGGCTCACCTTTTTGATCAAACTTAAAACTAACCTACATACTAATTCTTAACCTAATTTTTCCCCGAATGATAAAAAACATCACTAAACTTTACTCTTAACTGTCAATATATACTCATTGGGGAACATATACAAAAATTGCTATCTAAAAATAGCTTTTAGGGTTTAGCTGGTTTATTTCAAAATTTGAGAGGTTGTGAGACCTCCATTGTTTGCCCGTCGAACGTCAAATTTTGTTTTATTTTACAAATTTTCGCTTGTATAATTATATTGAGTAATTTCAAATTTTAATCCTAAAAAGGCGAAACATTGACTGTTCAATGATGAATTGTCAATAAAATAAGAGATCTAAGTAGGAATACCTTGGAAAATGAAAAATATATTTGACTCCATGAAGCGTATTTAATAAATGAAATTAAACAGGCAGTAAAAAAGTAAATTGAATCTTATTAAATCTTTCGTAGTCCTGGTTACTAACTTGTAGCATTTTCCTTCACAGCGGAATAAATCTTTTTCGCTAGTGCATCAATTTGTCCCGAGGAAGTAGAAACCTTCGGTCAAACATTAGTCCACTGGCGGGAGAAGAGAGGGGAGGATTAAGATGCAAAAGTGAATTGCTGACTCACAAGACTCAATCGAATTAAAAAAACTTTGGCGGGAATCCGTGGTGGTTTGGCGGGCGCGGGCCCAAGGAGTTCCCGGGTGCACCGCTAGATGCCGCCACTCGGTGCACTGCTCCCTCATCTCTTCAACAATATCCTTATTCTATTGTACAGCTTCCTCTTATTTAAATAATAAACTCCAAATTAACATTCATCTGCTTTTATTTTTATCGTTATTATTTATTAATAAGTACTCAATCAGTAAAATTAATAAAACGATAGCATGGATTATAATTAAAAATCGACATTAGGCAAACTTAATTAATTGTTCCATCCCAGTAATATTAATAATTATTAATAAAGAAAAACGCTACTGGTAGAGTTGGGATTTGATAATTAGGATAAGAATTAGTATGTAAGTTAGTTTTAAGGTTGATCAAAAAGGTGAGCCCCATCACCTTATTAGTCAGTTTAGTCCAGTCACGTATAATGTATATCATTATACTTGTTTATTCATTATATAATTTCTATAAAATAACAAAACCTTTATATAATGTAGTGATGCTACAGGAAATACAAAATAATTTGTGAATAGATTCGCCTGAGGATCTATAATTATATATAATTATCTGTAAATTTAAAGGGGCTATGAAGAAAAAAAAAAAAAAAAAATGGGATTTGATTAGTATGTAAGTTAGTTTTAAGTTTGATCAAAAAGGTGAGCCCCATCACCAGTAAGTTTATATAATTATATAATTTTTAGAAAATAACAAAACCTGTGTATAATGTAGCGATGCTACAGGAAATACAAAAATAATTTGTAAATAGATTCGCCTGAGGATCTATAATTGTATATAATTATCTTTAATTTAAAGGGGCTATGAGGGGGGGGGGGTTTCAACCCAGAACTCGTGCACATTAGCTCAGTTGGGGAGGTCTCTGGTTCGACTCCTGATCATGCCAGAATATTTTTTTTAAGCTAATAATTATGAAAATTGACATTTTACCTTCGTATAATTGTTCTTAACAAGTTCAGTGCTACAAGACAACTTACCTATTTTTGCGGAATACGTTTAAATGATTTTTCTGATCTGAAAACATACTATTTATGTTCCACATCTTACTATTTTTTAAACATAGCTTTTACACAAGCATAATTGAGTGGTGATCTAAACATTTGAATACAATCGTGCCCTGTTTCTTCTCTTATTGTGTACATATTACTGTTTATTATGTTACTAATAGATGGACATTTGATATTTATAATTGTGTATTATGTAGACATAAGGTGAATTATTTATAAATGTGTATTCATTGAGATTTGTTAGTCTGGATGCAATATAATAATCATAAATGTTTTGATTGAAATTATCATTCATTATAATTTAGTCTTTATCACTGTTAATAAAAAATATGTGGAATTAATTGTCTTTATGGACAATATTATTATTTAGCGGTTTGACTAAACCATATTACAATAAATATGGACAGTATGGACCTAGTGTTTACGGATAAATCACGTATATCGAAATTTCTTTTATAAATTACCAACTATTTAGCATGGCTGCTTACGCACGGGAAGCGAAAGGCTTTTAAGTCGAGTATTTCGTATCTAACCTGCTTCTTTCTCACACGTCTTCCGAATGACAGCCAAACTATCAAGTTCAGATTTAACTAGTAATAGTCAACAACAACTTTATTATGATAAAATTACAATCTGCCTCATTGGGCAATAAGTAATTGTGATAAATGCTTTCATCCATACCATATTTACAATTTTCATTCTCTCGTTCATTCATACAGTATTTACAAACAGCCCAGAGGCCTCCCAAGTCCACATGGTTGTCACCTCGCTCGCATGCGAAAGAGGAAGTCTTGGGAAGTCCCCCACCCTCCTCCGTCAGCCGCGTCACTAGATAACAGCCAGCGGAGGTTGAGAAAAGCGCGAGAGCCACAGACGCTCAGGACATGATTGGAGAAGCTGGTCATTGCCAGGACTCCCACTGTTACGCATTTATAGCAGGTCACGAGGCCATTGCCGTTTCAGTCTCCGAGGAGGATTATAGGGATGAGTGGAGCAGTGCAATGACTGTGCTAGGGGATTAGGGGTGGTTGGATAGGTAACTATGGAATTTCATGAACTTGGAAGGGATGAGTTCGAGAATGTAAGGTATATTAAGATCGTTATGAAGGGTTTCGATGCTGAAGCAATAAGGGGCATTGACTATTGTTCTTCTAGGACTGGAGGATTGGATGCGCTTGATGTTCGACTTTTTTGCTGTCCCCCATAGCTCTATTCTGTATGTTCATATTGGCTTAAGTATAACTTTGTAGATTAGTAATTTGTTTTCTATTGAGAGATGGGATGTCCTTTGAAGTAGTCTGTACAGTTGTCCAAAGCGTCTGTTTAGTTCTTGTCTTTTTAGCGGTTGAGGCTCACAAAGAGACATGGTGTTGAATGTTTAAAAGAACGCACGCGACAGAATTGGTTTAAAAAATTTCTTTCTGGAGATTTATCACTGAAAGATGACCAACGTTCTGGTCGACCTTCTGAAGTTGATGATGGGAAAATGAAAGCCATAATTGAATCGAATCGTCATTTACCTGTGCGAGAGATTGCAAAACAGTTAAATGTATCACACACAACTATTGAAAATCATATAAGACGTCTTGGACTTGTTAAGAAGCTCGATATTTGGGTTCCGCCACGGCCATGCGAGGCCTCGCACATCTTTAGCAACACGTACGAAACTATTGGAGCTTGGTTGGGAAGTGATGTCGCATCCCCCATACAGCCCCGACCTTGCACCATCGGATTATCATTTATTTCGAAGTTAACAAAACTTCTTAAATGGTAAAAATTTCAGTAATAGCGATGATCTCAAATCGCACTTGGTTGAGTTTTTTGCTGATAAGGACCAGAAGTTCTACGAGCGCGGGATCATGATGTTACCAGAAAGATGGCACAAGGTCATCGAACAGAATAGAAGATATTTGACTGATTAAAGTTCATTAAAGTTAGGAAAAATTGAGTTTTATTTCACACTAAAAACCGAAATTACTTTCTTGCCAACCTCAATTTAATCCATTTTGGTTTCCTTGGCAGTATATATTAATTAATAATTTTCATGGAGTCAATTATTAAAGCGGGTTTCGTTTAGAACCCATAACCTGAAAATGTTTCACACAAGGAAATTTTTCGAAGTATGTTTCTTTGTGAATAGGTAATTTTTATTTTTAGTGCTCGTTTACAAGTAATCGATGAACCATTGACTCTTCATTATTTTTAATAAGGTAGCTTTTTTTTTAAGATATAAAAAAATGGTAAAGTTTATTAACTAATTAATGGATATTACAAAATAATACATTTGTCTTTAGTTATGACAGGGGTATAAAATAAAATACCTTAAGATTTTTTTTCAAACTAAAATTACTGTGATTGAAACTGTCGTCTCGTTGACAACAATAACTCAAGCGATGTTTTTCTCTTTTTTTTTTAGATACATAATTAGTGCCTTAGTTCCATTTGATGGCGCGATAGTGCTGGAATCAAAATAATCTCATAAATCAATTAATAAATAAGTAATACAATTTTTTTTTTTTTTTTTTTTTTTTTCTAAACCCCATGAAGTTATACAATGAAAATATTAAAAGAAACTTTGCAAATTTCTCCTCATCCTGCTATGCACAGATGTATTTGAAGGAGTTCGTGTTACTCAACAATACAGATTGTGGTTAATAGGAAAATGATATGAATACAAATCTAGGTGATGGGGCTCACCTCAAGTTTAAAAATGGGAGAAAAAACTTACAAACTGAAAACTATACCTAGAACCTAAAACTAAAGAAACTAAACTTTATCACCAAGATCTCTGTAATACAAAAATATTATATTGTATTGATTATGGGATTTTGTTGACTGTCATTACGAAATTGTTTGTCGTAATTGTAGCGAAACGTTTTTGTAATTTATAACCAATTATATCGATGTAGCCTGGTTATATGGATATGTAGATGAAAAAACAAGATTACATATAAAAAACTAGAAAAGCTTTGAATTAGTTTACGCCGCTGAGAAAACATTAAGCATTCACCAATTTTAACTAACATTTTGATTTTAGATAACATATAAAGATGAACTGGAGTGAAATTAAATTTTTGAATAAATAATTTTAATAAAAAATTAAACCCTAAGGAAGAGCTAGTGAGGGGATTATTATGCTAATAAAAATCAAAATGATATCAATTTAAATTGCCAAATTAAACCCACTATCGATTAGAAGTTCATTTTAGTTTACATTGAAGTTATCAGAATGTATTCTTTATTGAATTTTCTATAAATGAAGGGTTAAAATATATTTTCAAAGCCTCATCTTTAAACCGAACCATACAACAGAACTATTGTTGGAACAAAAAGAAATATTCGACTTATAATCTTTGAATAGGAAAAGACTAATTTGGACTGTTGGATATTGTTGTGCCATTTGACAACATTTCTTCTTCTCTGTCTACCAGTTTGACATTAATTCATACCATTTTAAAAAATAAGTTGAAAAAAAACAATTCAATCTAATTAAAAAATTGAGCTAAACTCACTGGGGACCAAGATAAGACTTTCTAAAATACACGCGTTTTTTTTTTTAACTTTGTTCAGAAGCACAAATGAGAATATTTCATGCTTTGGTCACTGAGACGTGTACACATGTATCCGCTGTAATCTCTTTTTTACTGCTGGAAAAAACTTACGAAACCTATATAATAAAATACAAATAAACTAATAACAATGCTAAATAAAATTAAGTAAGTGGATATAATTAAATTTAATTCAAACAGCAAATGACCAAAATAGATATCTAGATCAAGAAATTAATAAATCCTTAACAAATGTGTGTAATTAAGTATGTAAATATGTGTTTTTGTTTGGTAGTTTCTTTGTCATTATTTAAAACTACTGACGGAGGAGCGTTAATATACATTCTTGAACTCATCCCTTCCAAGTTTATAAAATTCCATAGTAACCTATCCAACCACCCTAATCCCCTAGCACAGTCATTGCACTGCACCACTCATCCCTATAATCCACCCCGGAGACTAAAATGGCAGTGGCCTAAGACCTGCTACAAATGCGTAACAGTGGGAGTCCAGGCAATGGCCAGCTTCTCCAATCATGTCCTTAGCGTATGTGGCTCTCGCGCTCTTCGTCAGCCTACACTGGCTAGTATCCGGTGATGTGGCTGACGGAGGAGCGTGGGGGACTTCCCAAGGCTCCGCTCCGTCTTTCGCAGGGAGGTGACAACCATGATCATTTGGGAGGTCTCTGTGCTGTTTGTAAATACTGTATGAATGAGCGAGTGAGTGATGGATTGTAAATATGGTATGAATGAGATCATTAATGACAATTACTTATAGCCCAATAAGGCAGATTGTAATTGTATCATAATAAAGTTGTCGTTATTATCAATTTAAAACTTGATCGTTTAGTTATTGTAAATATATGTTTTAAGAGACATAATAGTGGGCTCTCTCTAAGAAACAGCTGTGAAAGGTAGTATAATACCTATTTACTATATATATTGAACATGGTGTCACACCCACAAACAACAAACGTCTGTTTGCCAGCTACAACACACAGAGAAGTGGTGGGGTTCAAAGCCTGTCGGAGGCAGCCAATGATGGCTAATTTGTATCAGTTAGAGAAGGCACATGGGATAAATATCCTATCAGCGCCCCCCTCCCAACACAAAACTAAAGCTTTATTGGGTTTGAGCCAACTTCCTCTTCCGGTGACGTCACCTGCTGATTTGTCGAATAAATCGATTAGTGGAAGGCTCTTTGTCATCGATACTTGTAGGACAGGGCTTCCCTGTATCCCGAGCGCTTAAGCGATCCTTTGCAGACCTAACGGGGTTAGTGGCTGCTTCAATGCCACAAGGGAGCAAGCTGAGAGATGATTTCCTTACTTATGTCACATCATCGACAACTTCACATATACTATTGAGGTTGGCAAGAAAGTAATTTTTTTTTTTTTTTTTTTTTTCTCTAAACCCCTTGAATTTATACGATGAAAAATATGAATAAGATACTTTGCAATTTTCTCCTCATTCTGCTATGCGCAGATGCATTTGAAGGAGGTCAGGTTACTCAACAATACAGGTTGTGGTTAAAATACAATAACGTGAAAACAAATCTAAGGTGATGGGGCTCACCTTCAACAATGAACTTTAATCAGTCAAATATCTTATATTCTGCTCGATATCCTTTTACCAGGAAGATTCCTGTTAGCTTCATGATCCCGCGCTCGTAGAACTTATGGTCCTTATCAGCAAAAAACTCAACCAACTGCGATTTGAGGTCATCGTTATTACTGAAATTTTTACCATTTAAGAAGTTTTGTAAACTTCAAAATAAATGATAATCCGATGGTGCAAGGTTGGGGCTGTATGGGGGATGCGACATCACTTCCCAACCAAGCTCCAATAGTTTCGTACGTGTTGCTAAAGATGTGTGAGGCCTCGCATTGTCGTGGTGGAACCCACTTCTTAACAAGTCCAAGACGTCTTATATGATTTTCAATTGTTGTGTGTGATACATTTAACTGTTTTGCAATCTCTCGCACAGTTATATGACGATTCGATTCAATTATGGCTTTCATTTTGTCATCATCAACTTCAGAAGGCCAACCAGAACTTTGGTCATCTTTCAGTGAAAAATCTCCAGAACGAAATTTTTTAAACCAAATCTGACACGTGCGTTCAGTTAAACAATCATTATAAACTTCACATATCTCTTTGTGAGCCTCAGCCGCTCTCTTGCCTTTATGAAAATAAAAAAGTAAAATGTGTCGAAAATGATTATTTTTCCACTCCATGATAAAACTGACAGTTGTAAACAAAATTACACGGAAATTCTTTCTGTAGCAACCTAAAGAAAAAAATTCTAACATTGGCAAAATAATAAGGAAACAAACATAACGCTACCTACTGGTGCGAACCGAAATCACTTTCTTGCCAGCCCAATATATATAAAGTGTATATGTACAGTAGAATTCACATAGTACAATATACAAGGATCGCCCTAGTCCCCGTATCATGTAATTGTATTCGGATTCAACGATAGTCTTCTATTGTTCTTTCATTTCCCTACATTCTGAAATTTCCCCATCCTTTTCTATTTTCTATGTAAATTCAATGACAAGCGAACCTAGTTTTCTCTTTGCTAATATTTTTCCTGTTTAAGAAACATATAGGTTTTCGTTAAAAATACATAGACTATTCCTTGAATAACCGGAAAAGACTCGCCCTTTAGGAGATGATGTTGCTAATAAAGTATAGGATATCGACCCTGCCCACCATTTGCAAATTAAAGAACACAAATTACAATAAACTCATTCATTAAATTTAGCAGAAAAAAATCGCTAAGAATGGATTAATGAATTACAATAAAATATTATTCAAAGGTATCTAGTTATATTCTTGCAGCAATTTTATTATTATTATTTAATAAAAATTTATTTTTTTTATCGATAGACCAATTTTTAATTTTTAATTACAATTATTAACTATTGATTTATTTTCCTAAGTAGTATTTTTATTTTTTCAACTTCTAAAGGCAATTATAGATCCGCCTGAGGATCTATAATTATATATAATTATCGGTAAATTTAAAGGGGCTATGAAAGAAAAAAAAAAGACAATTATACTCTTCATTACAGACTTAATTATTGTTTTTATTTTTAACACCACCCTATATCAAACACGGATTGAGGTAAAATAATCAACTCAATTTAGTCCGGCAGTATAAATGGTCCAATTAATCCTCAACATATGATACATGCTAATTATCAAGATCCCAAGATCTTCGTAGTCAATGTGATACAAAATTGAGTTCGAAAGTTTTTCGGGAGATCGGCTTAGTAAAATACATTTTTATTATTAAGATTTTACATGACATTTGTTTGAATTTTAGTTCTGAGGAAGCCTTAATAGGCGAAACGTTGACTGGCGATGTATTAATAAATAAATGATTTTTGGAGCGTCTCAAAAGCTTTTTTGAAAAATGTTCATACCGTGTACATTTTAAACTATGGGTGCCTGTTTTTTGGACTGTTTGCTCTATAGAATATTATTAATTAGTGATCCTACAGTACATTTCATGAAATGGTTTTTGTATTTAGTTTCATTGGAGCATCAAACGAAGACACTACGTGCAATAAACAACGGAGCTCAGTAGACTACAATTACAAGTAGTCTAGCTAGAAGATAAGCTACATTTTAAGCAACAATTCATACTCGACGAAGCCATGCATGGGAATTTCGAAATAATACCCCGAAGATAAAAAAATTTTAAGCGCCCCATAAAAAAATTATGAAGGAACTTCAATCAATTACCTAGTAATTAATACAATACAATAATATCTATGTATTCATTTAACGGTTGCGCTCATTACAAAACTTAAATATGTTTTTTTTTTTGTACCCCTATTTGGTTTAGGGACATTTAAGTTTGAAGGTTAATTGGCACACCGGCTCCATAAGTATATTATTACGTGCCCTTGAAAAAAATTATTATTAGATTTTTAATTTGAATAGAGTTAATGAATACTAATACAGACACTGTCTCTTGTAAATAAATAAATAAATTAATAATGTCTACGTTAGTAAAATATATTATATTTGCAGTAATATTTGGAATAAAAAAACCCTTTAAATTTGAATTTTTTTTATTAAAGACTATCTTTTTCTAACTCTGCAAGTGGTTCAAAATGTAATCTTCTAAAAGGCTCTGAATGAGTCAGATTATAATTTGTCTTTTTGGATTTCTCGTTTGGCGAGGCACAGTATAGTTTTAAGCAAAATAAGTGGAGAATCAGCAAATGACTGATACATTTTTATTTAATTACTTACATATGTATTTATTATAATTATAATTACATAGTTTCTCGTAAATCCCGATATGAATGAAGTTGAATTATAATCTGATCGTTGAAGGTTGTATTTAAAAAGAAACAGTGGACTAATTGATGTAACCTTTTTTTTTATTGTTTCGAGTGAATTGTCTACTTCTTTATGACTGGAATAAAATCCGAAGAAAGTGAGTAAAAAGGCAAAAAACACCAAAAATAAACTTAAATAAATAACGTAATGTCCACTGAAATGTATTGATTCGGGTCGCAAAAAGTAATAATTTTTTGTAATATTAGTCTATTAAAGCCATGTAATCCTGATGTGGAATGATTAATTTGATATCACAAACATGATATGATAGACATTTTTTAATTATTTAATTACAACTATTAACTATTGATTAACTTTCCTAAGTAGTATTTTTATTTTTAACACCACTCTATACGGATTGAGTTAAAATCATCAACTCAATTTAGTCCGGCAGTATTAATGGTCCAATTAATCCTCAACATATGATACATGCTAATTATCAAGATGGCAAGAGCTTTGTTTCGATACTGTAGTCAATATGATACAAAATTGAGTTCGAAAGTTTTTCGGGATATCGGCTTAGGTTGATAAAGTTTCTATCAAGTTTATCCTTTTTGTTTCTTAAACCTAAGCCAGGCAAATATTTATTATTTTTAATTCATTAATGAATGAACCTTACTGTTTTTATTGTATGTTTTTCATCTCTTGTGATTTAGTAGGTCTTTACATATTTTTCCTGCTACTAGAAAATGATTTGTAAATAGTTACTATGACAAAGCTATAACAACGGAAGGGTACCAGAACATATGTTTAAAATTTTAATTCTTAAACAATATGTTCTACTCGAGTAGAAAGGATATTGCATGCCTCTGACATGAACAGGGTCCAAGACACCTGTGCAGACATGATCTTCTCATTTTGAAAAAAACTTTCATAAATTAACGAAAGATCTTTGTATTGCAGTCTAATAGTTTCAAAGAATGAATCTGAGATGAGGAGGGTGGGGAGGGGGCCGAGAATTGGGTCAGTGGTTTAATTGGCCCCGAGGAGGGAGCCGCAAAAACTGGAGCTCAATATCTTTTTTGTTGTTGCAGGTGGGAGAGACCCGACAGCGTCTCCAGGTGCACCATCCCATCTTGCCTTATCTTACGTAGTCAGTGGGTTATTAACGAAGGGTGGGTAAGGGTTCAGTTCAACACCTTGCTTTGTAGGCAAATCATATCTAAATGAAAATATCTTTCAACAAAACCCACTGATGCAAGGGCTGTCTACACCTGACCTGCTAACATTCTGCATTACAGATCTTATAAATTAATAACAATAAGACATATTCAAATTTAGCTTCAACAATATGAGTGATTACTCACTACATGTCCTCTGCCTTCGTGTCATTTAAAGCACATTCGCTGTTTGTGAATCAGCAAATAATGTTTAAACAATTTTTTTTTTCACAACCCCTTACATTAACATTTTTTACAATTATATGATCACAATAGCATGAACAAATTGACAGAAGCTCCTCTTCCTGCATACTTAGATACATTTGGAGGAGAGTACAATTAGAAAACAAAATTTATTTTTAGAGTTAAAAATACAATATGAATAGACTGGACTAGGTGATGGGGCTCATCTTCGGTTTACAGTATGGGATCATACTTACCATCATCATACTTCTACAGGATCATACTTATCATCATCATACTTCTACAGGATTATTTAAACGAAAAATTAAAATAAATAAATTAAATTTAAAAAACTTTTATTCAACGAGTTCTTTCGACAACTCTACCGAGTCATCTTCAGGTTATAAAGACACCAAATGTAACATTGTCTTATAGCAGTAGTATTACAGTTAGTATCAACGTCTAAAAGAAAATTAAATATTCCTGGTATATAATTGCTCAATTTTGTATTTGTCCATTTAATTTCTGTAGTATGTTATAGCTATTTATTAATTATTATAGACGTTGATGCGCATCAGTAAAACTATTGCTAAGTTTGTGACGTTTGTAAGCGTGCAGATGACAAGGTTTCGACTAGTTGTCGAAATAAATAAAAGTATTTTAAATGCTGTTGTCAAGGACTTTAAAAAAAAAAAAAAATAATAATTTCATTTTTATGCACTAGAATGGAATCCCTGTTCACTTTATTTTAATTTTTGAATTAAATTAATCGTTATTGCCAATATAAAAAAAATAAAATGATTTTCATACAATTATTAAGTACTTTGAAAAAAGCCCTTGTTCAGTTCAGATAATTTATTTTGAATACATTCCTTCCTGGTATAATCAATTTTCGAGATAATTCATTTTCGAATAATTGGCCATAATTAAGGGCAGAATTGGACTGTCCAAGGGGGGGGGGCAAATTTTAATTATGGGAAATGAAATGGTCGACTGAATAAATGTACACTGTATGAGAATACTGTTTAATTTTGTACAATTGATTTTACAGTGAATATATTTGAAAAAAAAAATTATGTAATTTAACATAATTGTACACCTGAAAGTTAACCCTTTTTTTAAAAACATTTTTATCATACAATATTGTTATATTTACCTCAAACATTTCAGAATTATTTGAGGCGACTTGGTTTTTTACATATGACAGCCATCCTCAGGAAAGTGGAAAGAAGGTGGTTAAGAAAAATTATCGTTTAGGAAATTGAAATAAAACAACAACAACAGAAAATATATTTATTTTCATATAGTTTTCACCATTAAAGTCTGTAAAATTAAATACATAGCAGATAGAGCGTTATGAATAAAATAATTGAATAATAAGATGTAAAGTTGAACCTTAGTCTTTAGTACTGTATTTTATTATTAAACATCTTTATTGTGATAAAATTACAATCGGCCTTATTGGGCAATAAGTAATTGTCATAAATGTGCTCATTCATACCATATTTACAATTGTCATTCATACAGTATTTACAAACAGCCCAGAGACCTCCCAAATCCACAAGGTTGTCACCTCCCTCGCCTGCGAGGCTTGGGGAGTCCCCACGCTCCTCCATCACCCCGGATACGAGCCAGTGGAGGCTGACGAACAGCGCGAGAGCCACATACGCTCAGGGCATGATTGGAGAAACTGGCCATTCCCAGGACTGTTACGCATTTATAGCAGTTCACGAGGCTACTGCCGTTTTAGTCTCCAAGGAGGATCATAGGGATGAGTGGTGCAGTGCAATGACTGTGCTAGGGGATTAGGGTGGTTGGATAGGTTACTATGGAATTTTATGAACTTGGAAGGGATGAGTTCAAGAATGTAAGGTATATTAAGATCGTTATGAAGGGTTTTGTTTTTGACATAATAAGGGGCATTTACTATGGGATTGATTACGCTTGATGTTTTAGTACTGTAAAAAAATACATATACATATGTCACTATGATAATGGATCCAGATATTACAAAAAATGTTCATGAATGCTTGGTACTCTCAATAAGTTAAAAGAGAATGAGTTGCGTCCTTTCTGGGTGAAGGGCAAGGTACCCACTTGTTAGTGAGTGACTATACATAAAAACCAAAGTATTTTTTTCTTGTGGAGATGAATGGAAGACTGAAAGACTATGCAGATGAACCAGGTGCTCATCGACGGTCTAAACCTTTTTTTTTCATGCACCGCCTCAACACCTTTTAATTCCTGCGGACTTCCGGTCTGACTGGCTAAGCATGATCATCTGCTCTGTTGTATCCGATCTAACATATGCCTAAAACTACCTGACGCTGTAAAAAAAACTTCAGAAAGGGTTTGACATATGAAAGCTATCTGACTACACACAGTCATTATTTCAAATGGCCATGTATTCGCCTTCAGAAACGGCTGGGGTGAAAAAAGGGTTTCTCCTCTTTTTAGACGAGTAGCGTTTTTTCATTTCTTTTGTTCCGTTTTTTCTTAAAAGTATAACTTTACAGGAAATGGGATTTTTAAAACAATTATATTCTCCATTATCGTGTCAACTTGTTTGTTGTAATTAATTATACATTTTTTTTGTTGTCATGATTTTACAAAAATGGCTAAATGTTGCTGCACTACTAAAGAGCAGTGTGTAGTCAGTACAATGTGTACAAGGTAGCGAAAGGGCCAGCGGGGGCCGTACGTTATGCAGATGAGGGATAGTTGACAATGAGCGACAGACAAAGCCGGATCCTCCCTTGTTCCTGCTCCGATTCGAACAACCTCCCCTCGGAGTATGCACTGCCTACTGTGCTCTCAGGACTGACAAGACCTCTCTCTCCCTCGGCGGACAATTCTATAGCGAGTCTCTCTCATGTCGAAGGCACTGGGCTACAGAAGAAGGTCCTGCTGTTCGACTTCTTCACATTATTTATAGTCTTTTATGTTGATTTAACAAGATTGCGCATTGGTGGTTAGTAATTAAGTGACTGTTAGAGGCTTATATACAAAATAAAAGAAGTCATGCATACCACAGCCAACGAATCCCCGTGTTGCCAAAACTAGAACACATCAAATGAAAACTAATTTTTTGTAACTTTAAGTAATCATTGTATATTCAATTATCGCCTTGAGATTTTATGCTTCGAAGAGTTTTATAATGCTAAAAGTAGAAGGGGCTTGGGCAGAGCTGTATACCTGCCTCGTGACTTCATGGTCACTGGTGGTTCCCTGTTATCTTTAAGTAAGCAACCGCACCCTTTCAAGACCTCCCTACTTCCCAGAATCTTATCCTTTTCTTATAAATATATGTCTCAGCTTCAGCCCCAGACCCCACTCGTCCCTAGACCTTCCACCCAGTATGTAGTAACGTAACTCTTAATATTTGTATATACCAGTGTTTTGATTGTACTTCATAATAAAGCTTTCTTTCTTTTCTTTTAAAAGACTCTCCTCTACAATAATTATTTAACCGAAGTATATAATAAATTTATTTTTGTCAAACTTAGATTACTTCTTATTTATTTTACTTCCAAGTCTCAGTTCAGTTCAAATTAAAATAGACCCCAAGAGTTTTAATAAGAAAAATTTCCAAAGTGCAACAAACTAGTCGTATTTTATTTTAACATTTCATGTAGTAAATCCACATTCCAAATCTATTATATTTCTACAGCTCAATAATTCAAAAAAGAAACATTATTTGGTAAAACACACAAAGGTACAATTATATATGGTTACAACCTAAGAGCTCACTAGGTAAAGAGTGCCCTAAGGGACCAACTCTGGCTTATGCCTAAGGGTTATTTATTTGTGTAGGAAAATGATAGCAGTACACCAATATTCAGAATGGAGGTCTGGGAAGGAAAATAATTTATTGATAATTACAATAGAGCTGATTATAAGGTAAGAGATACAGTTCTTAGTATGTTATTGACAAACGTACCATTTTTTAATATTAAGATAATATATATTACATAACTTTTGAAGGTTGAGTTTCATGCACTGCATAAATGAGTTTGTGAATTAATTGCACGTGGTGTGTTTAGCTCACAAAAAGGAAACTAGATCCACTTTAATGTGATGGTCAGCTGTGCATAATTTAATTTATTTTAAACGCTTATGTATATTTTAATGTTAATGGATTAAACCGGAACCAAGTTTAAATATTTTTATTCCATATTTTATCATCAGTGCTTCCTTATATATTGAATATTTTACTAGTTATATTAACTGATGGTTCCGATACAACCACCCCCTTGTTAATTAATTGACAGACCTAGCAGAGTTGAGTTCAGATTCTTTCCTCGATTCCTTTAGTTGGGGGACAGCAAAAAAGTCGAACATCAAGCGTATCCAATCCTTTCAATCTAAAGTCCTGAGAACAATAGTAAATGCCCCTTATTAAGTCGGCAACAAAACCCTTCATAACGATCTTAATTCTCGAACTCATCCCTTCCGAGTTCATAAAATTCCATAGTAACCTATCCAACCACCCTAATTCCATAACACAGTCATTGCACTGCACCACTCATCCCTATAATCCTCCTCGGAGACTGAAACGGCAGTGGCCTCGTGACATGTTATAAATGCGTAACAGTGAGAGTCCTGGCAATGACCAGTTTCTCCAATCATGTCCTGAGCGTATGTGGCTCTCGCCCTCTTGGTCAGCTTCCACTGGCTGGTATCCGGTGACGTGGCTGACGGAGGAGCATGGGGGACTTCCCAATACGTACGCGTACGCTTCCTCTTTCACATGTGAGGGCATTTTTCCGGGCAATCGGTGACCATGTGGATTTGGGAGGTCTCTGGGCTGTATAAATGAGCGTCTGAATGATAGTAACCTATCCAACCACCCTAATCCCCTAGCACAGTCAGTCATTGCACTGCACCACTCATCCCTACAATTCTCCTCGGAGACTAAAACGGCAATGGCCTCGTGACCTGCTATAAATACGTGACAGTGAGCGTCTGTGTCTTTCGCGCTCTTGGCCAGCCTTTGCTGGGTCTTATCCATTGACGCGGCTGACGGAGGAGCGTGGGGGACTTCCCAATACTCCGCTTCCTCTTTCGCATGTGAGTGGTGTGACATCTATGTGGATTTGGGAGGTCTTTGGGCTGTATGAATGAGCGTGTGAATGAAAATTGTAAATATGGTATGAATGAGAACATTTATCACAATTACTTATGGCCTAATAAACGGCAGATTGTGATTTTAGTACAATAAAGAAGTTTCAATATATGGTTCCTTTAGCGGGCTCCAGTTGGCCGTTTAATATATTGTCAAATGTCAATGTGCTGGTTTACGTTGATGGAGTACATTCAGATAAACTTCTGCAAATGCAGTGATACTGTTCAGTGCAAAACATATAAAAAGTATAAATTCACTGTTCCCCTCAGAGAGTTGAACCCATACCTTTCACGGCAGGAAGCAGTTAGAGCGATGACTAGACTCAGATGCAGAAATATAACTATTAATACGAAACCGGCCTGCGTAAGGTTTGCAGGAATGGCTTGGGACAGTGAAATATTGCCAATACAGAGAACGGGAGAGAAAGGTTTATTGAGCCGTGAGCCCCCCCGACCCAGCAGAAATTGGATTTGCTCGAAGACCCCCCCCCTCCCCGAGAAAGAAGAGAGGTACTGGAGACTTGGCGTGCAGCGTCAGTACTCCCTATCGATCCCTGTATGTGTGACTCCTTACATGTGTGCAGTCACTCTATGTGCTCCTGGTCGATACTTCACTTTCAGGACATCGGGGGGGGGGGGGGGCGGGGGCTGTTTGACAGTCTTCTCAAGAACAGCCGAGAATCTCTTGTCGAGTCTTGACTCAAATAAATATTTTATTTTACAATTAATTCACAACTGCGGAATTGAATGACAACCAGAGAATGGGAACGCCATATAAAACAGGAACGAAGGCCTGGAGGCGAAAGACATCTACTAATATTTGCCTATAATTGCATTTAAGATTGACCGGTCATCTTAACACATGTCTATTCCAGCTTAAGTCACATGGACAGTTCCAGGCTTGTCATTAATGCGTCTGTATAATGCTCTGTTCGCATGGAACATGCAGTGCGCAGTGTGCTGTGAAGGATTATAGGTATGTCCTGGATGTGAACAATGGCAAAAATAAATCATTTAGGACAAAAACTGTTCTGAAAACCCTGTTTTTTCTTAACTTACAGTCCATACCATAAGACAGCTTCATCGATGAAGCCCACGGTTTCAGCCCAAAGGAAGTTCTCTCGAGGACAAACACCATCTGCAAATCAACAAATCATTTATAAAAATTATGCTCAGTTCATTCGGTCCATTAGAAAAAGACAAATATAGAAAATAATAAGTGCATAAAACGAAATATCAAATGATAAAGCCAAAATTTTCTGGTAGTAAATTCTATTGAAAAAAATCAAAAACCTGCTTGATTTCTAAGTTATTGATTGTTTTCGGGATCATGAAAGAATAATTCATTTATCTTCTAGGTAGAACATAAAGCCTCGTATGGACCAGTGTAGGAGAACACTTGCTATCGAAACAACATTTTAATAAATTTATTGATGTTAAGATTAAAGATTATTTTTTCGGGCCACTCTTTTCTAAGACTACACTCTTAGAAAAAAAAGCTTGTACTACATTTGAGCGTGTGTCGTTCTAGGCAAAGACAGGTCAAAAGACAACAACAAATTATTGGTGAATTTCATGTCACTTGTATTCATGTTATAACTTTTAACCTCAAACCTAATTTATGTAACCCAACCTCCTTCAAATGTATCTGCGCATAGCAGGATAAGGAGAGAACTGTCAATTCTGGTTCATTTTTCACATATTGTTTTAATTCCAAGGGGTTTAGTTAGGAAAACAAAAAAAAATTCTTGTCGCTACGTCGCCTATGACAAAAAAAATTTAATTAAGCCTAAAAAAAGACCACATGAATTACATAAAGTAACGCTCAATGAAGTAAAGTAAAATTAATGAACAAGTTTCAAATACTTTTTATTTTTTTATAGAAATATCAAATGACACATACTTATATTTCGGGCCAGTAGTTCAGTCAAACCTTTTGGACTAAATACTCAAAAAATTAGCAAGCAGAAAAAGTTAGCTGCGATGATTATAAAATGCCTACATAGTTGCAATTCATGATAGCCAGTAAGTCGTCAGTATTTCAACAATGAGGAAATGGCTATTTGCGCAGAAAAACGACAAGAAAAACTTCGATTTAACCACTAGGCACAGGCCAAATAAAAATATTGCATTACATTACTTAGTACAAAATATTTGTAGACTCTTGGCAATAAAAACCGAATGAGAGAAATGATTCAGTTGAACGAATGATGACGAAAGAGAATTGGCGAGACCTTGTAGGAAGGTGGGTATAGCAATTTTAAAAAAGAATAAAGAGGGAGTTATGAAAGCCCCCGTGTCGTTCTGGAGAAGATGAAAAGCTTTGAGAAACGCTCAAATAATACATAACGTATCATACATGTGCGTACATGCTATGACAAATAGAAACCTCCCCCTCTTATCGACTAGGAACGCCACGGATCAATATCCAGGTGTTGGTCGACCCACCAGTAACACGTCCATGGCAACATTAATGCTACCTCAATGTGTGAATGTGCGTGTGAATTGTAGACCACATTCGCACTCGTGAGAACAAAGTGGGTCTTAAATAATAACTCAATTTGAATTTCACAGCCCTTGCTTGCTAAGCAGCTTAAGTCCCTCTAACTCCCCTTATAACTTGTCACTTAGCTAACTTCTTGATACTAATAATATTAAACTATCAAATCGAAGATATCTCGTACTGACAAAAAACTAATGATTAGGTACTAACTAAATTTTTTTTATTTATTTCAATTGTAGAAATTGATTGAATCGCATCCGACCAAAGCTACCCGAGGACTGCAATTTATTTATAGAAACTCTATTATGTATGAACTGAAAAGAATCAGTGCGTGTTTGTTAACTCCGGATACTTCTGGCGTATGTATTTTACAAGGGTCATCACAGCTGTTCACTTCTTGGGGCTTTCATAAAATGATTTAAAGTCTGTGATACAAGAAATTCTCATAAAGAGAAAAAAAATATTAACAATAATAATTTCTCTTTGTTTCAAAAACCCTTTATTTTTAATTTCATGCATTTATAGTAATACAAGCCTTTTGACATTTAAAAAGGAATTTTCCAAACACGGTTTTTATTGAAAAAAAAATATCAATAATCTGATTTTATGTATTTATTGTCCACTAAAGCCCAATATATATTCTCAATTATGAGGCTGAGATGTTTAATTTGGTACCATACATAATAGACCCAGAAAAAAAAAAACATTTGTTTCATTACTCAATAAATAACTGATTAATGATCTTTGATAAAATAATTTTCATTAATTTTATTTTTTGTATATTAAAAAATGACCGGTTGAGTTTAAGTTACGAGCAGGATTTTAATGACAGTTTTAACGACTCGATGCAGTTAAAGTTCAGAAATAAAAATTAGTAATTATCAATTATGGCGACGTAATCTTTAATTTTATAGCTTACTTAATCAGTTCGCAAGGATTGTTTTATTTATTTAGTGAGTGATTCTTCGAAAAAAAAATCCAATAAACGACATTTATATATTAAAGATAAAAATATGGAAGGTATACTTTTCCGTCGGGGCCTACTCAAAAATGATGCAAACACAATTCTGAAAAAATATTTTATTCTTCGATGCCGATCGTATTTTTAGCCATAAAGTATAGAGTAGAGTCTCAGCGATTGAAAGTACCAAATTTGGACTAGTAGGGTTATTTATTGATATAAATATTTCAAATGTTTTCTCACAAAAATATTCGTGAAACGAAAAAAGTAATTAATATTCCCCCGTGTTTTTTAAACATAAACTAAAACATTTCTATAGCAAAATAATGTGGAAGAAAACCGGTATTTTCACTTGGAACTTAGTCTAATGCGTTACTAACAAGTAGCACCGTCTGCAGATTAACTGAACTAATTGCGAAAGTGGCTCAAGGCGAACTAGTGATTTGGGTCGAAAATTCTTTTTCTGTTTACTTACCCTCTATAGGTGAATATATTTTGTTTGAATTGGTAGCTGAGTGATCCCGCAAGCAAGCTCCGACACTCTCAAAGATTCCGCGCTGCACAAGAGACAGACTGACAGACTCAAGTTAACTAGGAGCGTAAGAGATAAGCCCCGTTAGGCAGATGGAGTGACAGTGCGACAGAGGATAGTTTTGCATATGACTACACCAGGTGAGCATTTGCATATGGCCAGGTGTCGTCACGCTCAGAGTCAACCACCACTTACACAATCACCGCTCATCTGCATATAGGCAGCATATTCTTTGTTGTTCGGGGTCAGGTACCCAGTAACCCTTCCGGCTGCAATGCTTTAGTCATACGTTTCAGACTTTCGAGGCGTCAAAGGGGCACGATTGACTATTTTTGTCGTGGTTGTTAACGGTTAAATCCAGATTATTATTTAAAAAATATTGTTATTGTATTCTATATATATATATATATATATATATATTGAAATTGTTCACAGTTCGCCAAACACCATTGTCAATTATCTGAACCATCTTCATCTAAATATCGGTATGTAACATGTATACTGGAACAAGTTCAAAATGCCACATTAAACCTTTCTTTGAGTGGTACGAATTCCTTTGGTGAAATGTGAACAGTCACAGGGGTATTAACACCGTGTACCGAATACCGAGTAAAATAATTCAATGGTTTCTCATCCGGTGCCCTAAAATTGCCCATGAAGTAAATTATATTTGATAACGTATAGGACAGTATTGGCTTAAAATATATTACATCTCATTGTAAATATTATCGACACTGTTGTATTATGATCTGTTTACTTTTTATGTCAAATAGACAAAAGTCAAAATTCATTTCTGTTTTACATTTATTCCGCTTGGGTTAGAGCAATAATTCAGGCTGTTTTTTAGTTTGGAATTTAACTAATTTGAAGTGATTGTATTTTATTATTCACGAATCCCTTATTTTCCGTTAAATACAGAAAAGAAAGATTCGATTTTACAATTAAGTTCTCAGTTACTCTCATATTAGAGCATTTCATAAAAATAACATAAATATTATTGTTAAAAATAATTAGCTACCAAAGAAAATATTACTGGGAAGATGGGACTCAAAGACGAGACTTAAGGAACATGTCTATGCACCCGATGAGAAACCATTGAATTATTTTACTCGGTATTCAGTGCTCGGTGTTAATACCCCAGTATTGTTCACATTTTACCAAAGGAATCTGCACCACACACAAAGAAAAGTGCCTCATTTCGAACTTTTTCCAGTATACATGATACACAGATGTAACATAGACTTAAGATGGTACTTAACTTCCCTAAGTTAAGTTCCTTAAGGGTCATTAATAGCCACAGGAGCTAGGCGTTCATCTCATGTGGGACACCACAATAAGCATTTTCCATTAAAAACAATAATAAATATTATAGATACGCCGTTTATTCAAAATAAAAAATACACAGACGAATAATGTAATACTAATGCAACCGACTGAAAGGTGCGGTGGTAGCGCGTTTTTTTGTCAAAGGTGTTTGTAGATTGTTCTGTTTTTTTCGGCCCTATGAAAGGGTCTTACGCATAACGAAGGCGGCCCTAACAAAAAATGACATGTGCTCGCTCATTTGTTTTTTTTTTATTATTATTGAAATCCTCTCTTCCCCGTCCTGCCTGGAATAATTATCCCGGTGAAGGGTTGTGCAGTTGGCTGCCCTGTAATAGACGGCCTGTCTGTCGGCTGTCTGCTAACAGTATCAGTAATTAGTAAGTTGGCAGTAACTAACACCTCAGTGGTTAAATTAATTAATTACTGACGAAAGGGGCTTCCCTCGGGGACTGTGCTTCTGTTCTACCTTCCTACAATCAAGTGTAAGTACACTCACCTTCCTGAATTTCGGTTACTATAATTGTGAACTAAAGAACAATACTGAGGGGTTTATTTGGGAATAAAACTTTATTTTCAACCACCGAGAAAGCGAACTACGCCAAAAACGAAACAGAAACATTTTTTAAACCGAAAGGTCTCTCATAGAACAAATTACCATGACGACCAAAAAAAGGTATAGTCAAAGACGATTGTGAATGAGATAAATTTTCACATAAAATAGCCATCAACCATGTGGATTTGGGAGGCCTCTGGGCTGTTTGTAGATACTGTATGAATGAGCGACTGAATGATGAATTGTAAATATGGTATGAATGAGAACATTTATAACAATTACTTATTACCTAATAAGGCAGATTGTAATTTTATCATAATAAAGGAGTTGTATATATAAAATAGTCATCGAGTAAATTTTGGAATCATACCATCTATCAGAGTACCACTAGAATAGAAATATATAATTGCATATTAATATTTTAATTGGGTTAAAAAAAACATTATCTGGTCAGGCATTTTCAGAACGAAATTCATTAATGTACGCATATTGACGACAATTGCATACTCGACACTTCATTATAAAAAAATAAATTTTGGTCAAACCATCAAGTTTTCCAGAAGAGTAAATAAATAAATGAAATAGCCATTGACTAAAATACATATAAAAAAAAATGTTAGCCGTTGATTGGTAAGTTGTAATCCTTAATTTATTTTGTAAGTTAAGAAGAGGCAAAGCGTTTGATTTTTTTTTTTTTTTTTAACCGTTAAATATTTATTCAATATTTAAGTGATAATTTGCTAAAATATTTATGTGTTAAAACATGACAGTTGAAGAATTGGATTTTATATGGCTGTATATCATATTTGACAATTACTCTTGCACATGGAATAGATTTGAGTAGTTGGTAGCCATTATGAAATAAAATAACTAATAATAAATGTATGCTGTTCATTAATATTATTTTATTGTTGTTATACTTGGATAAATTATTTACAGTTTTTATTCATGAATTAAAGTTAGTTTGAGACCTTGATGTTGTTGACTGTTTAGTCACTTTATGCCAAGGAAATACTAGATAGAAATGCAAATATACACTAATAAACGTCTCTTTATAATAATTTTCTATTTAATTTTTTAAATAAGTCAAGTATATCTAGATTCTTTGGATATCTAAACCCATACCTGCTCGAGTTGTGCCGAGGTCGGAATATGGTGCACGTCGTACTCACCAGTATTTCTGCTTTATTGGTCGTATCCGCCATTTCTCCGTTTTAGTCCTCATTTGCCCCAATTAGGAGTGTCGATTATCATTTAGAGTCTAAAATGTATGACTCCATGGTGTTGAATGAAGGAGGAGTGGACGCGAAGGGAGGATTGAGCAGGGGGTGGATTGACCCCTCGAAGAAGCAGAAGCTGAAACAAAATAAAATGTGGGTCAGAAGCGTAAAGAGCAAATTGGCTAAGTTAGATATTAGCCCCTTACTACAGAGTTAATTCCGAGGAGGGGTGAGTACTAGGGTTCGATCTGCGTGACGTCGGGGGTGGCGTAGCCGCGTCTGCGTCCTCCTGTCGCTTCTGCCCCCAGCGCCCGCCTCCCTCGATTCCTGGCCCATTCCTCTCCGGCCTTCCTCGCCAGCATGTCTTCTCTCTTATTCACATTCAAACTCTCTCTCTCTCTCTCTCTCTCTCTCTCTATTTCTTTACCGACTCTATTTTATTTTTATTTTATTTTATTTCATTTATATAACTTTATAACGGGCGCTTTGTATATATATAAACTCGATCCTCCACCAAACACCCCCTCTTTCACCTGATCAGAAGCCCGTCCTGCCGAAAATACAGGTAAGGAATGCACACATTTCATTGTATAATAATCTTCATATGTAGACACCATACGCAATCAAATGCACTCTGTCTAAAAACTGTAATTACATTTACAATGTATTCTTTAAATTTGTATTTAATTCATTTTACAGTTAAACTTTCATTTATTTTAAAGTGAATCATTTAAACAGAATTTATTATTTAAATGTTTACTTCTATTTTCTTCTAGATTATTCAATATACAGATGAAATTGCATGGCATGATTCTATATTTAAATCATTTATAAGTATACACATATATAATTTATTACATACATAATTCTAGTGTTTTTAACATGGAGTGTATAGTTGGTGTATTTGTTGGAATGTTAATCCTTACCCCATATTCCAACAGACACAGTACAAGTATGAGTCTGTCAATTAATTAGCAAGATTCAATAAACGACGTACGCTATAAGGTTTCAGCCTTTGTATACTTATAGTACAATTACAATTTCTACACAGAATATATTAAGAATAACAATTTGTCTTGTCAAGAACTTGTCAATAGAACTTGAAAATTAACAAAAGGTTTGTTCATCGTTGTGATAATGTCAACATGTTTTTTTAATCTACTCACTCAACAGTTCACGGTGGCACCAATATGTACATTTTTTAATTTAAAAAACCAAAAGAGAACTCACATTCGTCCAGAGAACGCCGGCGGCTCTCGGTGACCTCTAGAGGACGGGACGACATTAGCGCTAAGAGCTGAGGCTGTTTACATTTGGGGAATGGGTTTAATGAATCCAGGTTAGGAGGGTAAGTGCGGAGCGGTGGAGGGGGCAAGGGGTGGGGGCAGCGAGGGCGTTGATTGGCCGTGGCGGACCAATCAGGTAATGCCGCTGCCCCCACCCCTCGGCTTTGTCTAGCCGGGGGGCCGACCTACCCCAACTCATTAGTGGTTTAAGGCCAGCGTCTGTCTTCAGGGTCATCTCTCGCTTTTCCGCATTCCGGCCTTTGAAAGCCTACCTGTCACCTTGCCACCATTTATAACCCAATTATAATACATACATTTTAAATATTACTTATATTATGTATTGGAGTAAATATTGATTATAATAATTTAAAAATATTAAACCAAATAGAGAACTTTTCCATGAGGATCCTACTATTAGATCTAAACAATTACCAGCCGAAGCCCGTGTTCGATTCCCGACATTAACAACAATTTTTTCTTTGCCTGTCTATTATTAATAATTACTGACGCTTATATTTCATATAATCAACACGTCAATATTTTGTTTTGTTTTAAATAGTTAATGAATAACATTTGAAAAATATAAGTTCATTATATTCTAAAATAATATATATATATACACAAAAAAAAATTTCAAATATCAATCGTAAAAGTTATAATAATTTCATATATACCGTTCCGGAAATAATTCTCTATATTATCAATTAAGTATTCCAACATAATTATATGAGGATTAAAATATATCTGACATTGCATTATGCACATACGGACGTAAAAATTTCATTTAAAATTAACACTCCAACTAGAAATGCGTATTATAAAAAAATATTTAATAATAATAATTCATTCATTTTGTTTGTTATAATTGTTTCATTTTGTAGTTATTCGTAACTCTACTTAGAATTATTGTTAATGCTGAGTGCACAAAAGCGGGCTGGATCTCCGTGAAATTTATTGTCGGAGTAACTTCATATTTACCGTCGACATGAAAAGAATGTTATATGTTAAAAATAATATAATAGTTATTAACAAGATGTAAAATAATTATTGTCACACTATTTTTAACACCATTCGTCTCTTGTTTATTATTATTTATTTATCTGATGCAGACATACATATAATTGATAAATTCTATGAAAATCTAACAGCAAACGCCGATATTCTAACAAGATATGTGGACTTTGAAATTTTAATCTATTGCTTATCGGACCAAATTATTATTCTGTACTTGTTGATAAAATGACTGTTATTATTTGGAGCGGAAAAACTTTGACTGTATGTTAGACAAACTGAAAAAAACAACTGCTAACTAATAAATTTATCACGTGTAATAATACTTATCGGAGTCAAGATGGAGAGATATCGATCTAAAGCGGACGATTGATGCACACAATGGCGTACCGGAAGTCCGCTTGACCCACGACCGGACAAAGAGGGACTTGAGGGCACACACACAGAGGGACTTACCCTCAGCGACAGAAAGAGGGGTGGGGGTGGGCAAAATGGCGGAGCACTCCAGTATCGATTGGTGAGTACGGCCGCTGCATCACACAGTCACACACACACACACGTGTGTTGGAGAGGATCAAGACGGATCATACAAGATATCGACCTAAGGCTCCCCCCCACGTTAGGGGCTGTCGTATTCAAATGGAAATTCCATACCCTATTTGTGTGGGGTAAAAGAGATGGGAAAACACCCACCTGAAATGTGGATTCGTCTCAGGGACCAGGTGATATACTCAGGCAGTTCCTAAAGGTCTTTAGAAAATTCCTTCGACAAATATTTCTTTAAATAAATCTACAAAATGAAATAAAAATGAATATTTAATCTTATTTCTTTATCTATTAATAATCCTCAAGACATGAGTCCGAGAAAATCTGAAATTTTTCAATTGCTTTTATTTTTTGAAATTGATTAATTCCTCATGTAATTTTTAAAAAATTAAATATTAATGTGGTTTTTTACAAAAAAAAAATTCAAATGAATGGCTTGGGTCCCTTCAGCATATTTATTATGGTTCGTCTGAATTCGGCTCACTTCAGGACTATACGATGTCATATAATTACCAATAAAAGCATCTTTACTTAGTGACAAACTAAATGTTTTAAATTGGTGGTTCTTCTGAGACAATTGTAAAGTACTCAAGATCTCTAAATTTTAGCAAAACGGTAGTGATTAAACACGTTAGTGATTAAACAAATTTTCGGGCATTTATTCGGATTTTTTTTTTCAAGAAACCGGATTATCTATTTGGAGTATTACATCCACTTAATCTAAAATAATAATGTAATTGCCAATAAAAATTAATCACGGCTAAATAAAAAAAAATCCAGTTTGAATAATAAACTATTTTCATTTTAAAATGTCATGAGCTTGCATAAGGTTTTTTTTTTGCAGAAAAATTATATTTCTTTCAAGAGTAACTCAAAATTAACAAAAACCTTTCAAATGACATTTTCATAATTAAATTATCTTTATGCCCGGTATAATAAAATGAAAATTATTTTGTATTTTGCTTTCATTGTCATTAATAATAATAATTAAGTAGTAAAACCGTAAAGATTTTATAATTTAACTATAGTCAGTAGTTAAATTAAATTTATTGTTGATATTTGGAAATATACTTAAATAATCATGAGAGTTTTGTATATTTTCAGTTCTTGAAATTCCGCCTGAATTCATGTTATTGCCATTTAACGATTTCTTTTTTTAATATTTGACCCGACTTATTTTAAGTTGTGTGCACAAGATATTTGGACAATAATTCATTCGTTCAGTAAATAATATTTTAGAATTCCGAAAACAGAACTTCAATTATTAATTATTAGTGCCGCCTACTTTTCGTAAGATATTTAAATGTATTCTCAAATGAGACGACAATAAAAATTTGTTTGGCCTTTTTGAACATTGAAGGGGAAAGAAATCTAGAGGCCGCTTTTTTCTTACGGTCTTTTCGCATTTAGGGCTTGAGTCAAACTTAAACATTATTACTCGTAAGAGAGTATCAAATGTCCTTATAAACTCCAAACAATAATGTCTAAACAATCGTTGTCCTCCCAAATTTACAACCTGGGATATTTCTAAGACCTTTGAGTCCTTGACTGGATATTGGGGAACTGCTGGAGGTTCTGTTTGGATGGTAACTATTAATAAACAATATCTTACGGGTTGATTTGTTATGTTGTACAATGTACCTCCCTGAATACATAAATTTCCTTGGAAAGGCTAAGAAATATATGTTGTGTAAGAAACGACAGGATGGAGGGATGCAAGGACATGTGAAATATGGAAGACGGGAGAAGGGAATGGCGGTGAGGGATTGGAGGATATCGACCAGAGATAGGCAATAACTCCCCCCCTCCCACGAACATCACTCTCTCTCTCTCTCGCTCTCTCTCACTCTCTTTCTTATTCTCTACATAACTGTGTACTAGAATACTCCACCGAAGTATCTATTTTTTATGTCTGGCAATTGTAACGTTAGAACATGCATTATTAACGCGAACAAAGAACATTTGTCGCATTGTTTAGCATCGTCAAAGAAAATTAATGGACTTTAGAAATAAACAGGCGTTACTTTGCCACTTGGATTGTCATTGCCAAAGGATAGGGAAAATGATACTCCAGGTTATTATGATTATCTAAGAACGACAACATATACCTAAGACATATATCGGGGCTCAATCGGAATTCTTAAAACCGAATAATTTGGGAAAGTATACAAGGATTTAACTAACATCTAGCATGTATGAAACCGTTACACGGAACGCACACTCAGTTCCAATATGTCGTCCCGTCTATCATCTATTGCATTTTATCGCATATATTTAAAATCTTTATAAAGAAAGAAAGTATGAAGAATGTAAAGGAACAGTGCGGAATATGATATTAAATATATGTCAACTAAATACTCTTAGTAAACTCTGGCTGGAATGACATTAACACCTATTGTTGGTTATTAAAATTATTAATAATTTTTATCCAAAGAATAACGTCATGATCTTCAATAACTCTCGCAGCAAGAGAAACGGAGGTCCAAGGCTCAACATAAACCATTAGTTTAAAGTTTGCTACAGTCACGACGTTAAATAAATATTATGTTAGTTAGATATCTTACAATACTCCATTATACAAATATTATTCCACGTTCATTTTTTTTTTCATTTCATTTTAGACAAAGAAACAAAAATTGTAAATAACTAAAACATTGGCAAATATCCCGACTTTACGTAACACACCAGTTTTCATGAGTTTTATTTCTTGGAATTACTTTTCAATTTCTTGTTTCCTTAGAGCACTCAATGGGATCACTAACCCAGGTGCTGAGTAAGATACAATGCGGACGATAAGCAAAACCAGAACCATACGTTTTATATTTATTTATATTATAAACGAAACCGATATGGTAGAACACATCTGTAAAGTGTGAATGGTATTGCCGGTCAAATCAAGCTGGGAAATTAAATTTATCGTGAGGCGAAATATTTTGATAATCAGATCAAAGGAGCATTGTGGGATTGTTTTATTTGATATGAACACGAAAAATTATTAAAAGGCGTCGAAAAAAAACATCTAGATTTGAGCGGAAGAGTTTTGTAGGGATGATGATTTAGGTTGACGAATGGGAGATGTTGGATTTCATCAAATAATTGTCGAAGTTTCGGTATGCTATGTATGCCTGCATCAGCTCTTAATGTGGGATGCTTCCTCTAAGCTAATAAGTATGAGTGAATGAATTCGATATAGAACTCTTTTTCAATTACTTCAGCCCATTTCCCAACATGTTTATTCAAACAAATCTAAATTCAATACCAAGTGTAAACTCACGCCCACAACGAGTTAAGTTGACTCTTCCCCTCGTTCAGTGAGCAATATTCCCTGGATCCATTCCTTCATCAAACCATCCTCCTCCTTATGTATATACAATATTCTACAGTTCAAATCCTCTGTACACTCCCGGATCGCAAAATCCCATCTCTCTGGTATTTATACCCCTCGTCTATACTATCAGTCCTTGTTGAGTTCTAGGTTTAGGTTTTAGTATGTAAGTTTTTCTCCCACGTTGTCAAACTGAAGGTGAGCCCCATCACCCAGAATTGTATACGTGTTTTAACTTTTAACCTCAAATCTAATTTATGTAACCCAACCTCCTTCAAATGCGTCTGCGCATAGCAGATGAGGAGAGAACTGTCAATTCTTGTTCATTTATTTTGTTCATTTTTCACATATTGTATTAAATTCAAGGGGTTTAGAAAGAAAAAAAAAAAATCAGTCCTTTGTGGAGGTCCGTTGCACTCCTGTGTCTTGAACCCAAAAGTGGCAATACCACCCAAAAAAACACTACTGCTTCATAAAAAAAAAAAAAAAAATATCAGTCCTTTTCCTTTATTTCAACCCGAAGGTAAGCCCCATCACCTAGTCCAGTCTATTGTCTTTGTAATTTTAACTTTAAAACGAAAATTGTTTTGTATTTCCTACCCTCCTCACAACGCGCATGTTATGCAGAAAAAGGAGCCATCCACAACCAATGTATAATATTGTTTTAAAAATGTTTAAAAAAAGGGGTTGAGAAAAGAAAAATATATATCAGTCCTTCCTTGCTCGCTAAACTTCTCTCTAGAATTCTCTAACTCCTAACATCCAGCATGCTTCATCTTTACGAACCTTCAATGCTCTCCTATTCCAACCCCTCCTCGTTAGTCTGGGGACAATTCATTCAGTCATTATATTATATTTTCTGACTTTAGGCTGATTTTTGTATTTATCGTTTTCTGTATATATAAAGATGGCTGCCAGCTTGTATGCCACTTTTGTATTCATTTAACGGTTTTTATTTAATGTCATAAAGTACAGACTTCTTTTTTGTTTATTGGCTTTTTTTATAGGGGGGGGCATGATTTTATTTACTAAAAGCAGTTAAACAATCTTTTATTTTATTTTGTAATTATTACAATATTTTACTATGGATATTTACTCTTTATTTTCTTTTACTTTTATCTTTGCCATTATTTTATTTGATGCAATAGTTCTTTTTATTTACCAAACGTGAATTTTTTGAATAAACATTAATGTTTAGTAATTTTTTTTAGAATATACTATCCAACTCTAAACAAACAGTTCAGTAATAATAATTAAAAAAAAAATACATAAACTCTGTCCTGGGACTTGAATAAACTGGAAGATTAGAAAACACCATTTTCGGTTTTAATAAAAATAAATCATTAACTTATAAAATATAAAAAAAATTTAATATTTTACAGTTACATGAATATAAATTACTATGAATGATGTGATCACTTCAATGAACCAACAGTATAATATTCAAACAAAAATATGAATAGAGTTGAACGATCTTAGCTAACAATTGTAACAAATAACATAAGACAAATACAAGAGTTATTTCCAAGGGGAAAAAGGGAACGGTTTCATAATAATGATAATCATGAATTGTTACGTTGGAGTATTTTAAAAGAAATATTACAATGTATGTACGTGAAATATTTAGCAGTGAAATAATAACTAGAAAAAAAAAAGAAATTAGCTATATCTATATAATACGCTTATATTTAGACTGCTTTCAAGTATATTTCAATAATGAATAACTTATGGTGATAAAATATACTACAAATGTTCGTTTTTTCACTGTATCATAGTTTAATAAGCTAATTTTACAAAATACCTTGAGATTTTTGTCCTTGCGAAAGATCCTACCTCAGATTCATGCCTGAGCACGAAGGGAGCCAGAGATGAAACTGACTATCCGGTTCCCACAGACTATCTGGTCCCAGGTAGGAAAGGGTTGAGTCCCCACCACACGGCCGCCGGCCCCAGTCAATTAATATAATACCTTATTAAATGGGGGGATAGTCACTTCTCATCTTCACCCGGGGTGGGGGGGGGGAGAGATAACGATTTTTTTTTTGTCAGGGGGGCCGCGGGTCTCCTTACCTTTTGTAGTCGCAAGGGCTGGAAGAGGTAAGGGCCTTTAAGCAGTCAACGATATTAATGTAAAAATATTCAAAAAGTGGTTTAGCGTTTAAGAGTCAGGTCACAGTTAAAAAGTAAATTCTTTACAATAATAAATAAAATGGATTCGTAGTTGTAGCTTTTGTCAATCAATTAGCTTTTAGCTTCCAGATCCTCTTTCATTAATATCGATTCTAATATAAACAATTTTAATAAAATAAAATAATAATTTTTTACATTAATTAAAATTTTAATATACTAAAATAAAACCTGTCCACTAAAGCGAAAATAAGACTATACAACACAGTCGTTTAACCGGTAATATTATATATGACGGAAACCTCATGTCTCCCCAGTCTAGAAAAACTACTGAGAATAGAACGAAGAATCCTAAGAAGGATCTACGGGCCCAAAACGACACAAGAAGGATACAGGCTAAGATCTAACCAAGAAATCTACAAAGACACAAAAGAGCTAGAAACGGACATAAATAAATTCCACGGACATATGGTAAGAATGGCCACAGAAAGACTAAACAAGGAAACATTCCAGAAAATCCGAGGATACAAAAGCTCAAGGGGATACACCAAGCAGATGAAGGAAGAAACTGAAAGACTAGGAATAACGGACCAGGATTGTCAGGACGGAGAAAGATATAGGAAAAGACTGAGGGAAATCAAGGTTCTTGTGGGAAAGAAAAAATCGAATAAGGGAGTCGCGTGGACAGAAGAAAGAAAACAAAAGCACGCAAAGATAATGAGGGAGAAATGGAAAAACAAAAACAAGAAAAGAACCGAAATTAATGATATTCGCGTGGTCTTTAAGGCCTTTCCGTGACAAAAAAAAAATAATAAAATAAAAATTATAATATAATAACTTCTTTATTGTCCTAAAATTACAATCTGCCTTGTCAAGTAATTGAGTTAAATGTTCTCATTCATATCATAAAATAAAAATTAATCGAACGAACTAGTAATCTTCACGGGCTGGATAACTTTCATGAATTGCTGTCTTAGTAATTTCATTTGGGTATTGTTTTTTTTGTTAATATTGGAGGTTTAAATCGTTAATCAAACCACTTCGATACTGAAGATATATTATTCCGTACTTGCTAAGATCGTAAGCATCACTTTTGCTCAGGATATATTCATGTGAGGAACGACAAAACAGGGGAAGAGAGAGTCACGACACGGCGTGGAATCGACAATTAAACAGCGTGAAGATGAGATTTTCCGATCGGTTTTCTGTTAAATGAGGGCCATTGTGGGCACGGCCATAAATCCACTTGTCTGTGGAGGGCCAACCCTACCAGAACCCTTCACCTTTGTGTTCCTTGCGCGTCCCCTGTCTCTTGTTGCGCCGGAGGACGCCGTTAGGACAAATTACCTGGAAAATTATACTCCAGAATATATTCCCCCTAACGGTTCTCCAGGGCGGAAACACACGGTTATACACTCCCGGAAATGTAAATAGTATGTGTTAATTTCAGCGATCCATTCGCAAAATATACTCTTCTATAAAGCTGTCTGATAAATATTGAATTTCAACAATATAAAGGGTGTCCCAGAATTAACGCAAGATTTGATTTAAATAGAAAACCCTGTTTTTAGTATTTTTGTTGTTATTTTTTTTATTGAATTATAAAATAAATAGGATAGGGTTATTTATTGAATAACACATCGGGCAAATGGTCTCCACGACTTTGCTGGCACATACGCACTCTTTTGTCAAAATTTTCCATGACCATTTGGCATAAATGTGGTTGAATTTCGTTGATGCAGCGTTGAATTTCCTCTTTTAATGCACGGGTGGATGTGGGCTTGTTGAGATACACCTTTGACTTCAAATAACCCCATCTAAAGAAATCTAAAGGTGTTAAATCACACGATCTTGGGGGCCAATTCTGATCACCGAAACGAGAGAGTACACGACCTGGAAATGTCTCATGCAGTATTTGAATCGTTTCATGGGCTGGCATGTGGCACCATCTTGTTGAAACCACATATTGGTCACATCAATATCATCCAATTTCGGCACAAAGAACTGTGTCTACGACTCCGAATTGATGTTCCTGGATTTTCAACAACACTCTCACGCACTGCTTCGATATTCACATTTGACGGCTTGTTTTTGGACGACCAGTGTGTTTAGTGTCTCCAACTGATCCAGGCTCCCTAAATTTTTGAGTTAATCTCTTCACAGTTGATGAAGTCAAAACACTATTCCGACCATATTTTGTGTGAAATTTTCGAACTGCGGCCGCCAAACTTTCATTATTTTTGAGATAATGTTCAACAATAAAGACACGTTGTTCTATCGTCTAACGTTCCATTTTTACTAACCGTAAACCGTCAGATGTCAAATTTTTTTTTTTTTTAGGGTTGCCAGCACTTTACTGCACCAATGGCGGTAAATTCAAATCTTGCGTTAACTCTGGGACACCCTTACTAAAACCTGGGTTATGGGTAACCCTGGGTTATCCTGTTCAAAACCGACTCTTGTCTGTCTTTGAGGATGAACTTTTTTTGAGAATGGACTCGTTGTAAAATATGACCGAATTTATCTATAAACCAATTTTGGAATTGGAATAATAATCAGACTTTTTTATTGACAATTATTAACCAAAGGAAAAATACACTGACGAGACTCAAAAGCCAGGACTTCCAGTCGGGTGCTATACCAACCGAGCTACCCTGTACCAGTGTCTTCTCTATATGAATCCTCTTTAGCATCTCGCTGTGACTGTACGCCTGGTGGGAACATATTTAATTAACGACTACAGTGGGACTTAAGCACAACAAATATTGCATATTTAATATATATTTATATACACAATGATGAGCCAGGTAATATGATGTTATAGAGGCGATTATGACTGTTATACCACACGAGGGGCCCCGCTGGGCAGGAACAGACCCACATACACTAGGTCGTTACCTAGCCTAGACCTAATGGGCTATGCCTGAGAGAGGCGGAGCATGAAATATAATTTATGCTCACCCTTTCATCACAGACATCTGCTCCATCTGCCGCTATCTGCATATCCGTCCGGATTCTCTTCTGCGTCCTCTGTACGCTAGTAGTCTTTACATAGTTCACGTATTGTTCAATTTTATTTATTTAGTGAATTTCAACGTTCAATAGTATGTTATAGGTAATCTCTTGGGCAATGTTTTTTTTTTACATTCACAGCTCTGTAAATTAGTGAGTGTGCATAAGACTAACTTAAGTTCTGTCATGTGGAATTGGGAGGTCCCTAGGCTGTTTGTAAATACTGTATGAATGAGCGAGTGAATGAAAATTGTAAATATGGTATGAATGAAAACATTTATCACAATTACTTATTGCCCAATGAAGCAGATTGTAATTTTATCCTAATAAAGTTATTTAAAATAAAAAGTATTAATTATTTTAATGATTTTATTGAATTGGTTGATAATCTAATTATTACTTGGGTTAGTTATGAAGTTTTAATGTTATAGGTATTTCAATTCTTCATATATAAAAATAATCTTGTATTCGTCCTTGTTTACTATTTTCCAAATATTTTATCTTAACCACTCAGAAATCAGCTAATCTATAGTCACACCATTATTTGTAATTATTATCAATAAACAACCAACAACTCAAACTGACTGAGCTTCTCTGTCTGTGAGCACAATGGAAGGTAATTTTTCCAGATTTAGTTTTCTAAGCGTAGTGTTAGATAAGAGAGGCAACAACAGTTCGTTGACGGGTCCCATCTTGCCCGAGGGATCCATCATATGACCCAAACTTAGCATTTGCCGGGCCCATTTCTATTCGGCTAAAAGACACGAGTTTTTTAGGCAACCATTAATATTAACCATTGTTTCTTGATTCGACAATGGGTCTAAAAAAAATGTATCTTAATTAAAAAAAAAAATGTTATTCTTTGACAAAGAACGGTGCCAGGAATCGGAAAACGACAACTAGAATTGAATGATTTAATGATGTAATGATTTTTCGCTGTCGTCCGGCTATAATCACTAGCAGATGACATAATCGATGTTGATTTATCACCTCGGACAATACACCGCCGTTTATATCGATGTATCGAATCGACGAAATGACTAATGAACGCTACCTGTTGAGTTATGAACGTTGCCTTCATGAATGTCTACACAAGAGAGATACGCCTTTAATGGACGAACAGTTGTGGTGACATTTACAAACGATTAAGGGTTCGTGGTTTCCATTAATATATTGCCGCCTAGTTGTCTGTAGATTAACCATTATCTGAACATTTTTCATTCAGTCTTGTCGTTTGTTGTGTGGTGGAATCCTATCAGAAAAAAACCCAATGACCAAATACTTTTTATTTCGTCATTGTGACATTGACAAATAATTCATATTGGAAGGACTAGTTCACATGATAGAAATTCAACTGGATATTTGAGCTGGTGCCAGGTTCAATTCCCGATCATCCCAAGATGGTTTTCGTTTGGTTAATTATTAATAATAACATAGTTTTTACTGGCATGTATTTATAGGAAGTATACAAAAATAAAATCAACTTGTGTACGGTTTTTGATTTTTCTTAATCGACTTAAAAAGGAGCAACTTAAGTCCTAAAAATGTACTTTCAGTATTTTTTCAGGGGGGGGGGTATTTTTCAAACCATTTTTATCACTTAAGTGGGCTCATTTCATATGTATAGTTTCCAGATCCTGGAAAGCCTTTAAACTAAAAATAAAATACACTTAATACTTGAAAATGAAATATCAAGTTATTTATTTGAATTTAGGAAAACCGAAACAAACTACTAACTTTTCTTCCAACGTCATCTGATGATATAAAAACTATAATGAAAAATTACAATAAAAAATAATGTGTTATTTTCACAGGTATTTTTTAATAAGGTACTGTTATTTGTGTAAATATGGTTTTAGAGGTCCCATCTTACCCTGATGAACGCCTGAGCAGCTCGTATCTGGCCAGACTTTACCTATGGAAGTGATTGCCAATATAATTAACTCATAGCCCAACCTTATCGCAACTGTTCACCAACAGATAATCCTCCGAGCCTAAGCAAACAGAACTATTATTGTGGGCCGTAAAAAATTGGCCCACTGCATCGGATTGTGTTTCCCTACTTGCCAGTATAATAGTACATAACACTATCCAGGCAATGAACCCCCCGTTTTTTTTGTGCCCTTCGTGTTAACCTGCGCCAGGATACGCGCAAACATGGGGTCGCAGAAGTGCTATTGTGCGCACGTTGACTCGAGGGACATCCGACCCTTTGTCGCATACGCGCTATTTCCCCTTTTGCCTGTCTGGGGATTCCCGGCAGGTACTTTTATACAATGGTTTGCACTTAATCAGCAATTTGAACTTTAGAAGCAATTCCGAAAAAAAAAACCAAAATGCCTTTTGCTCACAAAAATCATTAAGGCCACCTGAAATTACGAAATAAAAATTAAAAGTGATAAAACTAGGACCAGTCATCCAAACTTAAGATTTCTTTTACAAAATTGTCATTATTCTGGTCCATTGTCTATGAAATAAACAGAATGTATGTCTCAAACAGCTGGAATTATGGGTCAAATGTACCATTTATTTTCTGCACTTCCCGCTATTAACGAACCCTAATGAGCCAAGTTTGTGCTGGTAAATATATGTACGCTTTAAATTTAAGTTAGAGCATAATCACATCCACTAACCAACCCTACAAGCAGACAGAGCGAGCACTGGCCATCGGAGGCTGACCGCAGAGAACGGACCAACCAGATGCCGACCTTGACCCAACAGCTGACTAATGGTGGGGGTGGCTAAGAGAAAGGACCGCCCCCATTGATAATTACCACCCCCAATGCGCGCGCACCCTCTCCATTCACAACTCACTCATTAGCGCTCCATTCATCCGCGCCGCCTCCGCTCATTCATCCCGGGCAACAGGTCCTCTCTTAGTGTGCGGTCTTCGGCCAGTGATCCTGGTGTAGTATGAGTTGTAGTTGTGGAGTACCGCAGGTATGAAAAGGATAGGAAAAATATGTATTTTTTTTTTCAAAAAATTATTTTTTATTCCCTTCACAATATTACAGTGGGTAGCGCTTTTGGATCTGATGAAAGGTTTAGCGGCTGGAAAATAGTTTAGCGAAAATCTATTAATGGACTAGACATTCTAAATAGTTTGTATGATGTACAACAAAATCAGCCAGGCGTTTATTGTCTTTGGGCTGGTTTCCTTTGTGAGTGTGTCCGTCAGTTGAAAAAGTGTTCTTGTGCCCTTTAAACTTGGGTTGAACTGGTACGAAGTCTCTCCTCACCCTGAGTTACCATAAAGTGCGTCACTCCTAAAACTAGGAAATTAACCATTTTTTTTATAATGGTATTTAATAATTTTTATTATCTCTTCTATGACAAAAAAATAATTTTCACTGGAGCAGGAAGCCTTAATTTTTAAACTTTTAACCAGTTACCTTTCCTAATTCAACTTTTCAAAGATGTCTTGGCCTACTGATTGAATGTAGGGTCAAATCGTGCCTAAATTTTCTAGAAACATAATCGTCTCTCTTTCACCGGATATATCGTTTAAGAATAATGTCAACACAATAATAACATTTATATGTTAAAGGCAACACTAACTGCGAAGCAATCATTTTATTGAGTTGTTCAATCGACATGGCTGTTCTATGCTTGAGGTATATTAAGTGGCTATATCTGTCCAGTTGGTAACCCTGTCTGCAGGATCGGTCACAGTTAATCTCGTGCATAAAAGCGACGAGTACCATAAAAAGTTGGTGAAAAATGCAGAAAACAACCGTAATAATAACTTAAGAACTTTTATATTGTTTTAGTTAACTACTTTTTTCAACACTTTACTTGGATCTTAAAAGAGCTAGTTAGTCCTAAAAATATAGGCTTAAGAGCAATACTAAGTCGGGGTAGTTGGTAGCACTGTACATTATTATGTCTTTATGTTGGAGAGATCAAGAGATTGCGTTGTAAGATTGCTAGGTTCCTGATTGCTGAAATGAAGGGTTTCTTTAAAAAAAAAAATTATCCTAATCTTCTAATTCGTAAATGTAAGTAAGTCATAACTCAGCAATTTATAAATGTGCATTATTATGATTATAAACATTTATCCTCAAACGATTTTACTGACTCATAAAACCCGGAAGGGTCGCCCACTCTCTCTCTCCACGACTAACAATAAAAGGGACTTCATAAGACTTATCTGGAACGGACTTAATCCCCGTTCCACACACAGAGCATTAAGCTCAAAGGGAACTTCATGATCCAGAAGTACAATGTGTGGCTTTGAGCCAAGAGAGGGGCCTTTATGAGGAAGTCTGTGTCAATCCTTGCGGTATTTTATCGCTCGACAAAGCGAAAATATTTTGTACGTACATTCAGTTTGTAATACAGTCCTGTTCACATCATTTATCGCTGAGTATTGACTCGTTTAGTGTCATTCCACTTGTCATTTTTACTGAATTCAACTTCGTCTCACAACGGCTGAATCCAACCTTACATAATTTTCTACTTGGCACAGTCCGCTCCCACATCATTCAAGTATTGACCCTTCTCTCAATGCAAATGTGTCAGAGATCTGGGTATAAATAGTATAACCAATATTTGGGAATATGGTTTCGGGAATCTTGTTTTTTGCATTCCATGTCCTAACCGTCTTGAATCCCGCTTGTAAATATTGTATTATAGTATTTGATTCTGAGCTGTTTCGGTTTAGCTTAATTTCTCGAGACTTTTTGGCTTGAGGGTAGGAAATGTAATTTACTTTGTTTATTTCAGGGTTCAGCTTAACTCCATTATATATTTTTAGGTAATAGGATAAACTGTTTTAGTCTCGTTCTTCCACAAATACTTGTTAGCCATTTTACACAACTTAAGGCATCTTTTAAAGCTTCTTTGGCATCATTTATAGTTAAATAATCTTTGTAGAGGAGAGTCTTTTGAAAGAAAAGAAATAAAAGCTTTATTATGAAGTACAATCAAAACACTGGTGTATACAAATATTAAGAGTTACGTTACTACATACTGGGTAGAGTGTCTAGGGACGAGTGGGGTCTGGTGCTAAAGCTGAGACATATATGTGTAAGAAAAGGACATGATTCTGGGAAGTAGGGAGGTCTTGGAAGGATGCGGTTGCTTACTTAAAAATAACAGGAACCATCAGTGACTTCCATCAAGTCACGAGGCAGGTATACAGTTCTGATCAAGCCTCTCCTATATTTAGCATTATATATAATATTAGCATTATAATATTCTTAGCATTATAGAACTCTTCGAAGCATAAAATCTCAAGGCGAAAATTGAATATAAAATGATTACTTGAAGTTACAATAACTTAGTTTTCATTTGATGTGTTCTAGTTTTGGCAACACGTGGATTCATTGGCTGTGGTATGCTTGACTTCTTTTATTTTGTAACCTCTAACCTCTAACAGTCACTTAATTACTGACTATACAGCAGGTATACAGTTCTGCTCAAACCCCTTCTACTTGTTCTTTGTTTTTTCTTTCATAGCCCCTTTAAATTTCTAGATAATTATATACAATTATAGATCCTCAGGCGAATCTATTTACAAATTATCTTGTATTTCCTGTATCGTCGCTACATTATATACAGGTTTTGTTATTTTATAGAAATTATATAATGAATAAACAAGTATAATGATATACATTATACGTGACTGGACTAAACTGACTAATAAAGGTGATGGGCTCACCTTTTTGATCAACCTTAAAATTAACTTACATACTAATTCTTAACCTAAATTTTCCCCAACAGTCTGTTGCCATCGATTCGGGAGGTGTGGTGGGGTCGTAGTTAAACACTGGGTTTGTCAGGTGCTGCTAGTTCTTAACATTATCTTAGCATTATATTATAGAACTTTTAGAAGTTTAATGAGAAGGTGCCATTAATCTTGCCTTGGTGTCTTGAATCTAGGCAGATTTAAACAAGGGAGACCTTTACTTCAAAAAATTATAAGAATCCCTGAAAAGGTATTAATTTGGGACTAGTACAGAACGGAGTTATTTTCAAAGGGCTGATAATCCTTGGATTTAACAACTTTAAGGGTTCTTTATTCAACTAGGGTCTTAGTAAGTGCAGATTCAGCGAGCATAATAGCTTAGCGAGCAGGAAAGCAAAAAAAAAAAAGTGCTAACGATAAAAGTCTTATCTGCGGCAATTGTGATAAAGCCGGTCTTGGGAGATTCCCCCTTACGAGATAGGGAACACAGAGGGTTCCTGGGAGACACGGGAACACCTTCGACAATCGATGTGTGCCAGCAGTATCGACCACTCGAACCGCGCCACATGCCGATAACGAGGGGAATGACGTCACTTCCTTCCCCTTGAATAATGGAGCCGAGGAGCTGCCTCCTGTATCTATCTCTCTCTCTCCTCCGTGAGCCTCCTCAATAATAAATATCAGCTGTCATATATGCCGACGCCTATGGAGGACGCGGGCTGTGTATCTCTTTGGATAAGCGGGAAGGAGCATTAGTGAACGTCACATGTGGGAAGATGACGTCATACCACCAACTTCTCTACCTTATCTGAAAAATGTAAGATTATTCATGCGAATTATGAATAGTAAATCATTGTGCGAAACTTAATAGTTCTCACGTTTGAATTAAATAGGTACTTTCGTACAGCCAACGACATACATGTTTGACATGACCTCTCTGAAACAAAATTTCGTATGCGCAGTCGGAATTATTAAGTATCATACATTATTCTTAAATCTTCTGAAGGTTCATCATATTTTAAAAGCATACAAGCCCTTTCTCGACAGAATGTCAAATGCTTTTTACATTAAATTTCTTAAATCGGCTGGCTATAAGAAAAGATTACCTGCATAAGGAATATATAGGGATATTATTTGTTAAAAAATCGACAAAACTGTTGAAGAATAAATTAAATAAAACCTGTGAAAGATATACGTCAGACGTTTCTTCAGTATATCAAAGTGTTAAATGTAGTACAGTTTAGTCGTTTTTTTGAATATGTGACAGCAACCCTGGCTTCTCCGGTGATTTGTCGGGTAAGATGGCACCCTAAACACGGGACTACGGAATACAACCCATAATCCAATCGATGTGAATTTTTAATAAGGCGCATTCCTCTGCACTCATCCGGGTAAGACGGACCCGTCAGCCCACTGGAAGCCTATTAATACTTAAATGGCCGTAGTTCAGTAATAAATGTAAACTCCACAACAGTTCGAAATACGTTGATTCGTATTAAACCCTATTTCGCAAGTTCATCCAAAGAATTGACTATAAGAAAGTAATTTTGTATTGTGAGCTCATTGTTAGCCTTGAGTTTATGAATGAGTTCTTTGAAGCTGAGTATGATGAATTAAGAGTTTTTAGTTTTCTCTGAAATTTAATTATGGAGAACGTTTACAATCGCGTTTCACCAGTCTGTATGTTCTAAGTGACCAGGCCCTTTTATCATCTGTGCTCGTCAGGGGTAAGATGGTACAGCATACTGGATCCGTCCACAACTCACATCATGACTCGTAAGAATATTCATAAAAAGGACAAATTATTGAGTAAATAAATTTAAATAAGAGTGTCGCTGGATAAACAGGAGGCCATTTGTAACTGACCAGTGCCATGGCTACTACAGACCAGCGTACGCACACACACACGTGCAGACATACTACATTCAACAGACAAACACACACGCACACACACAAGAGAGGGGGTGGAGGGGGGCCGCATTGCGACGATGGAACAGTTGTTCTGCCTCTGACACACCCCCACCGTCGCCTGGCAACCGCCTCCCGCCATACTCCCCCTTTTCAATCATCTCTTATTGCGTCGTCCTCACTCTTTCTCTCTCTCTCTGCCTCTCACTCACTCTCTCTCCATCTCTCTCGCTCTCTCTCTCTCTGCTCTGCCGTTATATTGGTTCTGGCCCGCCTCGGCAACAACCCGAGGGAAAAAAGACAGCTCCACGACGAGTGGAGGGAAATAACTAAGAAAAAACAATAACACATTCTTCTCCGACAGAGATCGTTGTCTAGGAGTCTTCCTACCTACCTCCCTCGTGTCGAGTGAAAGAAATCCGATAACTATTACACGCCATGACGACAGCGTAATGTAATGTACGCTAATGATGACCAAAGTATCATCAAAACTACAGAAACATTTCATCAAATGTATTAGTCGGATGTGGTTTAAGACACAAGATGGCACACTTGTCCTCCATGGATCAAGGTGAATGGATGCCACTCAGACCGGATTTTATAATTGTTTATTTATGAAATAACCTAGTGCATTATATTTAGTGTTCTGGTCGGACGGGAACAGCGGAAGTCGATAGAGGATAAGTCCTTAATTATCCCTGGGACACATGTACAGGTCCGTTTGCTTTTCCGTCTGGACGAGTGAGGATGTTCTCGGAGGGAATCCTCTTCTGGGTTTTTTTTCTACCATCAGGTTTATAGGGTGGACACAGTATGGTTAACAATTTAACCAACAATTTAACAATCGCTTTTTCATTATATCCACCTACAATACAGTCTATGCATGAAAGTATTCAAATGACGAAGATCCTAACTCGTGTCGGTTAGCTCAGTTGGTTCAACTCCCTGTTGGTTATTGTCGATTTCCTGGATTCGACTCTTGATCCTGGCAGTATGTCTTTTCTTCGGGAATATCACAGGGAATAGGTTAATGACTCATAAAATGATGCAGAGTTATAAATTTTACCAAGTACAATTTTTGTTTTTTGGTAATCTTCAAGATAGCCCAAAGAATAAAATGAAGTATTGCTGATAAAATTTTCATTACTTCCTTTTTATTTATCAACTAAAAAAATAACACACAAAAAACATTAGTTTATGTAAGCTAGAAAATGTCGGATATAGTAAATGTATCCCTGTACATGTGGCTACATCAATGCGGAAGACTAGATTTTCAAAGGCCACTTCCTTCCATCTGAAGTTGATTACTCTGAATTGATGAACAAAATACTGTACTAAAATTGGTTTAAAACATTCATATGTTATCTGATGGGAGATGATCTATATGACATGGTTGTGATTATCATATCCCATGTTTATTCAAGTATATGAAGACTTGTACTGTTGCATGTTGAAGACCGACCCATATGCAAACAACGAGCTCTGACGCCACCCCGTCGACTCCTTTCAGGCAGCCTGTTCACACGTGAGAGCGGCCCAGCTTTAATGACATTACACACATGCAGAAAAGCATTTGTCACCCCAGCCGAGCGAGAGTCATTCTAAAGAGCGCTACAATGAGAGAGGACGTCTTTGATCGCAAGTAGAGCAGGCCGAGGTCACCCTATTACCTTTGTTGGTATGCATACTACGGAAGGAGGGGAGGAACTCTTTGCATCCTCTTCTTCTCTCACAAGGAGTTCTCTTGTTAGTTCATATGTTCGTTCGGATTGAATGATTTCGTTAGACGAATCTTTACATCAGTATTGTAGGCCAGTAAAAAGATAATTGAAAGAAAAAGCCAGTTTTAAATATTTCGGCAGATCACACTGCTTTTATCAAATGCTAAAACATGGCATAAACATCACAAATTACAAAACGATACAAAATTTATAGTTACGTATATAATATATATATCTGTTTGATAAAACTAGAAAACATTTGGAATTTAACACAGGAGATACAGTATCTATAGAGAATGTCAACAAATTAAACCGAAAAAAATTAGATTAATTAAAAATTGGTCCCTTTGAAATAACAGAGAAGATATCAAATTCAATATATAAAATAAACACCGGAAGAGGAAAGCAAGAAACTGGATTCTTTCACATAACAAAACTACTTCCGATATTGCAAGACTGAAAATTTACAATTTGTTGAGAATTTCCACCTTAGAGAGGGAAGATGTAAAGAAAGTATACTCTCTTTAATTTGAATATTTGAATTTGCCGGGCTGATTTTACTGACCACCACTAGATGGAGCTATCAGCAATATTCTAAAAAGTGAGAGGATAGAGAAAGGTTACATTAAGTAACTAAAGTTGTAAATAGAGAAGTGATAATTATAAACTGTAATTGTCGTTTCTTTGTTTGTCAGGGAAACTGATTTCAGTTTATTCACCCCACCTTCAATAATTGTCTTAGAATACATATATATATATTATTACGAGTAATTGATTAATGAGTCTTAATCCTTCATTATTTTCCTCGCTGTTGTTTCTCTGGAGCATCAAATGGAGCTATCAAGAAAGATATCACGCCTCTTAAAAAAACACTGACTGGTTTTTAGTTAAGAACACGATGCTAACTATAGTTTTAATGATTTTTTGGAATTAATTCCAAATAAAAATTGTAGAAAAAAATGAATCATTTTTAATTTTTTGGAAGAGAGGCTCTATTTTTTTTTGTGTTGCCAATGAGCCCTTCAGATAAAATTCCATTTCTCATTTCTGTCTGTTCATAAGTGGGCTCACAAATATATAGAGACGAACTGATCTACAAATTACCCAAACATAAAGGCTCTTAGGGCATTATGTATTATGAAGACATTTTTTAAAATTTATATGAGCGTCTAGTTTTTTATTTGTTTATTTTTGTCGTTACGTTTTTTTTATTTATATTTTTTTTGGTAAATTTAAACGACCTTCAATGAAGGCTTTTTCATAATAAAGAGCGATGACGGTAGTTTCTTGTTTTTAGACTCGATGCATTGTAAAATAGCATAGGATTATTTTTATTATAAATATAAATATTAAAAATAAATTGATATAAACTTGAAAAAAAAAAAAAAATGAAGTTAAAAGCACTAGTGTAATATCTACGGAATCGGCTTGCTACACTCTCAATTTAAAGCTTTCTTAAGTTACTGATTAGAAGTTGGTTATAATTAATCCCTCCCCCCCACATAGTTAATGACTCCTTAAATACGTATTTAAATATATTTGAAAACAAATGACAATCTGTCCTATAAGGACAATATAATTTGGATAACGCATCCCTGCCATATTTACAATATATATATTCATTGAGGACATGAGGAGAGAAAACTGACCAGCGACTAAATATTTACATAAGATCACGTGGCCACTTCCACTTCAATCTCCCAGTAGGATTGTAGGGATAGGTGTTGGATAAGCGTGATATTGCAACTTGAATTAGTTGGTACTCGCATAGAAATGGTAATCGTTCCTTGGAGGAATGATTCAGTTAGTCTTCACAGCTTTTAGCATGGCGGCACCTCGGCCCACTTTATCCGCAGGTCTCGTCCGTACGGTGCGTTTGGTTAATGTTCTAGCAATGGCCACTGTCCTGCTTCCGGATATTCTCTATCCTCCAAGCGTCCTAATATAAATGTCTATCTCTTCGCTCGGTCCTGCCAAATCCGAACTACTTCAACTCAATGACTTGAGAAAGCTATAAAGTTTAATTAAATAGGGTCGACATTTTTTTTGTCCCCACTTCCAGTTATCTTTTACTTTAACCAAAATCCGCACGAGGTAAAATCCATCCGGATGGTTTTGTATGATGAATTTCCAAATGAAACTTTCACAAGTAAGTTTTATCAATTTTTACATTTACTAATTGTTTTATATTTTATAAAGTATCTGTTTATTTACTTGAATGGTTTAAATGATTTTTCATTTTTATTTCTATTCTTGATTTAGGTTTAAACTTTATTTTACTTCATCTTTCTTTGTCATTTAATATTTTTCTTTTTTTAATTTACACTTTAAAATTATTATTAATGAGGGTCTTGGTTATCTATAGAGTTTTTCTCTTTTTTCTATTATTCAAAAATAGAAGACTAAAAATTAAAATACTGAACACTGTGTTTATAATAGAAGTGAGTTAAGACTGCTGAGGGCTGATAATCAGCGCAGCTACCAAGACTGCAGAGGCCCCTCACCTACCCTTACATTTATCAGCCACCTCTAAGCTCTTTATCATGCTAATGGCATTCAAATCCTCAGTAGGCCATTGTCATGCAAGTCCATTGTCTTCTGTCCCATCGCCGATTTGAATACCGGTGTCAACCCTTCCTCTGCATATCCATTCATGTCTGCATGTCGTCTAGGTAGGTAGGAAGTGGAGGGTAGGATGCGGTTTTTTCGAGGGAGCTGCTTTAGGCGGGAAAAGGTTTGTCGTATACCCTCCTCCTATCGCAGGGTGATTTCGTTAGTCGAATCAGTGTTGTATGCCAATGAAAAGATAATTGAGAGAAAAAGTCGGTTTTCATCATAAATTAGGTGTAAATATTTAACCTACAAGCGCTTTCGGCAGATCGCACTGCTTTTATCAAATGCTAAAACATGGCATAAACATCACAAATTACAAAATAATACAAATTTTATAGTTACGTATATATATATTATTATTACGAGTAACTGATTAATGAGTCTTAATCCTTCATTATTTTCCTAGCTGTTGTTTAGGGGAGGGGTTGAAAAATTATCAAGAAGCAACAAGTGCACATTCAGCATTCATATTATTGTGATTTTTTCGATTCAAAATAAAGTCTCGTGAAAAATGAGTTTTGTTTTTATCTCATTTTCATTATTAGAGATGTTTGTTTATAAGTACGCTCAATAAATTTTCAACTCACTTTACAAAATCGGAAGGTATCCATGGCCCAGGGTCAGGTTACGGTTATGGATAAGGTAACGGTCACAGAAGATATTTATTGTACTATTGAATGTATATAAGACACCTACTAGCAAACAATTATTTAATTAATAGTAAATATGATACAAAGAAAAAATAAAATGGCTAGATATAACCTCAGAACTAGCCTGCCCGAGTCAGGATCTTGGGGAAACATACCTTAATGAAAATTGACTAATTTAACGTTCACAAAAATTATATGGTACCACCAACACCTCTAGTGTGCTTCTCTGTGAAAAAAACGAGACTTGAAATAATATTCGTTTGGCAAAAAAAAACGGTTAATACTTTCATGTTTAAAAAATAGAGTACGGAGTTTTTTAAATATATAATAATTATAGGTTTGTTTTAGTTGGACGTCTTTTTGCTTCGGTACTACTCTCATTGAACAGTTCCATTGCTTGACTTATCAAATATTACCTCTCAAAATATTTCTTCTGTATTGTAAATCTCATTGCTTTATGAACGAGACTTACTGTTTCATTTGACAACAGATACCTTACTGTGCACATTATCAAACTTCAGTAATCCAGGCCCTAAAGTACTGCCACGGATAACCTCCTAAACCCATATGATAATCAACATCCTGTGATTACTTACTTATAATTTATTTTTTATATAGCCATAATATATACAATGAAAAAAAAAAAGAAAAAAGATGTCAGGATTTGTGGTGTTATCCGTGTTACAAGAAGTAGACAGAAATGCATTGACAGCTCATGTGGAAGAGTATCTGGACGGGAATGTCCTCGGTTCAAACCCCGACCATATTACTACAGTGTTGTGTACTACAGTCCTTTTCCAGTGTGGTCTGTTAAATAATATTTGTAGAGGAGAGTCTTTTAAAAGAAAAGAACGAAAAGCTTTATTATGAAGGTCAATCAAGACACTGGTGTATACAAATATTAAGAGTTACGTCACTTCATACTGGGATGGAATGTCTAGGCACAAGTGGGGTCTGGGGCTAAAGCTGAGACATATATGTATAAGAAAAGGATAATATTCTGGGAACAGGGAGTAAGGAGGGTTGCTTACTTAAAAATGACAGGAACCATCAGTGACTTCCATGAAATCACGAGTCAGGTATACAGCTCTGCTCAAGCCCCTTCTTAGCATGATTATAAATATTATATATAAAGCAAGCATTATAAAACTGTCGATAATGTAACTACCGAGCATACAAAGCAGGCAATTATAGAAAAAGGCAAGGTAAGATCGGATGGTAAATCGATTACCGCAGAATATAAAGTGTGCCTAATGCAGGTATAATATGAGGTATTATAAAAGATATGTTTGCCCTACAGAATGGATGGATGGGCAGTGACTTGTGGGAATGGCGGATGTGTAGTAATGGTATTAGATGGGAGTGGCTCATCAAAGGATATTTGATGAAACTATATTATCCTGCCGTCATGTGATGGCATCGTGTTGACGGAGTATAGATTACAAGTGCTCGTACGACAATCAATATGGACTCTACTAAGTGGATTAGTTCTCTTTCTTCCAACTCACATTCGAGCTACACATTTTATGTCTTTCGTATTACAAACTGTTCTTGATCCACTGGGAGCCACCCACAATGCTTGTCTAGGAATATAAAACCACTTATTTCCTACTAGCAGCTAGCTAGCCATTGAGTCACCATTTTACGTACGAAATCTTACCCTTATCATTGACCTAAAACTTCCTTAAGCTCTGAGATAACTTTAAACATTATACAGAAACTTTGACGACAAACTGCACGGACATACAAACCCACTTACAAACAATTTAGCTGCTACATTCAGAATTAGAGATCGTATAAATTAATAACAATAAGACATATTCAAATTTAGCTTCTACAATATGAGTACTCACTGGATGTCATCTGCTTTCGTGTCAGAAAATGCGCTCGTTATTTTTGTTATTTGACAAGTTAAGTTCATTGAGTGGGTGAAAAAAATATTTCCATAAAACCCATTGACTTATCACAAAAAATATTTTTCAGTATACCAAGTTGACGGGGTAGTAGAATAGGGGCTTTCTGTCTCATTTACATTTTCTTCTACATTAGGAAGACATTTCATTCTTTATTACAAAACATTGTAACAATAAAGTAGGATGTAACCAAATTAGCTAATTATGTTTTGAAGGGATGCATACATACACCTTAGTAGTATAATCATATAGTATTGAATAGAAATATGTTGTCATGCTTCATGAAGATTCATGTTTTCCCCCTTTTTCATCAAAATGAAGCACTTTGTAAAATTTCACAAAATTTCACAAACACAGGACTTGGAAAGACTTGTAGATTGACATACACATGAGGTAAAGTGGTAGTGGTGGTTATATATGGAAAAGTAAAAAAAAAAAAAAAATTAAATATAGGAAGGCTGAGAATATTTACATCACATTTGCTGGTTGTGACACTAGTGCTGGTATATCATTTTAAAAATAGTGCAATTCCTATTATTTCTAATTAATTTCGTAATTAGTTTTACTTTGTAAGTTTTTTGCTCTTAATTAAATCGAATTAACTACAGGATTGTTTTTTTTATCATGTATATGCAACTCATTAATGTATACAAAGACATTAATATATAAAATTTAATAAATCATAAAGTGCCATAAGCAAATATCTAAAAGAAATAAGTGGAAATTATTGTGAGTGGCCTACTTGCCATATGCCCCCTCCCCTTATAGCCCCTTTAAATTTACAGATAATTATATACAATTATAGATCCTCAGGCGAATCTATTTACAATTTATTTTTGTGTTTCATGTAGCGTCTCTACATTATATACAGGTTTTGTTATTTTATAAAAATTATATAATGGAATAAACAATTATAATGATACACATTATACATGACTGGACTAAACTGACTAATAAAGGTGATAGGGCTCACTTTTGATCAAACTTACATACTAATTCTTAACCAAATTTTCCCCCGACAGTCTGTTCCTATCGATGCGGGAGGGGTGGTGGGGCCATAGTGTTAAACACTGGGTTTGTTAGGTGCTGCAACGAGTCAAAAAACTTGTTGTGTGGATGATCTCACCCACCGACGGGACACCAAGCAACGGGTGCAGGTCAGCGTTCTTTAACCTCTCGAGAGAGGTATGTCGGACCACTTTTCGCATGATCCCATTCCGGAAATGTTGGAGACATTTGGCTGTATTAAACTCGGTATTTAATTCCTTTTTCTGAACCGATTCTCTCAGTGTTGCTCTTTGGGCTGTTAATTTAAAGAATTTATTAAATTTAAGAAAGTGTGCCGTACCACATTTGGAATTTATTGCATTAGGTTACTTTGACTCATAAATGAGTTCTGAGCTGAAATTTAACAGATCTTGAATAAGCATCTTTGATGTATCCAACTTTTAATCGGTATAATCCGAGATGTTTTGAAAAACATTCCTTAAAAAAAATCAGGTCTATTAAATCGTATTTACATCTAGTAATGGATTGGAAGTAAATCCTTTGTGTAGACTAGTTACCAACATTTTTGCATCCTGCTGAGGACTCCACAAATTTACCACAGGCGTCGGATATCTCCAGCGTTCCTTTCCTCCCCAAGGAGTGTTCTCTTAAGGGAGAATCAGCCAACAGGGAGGAAAGGGGAAATCTTTAGGGTGAGTCGTACATCAGGCAAATCGGCCCATTCCCAGCAGCCATTCCCACAACCAATAAAATCCAAGTGGCACAACAGACTTAATATCTGTAAGCCGAAGGAAACTTATACCGGGGCATTTTCTCTCTCTCTCTCTCTCCCGGAGAAATGGGGCGGAACCCCCCCCCCCCTGTTCTCTTCTGCGGTTTTTCCACACATTTTAATCCCGGCTAATCATAGGGCTCGTTAGCTTCAGAGGAAATTCGCTTTTCCTCGGATCGAAGCCACTTCATCAAGCCTCCTGGTCTTGAGACGAAACAATATACTTTTACTGGCTTGGCTTCTCTGCCGAGGACAGATTTCCATCTGTCGGTGATGAATGGCGCAGGGTGCCATTTGCGTTTAGAAAACCCTGTTTGCGGTGATTACCCTTACACCACATTATGGCAGGCATTAGATTTTCTGCCCGAATCCTGACTGTTTTAGTGTATCAAATACACTTAAGCGTACTTTTCATAGATCTACATGCATTTTAATCTCAAGTGGAACAATGGATTCTTTTTGGATTTTGGATTTGGATCACAATGGAAATCTGGAAACCCGACCCCTAAAAGAATTAGCGAAATAGTCGATACGTAAACGGACAGTCTCAGAAACAGAATTTTTGAAATCCGTTGAGTAATTAATTAAAAAGTAGTTAACTACAGAATAATAATAAAATTAAGTTAAAAAGATTTGATTTAATGTTATTCCAACACGTTTTTGGTTGTATGCTTTGATGTTAATATACTATTTATCTTATTAATGATTTTTTAAATAAGGGAGTGTGTACAAACTACTGAATTGTGGGTAATTTTAGGTCTGACATTCAGATGTTTTGTACGACTTCCAATTACCTGTAATTTAAAGCTCAACTCCGACTCGGTACATCGTATGTCATTGTGGGTTTACTGTTTTGTGTAGTGTTAATTTGTTTTCAGGTGTAAGTTTTGATTTTTTGTAGAAGTGAAATGGTGACATTTTACTGATGAGGTTTTCAGTTTTGTTGTATTTAGTGTGGTTTAATGTTTGTTACATGAGTGTTTGGGGGAGTTGTCTAAAGATAGATGGTGGGTTAAGTTTGATGAATGCTCACACGAGACAAATATAGTGACAGAGATACGAAAACACCATTAGTCCCTTATTATAAATAAGGCTAGGTATATCTTCAAAAGTCCCTAGCCCGTTGAGAAAACAGGAGAACGTTGGCCCTGCGGAAAAAGATCCCTGTGACCTGTGAGCCATCCCTTTTCCTCCCGTTGCTCCTTTTCATTAGCCGGCTGACTCCGCTGTTCGGCGGTAAGCTCCTTACCCCGGAGGGATCCCTTTGTGTCGCCTTGGTAACGAGGCTGTGGTGGCTTGACATCTCGCTGCTCTCTAGTTAGGCGGGTCTGTGTGTGGGGGCACCCCCCCCCGCTACATATACACTTACAAAGTCTTCTTCTCTTTATATTTATTCTGTCTTCTCATCTTCCAACGTCAGTATTCCTATTTGCAGTGAAAATAACGAAAGGAAATCTAATTTTAAAATTGTCTAAAGCCACCAAAACATGTCTAATAATTCGAATTTTAATGAATGATAATTATTCCTACTACCATCATTCTTAACAGGTGTCTTTACAAAATGTATCCCAGATCCCACGCTTCTCCCCTTCGTGACGCCTCCTCCTGAGATTTGGGATTAAGTAGCGACAAATTGGTCTTTAGTCAACTTCACTAACGAAGGGCTTCACTTTAAACACAAAGAACAGGGTTAGGTGTTTACTGAGAAAAACTTGAAACGTCTTTATTGTGATAAAATTAGAATCTACCTTATTAAGAAATAAGTAATTGTGATAGATGTTCTCATTCATACCATATTTACAATTTGTATTCACTCGCTCAATCGTACAGTATTTAGAAACAGCCCAGAGACCTCTCAAGTCCACATGGTTGTCAGAAACTGCCAGGACTCCCACTGTTATGAATTTATAGCAGGTCACGAGGCCACTGCCGTTTTAGTCTCCGAGGATGTGTGGTGCAGTGCAATGACTGTGCTAGGGGATTAGAGTGGTTGGATAGGTTACTATGGAATTTTATGAATTTGGAAGGGATGAAGGGGTTTACTGAGCAATAGTTACGGAAATAAATACAATTATGAGTTACACGGATACAGAACGTTCATTTGTAGCTGTTGGGTGTTAGATTTTTAGAGTTTGTTTGTTAGATGTTACTCCCTCTGTTACTACTGAGCCTCGTCTTTAGCACCATTTAAGGACGACAGCTGGCTTAGTATTTTTTGACAGAAAACTTCAGATTATCTAATACACCATTTTAAATATTGGTTTTTAACCTAATATTTTTGGAGCCTTCCAAGATGAGATTTGATAAATCTTAAACGCCATAAAGAACTTCTCGATAGATGAGTTACTATTCATAAGATAGCTCGTACAATCGACTATTAAAACAAAATTATGTGCGAATTTATATATTAACGACCTAAACTAGTATAACTACAATGAACATTCAATGACAAAGACAAATGTTGAAAATAATACATGCCTTCATTGCTTTCAGACATAAGACTATACTGTCATTATACTGTCATTAACGAGTGTTTTTGGCAACATATGGTACGACGGTGGGATTTAGCACACAAGCGCTTCATACACTCTTTTTCAAGAACTAAAAAATAACACAAATCAGACATCATAGTAATAATGATGATAAGATGATATACATTAAAATTAATAAAACACTTTTAAAAATTCATTATACATATAAAAGGTCACAGAGCTGACAAATTGCGTATAGGCCTATTTCGCGATTATTGAGGTTTCAGTATTTCTTAGAGGATTATGGACTAAACTAGAGTTTCATCAAAGTACCATAATGTACATACTTGACCATATTGGGATTGTGCATCGCCTAGTATGTCGATCATGTAACCTCATTACCCCTTATGAGGCCCTGTTGGCTGATGTCGAAATAGGAGAAGAAACTGTGAAAAGTAGCTTCTCTCCAGGGAGAAATCCTAGCCTGGAAAATGGTGACAAGGTGAGGGTGGGGTGCCGGCAGGTGCTGGAGGGGTTTCCATGGAAATGAAACTCGATAAAGCCAAACTGCGGAAGCCTTGACAATGCCTATCGATCCACCCACTTACACCTTTCAAAATATTTAATAAATCTCTCTCACTTCTTAGATGCTTCCGCTTTCCCTGATACATCGTATTAGTTAGTCAGTGCTTTCTTCATTAATGGCCTACGGTTCAAAACATTCCGATCATTGCTAGCAGAATAATTAAACAATACTGATTGACAGAAATAAAAATCCATTTCTTAAACAGTACACACCGACCCCCGAATTTTCAACAAAGGGCCTGATGCCGAAATGGACCAGTAGGTCGAAAGGTTGTCCATTGCTGGATGAAAGCCTTAGCTTTATCAAACTATTGCCTTCTTGGTCTAACTCTTTTGTTTCTGGTAGCTTAGACTCTGCCTAGTCCCCATTGTTACCTCTTAGTTACTTTCTTTAAGTAGTCCAAAATGATTGAATTAGGTATAACAAATAAAAACTTTCAATCATGATTGTTCTTCTGTCTCGACAGGAGCCAAAATAAAATTACCTGTTCATTTTGAGATTTTATACCAGAACGTTCATTCAGCTGTGTTTGTTTCTTTTGAAAAGATATTAAGGACAAATAGGTATAAGAGTGTGTCAGGAGAGCGGCAATAAATAAGTTAAACTGTCCTAATTTGCGAGGGGGGCGCTGGTTCCTGAGGGGTCGTCCCCCTCCTCAGGAGATTTAAGGAGTTGAGGGACTCATTAAGCAACCTCCCTGTCCTCATCCCCTTCGTCTGCTGTATACGTCTTGGGGACTGTCCTTGTAGCAAAAACCCGTTATTTGGTATGAATGTGATTTAGATGAATCTGGTCGTACGAAGACAGTAAAATTATTATACAGTCATGTAGTTGTCATGGGGTATCTGTTCACTCACAAAGCGAGTTTGAAATATAACTTTCCTTTCAAATTTCACTCCACTTTTTTCCAGATTTTCTATAGGAATTTTTGCTAATTTCATAGCCTACGTCATCCAACTCATCTGTATGTCCTTCTGCATGTCTGAAAGCAATGAAGGCCTGTTTTCTTTTCAAAATTTCTCTTTATCGATGTATCGTTGTTGTAGTTCTATTAGTATAGGTCGTTAATATATAAATTCGCACACACTTTTGTTTTAATAGTCTATCTAACCATTGTTTTAACTGTATCTAAACCAGTTATCGTCGCTTGTCATTAGTATTTGCAGGAGTTCTTTATGGCGTTTAAGATTTATCAAATCTCATCTTGGAAGGCTCCAAAAATGTTTGAGAACCAATATTTGAAATGGTGTATTAGATAATCTGAAAGTTTTCTGTCAAAATGTTTTCTTATCTAGATTCATGTGCAACAAGACGTTTTGTGGGAACAAATACCCATGTCTTCGTAACACCGCTTGACGGTCTGCAGTTATAAACGTTTGTGTTTTCAGATCTTCCATTTACGTTTTGTATTATGTAATGTTTTTTGGGTTGTTTGGGCTAAGTTACATGATGTGGTTGCGGGTAAAAAAAACCCAAAGATATTATATATGGGTAAATGGATATAAAGGAACAATATACAAGAGGGGCCGTGGGACCAGCCGAGCATACATAAATGTTCTATTACAGAAATATTGGCGGATATACACAAAGTGAAAAGTTAATCCATATCTGGGCCCCTTCTTACGTATCAAATGTGCCGTGAAATTGGAAGGGCATTAGGCATACGTGCCTACGTGTATCCAAGGGCTGTTGTAAATAACGACCTCCCTCTCCTTGTATGTATTATTACATCGCGTGTGGGATATGGGAGGTCTCTCTTATTGATGGCTCAATTACTGACAGATGTTTACTCGGTCGGTGTCGTCTTGGATACCGGCGGGGGAAGAAATCGCTGCCAATGCGTACTTCGGTTATATCTGTTTGGATTTGAGACAGAAAGAGAAAGACCTTGTTCGTGTTGTTTGCGATTAAGTCTTGAGATATCGCGGTCTGTTTTCCTGCTTGTTCAATATTCTCGCAACATCTTACAGGGCGTGTGTTTGAAAAAATATCCAATTTCTAACTATGGTTGTTCAAGATTTATTTACTCCCAAATTCAAATTATGGTACCGGCATGCCATCGTGAGATTAATCATTAGTGTAGAATTAGTGCAATCAAACAGACCAAACTGCCAATGAATGAATGACAATTTGTGTTGAGAGGGTATATTGTAGAAATATTTGTTGTGCGAAAACAAGCGGTTGTTTTCTTTCCCCCTAATCTAAATCTTATTGTTGTTATTAATAACATAATCTGTTATAGCTAACAATAAAACTGTTTTTAATTAATTATCTTTACTTGTCTTCTATTTATTAAACTTTATAAGAGAAGACAATGTTAAAACCTTGCTATGTTTTAGACCGGCGTTGTCAGACCCCACACCTTTCTTATGTGATTCTCTGCCTTCGTCTCGCTAAAACTAGCACCTCCTAGGAAGGGATCCCTTCTCTGCAGACGATGGTCTTTGGGGCCAAATGTACCTAGTAGCGTCTCCCACAGCGGTCCAATCTACCTCTTCCCGGTTCACACTCGCCTTTGGGATCCGGACGGTTTTCGCCTACCCTCAGATACCTATAATGCCTACCCTGTCCCTCTTCTCCTGAACATAGTGCACTGCCGGGGCACACCTTCTAAGATCTTATGGAGTCAGATCAATACGAATAAAGCTGCCCACCGACTAGGCCGCCAGCAAAGGTCAAAGACCACAGGAACACCCATTTTATCTCTTGACGCTAGACGGACAGTGGCCGGGTCGTAGAGACCCCAACCCGCGAGCGTCCCCCCCACTTAGGTACGACCCGACAAGTAGACTAAAGTATATATTAACAAAACGAGGAAGAAAGCAATGGGTTTGTTGATGAACGTAATGGAACATTTAGGAAAACTGATTAATTTTTATAAATTTGGTCAAGGATCAGTTTAAAATCTCGGAGATTTTTGTCAAAGAATTGCGCCTGCATGAAAAGTTGATAAACCAGACAACTATTTAATGAGGATTTAAGTATGCTATTAAACGATCGGGGTTTTAAAAAAAATATATTTGGCTCATGAACTAATTATGCTGGAATCCTCCCAAAAATTGCTAAAACATGACTGAAATATGATCTGGCAAAGTTATAAATGTTTTATTAAGCCATCATTTACCTCTCTACAAAAAACAGAGGAAAACGCAGAAGGTAGATGACAAAGAGAAAGTTTTAAATAATTCCTTACAACTATTCTAGGTAACGTTTAAGGAATGTTTAAAACAAAGACAAGTAGCCTAGAAGTAAGATGGTCCATGCGCAACCACAGTAAATATTCCATTCTCTTGCGCATCTGTCGTTAATAATTGCATGAACACATTAAACCGTACACCTACAAATAACTGTTGGTTAGCTTACAAATAAATAGAAAAAAAAATGTGGTTTTTCACACTCCGGATCCGCTCAACCCAAACATCCCTTTATTTTTCCCTCATCCTTACTCTTATAATTAGAGAGCTAAGAAAAAAAAAAGTGTTTCACACCCGCTAATTTGGAATTGTATTGATGTGTTCAACGTTCTTTAATTTTTGCTATAATATGGTATAACATGCAATCTATTTAATATTTTTGAAAAAAAAAAACTCTCACTTTTATCCAGGAGAATTGTGAAACATCAAAATTTCACTGAACGCAGAACATACATTTTCATAAATTAGAGGTACAAAGTGAGTAATAAGGCAGACATTGCTTTTATAATAAGTATTCTAAGATAAAAAATCTTTGCTCTGTTTTATTAAGGGATTTCGTCAAAGGACTAGTGAAGTACTAATATGGAATATATCATGTATCTAGTTACTCAAGTATTGACAAGTACGTGGACGGATCCCACATGGGGAATTAGTGGCCCATACATAGGGGTGAGAGAGGGATCCCCATCCAATCTGCGGTGGAGGAGCCACAGACGCTCGTATAATAAGGAGGCCCTTTGACTGGGCCCTTTAGATTACACCCGCTGCCGACCCACTGCAATATATATATATATTCTCCGACCCAATAAAACCCTTTTCCTACTACCTGGCCGAAAAAGGAACATATTAATGCCCTCATATCTGCTCTCTCCCTCTCTCTGATCCCCGATCCCTTTTCCATTAGCCGGCATTAGCCCTTCGACGAAACGAGATTCCGCCCTCCTGAGGGAATAAATCCACCCCCGTTTCCCTCCAATAGCATCATCCCTTTCCCTGTTATTTGTCATGTCCTATATATATACCCTCCCCTTTATTCTGCCCCAATCCCGAATAGAGAGTCTTCTCTCCCTCTCTCTCTCTGTCTCTCTCTTGCCTTTTAACTATATTCCTTCCGATGTAATTTATTCTTCTCTGTCATGTGTGCTTTTAACAAAATTCTAAAAGAAAAAGCAGGAAGATTGAGTTCCTCGAGGCATATCCCTTTCTTCCACAAGATTTGAACTAGCATTTCGTTAAAAGTTCGTCCTATGTATTAATAATTATTATACTAATAGCGAAAATACTAGCAGAATCGGGAATGGAACCACAGACCTCCCATATATCAAGTCTATTCCTGCACGCTCTTACTGCCGTCTCCTGCCGTTCATTCTCAAGTGGTTGGTCTCCTTGCCGGGTTTCAGGATCGTGCCGGGTTCAATTCACGTTCTGCCAGTTTTCTGGTTCTTCAATACCAATGTAATCCATGACAGTATGTGATTTTTTCATTATTATTTCCGTTTACACAGAACCATTTCTGTACTGATATGTAGCAGTATTAAATACATGCCTGTCTCTGAAAATCCATTTCCACCATCGTGAACCGCTGTCTTGATAACTTGTAATTTCCATTGGCAAACATGTATCGGTTACAAGTTAGGGAAAGTTTAATTCATTTAACAACTTAGTGAAATCTCAGTTCCTCATACATACAGCTCGACGACAAGGTGTATACACAGGTGGCCTGAAAAGTTTCCGACCTCAACATGAAGATGATAATAAAATTTTCAGACCACCCTCGTATAATATTCGAAAATTCTTACCGACTCTAAATCAACTGATTAATTTACAAGAAAATTGAATTTATTATTATTATACATTGTGTGGTATGAAACTAGCCTAGACCTATCAACATACTCAAATATGTCAGAATAATGTTATATTTTCATTCGTTCATACAATGATACAATTCCCAAACGGGGAATCGACTGAAGGGGCCAATGCTCTTACCCATTTTATTATTCCTCCTCCAGCCGACATGTGCCAATAAGTGTAGGGAAACTACCCCTAAGCCATAAACCCTCCCTTTCACCCTCCTCTTCTCAAGACACACCCTCACATGGGACATGCACCGTCGGTGGGAGTGGGACATGCTTCGAATCGCTCCCCTTTGACTCCACTATTGACTGAGCAAGACGCCCTTCGGTAAACGCCACTAACGAACCGTCACAGACGTGTGTCGTGGGCCAATCAGCTCTCTCGCCACCGCCGAATACCGCCTTCTTGATATTCCGGGAGTGTCTTATTCTTTGTCTGGGCGCTTCCTCTTTTATCTCCAACGGATGTGGATGGCTGATTTCACAAAAAAAAAAAAAAAAAAAAAAATGTAGCAAGCCCCGAGTAAGAGGCTCTGCTCTACTTTCTAAAAGCAGCAGAACGAATGTGTTCTAAAATTCAACTGAGATTATGCGGATAGATATCGATATTGAAGACATAAGACAAAGTCAGCTAAAGATAAAATAACATAAAAACAAAACATACGTCATAAATAAACAATAGTAAAAAACAAGGAAGTTTCCAGCCATACTGACATGTAGATATACACAGGGGACAAAAAAACACAAATAATTTCTTTATTTTCATTTGCATAAAAATTACAATCAGCCCTCTAAGGGACATTCGAACCGTATTTACAATGCACATACCTTGAGGACACGAGGGGACAAAATTTACCAGTGCCAGAACTCCCAGTGACTAAATATTTACAAAAGATCATGGGGCCACTTCCGTTTCAATCCTCCTTGGAGGATTGTAGGAATGGGTGGTACTTGAAACTGATCTCGCTAGAGGGGATGGTTAGATTTCTGATGGAACTGTAATAATTTTGAAGAAATGATGTTGGATACTGGGAATTTTATGGTCATTTTGGAGAGAAGTCTAATAGTAGAGAAATATAAATAAATAGTTATTATATCACCATATATTCTATTATATTTCATATAATAGAAAAAAAAGACGTCCCCTACGAATAACAACATGTTCATATAACAAATTCATATTTGAGAAATAAAAATAAATATTACATTATAAAAAAATGACTATGTAAAATAAAGTGTAGGACTTTGTATAGAAAAGTAATAATAATAATTATATTCAACAACAACTTTATTATGATAAAATTATAATCTGCCTCATTGGACATTAAGTAATTGTGATAAATGATCTCATTCATACAGTATTTACAAACAGCCCAGAACCTCCTAAATCCACATGGTTGTCACCTTCCTCGTATGCGAAAGTGGAAGCGGAGTCTTGGGAAGTCCCCCACGCTCCTCCGTAAGCTACGTCACCGGATAAGAACCAGTGGAGGCTGAAAAAGAGCGCGAGAGCCACATACGCTCAGGACATGATTGGAGAAACTGGCTATTGCCAGGACTCCCACTGTCACGTATTTATAGCAGGTCACGAAGCCACTGGCGTTTCAGTCTCCGAGGAGGGTTATAGGGATGAGTGGTGCAGTGCTATGACTGTGCTACGGGATTATGGTGGTTGGATAGGTTACTATGGAATCTTGTGAACTCAATAATAATAATTAAACTCCATCTAGCAAATAAAATCATTGAAGAACCACATAAATAAAAAAAAAATGCAATACGAAGAACTCTTTATATACATGCTTAAGAACTTACAATACTAACTAAGGAAGGTGCCAGCCAAACAGATATACAGTTGATAATTAGATAAAAACATTAATCTAAAAATATGAAAATATAATATAATGAATAAATAAATGGTTCCCGAACTTAAAAGCACCTGTCAGTATTGTGAGGTGTTGGAATAGAAGGGTTTATTCAAGCACCTGTTACCCTATAACTAACAATTACCACTTCGTTCCTGAAGTCGTGAGTTGTTTATGTTATTTAGCCCAAGGTTCCCTCCTCACAAAACATTAAATTTTAAATTAATTCGTCCGAGGGAATTTTTTTTTTTTTTCCAGATCTTTTTAAAAAAATGACAAAACTTTTATTTACTGTAGATTCTTAGGCGAATTTATTTACATATCACATTTTATATGTATCATTGGTACACTCTATACAAGGTCTGAATCGGCATAGAAGTTATATAATTAATACAAGTACAATGTACTAGGGAAAAAAATATTTTGGTAATTTCTTAAAATTGAAACCACTTCTTGACAAACTAGTTCAACTAGAGACAATCACATGATTAAAATATTTAAATTAATTAGTAAAAAAAAATGCTCTAAACCAGCCAGGACTCGAACCTGACATGATATGAAGCGAGCATCCTACCACTCGACTGCCGATGTTTGTAATAGGCATGAAATTGTTTATATACATATTCAAATTCGACTATATATTAATATTCAATGTGGCTGAGACTATCGCGTTTGTGTATTCATGGCCGTGATTATTCGCTGTTGGAAATCCCCGCATTTACAAGCGATTTGGTTTAAGGAAGAAATTATTTATTTATAAGTAATTCTTCAACAACTTACTGCGGTATGACTGCTTCAAATATTTCATATTGCTTTTAATGTATTTTCGTTTCTATTCTGTCTCTCTGATTTACTTCGTTTTTGTTTTTTTATCATTATTCATAATATAATAGAGTCTTTTAAACCTAATAGTGAACTTATTTTCCTTTCTGTTACAAGATAGCTAACACAATATAAAGCGAAGAATGGGTTATACATTTAGTGGTGAGACTTCACCAGTTTCTTATTTCTCTTCATTAATCACGCAGTACTCTGTCAATTTCCGAGGATATTTGACATCTGCTTCTATAATTTTCAAACTGTTTACATTGAAGCAAAACATGTTTGGCAGTAACTATAGGTTTATATTAATTAATTACAACATTAATTAATTACAACATTTTTAACAATATACAAAATTTCAATATTACAATATTAACAATAATACAATTTAACAATATTAATTAATCACATAATTAATTAATTACAACATTTTTAACAATTTACAAAATTTCAATTTACAAAAGTCTCCTTTTTCTGCGATGCGCAGATGCATTCGAAGTTGGTTGGGTTACATAACAATAACAGATTAACGTGAAAATTAACAATGCAATGAATATAATACTAGGTGATAGGGCTCACCTTCTGTTTACTATTTGGGAATCAATAACGTGTCATCTCCTAAGGGGGTCAATCATTTGTGAACTGGGGATTAGTTGGTAGGCAACGGTTCGATTCCCGAATAGCTCCTTATAGGTTTTTTTTCTACGGAAAATCGGAGCTTAAAAATAAGCATAGGTATCGGTCTAGGACCAACCAAAGTTCAGCTGAAAACCTCCTTCCGGGACGGTGGTTCGTGATTAGATATTAGGGTATTTTCTTTAAAGGCTACCTTTGGAACAGAAGGACCGTAAAAACGTAAAATAAATAAATACTTTTCAAGGAAAATCGATAGATTCTATCGATAACGTTGATAGAAATTTATTCATCGCCCGCGCGCCGACACTCATAAAAGTTTTACTGTTTTACTCGAAACTCAAGAGTGGCCCGGAGAAGACTTTTGGAGTTTTGAAAGTTTAAGTGCTAATACATTTTTAAGTATCATATTTAAGTATCAATCTTAGGAGAATGGAATGAGATAGACACTTTTGGCATAGTGTTTTGGGGCAGATTCATCATCGGTTTGTGCTTACCTTTATAATAATTCGATGTATCGATTGTGGGAGGGTTCGTAATTTATGGGGCACCCTGCTGTGTACATGGAGTCTCACAATTCTACCTGAACTTATACACTTTTCATCTTCATACGTTCAAACTCAACAAAAATTTACAAGTTTGTCTTATTATAGTTTGTGATTAGGTTAAAAATGGGGAGGAAAGCGAATTATCTCGTTAAAAAATGCTTAAAAAATTAAAAATGCCGTCAATCGATTCATACCAACAATCTTTTAAAGAGGAAGTTAAAGGTTTTTTTTGACTTTTTCAAGACCACAAACCTTACTTACGTTTTTTCAAACATTTGTCTAAATGTTCTTTAACAAACATAGTTAGGTTTTCATCATTCAGAATGAGCTAGAAACTGAGCATTCTAAATAATAAACCATGCAGACATTTTGAAACGTTGTACGTAAATCAATTTTGTGCTTTGCTAAAGATAATTTCTCGCAACAATAAAATCAGCACATGAAAAATAAAGAAAGGTGTTTAATTAATCTTAAAATTAAAAAATAAATAATTTCCTTTTAAATGAACTAATGTAAAGTATTTAAAAAGCGATAAATCTAGTAATAATGCTAATATAACAGCATTTTAATGTGAGGCATTAAGTTCTCCCTGGTTAAGACCTCAACCCCCCCCCACTTCGGAGGCAGGGGAGGAGACAGCCCGAGGCACTAATTAAGCAGTTGAGGTAGGTCTTCCTTCGCTAAGTCAATACTCTCGGTTCGAGTCTCAGGGTCACACAGACCCTGGAAACAGTTGACTGATTAATCGATTTAGATATTGTATCATACAATCGATTATTTAATAAACCTGAATCTTTTACGGATTTAACTTAATTTTTGATACTTTTGATAAATGATTACTTAATTTGTGTTACCTTAATAACTTTGGACTTTTCTCTAAACATTTCATGGTACGAATGTACATTTTTTCTTTCTTTATTTAAAAGATATTTTCTTTTAGCAAATAAATTGTTGTATAATCAGGTACAATAGGTACAATAGGTTGTTGTACTCGTAGAGCAATAAGAGTGCCCATTGGTGTACCCTCTGTAACGTGTATAACCATTGTACACCATTGGTGTATGGTGTAACGGTAACGTGGTTGTGCGGGATGTTGGTAGCTTGTCCAAGGAGATCTCTTATCCAGCTCCTTTTCACCTTGAATGTATAATATAATTCTTATAGCAAGGAGGTTCACAGAAAACCTTTTTTTACAATTTGATAACTTTAAACACGAAAAAAAAATTTTTAAATCATAAAATTATCTTTGAGAAAAACTCTTCACTCAAATAGGCAAACTCAGAGCTAGATTACTTTTTATCGTTGCTAAATTCAATATTTTTTCTGATCCCTAGATTTCTTAGACACAAGCCCAGATTGTTTTTCTTCTTCTTCATATTTCCTTGTTATTATAAATTATTGAAATCAGTATAGATTCTACATAAATGAATCGGTTCACAATAGGTCATTAAATGTCTTGTAGTTTGGCTACATTTTATACAATTTTTAATGCTTTATGTTTGTTTAAAAGTGATGGGGCTTACCATATGAATCCATAAACTTAAAACTAACTTACACCTAACGAAAAAATCTTAACCTAATTTTTCCTAATTTTAACAGTCGATTGCCATCGATGCGGGAATGGTGGTGGGGTCATGGTGTTTAAACGCTGGGTTTGTTAAGAGCTGCAACGAGACAAAAAACTCGATGTCCCCCCCCCAGCCCAGATTGGTTAATTATTAACTTAATTATATTTCTTGGCACAAAGAAAGTTAACGAGGTAACTTTTGGTCCCGGTTTGTGTTTAAAAGTTCATTAAATTGTCTTTAATGATTAAATTTAGCTCTGACTAGTGACTTGATCTGGCTAGCTTTGAGTTTAGTAAAACGACCCTTTTTGTTTTGATATGTATGATTTTTTTTTTCCCTTTTCAAAACCCCTTTATTTAACAACATTATTTACAAACAAATGAACGAAGTTCAGTGTACATAATTTACAAATTTCTCCTCTTGCTGCATTCAAAGGTGGGTAGAATTACAATAACAATATTTTTGAAGTTAAAAGGTTAAAATACAGGACTAGGTGATGGGGCTCACCTTTCAGATTAATCCGAGATGTTATTGAAAATACCTGTAACATTTCACAGCCATCCTTTGGCATTTCGTTTACAGTTCAAAGATTGTTATTACATTCGAACGTGTTTTTCGCAGTATCGGACTCATCTCTATACGAAGGAAGGAAACAAAGAATACGGGACTCCCTGAAACGTATAAGCAACTATCCCAGCTTGCGTTTATGTGTTTATTTGTATTGTGAATATAAGCGGAGAGGGAGAGAGAAGAGAATAGAGCGGATATAAGAGAGAGAGAGAGAAAGAACACCCTTTGGGAAATATATAAAGGGGGTAAGACGGGATAGGGAAATATTCAAATATATTTTGCGCTGCCGACAGAATAAGCGGGTTGGGACTCACACAGAGACAGGCGTACACTGATGTCGGGTATCACTTCCAGCTCGAAGGCTACGGAGACGTATCAAATTCCCTCCCTGCGGCCCCCCCCCCCCCCACGGGGTATATTGTGAATTCTGCCACTCCCTCGAATACATGAATCCTCAAGCGACCGTCTCTTATGCTTCTTTTGCATACGTGTCTTTTTTTCTTTTTTTTTTTGCCTTTTTCTTTTCTCCATTTCCCCTCTTGCTCTTTTTCCCTTTTGCAGTAGGGCGGGCCCTGGGGGCGTCACCCTCCGGCCCGACCTCGGATTTAATATTCTACTAGGGACCTTCCTATGCTCCCGGAAGTAGGACTAACAATTTTGTGTTCTTTGGCCAATGATTGTAATAAGATATCTTAGGTAAGTAAAGTGAGTACACACACTCCATTTTACGAAGAAGTTGAAGCATACTCGCACGAAGTCTTACCGGCTTACGCATTTATTGACTTCCCCCAAACTATCACTGCGTCTCAAGCTATTGATCTACAAGAGCATACTCAGGCCTACTCTGCTGTATGGTGCACCGCTTTTTCGTTTTCTGACGTATACGACAGCTCGGCGACTCCAACAATTCCAAAACGGCATACTGATGAAAGTGGTCAGACATACTTCATTCGAGCAGCGGAGCAACAGTGAACTTCACGAGGTCTTTGATCTACGGTGGATGAATTCATCCAACGTAGGCATATTAAATTTTTCAACTGCCTGCAGTACTTGACAAACTCGGTGTTTAGCACGATAACCCCCGCTCCGTTCCCCCATCGATGGCAGGACGCTGTCGCGGCTGGAACGCTTTAGTCTTAGGTTCTAGGTTTGGAGAAATGGAGAAATGGAACAAAACAGAATAACCGAAGGTGCGCTGACCGGTGCAACAATCCCATTGCACCGGAATACGCGCACCACAGGCTACGTAACCCCAGGATTCCGCTTCATGGGCTTGTGGGGCAAGCCCGTTTGAGGCTCAGCCTCAGGAAGGGCGGGGAAAAAAAGTTTTAGGTTCTAGGTTTAGGTTTTAGTTTGTAAGTTTTTTATCCCACATATTAAACTGAAGGTGAGCCCCATCACCTAGTTTTGTATTCATGTTATTTTCCTATTAACTTCAATCTGATTTTCAAACCTCCTTCAAATGCATCTGCGAATAGCAGAAAGAGGATAAAATTTGTCAATTATTCTGTTCATATTTTTACACATTGTATTAAAATTTACAGGGGTTTAGGGAAAGAAGGAAAAAAAAAAAAAAGATATCACTTAATAATTCGATTAAACATTACATTTACAGCATTAAAGTTAAATATATACCTACATATCTTAAATATACAATTAATTCACAACTGTGGTATGATAACCAGTAATAAGATGTCTATTCCAGCTTTTGTTAAATCAATGTGGAGTTTGAGCCTCAAATTTGTAGCGTTGCTTGTCTACGGAACTACATTTGAAAAGTTCATTTTGTTTCTATTTTTTGAGTTTGGCCAAGTGTGTCATGGACAGTTGTATGTTCGCGCAGGTATGACCAAATTTGAACGCTATATGTGAGCGTAAGCTACTTTGGAGTCAGCGGAATATTTTTATGTTATCTAAATTTCCAAATCGATTTTACACACTTTGGCAGGTTAGTTAAATGACTTTTTTTTTTTGGATTGTTCACAACACTATAACAAAGAGAAGAAAATAATATAAATTTGCACTAGATATAAAATGTTACGGAATAGAGCTATGGGGGAATGCAAATAAGCCTAACATCAAGCGCATCCACTCCTTTCAATCAAAAGTCCTGAGAACAATAGTAAATGCCCCTTACTACGTCAGCAACAAAACCCTTCATAACGATATTAATATACCTTACATTCTCGAACTCATCTCTTCCATGTCCATGAAATTCAACCTATCCAACCACCCTAGTCCCCAAGCACAGTCATTGCACTGCACCACTCATCCCTATAATCCTCCTCGGAGACTGAAACGGCAGTGGCCTCTTGAACTGCTATAAATACGTGACAGTGGGAGTCCTGGCAATGACAAGTTTCTCTAATCATGTCCTGAGCGTATGTGGCTTTCGCTCTCTTGGTCAACCTCCAATGGCTCTTGTCCAGTGACCCGGCTGACGGAGGAGCGTAGGGGACTTCCCATGACTCCACTTCCTCCCGCGAGGGAGGTGACAACCATGTGGACCTCGAATTATTAATCCGAGCTTCCACACAGACGACTTCCGACTTCGCCCCGAAATTCGTCAAGAAGAGTAACCGCTGTATCGTTTTTGAGATGGAAAGCTATACTCGTACGTCAAGGCTTCGGTCTACTTCAAAGCTCTAATGCTATTATGTGCCGCATTCGTGCTAATTAATTACTTCTTGCCATAACCCCTGCTATAAACTCCATTCTACTTTAATAATACACATTTTCCATCCCCTCTTCATCTGTTATCGTCAAACTACAAAAGATAATACAAAAATAAGAGAAAAGGAAGGTATTGGGGAGGACATTATTCACCCTCCTGAGATGTGCTTATGTTTTTCCTTATAATAATGCGGTCTCCCCCCCCCCCTGGAGCTGGAAGAACATAGGATGGGGTTCTGGAAACTGGAGCAGCCTCGCCTCCGGTCTGGCATATATTCAAATATATATATTTGTGTCTTTTCCTCTTCCTTTAACGGGACTCCGTCTCTCCCTTTACTCGAATATTTATCACAATATTCCAGCCAGGGTAGGAGCTCATATTATATGTATGTATGTGTGTGTTATAATAAACATATAATATCTAAATGTCATCCCCCAAGAAATATTTAGACAATAATATTCATGAAGTGAGTGCGAATTCCAAAGTAGTTGTCATTGAGTTGTACTTTGATAAATTATTTGTTATGGATTGAGAATCGAGTAATCAATTGATTGAACTATCATTGGCAATAATAACTAAATTGTATATTCCTTACTGCTACTGTTATATGCCCCATGGCCACTGCCACCTGTATAAACTTAAGAAAGTTGAACTATTTATGGAATTAAATAATTTTTATCGATAACTATTTATTAAAACTAAATCAATATTACTAGTCAACATAAACATTGATAAAAAAATATCGTTCCAATTTTGGTACTACCCCCGGGCACGGCCCATGGAAATAGGTTGGGGGTTGGTATTCTGTAGTTCTCCTCTTGTGGTAATTGTGTAACTACAGTTTTTTTACTTATTGTGTTGATATTCCACTGCTCATTTGAACAAGATAGTCCAGATTGGTTTAAGTATAACTTTGTAAATTAGTAATTTACTTTATGTCGAGAGATGGGATGTCCTTTGAAGTAGTCTGTACAGTTGTCCAAAGCGTCTGTTTAGTTCTTGTCTTTTTAGCTTCGTGTGTGGGTTCCGTGTTAGACTTTTGTCGAGATGGAAGCTTAAATACCGTACTGTATTGTACATAGGAAGATGAATGGAATTATAAAAAGCTAGTGGATAGGACTTGCGGCAGAGGGTGAAGGTAATGGGGGAACATTTTGTTTCATTAACTTTGATTGGTTACACCAATGCTCGATCTAATCAAGGTGCTTTTGCAGTGCCATATTTAAATGTTGCCGAAAAGGTATTGGGGGTAGAGGGGACATCATCGGTGTATAGGTTATAGAGGATGGGACCCAGGACACTGCCCTGTGAAACTCCTGCTTTTATGGGATAGTAGTTAGAATATTCTAAGACACAGTGGATTTGGAAGAAGCGGTTTTAAAGGAAGGACTGTAGGATTAGGAAAAGGGTCTGTAGTAAATATATTTTGAGATTGTGAAGCAAACCTTGCAAACCTAAAAGCTTGTGCTACGTCCAGAAAATCACCAGTCATTTTTCATCGATTAAGGGCTGAGGATATATGATCAACAACGCGAAGGACTTGTTAAGCAGTGGGATGTCGTAGACGGAAACCAAACTGGTGAGTAGGAAAAAGGTTTTTGGATTCAACAATCGGAACAATCAGAGGAATAAAGAAAAAAAAGATTGATGGCTTGTTGAATGCTAAAGATTATAGAACTAAAAACTACACTGGCCTGCCCCCTACTTAGCAATGTACATCCAGTTACAGCGTCTATGCGAGATAAAACTATATCCCTCTCTACTGTAGGGGGAAGTTTCCTGAATATTTATTAAATTTTTGTATTAAAATACTTTATTTTGCTCACTCGAGATATTATAATATTATTTCTTAAACCACACTCAGTGACTAGTAAGAATTAATATGAGTAGGAGTACATTATATGTTGGATTAGTCCCTATTTGAGAGTAGATCCTCTCCCATTTTCAGTATGATACATGTTTTAAAGTAACACTTGCTTAAGTTTATAATACACTCAAAATTATTCTTTAATTTTACTTCTTACAGTTTGAGCTGATATTACGACCGTTTTAGATTATATCAGCTAACAAGATGTTTGAGTGAGATAAATTCCGTTTAGAGCTTCTCCATAAAGCCACCTCCTCTCGGTATCCTATAAACTGGCCGGGTTGAGGTTTTACGAAGGAGATCCGCACGAAGATGAAGAATCCCGTCGAAGAGGGTAAAGTCATCTCGAGCATGGGTATGAGGCGGCAGGTTATAAAAAAAGTTATAAGATGACACCGTATGATCGAACGGTGAGAGTACAAGCCTTGTATTAAATGTAAACTGGGGACCTATCTCCTCGGAGGCAACCATCCATCCGCCATGCTAACAGCATTATGGAGATTTCGTATCAGCAACTTTGGTCATTCTTCATATGAGGGATTTTTCTTCTTGTCATTTTTTACTATGTCAAAACCCTCCCAAGTTTTAAAAGCTAATGATAGCTATGTCGTATGTTATCGGATATTTGTAATCTGTTTCAAGTAACATCTTATAAATTTTATGAACACATCTGTCGATCACTGCTCTAAGTCAAAGAAGGCAAATAATTTTTAATGTAAACTGGGGGACTTTCAAAACTCGTGTATAGAATTTAGGGTGCGTTCAAACATACAACACAAACCATAAGAATTTTGAATAACATTGGTTGGGTGTTTTAGAACGAAGTGTCCTTAGATAAATAATCTTTGTAGAGGAGGGTCTTTTAAAAGAAATGAAAGAAAAGCTTTATTATGAAGTACAAGCAAAACACTGGTATATACAAATATTAAGAGTTACGTTACTGCTTACTGGGTGGAAGGTCTGGGTGCTAAAAGCTGAGACATATATGGATAAGAGAAGGATTCTGGGAATAGGGAGTAAGGCAAGTAAGGAGGGTTGCTTACTTAAAAATAACAGGGACTAATCAGTGACTTGCATGAAGTCACGATACAGGTATACAGTTCTGCTCAAGCCCCTTCTACTTTTAGCATTATATAACTCTTGATATTTTACTTTTAGACTGTTAGTAAGCTTATTCAATTTTCTAATGATAGCTTTATATTACACAGCTTACTCAAATTTTGAAATACGATGTCCGATGCCTGAATCCGGAAAATAAAGAAAAACTAACCCTTTCTATATTTATGAGAAAACTGCCCTAATTTCGACTATAACTTGAGTCATTAAGATTAACACTAAGCCACTTTCGGGACGGTACATTATACGGAAGTGGTCATAAAATGATTCAATACTTTTAAAATATTCAAGCTGTATTCTACAAAAAAACTCTATGTAATACAAAATTGGAAACAAAGAAAACAAAATCTATGGATGTAATGAAAAACAAATGTTCTTGTATTCAAATGGTAACAATAATGTTCCGGGATAAATCATATTTGAACAGTTTTTTCTCTTCCTTCCTAGCCCCTTTAAATTTACAGATACAATTATAGATCCTCAGGCGAATCTATTTACAAATTATTTTTGTATTTCCTGTAGCGTCGCTACATTATATAAAGGTTTTGTTACTTTACAAATATTATATAATTGAAAAAACAAGAATAATGATACACATTATACGTGACTGAACTGAACTGACTTTAATAAAGGTGATGGGGCTCACCTTTTTGATCAAACTTAAAACTAACTTACATACTAATTCTTAACGTAATTTTTCCCCAATCGATGCGGGAGGGGTGGTGGGGTCATAGTGTTAAACACTGGGTTGGTGAGGTGCTGCAACGAGTCAAAAAACTTGATGTGTCTCCGGCGGATGAACTCACCCACCGACGGCACACCAAGCAACGGGTGCAGGTCAGCGTTATATATAAACAGATCGTTATTTCTTCGGTTTATGTAAGTATGAATAAAAAACAGACATCCATTTTTTTCCCTGGTGCATTTATTTATAATTGTTCTGGTCAAAAATTCTTCACTATATTAAAAATGTCCATGAATAAAGTGAAATATCTTTGACCACTGTCAGTAATATATGACATATTTTCGTTGAGTACAGGACAAGTCTGTGGGTGATAGATATTTGGGGTCCTTACCTGGGTATACATTTTCTGGTCCAAAGGTCTTCGATAATGAGTTGCAACTAAAAATGTACAATCCTCGAGAAAAACCAGAGATCCATCGAAGATCCCAAAGAAATCATCTTAAATATTCATTAAAATTCGAAGCAGCTGATGAAACGAACCCACAGAAATAATTATTCCGGGACCTTATTGTACGAAATGGATTCTCCGAGAGGGAAATATGTAAGTGAAGACATCGCATATATTCGGAGAAAATTGAGCTCTCGTTTCACGGGCCGATGATCACGTCGAATATAGACAAACACTGGATGGAAAATGTCTCTCGCTATTTCGTGTGGTATTATCATTAGTCTCGGTATAACTAATATTTAGCTTGGCTTTAGAGAAAGAGAGAGAGAGAGAGAGAGAGAGAGAGAGAGAGAGAGTATGTTTGTGAGAGAGCGCGTTCGTTATAGCACATTACATGTGCACACATTCACATGGTGACATTCACTGGGGCAATGTTGGCTTATTCCTGCTGGAGCACTCCTTCGGGTGTTTTCATAAGTTAGCGATTTTCGGGACTGTTTGTCTCCAACGAACGTCTTATATTATACAGTGAGGGGAAGGAGAATGGGGTTAGGGAGTAAATATATTTTTTTATCCCGTGTCGAGAAACAAAAGTATCTCAAAAATTATATTATCATATCCTCTCCTTCTAGGTTTTTCTCTTCTTTTGTTCTTCATTTATTTTATGCTTCATTAAAAAAAATAAATAAGAATAAAAAGCCTTTTCGAAAAAAATGTATTTATTTAATTAACAAGGTTTCCAACAATACAGGCATCTTGAGCATTATAAATGCAAAACAATTTACGGAACAACGCGTATTCAATATTTTAGATAAAAGGGAAAACACGTTCAAACTATAATAAGACGCGCATTAAAAATATTTTTGTTGCTTTTGAAAAATTTGCACATAGTTTAATTATAATTTGTTTAGTTAATATAAAGACTGAACCTCCATTAGTTCTTATAGTGACAGAATGTATTAAACAGTATTGTAATTAATGCTTTTATTAGTGGATTTGAGAAACGGGATTAATTAATTAATTACTACAGGGTTATTAATAAATAATATTATATGATCTGATTTAAGATATTGTTTTTGTATGGGCTGAAGTTTAAAAGAACTTTATTGGCTGCTTTTCTAGTGGCTAACATGCCAGAATTTCGGTGAAAAACCTGCGTTATAGTTTTAAAAAAAATTAAAATCCGGGTTACCAGATTTTGTTATTGGTGTCTATATGAAGTCTTCCAATGTTTTCATGAAGTTATCATCGTTCAAATTTACTATAACCACCCACTTATGTAAGTGCTATTTGTACTTAAATTAAATTTCATATGTTGGATAAAAGCGGTCTTATCCAATAGCAAAATTTACAGTCTTTGATGTACCCATGGGAATAGAGCTATGGGAACAGCGAAAAAATCGAACATCAAGCGCATCCAATCCTTTAATCATAAGTCCTGAGAACAATAGTAAATGCCCCTTATTACGTCAGCAACAACACCTTCAGAACGATCTTAATATACCCTACATTATTAAACCCATCCCTTCCAAGTTCCAATTCCATAGTAACCTATCCAACCACCCTAATCCTAACAGTCATTGCACTGCACCACCCATCTCTATAATCCTCCTCGGAGACTAAAACGGCAGCGGCCTCGTGACCAGCTATAAATGCGTGACAGTAGGATTCCTGGCAATGCCTAGTTTCTCCAATCATGTCCTGAGCGTATGTGGCTCTCGCGCTCTTCGTCAGCCTCCACTGGCTTGTATCCGGTTTCGCGCCCGACGTAGGAGCGTGAGGACTCCAGTTCCTTTTTCGCATGCGAGGGAGGTCACAACCAGGTCTTGGGAGGTCTCTGGGCTGTTTGTAAATACTGTATGAATGTGATCATTTATCACAATTACTTATTGCCCAATAAGGCAGATTGTAATTTTATCATAAATAAGTTGTTGTTAAATTGATGTACTCATCGAAGGAAATAAATGTGATTCTTAATTACGAATAAAACTAGCCAATCCACATAATTAGCATAGTACAAAGTGTGGACTCTAGCACATTCCAAGTACATAGCCATATAAGTGCCAAGATAGATTTAGTTTGAAGTAAAGACTACTACTAAAGAAATCATCTCATTTTCCCTCTATCTTTCTCTCTCATACTTCAGCTAGCTAAGGTACGGTCCAATCTTCCAGTATTTTGTTTTCAGTGTTCAGAATTATTTTTCCTCTCTTTAACGATAATGTGCTATTAATGAATGGTCCAGTATTACAGTTACATCCGAAAATTTAGCAACTTAACTCAGGCTCTCAAAACTTCATTTTATGGCATTTATTTTCTTAAAACACACCAAAAATATCTACCAAGAGGAGGACGGTAACAGGCAGATTATTTCGCTGACGATTCCACTGTATATGTTAATTGAAACCGTTCCTATGATGAGCTAATCAAGACAATGATATTAATGATCTTTCCGGAAGATCCGCCGTGACTCGGCGACTGGAGAAGAAGATGACTGTGGGGGGCTCTGAGAGAAGCTGGAGAAGAGAAGGAGAGAAGATATTAATATGAGAAGGATCGGTAGGAGGAGGACGGAGTGATTACGGTTTGAGGAGCACAATACCTTCCATTTCCTGCGGGACCGCCATTATAAATTCTCCAGGGGCTCCAATTCCGGGAACGGGGAATTTCATTTGCCCTGGAGAGGTACAGTCACATCTCCTCAGTCGCTGCCTTCTTTTCAATTCTCTCTCTCCAGCTCCAGCAGGCGGGACCTTCCACCGTTTCCTTTTTTCTTTTTTTTTTTTTTATCAAAAGTATTTACTTACACGTCGTCTTGTGTAATATTTGATATCCGCTCTACTTACGCCTTCCTCTATTCCTAACAACACTTCTGTTAAGTAACTTTTTATAAAGTATATTGGCAGTTCATAGTCAAAAATGACTTTGTTATATATAGCTGTTTAGGTCTAAGAAAGGGAGATTGTTAGCACAAACAGGTCATATTATGTAATTATGGCCTCATTCTGGCATATAGGTATATAGTACGAAGACACCTTTGATGACTATCTGACATCATCCCATGTCCATGTCTGATATCACAACCAATTCATCCACCAAGTCATTCAAAAGTGTTTTTGACAGGAGAGCTCCGAATGATAATCTCTAAAAATTAGTTTCACCGATGCCTGTCATGACAACCACATCCAATGATCATTATTACAATACTTGGGTTCGAATCCCAATCCGCTTGACATGCCTTAATAAATAGCCACAATTAGTATCAAAAGGAGACGGTGTCCAAAAAACTTAGCAAAGACTTTATACCGGTTCCGGCTCTGCAAGCATTTCAGGTTTGACTAATTTCCTGTCAAATTTAAATGACGGGTGCACAAAGAATTGGTTGATATGACATTTCCTGGCTTAATTATACCTCAAAAAATAAAAAATAAATAAATGATGACCTCTAGAACAAACAGCGGAAGATATTACCTTAATTCTCCCCCTCTTGAGTCGTTTTCCAAACATGAAGGAACTCTCTTGTGACAAATCAGTCATGGAAAAATGATTTGTGAATCTTTTGGGATTTCGAGATGTTTAGTATTATTACGATGAAAACGTTCATCAGTGACATACAGATGATTAATTGGTTATTTTTTTAAATAAATCACAATCAGAGTTTTCAGGCGAAAACCATGGCATTTTCTTCTAATGAGCACAATAATTAAGAATCAATAGGTGAAATGTACGTAAATATGATAATATACGACAGCGGGTCTGCGAAGAGACAATGGCCTCACACTAAGCCCGGAGACGAAGCAGTGAGACTAAGCCGCTATTTATTAAGTGGGGGAGGAGGGGGAGGGGCCTGCGCTCTAATCACCCCGCCCCTTCATTCATTCACACCTCCTCGTTCATTCAACACGGCAGCCGTTCATTCACAAACGGTTCATTCATAACTCATTACGGTGGGACCTTACTCTAACCGGGTTTGTTGTCCCAGTCTCTTCAGAGGGGGTGGTAGAACTTTCGGTTCGGTTTGGCTCCTGTGTCTGCCAGTGTTTTTCACATCAAAGATTCAAAAGAACAAATATTCACCTAGTCGATAGCTTAAAATCTTGACTAATGCTGAAAAGCCTGTTTTCAGTAATCGATAATTTGGAGTAGAGGTCGTATTATTATAAAGGGTATCCCAGAATTAAAGCGAGATTTGAATTTGCCGCCATTTGTGCAGTGCTGGCAACTCTAAAAAAAAACTATTTGACAGCTGACAGTTTAGGATTAGTAAAAATGGAACGTTACACGATAGAACAACGTGTCTTTATTGTTGAACATTATCTCAAAAATAATGAAAGTTTGGCGGCCGCAGTTCGAAAATTTCACACAAAATATGGTCGGAATAGTGTTTTGACATCATCAACTGTAAAGAGATTAATTGAAAAATTTGGGGAGCCTGGATCAGTTGGAGACACTAAACACACTGGTCGTCCAAAAACAAGCCGTTCAAATGTCAGTGTTGTTATAAATCCAGGAACGTCAATTCGGCGTCGTAAACACAGTTCTTCGTGCCGAAATTGGATGATATTGATGCGGCCAATATGTGGTTTCAACAAGATGGTGCCACATGCCATACAGCCCGTGAAACAATTAAAATACTGCATGAGACATTTCCAGGTAGTGTACTCTCTCGTTTCGGTTATCAGAATTTGCCCCCTAGATCGTGTGATTTAACACCTTTAGATTTATTTTTATGGGGTTATTTGAAGTCAAAGGTGTATGTCAACAAGCCCACATCCACCCGTGCATTAAAATAGGAAATTCAACGCTGCATCAACGAATTCAACCACATTTATGACAAATGGTCATGGAAAATTACGACAAAAGAGCGCATATGTGCCAGAAAAGTCGTGGAGGCCATTTGCCCGACGTGTTATTGCATAAATAACCCTATCCTATTTACTTTATGATTTTAATAAAAAAATAACAACAAAAATACTAAAAACTGTGTTTTCTATTTAAATCAAATCTTGTATTAATTCTGGGACACCCTTTATATTACTAACAGCCAAAGAAAAATATATCGGGAGAATGGGGATTCGAACCAATGTCGGGTGATCTACCAAATTGGATTCATACCAGGAAGACCCTCGCCCGACTGGAAATTAGGGATATGTTTTATCATATTTTTTCTTAAGAACTGTTTTTACAACTTTTGTCTGTTTGAAAAAAAATTAAATCAATAACTGAATAAGAGACAAGGCAGGTGTCACTGAGCGTGGTTGATGCTAGGCTGTTATAACTAACCTTAACCAGGTCTGAATGTACCATCCCATTGGATTAATCAATTTCTCAAGATTCTGGGCTATGGTTTAGTGGTGCATTTCCTGACAAAGGATCGAACCATTCGGTGAAACGGCCTTATTAAGCTGTAATGCTGTAGTTGTTTCGTGTTACCTCGGGCAAGATGGGACCCGCCATACTATTAAGGGCTTCGACGAAATTCGAATTTAAAAAAATGTAGCTTTTATTACATTGGTGATAAAAAGAACGGCCTGTGGTGCTGATTCAGTGGTCCACGGATCACTGAAATGAACGACTCAAATAACGGCTCACTGAAAAGAACTCACCCCTCCGTTGTCCAGACACACACACACAATAGGAGCGACAACGCACCCTCCAGTTCCCCCTACCAGTCCGGGATTAGATAAAGTGCCTCGATTTAACAGTTGTCAGGTGTACCACTTGAGGGTTAGTTAGTTTTCTTTTGTCTGCCTTCTCTACCTGCCTAGAGAGCGAACGGAAATAGGATGGTTGGCACCACTTCCGTCTCAGTGCTAATTGCTCAATACGAAGGAGAGAGGATGTACTTTCAACCGTATTTGTTTTAGTTGAGAAATGGGCTTATAGAGCGTTGGGGGACAGCAAACAAGTGAAACATCAGCGTATCCAATCCTTTCAATCAAAAGTCCTGAGAACAACAGTAAATGCCCCTTATTACGTCAGCATCAAAACCCTTCATAACGATCTTAATATACGTTACATTCTTCCAACTCTTCCCTTCCATGTTCACGAAATTCCATAGTAACCTATCCAACCACCCTAATCCCGTAGCACAGTCACTGCACTGCACCACTCATCCCTACATTCCTCCTCGGAGACTAAAACGGCAGTGGCCTCGTGACCTGCTATAAATACGTGACAGTGAGCGTCTGTGGCTTTCGCGCTCTTGGTCAGCCTCTGCTGGGTCTTATCCATTGACGCGGCTGACGGAGGAGCGTGGGGGACTTCCCAAGACTCCGCTTCCTCTTTCGTACGCGAAGGAGGTGACAACCATGTGGACTTGGGACGTTTCTGGCCTGTTTGTAAACACTGTATGAATGAGCGAGTGAATGATAATTGTAAATATGGTATGAATGAGATTATTTATCACAATTACTTATTGTCCAATGAGGCAGATTGTAATTTTAGCACAATAAAGTTGTTATTTCTAAAAAAATTATATTAAATTTTGCATATAAAGAATTTCTGTCTTGGATCGTACCATCATTTACTGAAATATTTTCTGGAATGAATTATGTCTTTTGGCTTATTTTTCTAAACTTGGTGAATTATTTATGTATAGCCAGAATTTGGGTTGTCGGTCATTCATTTGATATTGCCATTCATAGTTCTGTGTACCACATCGTCATTCATAGAAGAGGTGGGGCCCAGAACAAAGTATTATTTAAATTTGTCTATTCTATTACGAAAACAGAAATTCATTAATATCGACAGTAAAATCACAGAGATTTTAACACGCGACATCATTGTTTCTTTAAATCGGTAGCCCCTAAGTACCTATTTACATCGTCCTTTCTATTGTTGAAAGACATTTTTAAAAAAAACATCGTGTAATGAACATTTAAAAAAAATAAAATTGAATCAACTTCTTGTTCGTTATAACTTCAATCCGATATCATAAAGAGTGCGCTAATGAAATCACTGTGTTCTTGAACTGATAACCTTTAACTAATACGCCTTATATGAAAAAAAGAAACATTTTTTTTTTATTAAGAGGTTTTTTTAAGTTTAGACCACTTCATCTGATTCGCCGCACCTACCACACTCGTTGTTTATTTTTGTATTCAACACTACAATGGGAGAAGATATGACGAATGGCCGACACGGGGTGACAATAAAAAAATTTCCCGTAATGCGGGTAAGTTTTTTTCTTTTTGTTGTCTGTTATGTTTGGCAACAGGAGTTATTTAGAATAGTCTCGTATATCAGGGAGGGGAGGAGGCGCACACAACAGACCTCCCCTTTTTAATAAATAGCCCTACCCACTCCCTGTGTGTTGTCCGGGAAAGAGAGATAGATCAGAACGGATCATGGAACATCAAAGGATTCAGACAAAATATGAATACCGGAGGCCCATATGCCGTGATATGGAGGATTTGCATGGGACGATGGACCCTGTGGTAAATGGAATGTGACCTGGGGTGTGCATATTCTCTACATATTAGCCGCTACATATATCTACCTCGGGGGGGGGGGGGCTCTCAGATCGATATCTTGAACAGGGGAAATGTGAAACATACCCCATGTAAACATAATGCAAAAGGATTATATTTAGGTCGAGTCATAAGTAACTTCCGTTTTTTAATCAGACAATTATTTTGCTCTCATTAAATAACAAAATTATATTAATTTTGACGAGTCCAGGACGCTTTTCATGGAGTTTCTCTTGCGCTCTTTGCAACTGCTGAACGTATTTATCCTCGGTAATCAATAATGACTTCAACAACTTGTGGTGAATTATTCCTAGACAATCCCACCATACACACAATAAAATCTTTTTGCTGATTGTTTGCTTTCGGTTCTGGTAGGGCTGTTTGATCCTTATCAAGCCACTGTCTTTTGCGGACTATATTGTCATAGGTAACCCATTTTTCATCGCCTGTTACAATCCTGTTTAAAAAAGGCTCAGTTTTTGCCCGCGAGAGCAGAGTTGTGGAGATTGACATGCGATTTTCTTTATTCCGTTCACTGAGATTGTGAGGTACCCACACTGCTAACTTCCTGACTTTTCCTAATTTCTCCAGGTGGCGGTTAACAGTTGATTGTGATGTTTTCAACCTTTCTGCTATACCTCTTGTTGATTGACGTGGATTTTGCTCCAATATTGCCTTTAAAAGGTTGTCGTCAAAGTCGGAAGGACGTCCCGCCCTCGGTTCGTCTTTAAGGTCGTATCTCCAGAACGGAATTTTATAAACCAATTTCTAACTGCCCGATCAGTTATTAGTCCTTCGCCTACACTGCTTATTTTTTCAGCTATCGCCCTAGCACTATTGCTTTGTTTAAATTCCAAAAGCATTACACGACGAATATGTACTTTTGACTCTCCATTTCAGAGGTTAAAAAAACAGTTTAACGTAACGTGTATCACACAAAACAGTTGACAAAAGACCAACTGAAGCCTCGTCTATATAGTGAAAACAAAAAGTTGTCATGGTAACTCATAGCGGGTAGATACGAATAATAGATTCTTCTTAGCTGCATCGGAAGTTACTTATGACTCGACCTGATATCTGGAATTTTTTTATTTAAAAATAAATCTTTATCGGAAATTTAATAAGTACGAGATAACAATCAGATAAATAAATAATGATAAACAATAATGCCAAACAAAAGTCATTATGACAATGGAACGGAAGAACGCAAAGAATGGAACAGTCGGATGCTACAGTACTCAAGGAAGGCCAGAGGGAAATTTCGTCCCGGAAGTACAGTCATATAACCTTGCCTATACAAGGAGGGCTATGAGAATGAATAGTTTATAAAAGTAATGAACCGAGGAAGTAATGTCGACCTTAACTCGAAGTAGAGGTGTGAGATGGGAGTCCTGAAGAGAAATCAAACCGAAACGTTCATAAGTTGACTTTAAGCTCAATAATAAACATCATTAATTGTTCACTAATGACTGTGAACAGTAATAACAAAAAAAAATTTAAACCCGTAACTAATGTCCACAACTTGACATAAAGGCATTCAATTTTACAACAAAAACTAAATGTATTCAATAACCAATTACTATAATTTAATAGGAACATCTATATTCAAATGCACAGTTTAGCTATTAGTTTAATTCATGTATTTTTATACCTTTATCGCTAGAGATATTTCACCGTTTAAGTGTTCACAAGTAAAATACAAAATTTTCTCTGAGCAGCATTGATTGTTGATATCATCTGTGAGTGATTTTAGTGAATCTCGACCTTACCTTGTCGTTGTCAACTATAATCCGACAGTGCCTGTAGAGTCAACACCTATTGTATTAACAACGGCTTAGGTACAATCTATCGTACAAACCTACAAATAGTTGTACAGAAGGGCAAATTGCCAAACACTCACTATCTCCCCTGATAGCGAGCCATCTAGATCTGAATCTAAAGAGCTGCTTAGCTCCTTCAGGCAGTGACATCTTCCCGCTAATCACCTCCTTCCCTAGTTTGTACGCTTGTCCATTCCCGAACAACATTCTACAACAAGCGAAGGGAATTTCAAGTATGATCCGTTTAAAATTTATTTATATTTGGCAGTCCTAAATATGCTTAGCAATACCATTACAAGAATGTGTAAATTCTACAGAATTATAGCTCATGTTTGACCTTTAGAAACTATTTTTAGTCCTGGCAATGGTCAGTTTCTCCAATCATGTCCTGAGCGTCTGCGGCTCTCGCGCTCTTGGTCAGCCTCCGCGGGCTCTTATCCAGTGACGCTGCTGACGGAAGAGCGTGGGGAACTTGCCAAGACTCCGCTTCCTCTTTCTTACGCGATGAAGGTGACAACCATGTGGACTTGGGAGGTCTCTGGGCTGTTAGTAAATACTGTATGAATGAGCGACTGAATGAAGAATTGTAAATATGGTATTGAGAATATTTATCACAATTAGTTATTGCCCAATGAGGCAGATTGTAATTTTATCATAATAAAGTTGTTGATGTATAGTAGAAACTATTTTCGTCACTTTTAGATTCTGTGCTAAGCATTCTTGGTTTTAAATCTTCAAGTGTGGTCTTCTAAAGGGACTTTAACTGATCGAATGGTCTCCTCTCTATATAAAACTCATTATCATGTATCTTTGCAATGAATTTTAGTTTTATTTAATAGTTTTCATAATTAGTTCAGTTTGTCATAATTCTGTACCAACTATTCCTTTAATGAAACAATTTCTACTAAAAATAAATCCATTTATTTTCAATTAATTTATTACTACACCGTATGTAGGGGAAAAAAATGAAACGTCTTTAGTTTCATTTTTCTTGCATTTCTAACTGTATTAAATTTTGGATATAAAGAATTTCTATCTTGGATTGTGCCATCATTTACTGAAATTTTTTCTGAAAGGAATTATGTTTTTTGGATTATTTTTCTAAATTTTATGTACACTTCATTGTGGTGAAGTATTTATGATTAGCAAGAATTTGGGTTGTCTGTCATTCATGAACCACATATCTGCATAAATATATCGATGTAGGTATATCGACGAGTTCTGGAATTCTTGCCCGTGATTAGTTAAACTAGAATAACTCTCTTATTTGTAGACTTAAAGACATTAAAACTATAAGAACAAAATTATAAAAAAAACTGATATAACAACTTTATTATGATTAAATTGCAATCTACATTTTTGGGCAATAAGTAATTGTGATAAATGATCTCATTCCTAACATATTTACAATTTTCATTCACTCGCTCATTCATACAGTATTTACAAACAGCCCAGAGACCTCCCAAATCCACATGGTTGTCACCTCCCTCGCTATTCGAAAGAGGAAGTCTTGGGAAGTCCCCTGTCCTCCCCCTGGGAAGTCTTCCGTCAGCCGCGTCACCGGATACGAGCCAATGGAGGCTGACCAAGAGCGCAAGAGCCATTGTAACTATAAAAACAAAAATTGAAGTAAACCAAATAAAACTTTAATAATTACATAAGGGGTCTCAACGTGTTTGTTTAGTTGAGATGAGTGAGGTTTGGTTTTTTTTATTTCGTGTTCATTGCACATTTTGATTCTGTAGTTTTCTCTCAACTTTAGCTGTGGCGTTAGTAAGTTTTCTTTTTTCCTTTCAAAGTTGTCCCACTTTAAGAGAGGCTTAAAGTAAGAAATGGCTAAAAAAAGACATATAAAACGAACACTAACCCACCCAACCCATACTCACATATAGAAATAAAAATCCCAGATGACTAATGACAGTCCGCCCGCACACCAGCCCCTGATATTAATGGATCCTTCAAAGCCCGCGCTGTTGTGTCAGAGGGCCGCACTAATGGATCTCCTGTTATTGATGTCTTACACTCACCTACATATATATGGATTAATGTATCCCCTACCTTGTAATATCTAGCCGGATAAATGGAATAAATATTTATCTGCGGGAATTCGCAACAGCACACTGTAGTAATCTACCTAAGGGAATCCAGACAACCATTTTTTTTTCTTTATAGCCCCTTTGAATTCAAAGATAATTATATACAATTATAGATCCTCAGGCGAATCTATTTCCGATTGTATTTCCAGTAGCATCGCTACATTATATACAGGTTTTGTTATTTTATAAAAATTATATAATGGAATAAACAAGTATTATGATACTCATTATACGTGACTGGACTGAACTGACTAATAAAGGTGATGGGGCTCACCTTTTTGATCAAACTTAAAACCAACTTACATACTAATTCTTAACCTAATTTTTCCCCGACAGTCTGTTGCCATCGATGCGGGAGGGGTGGTGGGGTCATAGTGTTAAACACTGGGTTGGTTAGGTGCTGCAGCGAGTCAAAAAACTTTGTGTCTTCGGCGGATGTACTCACCCACCGACGGCACACCAAACAACGGGCGCAGGCCAGCGTTCTTTAACCTCTCGCATGATCCCATTCTGGAAATGTTGGAGACTTTTAGCTGTATTGTCAGTCAAGTGGGTGAATAGCGGGGCACCGTACAGCAGATCTGTTTTTTTTCCCTAGCTCTTAAATATTTTAGATTATGGATAAGGGAAAAATAAAGGAATTTATTTGGGGTGAACGGATCCTTTTACTAGGAGTACCTGTTTGAAGGTGGAGTGAGGGATTTAAGGAGTGTGGGAAGCCTCGGTAGAGGTGGAAATGTTGCGGTGCAGTGGTGAGAGTCCACTGAAGGCTGAGCAAGCAGATCTTTTTTTCTAAACTCTCTAATTAAAATATTAAGGATGAGGGGAAAATAAAGGAATATTTGGGTTAAGCGGATCCAAGCAGATCTGACCTTGCTAACATATGAATATAGAATTGAAATGAACGAGAACGAACTAAAAACTTCCCATTTTAAATTCCAAATAAACATTCAGTTGATTTATAGTAAGGCGTCTTGGCGGTAGTTATGTCGTTGGATGAAAAGGGACTCGGGTGAAAACTGATCCGATCGGATTTCTAGTTAGTTCGTTCTTTTATATTTCCAAATAGTCAATGAGGATAGGATAATTATATAACTACGATTGCCTATGCCTAATCAATAAGTAGGTCGATGTATGCACAGTCAATCACTGAGTGAATGAGGCATATCGAACGCCTGCCTTGATTTTTACAGGTCTAAGAGCTTACATTTTCTTTGCATATGGTTTGCTTTTTGTTTTTTGTGATGTCACTGATAGATGCCGAAATAAGCTGTACTGAATAAAATGAAGATTGTGTTCATTCATCATTTATCCGGCCACAGCGCCCGTGGGATCTCTATACTTTTCCAATAGGCTTAACTACTCGGCATGATACTCCAGAAAGAGAGTACTTCTGCCTAAGTGAAATAGCCGGTATGAGGAAGGCGGGTGTGTGATTGGATGGGTGTGGAGCTGGATGTGGCACCCTCGGCCCCCGGGGGTGGCAAATGTATTTACATGTCTCTGGGTAGGGTTTGAGAAATAGGGGGTGGGTGACGTCAGAGCTTCCTACCCAACGCAGATAGGCAAATATCCGAGCCCCGCCCAAACCGCCGCTTTTATTTATTTGCCTTGTTTCGCTGGAAATGCTTTACATTTATCCATCTAGTGCTAAATACATCTTGCTATGTACATTGGCTATACATATATACGATATGAACTACACATAATGATGTGTAGTCTTAAACCTGGTTGTCTGACAGAATAATGGTAGTTTTAGTAAAGATTCAGTACCAACATTACACAAGTATTATTAGCCCGTTTTTTTTTTTTCATTAAATGAAAGGTTATTTATTGAAATTTTTTATCGTGGTAGTAAATTCAAACAGATAAGATCGCCCAAAAGAAAAGATTTACGACTGCTCATTTTCCTATTTTCCACCGACATGCATTATGAAAAGAACTAATTCATCACATCGCTCAACCGTGGCTGAAGTTTCTTGCTATTCAGAAATAAAATATTTGAGACGAATCTAAAAGTAAAAAAAAAAAAACTATAAAAAGTTAATTATGAGATTAAAATTCCAGGAGGCATTTATAAGACATACAAGGCTGGCTGCCATACTCAATTAAAGACGAATGAACAAGGCACTCGACAGCAGTAGAGCCAGGGAATAAATAACTAAAGGAGACCGCAATAACGAACGGCTCATTCAGAACGAACGGGGAATGCAAAGAGGTAGGAAAGAGCAGGCAGTTATCCGCTAATGATCTCTCCACTCTGGAGTGTACACGAGTCTCTATAGCCTCCGTCATACATAGCAAGCCATTTGTTTAAAGCAGTTATATTGTTCTTTATTCCACCCTGTTATTTATACTACATGCTTGTTGTATGTGGGCTAGGATTTATTATGCCTATACTATGTTCGGCTAAACATAAAATATGTATATATATATATATAGATATAAGATCCTACGAAATCGTAGTATGAACATTGAAGCCCGAACCTCCCCAGCTCTTGTAAAAACCAAACCAATGTGGACTTATATATTTTATTAGGGTCGTTTGCTAGTTTTTAATTATTAATATAGTTGGATATATACGACTGTAGCGACCGCTAACTAAATAAGATAAATCACCCTATAACCTATTGTATATATATTGTAAATTGGTCATAATATGTTGTAAATAAATTTGTATTGTAAATAACATTACCAAACCATAAGTCATACCAGTGTAAATATTGTAAACAATAAAAGACGCAGCTGCAAAAAACTAGTCAGAGGCCCTTGAAGGGGAGTCAGGTAGCGACCCAGGCCTGGGTGGGTCCCGGTCTAGAACAGTCTTGCGTCACCGCAACCCTGGGGTTTGGTTGGTCAGAATAACACCCCAGATCATTGGTTACTGGGAGCTATATATACCCCCTAGTTTTAGCCAATAATTCATTCTAACTACGTCTCTCTGACTGGTACTTGCAGCTGCACTGATGTTTCAAGATTTGGCCTTCTCATTTATCAAAACCTCTACATCTCTCTCTCCTAACCTCGCTATGTTTTAGTCCGGCCTCGTCAGACCCCACATTTTCCTCTGCATGGCATTCTCTGCCTTCGTCTCACTAAAACTAGCACCTCCTTGGGGGAGACCTCTCCCTCGTGGACGACGGTGGCCTGCAAACTTTACCTAATAGTGTCTCCCACGGCAATCCAGTCTGCCTCTCTCCGGTCCACACTCGCCTTTGGGATCCGGACGGTTTTCGCCTACCCTCAGATACCGAGTGTGAATTCGTGGTCATTTCAAGACCGCATAAACTACCTACAATACCTACCCTATACATCTTCTCCTGAACATAGTGCACGGTCGGGGCACATACCTATCTAATATGGAGTCAGATAGTACAGCATAAGACCTGTCATGAAGCAATTGTCCAGGTCATAGCCTAATCAACCCTCACTTCGTCATTAGGGCTAGGGTAACTAGGCACCCTCGTGACGACTCGATATTGACAAAGAAAATAGACAATATAAAATGATGTTTTAAAATATCTTATATTTTTGTGTAATCCTGCTGAGAGTCATCACTGGTAGCTCAGTTGGTAGAGCGACTGGATGTTCTTTTGGTCTCTGGTTCTAGTACTGATATTGCCAGAACATTTTCCATGGACTAAAAATTATTAATAGTACAGACAATTATTAGGCCGGCTCAGTACGATTGTTTGTACTCAATATTTCTTTAACAATGGAGGAGAGATCATAGCTTTATGTATATTGCCTTGATTTTCGTATTTTCTTTAAACATGAAACTTTGATTTAAGAACAATAAAAGTGTCTATGTCTGTCAGACTTAGAAGTCCAGAAGATAGGTTTCGACGTCCCTTCGCCAATCACTACGGCCAATTACACCGGATGATGAGGTCGAAGACGCACGGTTCACCGGAGTGAGACATGCAAGGAGCACAAAGGAAGTAAGCTCCTTGGAAGCAGAAGGAGGCGAGCTAAGCGCGTGAGGAGGGTGAGGAGGATCGATGTGACGTGGATGTATTGGCATTGCGGTGATCCATCTCAGCCTTAATACCACCCAGGTCCTATCTCCAGCTAGCCAGATATCCCACGCCCATTTTTACTTCCACTGCGCCATTTTCCAGCCGTTTCTGTCTATTATTGGCACCAAGCAATTACTTTAATTAGTGTACACAATTAACAACAGTGAAGAACTTTAATCATAAATATAACTCACAATGATGTTCGATAAAAACAGGAGAAGTGACTGAATGAGACTGATAGAGGCATTAAAAGGACTGTAGGCGAGAGCTCCAGCTCCAGATCAGTGTTCTTCAGAGTTTAAACAGCCCTCATTAAATTCTGTCTGAAGTACATGTCGCTTGTTTTGTACTTCGGCCTGTGCTGTAGGACCTGATAACTCGAGTAGAGGTCACAGCAACCATGTACCACTGGGTAGATAGATACCTGAGCAAATGTTCGGGTCAACATACCTAAGGTTCACTCGAGTGCTACAGGATTTGCCGGCAGGGAGCTTGCTATCAAATGATTTTTTCGTTGGTTAATGTCAAGCAGACCATCGTAGGGATAAAGTGGTTGGACCGATAGAGGTCGTCAAATGCTTTGAAATTTTTAAAATAAATTCAACTACTAACAACTCAAATTGAGATCCAATTTTGTGAAGGAATTTACACAGTCACAATAGAAAAGCCATTCTAGGTTTACTAATAATTATTAGCAAAAAAACATAAATTGACACCGTCAAGATAGTACATTCAAGCAGAGTAGGTCAATTGGTATAGCACCCGACTCCCGGTTCGTGACTGTAAATACACTTTTTTAAACTTTTCAGAATTATTGCTCTTGATTTATTGTTTCGTAATAATTTTCATTCTTTACATTGCAAGGTTTTTTTTTGTCAACCAAAAAAAAATGTTAAGTTCTACTTGAGTTAATATCACGGCCTAACGCTGTTAGCAACTCTGACAAGTGATGGACAAAATCAATTGTGGATACTGGCTTCAACAAAATCAATTGTGGATATTGGCTTCGACAAAAACAACATACAAAAATAAATATTGTACAATCGTCTCCTTCAGAAAAAAAAAAAAAAAAACCCTATTGTATTGCTATTGGATAAAAGTTTATAAGTATCGACATGCCCTGTAATAATGCGGGACATACAGGGAGATGCGGGGGCGGGGCCGACATGATCACCCCCCCCCCTCGTGCCACCCCCAGGAGGAATAAACATATCCAGTTCCTTTATGTACATGGGCTAATGGTACGGGCACCCTTATTGGAAATCTGTCCTTAGGGCCGTCCATTCACGTCTTCCTCTGTATATTGGAGCCCTTTATGTCTGCTTCAGGTATTTTCCACTGAGGGCTGTAGGTTTTATGTTCTCTAACTGGAGTGGGGTTTCCGACGTCAATGCCACGTACTTGGATGCGAAAGACCTAGTACCCTCAGAATGGAAAATCCAAATTAGACAACAGTACTGAGGCAACTCCGCGATAGGGCCGCATTTCTGTTAAGTTATGTCCAAGTGGTTGACAGCGTGAGCACCAATCATTTTCGCACAGGACAGATAATAGTTTGATTATGCTATAAGTTTTTTATTTTTCCTTTGAAATTAACACCAACATTAAACCCAAATTGTAATAATTATTGCTAATATTTATACACAACAGATCTTTTTTTAATTTTCCCAAAATCCCTTGTTCGACGGTTGCTAATAAAGAAACTTGTTCTTTTTCATTCTTTTATATATTATCCAGTTCCTATCGCCTTAACATAATATATTAACCAAGTATATAGATGATATTATATACAGCTTAAAACCAATGTAGAATAATGCCACATTCTGAGAAGTTATTCTGTATTATAAATTTATGGCAACTTTGGTTTGCCCCGTATCGTTATTCTTAGGGGACAATGTCCCAGATTTTTGATCATTTTATTACAATATTTGAAAAAAAAGTGACTTGCGCAATTGATCTGTAGGATCGTCATCTTCCCAGCCATAGAGAAGAGAGGAAGAACGAAGAAAATCACCCAGGTCCAGAGAGAGAGAGAGAGAAAGAGAGAGATCCGCAGACGCTCATGGCTTGAGTAGAAAACTATACCTCCATGTATCTTTGGTTTGAATCACGGAAATCGATTTTCGGGATGAACAGGATAACTGGTCCACTATTGGTAAATCTTTGATCAGTATTTTTTCAAGGGATTTTCAATCGTCGACTTATAATCATCAATTTTATCATAATTTGATTATTGTTTAATTGTTTAGTTTACACTCGTGCTCTTGTAAAATACAATTCTTGTACGGCCTAAGAAACAATACTTACGATTATTTATATAGGCATTCACCTAACGTACTCCTATGAATAGGAGGAAAAGATGTAAACCTTTAATTTTGCTCCACCAAATAAACCAAAACCTTGTATAGCTAAAAAGGTTCTGTCACTGAGCCTATGCCGGATACGGGGGGGGGGGGTTAAATGGCAAAAGAAATAAGCGTAAATGCTAAAGAAGAGGAGTATGGAGAAAATTGAATCGCCCTTCAAGCCTAAGGATTTAGCCCCCACTGTGATGATGTGTGAGCCCGAAGAGTGTGGGAGACCCCATAAATCCATAAGCCATAAACATCACGAGGTCTCTCCATAAAAAGAAATGGCGGAGGAGGTGCTGGAGAGGATTCCATATCTCTTGCCGTAATCCTCAATTCCGCTGCAGAATTTAATAAAGGGCCTGTCTGTTTATGTGCCACAGTTATACCCGGGTCTTCCTCCAACGCGGGGGTCCCGCAAGGCCAAATACTGCGTACAATCTTCTGCTGTCTAGGCGAAGGTTATTCTCCGTTCCTATTTCTCAAATTATCTTTCTTGTATTGATCAAGCTATTACTTAATTACTTCCCAACGTAAAGCACGAGTATAGCAGTCTGTTTCAATGCTTCTATACTAATATATTTTTACATGAGAAACCATTCTCTCTAGCTTGTGGAGTTCCTCAAGGGGCGGTTTTGTCTCCATTGCTTTATAGCATGTACACATCTGACATTGTTGGAACAAACTAAAAGAAAACTACAGCGATTGGTTTCGCAGACGTCATTGCGGTTTACAGCAGCAGCATGAGTGCACAAAGAGCTCTTACAGTGGCCGAGTCAGTTTGTAACGTTATCGGTGACAGACTGGGTACGTGACATCAGCGTGAACGCGGGGAAGACCGACTGCGTAATCTTCTCCCTCCAAAAGGGGGAAAAACCTTCCAAAATCATATAGCATAGGAGGGCAAGAGAACTCACCAGCTTTCTCAATGTGCTTACCATTTTGGTATAAAAATGGATAGGCATCTCCATTGCTCTACTCATGATAGTAACAAAATAGAAAAAGCACGTCACAGGTCTTACAGGCTTCACCAATTGCTAACTTCACCCAACCTGTCACTGCGTCACAAACTGATGATATATAAATGTGTCCTCCGGCCAGCTCTGCTGTACGGTGCCCCGCTATTTACCCACTTGACTGACAAATCAGCTAGAAGTCTCCAACAATTTCTGAATGGAATCATGAGAAAAGTGGTCCGACATACCTCTCTCGAGAGATTAAAGAACGCTGACCTGCACCCATTGCTTGGTGTACCGTTGGTGGGTGAGTTCATCCGCCGGAGATACAACAAGTTTTTTGACTCGTTGCAGCACCTGACAAACCCAGTGTTTAACACTATGACCCCACCACTATTCCCGCATCGATGGCATAAGACTGTCGGGGAAAATTAGGTTAAGATTTAGTTGTTAGAAGTAAGTAAGTTTTAGGTCTATGATAAATAAGGTGAGCCCCATCAATTAAAAAAAAAAGTTCTGTAAATTGTGTAGAAATCAGAAATTGTATGAAATGTAGGCAAGGTACAGAAAATATAATGAATACATTTATTTCTAGAATCTGTATTGAATTCTATAATAATTTTTGTAACAAAGGGGTATGAAAAAACATGGATATGTTGGTAAACATTAAAAAGGTGCTATCAAATTAAAGAATGAACAGAAAATCGAGCAAAATTGAAAAGTAAAAGGTTAGCTTTTCTACAAGAAAAAGTTACTTGGAAGTTTGTTACGTGTCATTTATTTATTTATAACACGTTTCTAAGATTGGCTCAGTACACTTTTCTTCATATACTTCATATCGGTTATCTTTTTTTGTTTATGTTATTAATTATTAGAACAAGTCTGTGTTTTCCTTTGCTGATAGATTTATTCTTCCTCGTCGTACAGTAAAGTACAGGGAAATTCCCAAGGACAATTGACATCTGTTTCTTTTCTACTGTGAAGCAAAATATGTTTGACAGTAACGACTAGAAAAATAAAAACATAATTTAGCTCATTGAACAAACTAGAAATGTTGGAAATTTAAACCTTATAAAGTGTAAATAGTGAACTTTAGAGTTTAAACTTATTCCAGCGACGAACTATAACATGATAATTAATTTCTATCTTAGGTACTTGTTGTATCGACTTGTTTTTTTGATATAATTGACTTCTTTCGAGAAATCACATTTTTTTCGAGATTCGACCTAATAGATTTTCTCAGATACACACTTATGACGTTTAAGTTGCACAAAATAGTTATTCAGCTCCGTGGGCAACCCCTGACCCATTAACCGGGAGGGCTGCACATGACTGAGGGAGACAGCCTCTAATGGGACGGATTATGTAAAGGGCTCGTGGGGGCGCACCTGCGGGATAGGTCCTTAACCCTTCCCGCCCTAAGGGCAATCTCGGCGGGAGAAAAAAAAACGGCGGCAAAAAATATCTGGGCTTACCGCACAGCATCCGCTGGCCTACTTAATGCCCACAACAGCTGTTATTGGGCCCGCCTAAATTATCTCATATCCTCACTAACCTAAGAGGGAAATATAGCCAGTGATTGGCCAGCACGGAGGGAGAGGTTCTACTTTCAGGCGAGTACTCTCTAGTCTTAACATGGATTCAATCGATGTTTGAGACACAAAGCATATTTCGATTTATCAAGTTTATCATTACTGCAGTTACTCATTTATCATGATTGCAGAGTTACGTTATGCATCGTTGCTATTCGTCATCTGTAATCTATATCACGAGATAAATCAATATTAACACAGTAAAAATAATCGTATGCTATAATATGCATTGAATCCAGTCTAAAACGAAAGACTAACATAATCGCTCTTGATTGCGAATGAAGACTTCATTGAAGTACATATAAACTATAATATAAGAAACAATATAAATAAATAAAACCTAAAGACAAACTCAAATAAAATAAATTTAAACTAGACGCTAATAGGAAAACATTTCATCATGAAGTATCATGACCCTTAAGTCTAATTTATCTATTAAGGCTAATTTATCAATGCTAGGATTTTTATAAATAAACTTCGATAAATTTTGAAGCAATCGCTTTTAAAATATCTAAAATATAGTCAGCAGCGGATACTTGACTTGATATTGGAATGCACCTTGGTTTGTCCAAAACATATTTCGAAATATATTTGAAGTTTTTGCTGATTTTGGAATAGCTAAGCTCCTGCGTAAGGTGTTTCGCTAAATCAGCAAATTTTAGTTTGGGTATTAATTTCACTTTTTCGGCGGTTTTATCAAAACCAGAAAACCGGTCGATTTTGGTTTTCATGAGTAAACCGTTAAATTTTGAACGGAAACATATATTGAGTCGGGTGTCAAATGAAAGATATCATTTCCTGATTAATGTGTGTTGGGATTTAAGTGGATTCTAATCAAAACTGGCGTCAAAAGACCCATTAACTACTTGACTTTTTGCATTTCGTTGCTAATTTGTTTTGTAAAATTGTCCTTACAGCCTAAAGTTAAGCATAGGTACAAGTTCAGTACAATCTTGAAGGGATCCGGGTGCATTAGGAGGGCCAATGGGACTACGGGAATAAAAACCCTTACACGACTGACTCCGGCCCTAAACTCCCAAACTGCCGACTACAATAAAACCGATAAAGGTTTATAGTCCCTAATGTAGGGATCATTAATTTGACAGTTTATTGTCCATAAATTTCTAAATTACACTCTGTAATTCTTATCCTTTAGACAGATGATGGTTCTTTAATTTTGTTTCTTCTGTTTAGAGCGGCTGCTTTCGGCAAATTTTGAATTGCTGAACAAATGTCCACGTAGAATCCAAACCTGGTATATTTTTTATTTCTTCTATGTAGCCGAATTCAATATCTCTGCTTAATTGGAAGTACATATGTGTGGTTTCATCAACGCAGTTGTTTCGTGTGTTCAAACTAATTTGGACAGTCCGCCGATGCGAGTCAGCGAGAGCACTAGAGAGAAAAACCCTGGAAACAACCAGAGCTCAGGTGGCACCCCAGCCCCACATTTCATGCGGTGGCTGTAGATAGTGTTTTTATAAGGTCCGGTTCTTGGTGGATAAGGATAAAAACATATAAACCGCATAACTTAAATACTTTATAAACATCCAAATCCTCACGTCACGGTGAAGCTGACACTGTGAGACCAGCGCTTTCCCTAGTAACAAGATGTCTATGTCAGTCTATTAAATAATAGGGGGACCGAAAAGTAGTGTTGGTATTTTACATTAAATTCAAACACGTAAATTTTTAACAAGTTTTTTTTTTTAATCAATGCTGTAATCACCCTCGTTATGAACAACCTTTTGCCATCTAGTGTGCAAATTTTCAATGCCAGATCGATAAAAGTCAATTGGTTTTTGTGCGGAATATCTGGAGATGGCGTTTTGGACATCATCCAAATTTGCAAATTTTTTAGCGATCAGAATAAATTGAAATTCGAGGGCGCAATATCGGGCGGGTATGCTGGGCGAGACTGGAGATGGAAAATGGGTCCGCTATGATAATCCAAAACGCAAAAGGCACTGTCTCTCTGTGAATGAATCGTCACGAAGTACGACCTAAGCCAGATTTACACCCCAAAAAGGCGTTTTCGTGTGTTTGGTGGAGTATTCGCGGAGTCGTTCATTTTGAAGTACTCAAACCTGGACGAACTGATTGCAGACCTTTTCCGTGAACAATTGGATCTAGTAAATCAATCTTTAATTTTAAGAGTGCTCAGCGATTGTCAACAGAAGGCGTTATTCTGCAACACGATAATGCAAGACCGCACTGCGCAAGACGAACCCTGGAAAAAATTAATGAATTGGGGTGGGAGGTATTGCCTCACCCACCATACTCGCCCGATATTGTGCCATCGGATTTCCATTTATTCCGATCGCTACATTTTTTAAGTGGCAAAAAATTTCAAAATTTGGATGATGTCCAAAATGCCATCGCCAGATATTTTGCTCAAAAACAAATTGATTTTGATCGATCAGGCATTGAAAATTTCCACACTAGATGGGAAAAGGTTGCCGATAACGAGGGTGATTACTTCATTGATTAAAAACAAAAAGTTGTTAAAAATTTATCTGTTTGAATTTAATGTAAAAAAAACGACATCACTTTCCGGTCCCACTAATACTTCCTAACGTAGAGAGCTGGTAATCTAAAACTAACCTAAAACATTACAAGATTATTAAGGTTCGATAAAAAAATATGCAATAGGCGATTCAGTTAATATTGTCAATAGTTTTTGGAATAAAATCAGACAAACATTTTCGATAATTAGAACTACAACAAAAGCAATATTTTACTATCAAATATTTACCGGCTTTGTCGATCTATTGATAATATCGTTTTTAATCAGACAATATCTTTTCCTGACTTAAAAAAGAAAACGGTGAACACACTGATAATAAATTTACTAATACATATACAGATCTGTACAGCCATTTTATAATTAAATACATTAGACGCGGTTTAAATTGAGCTAAGAGGCATCGGAGGCCTTGCTCATGTCTAATCTACGCTGTATGTCAATTAGATTCATTCATAACCAAAAAACTGTGAATACTCAAACAACTAATTAAAATTAGCTAATTTTGGATTTTTTGTTATATATTTTCAAAATTATATTTCGTAACAAAATTTTATAAAAAATATAATTGTCGGAACGGATTGTAGTTTGTAAATTAAACAGGTATCCAGGTGTGCCGTTGGCCGACTTGAGTAAGATAAATATGTCTGCTGGAGGATGACGATGGTAATTCATGATGATCTTGGAAGCCGAAGAAGCAGGGTGCACGACTATCATGTTTCAGGCGACCTCGCTGTAACGGGATACGAGGGGGTACCTGGTCCGTTGGCAGGTAGGCGCGGGCCCCCTAAGGGATGACACTATGCAAAATCCCAGTGCACTCCATATACATAATGTGGGCTAACTAAGCGGGTTTGTTGCCCGGGGGGGGGGGGCTCTATGATTTGTGGCCTATGCAGATGAGGGGGTTGCGCAGGGAGGGTGCTCTCGTCCCCTCCTATCTTCTATGCTCTGAGGAGTAGTATTATTTATAACAGAAATATAACATATATATATACATGCATATCAAACAACTTTATCGCTGATAAAAATACTAGCTAATAGGCCAGTTGGCAAACCAGGCAAAGCGATATTTGTATTGTCTGTCATTCCCTGATGATAAAATCCCCAAAATGAGCAATAATATTGACAATCGAAAAAAAAGTTAAGCATTTTCCTGTCAACGGAGAGATTCCATTTGGATCCAAAGGCTTATTTATTTACTATATATTTAAGTATATATCTGTACCTCGGAGGGATACAACACGAGCTCCTTTGGATTCGTCCCACATAATACAATGGACTGACGAATCAGAAGAATCAAAAAGGGTGTAATTCAACGTCCAAAGTTTTCTCTTGTAAAAGCTTATGCAATTTGTTATAAGGGGTGACGGCAAACATTTTTGAAGATCACCCGCTAATACCTTAAGTGTTGTATCCCTCCGAGGTACAGATATGTATATACATATAACTGTATGAGTTTTTAGAAATCAGGAAATCTGCCAAAATATATTTAATTATTTATATTACATCAACATTTATCGCTTTTCCTACTCAGGTTTCTTCGGGACTGGAAATTCAGACAAAAACACGCATTCAGAATACAATTACATACATAATAAATAATAAGATGGGCAATACCCAAAAGCATAACGCAGCAAATCTGTGAACGATAATGTCTATAAAATCATATTAATTCACTGTTAAAAAATCAATTAAAAACCGTTCTGTACAATTTTAAAATGTTTAATGAATATTACAATTAAATAGTTAATTATACGCGACCGATGAAAATTGATATATTAAATAGAACACTCAGACAGGCTGGCGTATGTAATTATTAATAATTAATCAATTCATTACTCATTACCCTATATTTACAATATCCTACAGTTCGAATCCTCAGTACACTGCCTGAAGAACTGAAGCATTCGACCATACTACTCTGTGGGAATCTCTCTCTCCTAATACCCGACATACTTGAGCCTTACGTACTTTCAACACGCTTGCTTGAAAGATAATTCTGTTTATTTATTTATTGTTTATTAGTGGACACGGTCTGTAATGCACCTCAAACTATATAAGGAGCTGGTTATGCCCTTTATTGATGAGCGTTCCGTCGTTATCTTGAAGCCTACCATTCTCCGGGCAATGAGTAGGCAGGTGATGGAAGCAGATGGTACAACAACAAACAATACCCATTACCCACAGCCCTATTGTTGTAGGCAGTATAATGAGCCTGCGCAGTGCATATACTTAATGAGCTACGCGCACAGGGGCAAGCTGCGTCTGAGTTCACAGAGAACCGTAGAAGGCCTTCGTGTCTATAACATACCCTCAGGACTGCAAATTCAGACAAATAAATTTACATACACGCATACAGAATACAATTGCATACATAATAAATAATAAGATGGGCAATACTCAAAAGCATAACGCAGCAAATCTGTGATTGATAATATCCATGAAGTCATATTAATTCATTGTTAAAAAAAATAATTAAAAACAAATCTGTAAAAGTTTAAAATGTTTAACGTTTAACATCACTAGTATATACTTTTTATTTATTTACATTTTATGTTTATCTACTCACTAACACAAAAATAATGAACTGTATCAGATAAAACATAGGGGTAATACAGCTTAGGTCAGTTTAGTCCAGTCACGTATAATGTGTATCATTATTCTTGTTTATTCCATTATATAATTTCTATAAAATAACAAAATCTGTATATAATGTAGTGATGCTACAGGAAATACAAAATAATTTGTAATAGATTCAACTAAGGATCTATAATTCTATATAATTATTTGGAAATTTAAAGGGGCTATGGAGAAAAAAACAGCTTAGGTCTCAAATTGATGATATATAAATGTGTCCTCCGGCCAGCTCTGCTGTACGGTGCCCCGCTATATACCCACTTGACTGACAACACAGCCAAATGTCTCCAACATTTCCAGAATGGGATCATGCGAAAAGTGGTCCGACATACCTCTCTCGAGAGGTTGAAGAACGCTGTCCTGGACCCGTTGCTTGGTGTGCCGACCAGTTCATACACCGGAGGGAGACACATCAAGTTTTTTGACTCGTTGCAGCACCTAACAAGCCCAGTGTTTAACACTATGACCCCACCACCCCTCCCGCATCGATGGCAACAGACTGTCGGGGAAAAATTAGGTTAAGAATTAGTATGTAAGTTAGTTTTAAGGTTGATCAAAAAGGTGAGCCCCATCACCTTTATTAGTCAGTTTAGTCCAGTCACGTATAATGTATATCATTATACTTGTTTATTCATTATATAATTTTTATAAAATAACAAAACCTGTATATAATGCAGCGATGCTACAGGAAATACAAATATAATTTGTAAATAGATTCGCCTGAGGATCTATAATTGTATATAATTATCTGTGAATTTGAAGGGGCTAGGAAGAAAAAAAAAATTGCTTATATCGAACTTAGTAATCTTCAAACGTCCTATCATATAATATCTTATGTTTTAATTTCATAAATTGTCTTTTTGTGGACTGAAAAATCTTCCTGGCTATAATTCAGTAACAGTCGACAAATTTAAGGACTTTATTAAAAAAATAACAAACACATACAAGAGAGTGCATAAATTGTTCTTAAACGTCAATTCCACAGCCGAAATACATAACATGCCAGCGATGGGAGGAATAGAAGTTCTCTTTGTTTAAATTAAACGAATCAGTAATAATGAACTATAAAGTTTAAACATTTTTTTTTTTATTATTTCATAAAGTTTTGGAGAAACAAAATGAAATGGAAACCATACTGGAAGAGCGACAAGTCAAAAAATTGTACTCATTGTTGATGATGAATATTTTGGATGCAACAAAAACCACAACTGCAACAATATTAAACGAGGCAAGTCGTCATAACGATCATTCGTTTTTTAAATGAAAAACCAAAATTACCAATATATTCTCATCCGCATGTTAAACTTACAGAAGAACCCTTGATCTTTGTGAACATGAAAGATTTTCTTTTGAAATGAAGATCTAGACGAATCTGAAACATAAAAAAATGTATTTAGACAAACTGAGACTGATACATTCCAGTGATTATTTTCTTAGCCACTTTCATGAATGGATAAATCTATTTATTCATAAAAAAATAAATAAATATTCAATAAAAAAAATTGTTGTATGCAACAATATAATATACATAAATGCGTCAGGGCCTTATTTTTTATCAGTATGTCGTTGTGTGATAGCCATCGTACAATTACACAAAATATTTCAGATTTTAATTTTATCTTTTTAAATACTTGTCGGGTTATTACTACAAATCTTTGTATAATCAACAATAAAAATAGCTTATTGAGTATTATCTGTGCCTGTTTTTTTTTTTGAGAATAATTTACAATTAAAATTAATTTTTAGAGTTATTTTAAGTGCTTCAGTAATCGAGCTATTTTTAAAAACATGAATAATTTTTATTCGAAACATTTAGTATTTTATTGACAATAAATTTTAATAAGAATTGAAAAGAAAAAACACAGACTTTTTCGATCTTGCAATTTGAATGTATCGTTTTATATTACGTTAATTAACATTTAAACAAATAAAAATTAGTTTGCAATATAAATCATGATTTAAGAACTACATTTCATACGATCGAACACGGATGAAGTATAAGCTATTTGCACAGGTTTAAACTGACTGCTAACAACAGATGATCTTGTGACAACAGTACAGAACAGGTATAATACCAATTACTAGCTCATTGTAGACTACTGGATATACCAAGGCAATAGTTAACAATAACAATAATATTAAAAGGTAAAACATGAACTATTAAGAAGCAGAATTACCTTAAAGAGGGATGTGTTGACCTCATACGCTGCAGTCAAATAAGTTGTAACATATTTTTTTGTCAATTATTCGTTGTTATATTTTTATTGTTTATTGTGGAATCCCTTTTTTTTTATTTCTTAAAATGTACTACCATAGAATTATATTTTAATTAAAGAAATTTGAATATGTTTCAATCTTCATAGATGTACCAGCTATGGTAGTAAGGTTTTAAAACAAAATATTTGGGTCTTTTTGGGACCTCACTGATATCTAGCATTGTTTTGGTTATTTTGCCACCTTTGACCTTTCCTATAATGTTTTTATCTATATTTATATTTACTTTGACCCATCTTAGTGAACCTTGGTACCTGATAATATTTCAGTTTAGTTTTGTGATCCTGAAGGGAAACATCATGCCGTTATTTGATTTAGCTGCTGAAGTAGATACCAAGGAAAAGGCGGTTTTGTTTAATCAATCTAAAGGGATATTGCATAGTGAAAAAATTTGTTCTGAAAAATGTAAGAAAAAATGACCATCAAATGAAACTTTATCTAGGCGAAAAGGATAGATGGAGATGCAACGTGAGAGGCTCCAAAGAAACCTTTGGATTGAGAAAAGGAACATTTTTGGAAAACAGTAATTTGTTATTTTGCTATACTGCTGGACAAAAGAATATACATCTATTAAATTTTGTCAAGAGGAACTAGGATTAGCAACCGATACTATTACAGATTGGAAAAATATATTTCGAGAAGTTTGCGCATATCATTTATTAAAAAAATTCAGAAAGATCGGAGGGCCAGGGAAAACAGTTGAGATGGACGAATCGAGTTTTTCTGGGCGCAAAAATCACGTTGGTAGAATTTATCATAATCAATGGGTCTTCGGAGGTGTTTGTCGGGAAGATAAGCATGCTCCATGTATTGCGTGCCAGACCGTACATCGGAAACACTTCTGAAAACAATATCAGAATGCATTCACCCCGATACAACCATTATATCTGACATGTGAGCATCCTACACTCGCATTATTGACGTACCAGGAATGAATTACCAGCATTGTACTGTGAATCATTCACAAAATTTCGTAGATCCCACCACGAATTGAATCGTTATGGGCACAAGCGAAGGCAAGAAACAAAAAAAGAACATGCTACAAGAAGAAGTTTGATAGACTCGTATTTGTGAGATTTTCTAAGGCGTAACAGAAATAGTGGTAATCATTTGTTCAATCAATTAATAAATGACATTGCAAATTTTTGGCCAGCAGAATAAATATGTTCAAATACAAAACATCTTTCTCCGAACATTTTATTTACAGATAATAGACTAGAGAAATGATTAAAAACAATCAGGGGTCCCTATTCCAAAAAAGACCCAAATATTTAAGATTAGTAAGAAGCTTAAGAAACAGGAAACTTGCCTATTGTTGACTAGTTTGAGTTATGTTAATCCCTAAAAAGGGTTTACGCAGGTATAAACCTACCCTTAAATGCTAATAGCTATCACACAGGCAACGGCTTTAGATGATAAGGTATCCTAGCGACCCCTAACAAACGCCATATTCGCCATATGGAGCCCACGCACGCGGTGGTGGGGGTGGCCGCCATGTTGCAAAACCACCCCCTATTTAAGGGTAGTGTCCATTCATGGTTCGGCCATCGCCAATTATCCGTCTCTGACCCGTGGTTGTGACCGTCAGAAAAATATTAAATTTTGTTCTAATTTAAAATTCATGGCTGGAAAAAGTCGAATTCAAATAGTATACTCAGGATTAATAAATAATTTTTTTATATATATAATCCTTTATTGTGCTAAAATTACAATCTGCCTTTTATAAGGCAATAAGTAATTAAGATAAATGCTCTCATTCATACAATATTTACAGTTCATCATTCACTCGCTCATTCATACAATATTTACAGACAGCCCAGAGACCCCCCAAATCCACCGCGAAGAGAAAGCGGAGTCTTGGGAAGTCCCCCACGCTCCTCCGTCAGCCGCGTCACCGGATACTAGCCAGTGGAGGCTGACCAAGAGCGCGAGAGCCACAGACGCTCAGGACATGATTGGAGAAACTGGCCATTGCCAGGACTCCCACTGTCACGCGTTTATAGCAGGTCACGAGGCCACTGCCGTTTCAGTCTCCGAGGAGGATTATAGGGATGAGTGGCGCAGTGCAATGACTGTGCTACAGGATTAGGGTGGTTGGAAAGGCTACTGTGGAATTTCATAAACTTGGAAGGGATGAGTTCTAGAATGTAGGGTATGTTAAGGTCGTTATGAAGGGTTTTGTTGCTGACATAATAAGGGGCATTTACTATTGTTCTCAGGACTTTTGATTGAAAGGATTGGATACGCTTGATGTTCGACTTTTTTGCTGTCCCCCATAGCTCTATTCCGTATGTCCAGATTGGTTTAAGTATGACTTTGTAGATTAGTAGTTTATTTTCTATTGAGAGATGGGATGTCCTGTGAAGTAGTCTGTACAGTTGTCCAAAGCGTCTGTTTAGTTCTTGTCTTTTTAGTCTCGTATGTGGGTTCCAGGTCAGTCGTTTGTCAAGATGGAAGCCTAAGTACCGTACTGTCTCGGATACAGGAAGAGGAATAGAATTAAAATAAACTAGTGGACAAGACTTGCGACAAAGGGTGAAGGTAATGTGGGAGCATTTTGCTTCATTAACTTTGATCCGCCATTGATTGCACCAATACTCGATCTCGTCAAGGTGTTTTTGAAGGTTATGGGATGCTATGTCGGGGTCTGGGTGGGATGACAAGACTGCAGTGTCATCTGCAAATGTGGCCAAGAAGGTATTGGGAGTAGAGGGGACATCAGCGGTGTATAGGTTATAGAGGATGGGGCCCAGGACACTGCCCTGTGGAACTCCTGCACTTATGGGATAGTAGTTAGAGTATTCTAAACCACAGCGGACTTGGAAGAAGCGGTTTGAAAGGTAGGACTGTAGGATTAGGAAAAGGGTCTGTGGTAAATATCTTTTGAGCTTGTAGAGCAAACCTGCGTGCCAAACCCTGTCAAAAGCTTGAGCTATATCGAGAAAGGCAGCAGTGCAATACTGTTTGGTTTCAAGGGCTGAGGAGATGTGATCAACAACGCGAAGGCCTTGTTGAGCAGTGGAATGTCGTTGGCGGAAACCAAACTGGTGTGTGGGAAAAAGGTTTTTGGATTCAACAATTGGAAGTAGACGTTTTAGTAGGAGTTTCTCAAATATTTTTGAGAGGATAGGGAGTAGGCTAATTGGACGGTAAGATGAGGCTTCATTGGGTGGTTTACCGGGTTTGGCGAATAGGACAATAATGGAATGTTTCCAGAGGAGAGGAAAGTGCGTCGTTCGGATAATGCAATTGTATATATAGGTTAAAAAGATTATGGCTTTAGGAGGAAGCTGTTTGAGAATTTGAGGAGTAAGGAGATCATATCCAGGGGATTTTCGGTAAGGTAAGTTTTTCAGAAGGTATTTGACCTCAGAGGGATTAACGGCTTTTGGTGGAAGAGAGAGAGGAATAGGTGAAGTGAGGAAATCTTCCACAGTTGTGCTGTGAGTATGGCTTTGATGAGAAAGGTGAGGTGTGAAAGTATGGGTAAGATGCAGAGCAAATTCCTCCGACCTATCCCCATCCGAAGCCGCCCAGGACCCATCATCACGACGGAGTGGATGTGAAACAGGTTGATACTTTAGGATTTTTTTGGTTACATTCCACAACGAGTTATCCCTGGTAGACAGAGAGGAGAGGTAGGAATTGAAAGAATCGGAACGGAAGGATGCCAATCGCCGCTTTACCAATCGGCAGTACTGATTGTACGAGCGGCGATCAGCAGGATGTCGGGATCTTTGCCACACTGTTCTGGAGCGGCGTTTGGATTGGATTAGGTCTTTGAGATGCTGAGGTAAACGATTATGATTATGGATTTTTGGGTGACGATGGGGTGACGATGCCTCCCAAGCCGACCTCTGGACCAGAGTAGTGAAAGAATGCACTGCATCGTCTAGGTCTTGGGATGTTTTCAGGGACAATTTGAGGTTTACGGACTCCGTAAGAAGCTGGCGGAAGTGGTCCCAGTCAACTGGGCCCCTAATAAATGAAGGAGGAGGCAGTTTGTGAATTGGTCTTAGGGAAATGGTTAATAATAAAGGACTATGATCAGAGGAGAGGTCAAATAATTTAACAGCAATATTAAAACAATTAGCCTCCAACTTATAGGAGAATTGAACTCTGTACAAATATAATATATATGTTGTATGCATATTATTATATACAATGGCTTGGTTCCAATTATTGAACATTGTATTGAAAACAGTCTGGTTGAGTATCAGTATCTGGAAAGAATATATTGTAAAAGCTATATTTTATTAAATTAATGTACGGTATTTCCAATTTAAATAATAAATATTGTAAGACAGTTATAATAGTATCGATTGACCATAGTTGGGGAATTCGACTATCGATTATTTTTTGTTTATTTGGCTTTATTTTTATAAATTTTCATCGAATTTTTTTAATTCGAAGGATATTTTGTTTTTGAGGCTTACTTTCTAAGACATAGATTGTGTGTTTAATGTAAATAATTTATATTTATTATATAGTTTTTAATGATATACTGATGTAAAAAAAAACAATATTTGTTAACTAATTCATTTTCTTTTTTTTTTTTTAAACATTCAATAAATAATATTCATTCGACAACAGTACATGGCAAGGCAAAAGCGAACAACATTTATAAGTAAAGTTATGCAACGATGGTAGTGCCCGTATTTAAATAAGTTCTAATTTAAGAAATGATAGGTCTGTTTTTATAAACTGTTAATTTATCATTTCTTACGGGATATCTTTTTTCATAATAATGTCAATGTCAATGTGATATTAAAAGGATCACGGCATCTGAAGTACTATTAAAAATAAATATAATAATAGTGCAATAATTTAATTTCAAAACATTTTTATCAACTTCATATTCAAACGGTGCGTCGATGTATCACAAGAATCCTTGATATCAATAGCAGTTGTCTGGAATTACATATATTTCGAGTGAATTACAACACGAGTGACTAATGATTTAAAGAAAATAAAGGGACAATATCAGGAAACGGTCGGAATGCGGTGACGTGGCACGATTTTCATAAACGGTGGTTTAATTATTAAAAATAAACAATATAATATTTCTGACCGAAATTACTTCGATTTGTTGCTCAAACCTCGCCGTTCACTGAAAATGAAAAAAATGAGATAATTTAAACATGAATAAATACAGACAGAAGAATCACCGGACTAGAGAGACTAAGTTTTGGAACCAGTAACGTATACAACAAGAAAAACCACTAAAGCGAAAATAAGACACTACAACCCAGTCGTTAAACCGGTAATATTATATGGGACGGAAACCTCATGCCTCCCCTGTCTAGAAAAACTACTGAGAATAGAACGGAGAATCCTAAGGATCTACGGCCCCAAAAAGACACAAGAAGGATACAGGCTAAGATCCAACCAAGAATTCAACAAAGACACAAAAGACCTAGAAACGGACATAAGGATCAGGAGACTGAAATTACACGGACATGTGGTAAGAATGGCCCCGGAAAGACTAAACAAGGAAACATTCCAGAAAATCCGAGGATACAAAAGCTCAATGGGATACACCAAGCAGATGAAGGAAGAAACTGAAAGACTAGGAATAACGGACCAGGATTGTCAGGACGGAGAAAGATATAGGAAAAACTGAGGGAAATCAAGGTTCTTGTGGGAAAGAAAAAATCGAAAAAGGGAATCGCGTGGACAGAAGAAAGAAAACAAAAGCACGTAGAGATAATGAGGGAGAAATGGAAGGAAAGGAAAACAAAAACAAGAAAAGAACCGAATGTAATAAATAAAGACAATGAAGTGATTCATTCATAAATTATGATTTTAACACCATTGATTTCCCAGTGCCGTGATTTGAACAGCGCAATTATGAGCTACAAATGAACGTTACCTATACACCGGTCGATATTTATATAATATTTATTATAAGTTGTGTTGCGAAAGAGAAGTAATTAAAATGACCAAAAATGCTATAATAGAAATAAAAATATAATAAATATAACGGTGGACTTATCGAAATTGAGATGATCCCGTGAGATGAGTCAGCCTGGGACTGACACGGGCCAAGTGGAATTAGTGAGGGGGGGGGATGCAAATTAGGCGGGAACTGTGGGGGTAGTTTCAGCGTTTTGCCGGGAGAGAGCGCCACAGCACTGGAGCCCGCTCGCTCTCGCCGCCATCTGTGAGCGCTAACTGGAACCTCGTGCGCCTCCTGTCTCCTGGTTAAATTATTAACAAATACCCAAGGTTTAACAATATTTAGCCTCAACCAACTTATAAAGGTTTAAGAGGAAGATAAGCTATGACGCCAAAACATGAACGAACTCATGTCAAGTCAAGCGTATTTTTTCCCTTCATGGTCCAGTGATAAAACTCAATTACATTTCCAAACCCCGAAACGCTTCCAACTACATATACTCATATTAAATATTATTTGCAAAATATCTTTCATAATCTCCGTAGACATATCAAATTCTTCGATTCGTTATTCGTGTGTTTCTACTAGAAGTAGTTCAGAGAAAAAGGCCAATGCGACTTACAGTCAAAAGGTTGCAGGAATCATTTTGCAACAAATTAAAACTCTTAACATGGCCTAATTAATAAAGGTGCACAATAAATAGATGGAGAAACTTTTCTATTTCACTAATTAATTAAGGTATTTTTATTTTAAATACTTTAATAAATTGTATCTATTAATTTATTTGTATAGCGAATATCAATGTATTGATAGTGTGGATTAATTTAACTTCTTTTGCTTAAATATGTCACTGATTGTTTTGTGAAGTTGTATCTTTGAAATTTGAACAACTCGGTATTTAATACGATAACCCCCGCTCCGTTGTCGATGGCAGAACGCAGTCGAAGCAGGAACGATTTAATTTTTAAGTTTTCCCAAATTTGTGAACCGAAGGTGAGTCCAATCGCCTAGTACCGTCTTTTGTTGTAATTTTAACTTTAAAAATATGACTGTTTTGTATTTTCTATCCTCCTTACAATGCATATGTTATGCAGTAAAATGAGCCATTAATTACCAATGTAAAATATTGTTCAAAATTTGTTTTAAAAATGTTTAAAAGAAGGGGTTGAGAAAAAAACAACAACAACAAAAAAAAAAAAACTTTTATAACCTATACTGTTTTATTAATGGGTAATAATTTCTATTATTCGCGAGAATTTTTGAAGACCTTAATATGAATATAAAGTCGATGGATAGGAAAGAGTGATAAAAATAAAATATTCACTACCGATCCAGATATATAGAAGGCATACATCGGATCCACTGTATGTCCATTATTTTCCTTCTGTAGGCACCAACACTTTTATGTATTCGGATATATAAAGAGAGAGAGGGATAGAGAGAGAGAGAGAGAGAGAGAGAGAGGAGACAATAAGCCAGCGACAGAGAAAGTAATTTCTGCCGAATCCCCCCCCCCCCAGATGGAGCCGAAATAGGGCAGATCCCCGGATATATAATACATCGGAAGCAGCCACAGCCACACTGATGGGTTAGAAATACAAATTGGAGCCACTGCCTCCCTTATCTCGCCCAGCCACTCCTCCGTATACATAAATCTCTGCATCAACGCCATCCTCCAACCCTCTTTCTTTCTAATTTTAGTTTCAATTTATATTTCACTCGACTAGTTACACAATATTTTTTTTCTTTCATGGTTTTTTGTGGTTAAATCAAATCACTACCGAACGATTCTTGGCAGTTAACCTTGACCGAAAACAAAGTTATGGGCGATTGTAAACACTGATCGGATAACTTTCGTCTCCCTTTAGAAAACGTTTACTCAAATTCAAAACACACGAAGTTATTGATGTTTCATTATTTGTCTTGTGGTCACTTTTATTTTTAACATCATTGCACCACATGCAATTTTTTAAACCCCTTTATTTATTAACATTTTTACAATTTACAAATTTACGATTTACAAAATTCTCCTCGGGCTGCATACGCAGATGCATTCGAAGGAGGGTAGAATTACAAGAACAATATTTTTGAAGTTAACATACAATAGACAGGACTAGGTGCTGGGCTCTCCTTCGGTTTACAATGTGGTAAACTTACATACTAAACTTAAGAAAACTAGAACCTAAGACTAAAGCGTTTCTGCCTCGACTGCGTCTTGCCAACGATGGGGGAACGGAGCTGGGGGTTATTGTGTTAAACACCGGGTTTGTCAAGTATTGCAAAGAGTCGAAAAAATTTATATGTCTACGTTGAATGAATTCATCCACCGTAGGCAGCTCAAAGACCTCGTGGCTGTTGCTCCGTTGTTCGAATGAAGAATGTCTGACCACTTTCATCAGTATACCAGTCAACGCCGGGCGTGGTTAGTGCTTGGATGGGTGACCGAATTGTACATGCAAAATATAATACGTCTGAAAAAAATACCAGGTTCATTCTGAAGTTAAATTTTTGAGTTAACGAGAAGATGTACGCTGTGGACACAGAGGCAAAAAGTAGGACTACAATATTGCCACGTATAAAACATATATTATTTTAAGTAGCAGTGGATGGCAAGTTTGGTTTCCGTTAAACTTTTCGTATTTGGATTTCCATCAAAGAATAAATTAAAAACACATCACACACTGATTAGAGAGAAACAGTCCACAGTAGAATCATCAGCTGTATTGACACAAGATCGCCATGATACGTATCAGACGGAACAGTTCACTCATTTCTGGAAGTTTCGTCGGAGCACAGAATGAGCCTCATGAGGGAAAATGAGCATATTGAATAAAAGAGAAGCATATCCGGTTTCTAGAGCAAGAGATAACTAGTTTGCCCGCTCCCTCCTCAGCGCCCCCTACCACCCAGCTTAGGGTCGCAGCGGTGGACAGTTCACAGGAATCTACTCGAGCGAATCATAGCATTAATTATTATTTTTTTTCAGTTTCTTGGATTGTATTATGTGATTAAATCTTGTCACTGATTCGTAGCCAAGAAGAGAAATTCAAATACTCCATTATAACTTTATCATTCCACTAGGTTCGAACTACTTGAAAATTGCTTCGACAAACGCGAACAGTTCGTGGGAACGGGAGCACGAGCCGCCATGGTTTGTCATCTGCCGAATGCACAAGCCTTTGATGACCACGAGCCACCCCCCCCCCCCCCCCAAAATCACCTCGAGCAATGACAAACGAGTCTTTGCGTTCCTACGGCACCACTTCAAACAAGCCTTTAAACAGACATAGAAGTTTTTCGGAATAGTTCAAAGTTCGGAATAGTGCTTCGGAAAAGTTTTTCTTATGGGTCTCTAAGAAAAGATTCTTGAACTAATAATATATAGTATATTTGATAGTTGCCATAGCAATCATGACAAAAGTTCCAATGATGGGGAAAAAAAGGAGTGAGGAGTAAATTATTGCTCGCACTAAACAGCTAGTAATTAATTAATAATTTATTCACACAACTAATGAATTATCTATAGATTATCTCCTTATTCATGGCTAGTCTAGCGTAAAATACAATACATATTTATAGGAAGACAACAAAGTCCCCATCCGGAAGCGTCATAGGAGCCGGAAGTCGGAGCGACAACAATGCGCAGGTGCGTAGTCGACATGTGCAAGACATTACGCCCAACTAAGATGAGGAAGACGACGTTCAACGATCGATTAGAGCAAGTACTGTCATTACCTCACGTCTGCACATGGGCGTAGCTCGCTGGCTGACCGGAAGTCATCGGGAGACCGGACGTTTCCGGAACACGCGCCCCCAGCGACATCTGCGCGGTCGCGCGCTCAACCTCCAGGGTATTACTTATCGCTAATGGAATCCGGTCCATTGTGCACGCTAGCTGCATGGAATTAGTGATGATTGCAGCTTGGTAGTGACCAGTACTAATGGCCGGATGTAAGCGATGCCTGTCCGAGAGCTCACTTTCACAAATCCTAAAATGACATTTCACGTTTTTAGTTTTATTCGGTATCCAATCCTTTCAATCAAAAGTCCTGAGAACAATAGTAAATGCCCCTTATTACGTCAGCAACAAACCCCTTCATAACGATCTTAATGTACCCTACATTCTTGAACTCAATCCATACAAGTTCATGAAATCCCATAGTAACTATCCAACCACCCTAATCCCGTAGCACAGTCATTGCACTACACTTATCATCCCTATAATCCTCCTCGGAGACTGAAACGACAGTGGCCTCGTGACCTGCTATAAATATGTGACAGTGGGAGTCCTGGCAATGGCCAGTTTCTCCAATCATATCCTGAGCGTATGTGGCTCTCTCGGTCTTGGTCAGCCTCCACTGGCTCGTTCCAGTGACACAGCTGACGGAGGAGCGTGGGGGATGAGACTTCCCAAGAATCCGCCTCCTCCTTTGCATGCAAGGGAGGTTTCAACCATGTGGATTAGGGAGGGCCGCAGGGCCTGTGCTATTCGTAATTATTGTGTGAATGAGCGAGTGAATGATGAATTGTAAATATGGTATGAATGTGATCATTTATCACAATTACTTATTGCATAATAAGGCAGATTGTAATTTTAGTACAATAAAGAAGTTATACATATATATATATATTATTTGGATGAACTGAATCAAACCTTGTTTTTCCCATCAAGGCCGAACTAATCCCTTTCTCTTGCAAGCCTCATGTTAGCTGTTTGGGTCAAAAGGGAACGTATCCTTGTACATTTGTATCAAAAGTGACAGAATTTCGGTTGAAGGGTTGAAAAACTTCTGAAAAACAGAAATCAATGACTGAGAACAGTGTGAACAGATAAGCAGACAAGTCGGATTTGTTATGAGAGGGGACAAAGAACTTGGTTTATTTAATAAAAAAAATCAAGGGGATATAAGTGAAGTTAAAACGATGGAAATAAAAATAATTCTTTGACAGATCTAAAGGGTATTCGATTAAAAGCTTGGCCGAATATCGCATCGAGTGTACCACTCAATAGTAGACGAAGATGACATAGGGTTCGGAGTTCTTCCCCTGCGGTAAATAAATCAGGTGTACTCCACCTGGACAGCTAATCCTGAACAAACCCATTTTGCGCCCAACAGGAGGATGAAACTCAAGGATCTGACCGCGGGGAATGCGACGGTGTTTGGACGAGGTGGACGTTGACCTCCTTGTGTGATGCAATAATTTCCTTCCAAGGTGATTCGGGATGTCCTTTTTTTATTTGGCTATGTGAAAAAGAAATATTATATATTTTTTGTTCAACATTGTCTCAATGTTATTGTGGATTTTTTCTACATAAATCAAATCAAATATTTTTTATTTATTTTGATCCCGTTGTTACATAGATAGGAATATATATCTGTACCTCGGAGGGATACAACATTTTCATAACTTTACAGGAGAGGAGTTTTAAACTTTTTTTCAACAAAAAGTGTTATTGGCACAGCTATCCACGGGTTTTGTTTTGAAACAATATTTTACCAGAACATTCTATTTATTGTTATTTACATCATGCAGTTGTTATAAAATAAAAAAAAACCTTTTTTACGGTAATAAAGTCAATATGGAAAAAAATGGACATAGTGTTGTATCCCTCCGAGGTACAGATATATAATTATTTTTTTTCAAAAAGGAACTAATCTGTTGTGACCAAAAAGCACACGTCCAAAATAAAGTTGTCCGAGTCTCCAAAGTGATAAATAAAAAAAATTCTATTGTAAGTATTTTTTTTTTATGTCCATTATATTTAATACTATTTACAGAAAACGCGCATAATTATTTCAGTAGTACTCTCGTTGATTTTTTCATCTTAGCGAAAAATTTTCCAAATTGGACTAGTGTCCTTTTGAAAGTAAGCTCCTCAGGCTCTTCTTGTCTGTGGCATCCAGTGTACACAGTAAAGATTAATATGCACTGGGACACAAAGAAAGGTTTTTGTTTTTCTTGATAGATGAAGTGCTCACAAATTAAAGATTACGTTTTTGTTATCTTTAGAGTTTAATATACAAATTTTATAGCAGGTCACGAGGTCACTGCCGTTTCAGTCTTTAGTTACTGTGGAATTTCATGAACTTGGAAGGGATGAGTTCAAGAATGAATGGTATATTAAGATCGTTATGAAGGGTTTTGTTGCTGACGTAATAAGGGGCATTTACTATTGTTCTAAGGAGTTTTGATTGAAAGGATTGGATACGCTTGATGTTCGACTTTTTTGCTGTCCCCCATAGCTCTATTCCGTATGTCCAGATTGGTTTAAGTATAACTTTGTAGATTAGTAGTTTATTTTCTATTGAGAGATGTCCTTTGAAGTAGTGTATATAGTTGTCCAAAGCGTCTGTTTAGTTCTTGTCTTTTTAGCCTCGCATGTGGGTTCCAGGTCAGTCAGATGGAAGCCTCGGATACAGTCTTGGATACCGGAAGAGGAATGGAATTAAAATAAACTATTGGACAAGACTTGCGGCGGAGAGTGAAGGTAATGTGGGAACATTTTGCTTCATTAACTTTGATCCGCCATTGGTTGCACCAATGCTCGATCTCATCAAGGCGTAAGTGGGATGACTACAGTGTCATCTGCAAACGTTGCCAAGAAGGTATTGGTGGTAGAGGAGACATCAGCGGTGTATAGGTTATACAAGATGGGACCCAGGACGCTGCTATGTGGAATTCCTGCATTTATGGGATATTAGTTAGAGTATTCTAAGTTCCAGACCTGGAAGAAACGGTTTAAAAGGTAGGGCTGTAGGATTAGGAAAACAGTGTATGCTAAATATCTTTTGAGCTTGTAAAACAAACCTGCGTGGCCTACGCTGTCAAAAGCTTGAGCTATGCCCAGAAACACCGCAGTGCAATACTGTTTGGTTTCAAGGGCTGAGGAAGTGTGATCAACAACGCGAATGCCTTTGTAAAGGAGAAAATAGCCTATTGGGTGCCATCACCTATCTATGGCAGAGACGTAGGTCCTGTGGTATACTTTCCGTCACGCCATCATATCCTCTGTAAAAGCTAACATCACAATTGACGTGATTGCGATCAAGTTGGCAACCGCTGCAGTTTTTGGTATTTCTTTCTCCTGGTTGAATGTCATCGGTAACGAAGCTGACCTTTATTATTGTTACTTCTCTCCTCGCTGAGAAAGTTAATCCATTTAGTTCTGCTTGTGTTGATTGCGAAGAAAATTCAAACCCGCCAAGTTCATTCCGGTGGCATTGTCGTTTCCAAGACGACCGATAGCACACCTGCCCCATCTCTTTCTCTGCCCACGGCCTTCTGTAGCACCTGTCCCCTTTAAAAGGTTACTTGAGTTAGTCTAGCTAATATATTCAACTAAGTATAAGTAGTTTATTCAAAATTAATCGTGTAGTTTAAAATAGCCCACTGCTAACCGGTGGTAACCAGTTAGCGTTGCTTGTCACGAAAAATTATTAAATAATTATAAAGGAACTGTTCAAATTTGTCATGAAAAATTTCCTACCGGCAAATAACATGTGCATTGATGTGTTTTGTTAATAAAAAAAGGTTGTTCGTCCAGACAAAATAGGAATTTTGAAGTTGGACTTAACCAAAAATTCATTGCACTCAGTCTAAAATTAAAAAAAAAAACTGTTTTCAGAGTCACTGGGTGAAATATGTCACGGGTTCGCTCTGAAAAGTTTAAAGAATTACTGAGTTTGAAAATACACCAACATTGGACTGGGATTATTTCTATAATTATTATATATATATATATTTTTTTTTTCCTTAGCCCCTTTAAATTTACAGATTATTATAGATCCTCAGGCGAATCTATTTACAAATTATGTTTGTATTTCATGTAGCATCACTACATTACTTACAGGTTTTGTTATTTTATAGAAATTATATAATGGAATAAACAAGTATAATGATACCCATTATAGGTGACTGGACTGAACTGACTAATAAAGGTGATGGGGCTTACCTTTTTGATCAAACTTAAAACTAACTTACATACTAATTCTTAACCTAATTTTTCCCCGACAGTCTGTTGCCATCGATGCAGGAGGGGTGGTGGGGTCATAGTGTTAAACAATATGCCATGTTAAACACTGGGTTGGTTAGATTATATAAATTAATTATATCGATCGATATTCAAATTATAGCTACCATAAATATTTTTGGCAGTGCGTTAGTCAAGGACTTCTATAATATAGTTCTCACTTTCAAAGATCTATTAGACAATTTTGAAGATCCTCAACACTAGTCAACAACAACAAAAGCCCTTTACTACAACAGGATTCTAAGCACTTGACAATGGCGGTGCTTGTATAACATAAATGAATAACTTGTAGGAAGACAAAAATAGGATTTAATCTAAACCTGCAACAAACTAAGCCGTAAAACTGTTTCAATCTGCTGTTTTCCGGCGTTTCCTTTTGTTTTTCTACTTCGGCAAAGGGATGGCATCAACAGCCGACAGACACTTATCCACTTAAAGAAGTCCAGGGATATTTCCCGTTTATCGGCGGCTGTCCCCTAATCCGAGGAGAGTAGGCAAACAGAAGCCGATTGAAACAAAGTGCCCCTAACGCAGGAGAGGAGGGACAAACAGATATTTCAGGGAAGATGTTTTGGCAACTCCTCTTCGAATCCTCTCTTATAATGGTTCTCCTATCAGGTGCCTGCCACGCGCCACGATCTATCTGTCTCCTTAGGACTTTTTTACCGTTCTTCCACTTCCTTTTATCTTAACAGCGAAGATAGCTAATGCAACATGGAGGAAAACTCAAGTGCGGTTTCAACGGTGCTAAGAGCACTTTTTCTACGGCCACTCCCCTGTCTATCTTTCTCTCAGACGGTGCTAAAAGCACTTGTCGATACAGGCAGTACTTAGGGTGTGTCTCTCTCTCTCTCGAAGTACATGTACCAAAAAAATAACTGGAAATACTAGATAGATGTACATCCAAAGGTGTAGACATAAACAATGAAATTGCATATTTGCCCACTGTTTGAAGTACATCGGTAGACTACGAAACCACAGTCAAGTTTTCAAGCACAAAGGTGGAGGCTGTACTTTCATACAGCATGGAAAACAATGAAACGATGTTCTCACTTTAGTGAAAAGAATGCATTAAAGACAGTAATGTAAAAAGAGTTTCAAAGATATCCCCAAAAACATAAACTTTTAAGTCGTTTCTTACATACAGTAGCCGAGTAGTTAAATCATTAGAGGTCCAGGGTTAATACTGGTCTATAATTGCACGGTTTGCGATCAATACCACAAGAACCAAATAGATATTTGTTCACCTAATAAATCCCTATATTTATCTACGCATTTTTCAAAACCTACTATTTTGTTGGCATGAAAAAGATTTAGTCGCTAATACTTGTCCGTAGATCAACTTGTAAAAGATTGACTCTAGCAATATGAGAATTAGTAATCTATTATATACTTAGCGGAAGGACATTCTTCTGAAGAAGTGAGATTAAAAAGGAACAGAGCCGATCGCACTCATTACCTACAGATAATTATTTATGTTTATAATAATTGTTTCTTTCTACAGTTTTCGTTATTTTCTTACTGGTATTTTTGTGAAGTGGTAAAAACTGTTCAATTTATTTAAAAAAAAAGAAAAAAGAAAGGAATTTTGGATTATGGTTACCGACAGTTCAGCACGTAGTCGGTCTGTGGTCTTTGATGAAGAAGGGAAAAATAAAAGTTCAGCCTATAAATTAAATTTGTATTAAATTTTGTTTTGAATTAAATTAAATATATTTAAATTACTTTTCTTCTACATTCTTAAGTAATTGCTCAATAAATGAGCCTATAAAATATTAATTTACTCACTCGACTGACAATACAGCTAAAAGTCTCAGTTTTCAGAATGGGATCTTGTGAAAAGTGGTCCGACATACCTCTATCGAGAGAGGTTAAAGAACGCCCACGTTCACCCGTTGCTTGGTGTGCCGTCAGTGGGTGAGCTCATCCGACGGAGACACAGTAAGTTTTTTAACTCGTTGCAGCACCTGACAAACCCAGTGTTTAACACTATGACCCCACCACCCATCCCTTATCGATGGCAACAGACTGCCGGGGAAACATTAGGTTAAGAATTAGTATGTAAGTTAGTTTTTAAGGTTGATCAAAAAGGTGAGCCCCATCACCTTTATTAGTCAGTTTAGTCCAGTCACGTATAATGTATATCATTATACTTGTTTATTCCATTATATAATTTCTATAAAATAACAAAACCTGTATATAATGTAGTGATGCTACAGGAAATGCAAAAAAATTTTGTAAATAGACTCGCCTGTGGATATATTGAATGTATATAATGATCTGTAAATTTAAAGGCCCTCGGAAGAAAAAAAGAAGAATACTACAAATGCCATTAAAAATATATTTAAATTGCTTTTCTTCTAAATTAGATTTGTCGATTCCCTGATAATTTTTTTAAAATTTGATTTCCCACGTACATTCTGAAGTAATTGTTCAATACATGAGCCTATACAACTGTAATCTTACCAAAGCAGCTCGTCTTAAGGTCATAAAGAGACCAGCAAATTTATTGCTAGTATTTTTGAAAGTTTCAACGACCTTTTGTAATTGTAATGTGCTCTTTGCTCTCCATTACATTCCCTAAACTATCCAACGAAACAGACTCTACTGATATGAGAGCTATTAATCTATTTGCGTACATAGCGGAAGAACATTTTGGACTAAGATAGAATAAGACCGGAAGTGAGATAATTGTGAGGAGCGGTAGAGTGTTTGAGAGAAGCGCCGATAGACTGCAGCACCTCCAACGGCCTGCTCCCATCTAGCGGCACCCTCACGAACTAAACTCTACCACGCTCTCGTAGTATTTATTATCATTCGTGCTTGATCATTTCATTATATCGAATACAATTAAAGAAAATCATTTCAGCTAATTCATTTCAATTTGATAGCATTACATAGTTTAGTCTTATTAGTTATATTATATTATTAGTATATTAGTTATTATATATTATATTTATCTTATTAGCTATAGATAACATTGTATTTATGCAACAGAAATTAAATACTAAACAATCTACCCCCAATAGCCTCAACTATAATTGCTTATAAATTTAACCTAAAGCATTTTTATATTTACATGTTTTTTATTTTTTTTCCAGATTGAACGTGTATCGACTGATCGCTTTGTTTAATATGTCGGAACAAAATAAAGAAAAGGTATTTATAAATCGTAATTATTTAAATGTTTATGTTCATAATTCAATTTCAGGCACTACTTGACGAATTTAAAATTGTTTAATTATTTATTATTCCCGTCTTTATTTGTTTATTTACAATGAAATAGTAACCTAGCTGAAGGACACTTACAGTGCCGAATTAATTTTTTTATTGTTAATACAAAACAAATTCTCAATGAAATCCTACAGTAGATATAAAATATGTCTATATTAGCCATTTTATTTTCTAATATAAAAATAATTGAGTCTTAGGGAACGATATTCCACTCTTCTGCTCAAATTAATAAAATGGATAAAATATTTATTGCAATTAAAACAAAACCCTCCGCCTAACCACAAAAATATCAAGCTGACATTTTGTAATAAATGTATTTACAACGACTATATTTACTTACATAAATGATAGATCAGGGGATTATAATATTGATAATAGCGATTATGTCTGTTTATTATAATATTCTGTTGTTATCATCTTTTGTTTTAATTATTTTCCTGTAGGTTCGTTATGTAACAACGGGACTAATTCAGTCTGTGATATTTGTGTACAGTTTAGGCTGAAACTATTCTGAGAAACGGTTATATAAGATATGATTTAGTTTTTAGTGAACAGAACGAATTGTGAACTTTTCAATGATTTTAACAATCTCTTAGGAAATTAACAATCTGCAATATGATAATTGAAGTATAGTTGAAATAAGATAAACAGTATCTTATCTACAGGAGAGTATATTTAACAACTGATACACCATATCAGAATACTGCTCCCTTTTAATGACTATCGATAATTTTAGTCAGTACTTAAGATAATAACTAACAAAATATAATAATAAACTAAAATAATTAACAAAAACGAATTGAGGAGTTACTTTTAAATGTCATGTGCCAATGGTCAGCCTGTGTGTATCTGACATGTAAATCATATTATCACAACATTTTTCTATATTATTTATAAAAATATTTTTAAATGTATACAATCTTTATTTTTAATTGTTTAACTGGAGTTTACCAAAGAGCAAGTGAGTTTAAAAAGCTAACTAAATACTCAACTTATTCATTGGTACATAAGTAAAAAAAGGCGAAAGATTTATTCAACACAGGTCTTACCGGTTTCACCACTTGCTAACTTCGCTGTGTCAGTTTGTCTCAAACTGACGATATATAAATGTGTCCTCCGGCCAGCTCTGCTGTACGGTGCCCCGCTATATACTCACTTGAGTGACAATACAGCCAAATGTCCCCAGCAATGGGATCATGAGAAAAGTGGTCCGACATAACTCTCTCGAGAGGTTAAAGAACGCTGACCTGCACCCGTTGCTTGGTGTGCCGTCGGTGGGTGAGTTCATCCGCCGGAGACACATAAAGTTTTTTTGACTCGTTGCAGCCCCTAACCAACCCAGTGTTTAACACTATGACCCCACCACCCCTCCCGCATCGTAGCAACAGACTGTCGGGGAAAATTTAGGTTAAGAATTAGTATCTAAGTTAGTTTTAAGGTTGATCAAATAGGTGAGCCCCATCACCTTTATCAGTCAGTTCAGTCCAGTAACGTATAATGTATATCATTATACTTGTTTATTCGATTATATAATTTCTATAAAAGAACAAAACCTGTATATAATGTAGCGATGCTACAGGAAATACATAAATAATTTCTGAATAGATTCGCCTGAGGATCTACAATTGTATATAATTATCTGTGAATTTATAGGGGCTAGGAAGAAAAAAAAAAAAATTGGTATATAAGAAAATCTAAAGAAATATCTCATACTACAAATGTCATTAAACATATATTTAAATCGATTTTCTCACTAATTATTAAGTAAATTATTTAATAAATCATTTCGTCCCTAGATGTTATGCTTGGCAAAGAAAATATTGCGTCTTGTAACGTGAAATTGTTACATTTTCGTATCGTACGGTTTAATTCTATACACCGAATAATGTGTGGAGAATTTGTGCAAACTGTACTCAGTCAGTAGTTGCTTCGAAAACAATCCTTTAACGATTTAAATTTTTAAGACAATTACCCAAGGAACTAGAGAGCCATCAGACTCTCCATTGCCCAGGTCAATGGGGGAGATTTCCGCTTTTACTGTCTTCCACTGACAAAGCGATTGAAACATCTTAAAATGAACTGCCGAAAATAATCTAAACCATTTTATATTTAAGAAAAGAAAGCAGTTGTGATCTTTTAAGATAATGAGAGAATATTAGGTTTAAGAGTCCGCCTTTTGTGGTCAATGACCTAAATATTCGTAAAAACATTAGAGAATGAAAGGAAAAAGGAGAAATGTGAACGAAAACTAATCAGTCCTGATGAAGTAGACCTTTTGAGACAGCCATGATCGATCAGAGTTGTCCCTGGAATGAATGCCTTATAAATAATTAACTATTATATTGTCTGTACATTTAATATTACATTTATACAAAAGTCTGTGGAATGCATGATAGTTTTTAAACAGCTCAACAAGAGCTGTCTTTTGGAATAATTAGCTGGCACCTAGCCAACCCTCTACACCTGTCTCTGATGGTGTCATTATCATATTGTATGTTTGTTCTTTATCAAGCAACAGTTATGCCAATTTTCTAAGGGTCAAAGTTATGGCAACTTCATTCTTTGTCCATATTACGCTTTAGTCCTCGCTGCTACCAAAACTGCGATCTACAATCAAACAAACATTTCAAAACTAAGTCTCAAGAAAATCTAGAAATGCCGTTATGTGAATACAGGACACTATTAGTCTAAATGGGCACAATTTACTAACTCTCAAGTATTGACATATCCAAGTGATTCATTCAGAAATAACTTACATTTTCGGCGGCCAAACCGAAGAGAATTAACCACACTATTAATAAAAATTATACTTATTTTTAATAATAATGAAACAGCTTTATTGTGCTAAAATTACAATCTGCCTCATTAGGCAATAAGTAATTGTGATAAAAGTTCTCATTCATACAGTATTTACAATTTTCATTCACTCGCTCATTCATAGAGCATATACAAACAGCCTAGAAACCTCCCAAGTCCACATGGTTGTCACCTCGCTATTCGAAAGAGGAAGTCTTGGGAAGTCTCCCACGCTCCTCCGTTAGCCTCGTCACCGGATACGAGCCAGTGGAAGCTGACCAAGACCGAGATACCCACAGACTCTCAGGACATGATTGAAGAAACTGGCATTTGCCAGTACTCTCCCTGTTACGCATTTATAGCAGGTCACGAGGCGGATTGTAGGGATGAGTGGTGCAGTGCAATGACTGTGCTAGGGGATTAGGGTGGTGGGATAGGTTACTATGGAGTTTCATGAACATGGAACAGATAAGTTCGAGAATGTAAGGTATATTAAGATCGTTGCTGACGTAATAAGGAGCATTTACTATTGTTCTCAGGACTTTTGATTCAAAGGATTGGATACGCTTGATGTTCGACTTTTTTGCTGTCCCCCATAGCTCTATTCCGTATGTCCAGATTGGCTTAAGTATAACTGTCTAGATTAGTAATTTATTTTCTATTGAGGGATGGGATGTCCTTTGAAGCGTCTGTTTAGTTCTTGTCTTTTTAGCCTCGTGTGTGGGTTCGAGGCCAGCCGTTTGTCGAGATGGAAGCCTAAATACCTTACTGTCTTAGATACAGGAAGAGGAATGCATTAAAACAAACTAGCGGACAATACTTGCGGCAGAGGGTGAAGTTAACGTGGGAACATTTATAGTTATTTTTAAAAAATAATTTTTTCACGTTGATAGAGGAGTGGAACTAACAGCCAAACCTTCATGTCTCCAAAAGGCGCAGAGCCACGTACGTCAGGACCGTCGATCTCCCATGATATTATATAAATAAAAGTATTTACTCATAAGTATATGACATGTTATTATTTAATACTCATTTAGTTTTATATCCAACCCTTAAATATTCCTACGAGCTTCATTTCTTTAACGCGAACAGCCTCAGAACTGACCATCACAGTGGATTTGTGAGACGTAGACAAGTTTACGATCTCATAGACGTTGTTTAAGACGAAGGATTGAATAATTTACTCGATTGACCTGATTACTTACAAATTGAAGTTCGCTTGAAGTACGATATAAACAAATTTTTTGATCATCATTTAGCGACACTGTTACGTTACAATTTAATTATTGTTCTTCGTAAGTTTGATGTGGAGTAATGACCAATGGGTATTAATAATTTCATTTTATTAAGAAATACACGAAGGTGTTTTATTTCTAAATATTTATATTTAGACACGTAGTCTGTATAACAAATAGATCTAGCACTGAGATTCAAGAATGTTAGCTACAGCCACAAATCTTTAATAGAAAGACATGTTATCTGACATTTCAGGACGTCCTAGCAATGGCTAGATTCTCCAATCATGTCCTGAGCGTCTGTGACTCTCGCGCTCTTGGTCAGCCTCCACTGGCTTATTATCCAGTGACGCGGCTGACGGAGGAGCGTGGGGGACTTCCCAAGACTCCGCTTCCTCTTTCGCACGCGCGGGAGGTGACAACCATGTGGACTTGGGAGGCCTCTGGGGTGTTTGTAAATACTGTATGAATGAAAATTGTAAATATGGTATGAATAAAAACATTTACCACAATTATTTATTGCCCAATGAGGCAGATTGCAATTTCATCAGAGTTAAGACCATGATATAGGTCTTTAAATGAAGTAGAAAAGTACCTGTAATCAGAACAAGAATTCAGACAAGGAACGAAAGTGGCTTTTGGTGAGTTCCTGAGTTATCTTCGTAGGTAACATCGGCGAAATCTTGGCCTAACAAGATTGCTCTACATAAGGCGCTGATAAGCCACTTAGGAAAGGTTTCTCGAAATATTTGACAGGAAAGTTCACCGTTGCATGTACAGAGTTCATTGCTGTGCAGCCGAAAAAACAACTTAGAGCTGTACCAGTTGTTCGTGAACATGGCATGAAATGGAACTCCTGTAGATTACAGTCGGAGGAAGCCAAGACTACAGCTACTCTTAGGTACTTAAGTAATTAAGAATCTACAACAGCATTAAATCACAGTGGGGTAAAAAATAATTGAGAAACATATAGAGTAAAAGTGGGCGAAGTTACTGAAGCACTTCTGGAAGCACGGAATCATATGCCACAGAGGAAGGAAGACGCCCGGGAATCAGAGGCTGAAGATGGCCCGTAGCATGTTCTAGAAGCGGCGGCAGGGAGCCATTGGCACAAGGACATGACTGGACAGAACATAACAATCATATATGACACAATTAATAGGGGGACCGGCCGTAATGTCGTTTTTTTTTTACATTAAAGTCAAAAAATAAATTTTTAACAAGTTTCAAAAAGACTGTCGGGGAAAAATTAGGATCACCTTGTAGAGTCTTGTCAATGAAGCCAAGTACATTGTGTATCATTGTACTTGTATTGATTATATAACTTCTATACCAAATTAAGTCCTTGTGTAGAATGTACCGATGGTACAGGACATATAAAATGTGATATGTTAGATTCGCCTGAGAATCTATAGTAAATAATATTTTTTTGATATTTTTAATATTGAGAGATTAAAAAAAAAAAGTAATTAATTAACAATAAATAGTGTTAATTAAATCTACATCTTTAATAATTATCAGGAAAAAAAAGTATATTTCGAATCCTTGCCCAGTACTTTTTTTGTTGATCTAATCACTTAAAAAAATTAAGGCTACAGATTTTGAAAAGAGAACCCTTGAACTGACCACATCACCTCACTAAGTCAGATGGTTTGATTTTAGACTTAAGTCGTGTAGAAGTTCCCTGTAGAGGCAAGAGAAAGCGGTAGCGTCGCTCCTGAATTAGTTTGTTCAGCGGCCGCTAGATAGCAGCACCTACCGGGGCCCACCGCGCGCTCTCTCGCGGGATCCGCCACTGATCAGTTGCTGCGAGCGTCGTGTCCTGCTGTTCATTCGAACTGCAATCAAACGTTTTGATTAATTGATTGCGCCACTTCATACGATTGGTACATTTGTGTCTGCCGCCTACAGCCCACATGGAACAGACAGAGGGACAGGTAAAAACCCAAAGTATTTTTTTGAGCTGTTGGCACGGGTAGTCAATATTATTCCAAAATATTTGAACCACTTCAAACCAATTACGTATCCAAATCGAAATGGCGTAGTGGATCATTTTGAAAAACTTTTGATTTGCAGTCGTGATTGTGGCTCCCCGGTGTGACTAGCGTAGGTTTAAATTAAAAGGCAATTATTGATACTTTTTAACCAGATTTTTTTTTTGTTATTTCAAAACCCCTTTATTCGACAACATTTTTACAATTTATGATCAAAATTTAATGAACAATATTTACAATGTTCTCCTAGTGCTGCTTGCGCAGATGCAAAACCAGATTTTTTTTTTCCTTTCATAGCACCTTTAAATTAACAGATAATTATAGATCCTCAGGTGAATCTATTTACAAATTATTTTTGTATTTCCTGTAGCATCGCTACAAAAACCAGATTTTTTTTTTCCATAGCTCTCAAACTTATAAAAAATAGGATGTCGGAAAAATAAAAGAAAATTATTTTGGGCTGATGAGTGCCTTTCACTAAGTGAAGTCCCCCAAATGGTTTCCCAAAAAATACTACATTCAATATTAGCTGTCATTGTCATTGGGAAGTAAATAAAATGCTAAAAATCCAATCAAAAAACATTTTTTATTAGATAAATTTTCTTGTATGACTATTGAAAATTGTTTAATTTTTTGTATGTACCAAACAGAAAACAAAAAACTATAACTTAAAACTTAAATAGTGAAGAAATTAGCGTAAAAATTAAATTTTGAAGGCACATACATTAAAATTTAGGTCGTTGTAATCAATGAGGTTGGCCAAAAAAAAAATGCGTGCGTTTATTTAAGTTAATATTTTATTAAACTTCTTAAACAGTATTATGTATAAGTAACATTTGACTTATTCAACTATTAAACAAATTTTTTTTTTTTTTAGTTATTTGTAATATGACTTTGTAAAAGTCACAGTTATTTTTAAAATTCAGATTAAACTCGTCGCATGATTGTAATTTATCAGAGGCGAATGTTAAGATATTTATAGAGTGGAATTTCCCGGGAACCCGACAATATTGTAAGATAAAATTTGTTTTGTTATTAGTTATTATTAGTATTTATTTAAACATTAAGCCTGATTAAATTTTCTATAGGGTCACCCGAAAGGGGACTTATCGTAAGTTATAAATAAATGATTGATAATGACCCGATGTATACTTAGACTGTGGACTTTGATAGCGTCATTCCCTTGGCCCTATGATGGATGATAAGGTGCCCTTTGGCTAGGCTCAAACCACACATTTTAATCTGATTATATTCTTCAAATCCATCATTTCAAATTCCATATTAAATCCACCGGCTATCGTATTAATTTATACTTTATTAATTCATGTTTGACTTTTGTTTTTTAAGGTAATTATGCTTCGACGGAAGTACTTGGAACTCTCAGAGAGTTCTTAATTTTGGAATATTTCGCTTCTATGTTTAGATTTTACCCTAGAAAATCTCTGCTCAAAAACTACTGTTACGGGCGACAATTTTGAAAGAATACAATCATTTCGTTATAATTTTCGGAATACCTCATTGCTGATAAAACTCACGCTAAAATTTGATTCGTTGTATTTTAATTGAAAATTTTTGATTTTTTGTCAGGAAGGGAAGAACTAGAAAAGCCTTTTTTATTTTTTTCCTCTAAATTTTCGTGATATTAATTATCGAAAGGGTAACCAAAAATTACTATTTACATTTTTTACTTACTGAAATCTTGATCTATTAATTACGAATCCAAAAATTCACTTTATGACTAGTTCACACAGTCCAGTTTTCTGGACAACATACAAAGCGTAATTTGCCCGTTACGATCTTCAAGGAAAGGTGGAAATTTTGCTATACAAGCGAACTTAGTTGTAATTCGAATGTATTTGTTAAGTTTAACAACTTTATGGCGATAAAATTACAATCTCCCTTATTGGGCAATAAGTAATTGTGATAAATGTTTCATACCATCCTTACAATTTTCATTCACTCGCACAGAGGCCTCCCAAATCCACATGGTTGTCACCTCCCTCGCGTGCTCAAGAGGAATCGGAGTCTTGGGAAGTACCCCACGCTCCTCCGTCAGCCGCGTCACCGGATACGAGCCAGAGCAGACGAAGGGCGCGAGAGCCACAAACCCTTAGGGCATGATTGGAGAAACTGGGTTGTATTCGTAATGAAGAACAAAAATCTAGGCAAAAATAAATGGTTGTGATATTTTTTTTTTTTTTTTTTTTTTTTTTTTCATAGCTCTCAAACTTATAAAAAATAGGATGTGGGAAAAATAAAAGGAAAATTATTTTGGATTGATGGGTGCCTTTCACTAAGGGGAGTCCTATTTGAAGGATGTATGAGAAGGATATGGGGTGTGGGATGCCTAAAGGAGGCGGGTGGGTTCGGGAAGGTAGTGAGAGTCTACCGAAGGTGGTTGTGGTAGAAGACAAAAAGGCAAGCTATAGGTGTATAAACGTTTATTTAATACGCGAATGGCCAAATCGTAGAGGGATAAACCTTATTTTATCAATCCCTTGTATATTGTTCAATTATTTTACCAAAAACGATTAATTCAAGATATGATATATAAGATATCATATGTATAATATATATATAAGATGAGAAAATGTGACTTATTGAAAAATGTATTAGAGCATTGTTGCATTTCGATGTATTTATGATAGCATAATCTATTGTGAGATGGGTTAAATTTAGCACTTTGACAATACTACACGTGAATGTAATACGGAACCTAATTAAGTGAATATTCAAGTATCGACCTCTACCAATTATGAGATAAGCTATTGGCAATGACACAAGGTAGGGGGGGGGGATAATGCAAGTCAAATGAATGCCTATTGGAGGAGAGATTTATGTACGCGCCAGAACACAACAGAATAGGCATCGAAGGATGGAGCGGGGTGTGGCGGATAATCACACGGGTGGGAAGTTGTGGCATTTAATTACAGCAAGGGGGTCCATTATACCCGGGAGATGGACGTAGAAGAAATGTTTAGACAGCACACAACAGTGAGAGACATCTGATTCCCGGCAGTACACGCCACCTATTTCTCAAAAGCCAAAAATGATTTATCTATTCTATAGTTAAATAATCTTTGTAGAGGAGAGTCTTTTAAAAGAAAATCTTTATTATGAAGTAAAATCTTAACACTGGTATATACAAATATTAAGAGTTACGTTACTACATACTGGGTCGGGTGTTGGGGAACGAGTGTCTGGGAAACAATTGGAGTCTGGGGCTAAAGCTGAGACATATATGTATAAGAAAAGGATAAGATTCTGTGAAGTAGGGAGGTCTTGGAGGGATGCGGTTGCTTACTTAAAAATAACAGGGAACCATCAGTGACTTCCATGAAGTCACGATACAGGTATACAGTTCTGCTCAAGCCCCTTCTACTTTTAGCATTATATATAATATTAGCATTATAATATTCTTAGCATTACATAACTTATGACAGACCTTAGAGGAACGACTGCTACCTGTCGTCTGCCAAACGACAGTGTTAAGTGACATTAACTAATATCGATTCATAATAAAGACAAAAACAAATTGTCCATACCTTTGTGAAGGGCGAAAACTAATCTATTGTTCAAAGGCGTAAACCCATCGTCTATTCTTTGCCAGAGTTTTGTTTACTAAAGATAATCCACAAGCATCTTATTCTTTGTATTATTAATTGTGTTGTTTTTATAATTAATTGAAATTTTTTTATCGAAGTACTTGAGCTGGAAAAAGCCTTCTTCATTTTTTCCTCTAAATTTTCGTGATATTAATTATCAAAAGGGTAACCAAAGATTACCATTTACATTTTTTAATTACTGGAATCTTGATCTATTAATTATGAATCCAAAATCGTTTTATGACTAGTTCACACAGCTCTCTCAGAAACTAAACCACAACAAAAATTAATTATAACCTTAACTTACTTTCGGCAAATATAAACCATAATTTTAGTTTTTATTCTTGATTCACTTTAGTGACATTAAACTAACTTTTATTTTAGTTCATTATATATTTATATATAAGTTTTATTATATATATATATTTTATATAGTTTTATTATTTATATATATACATTTTAAAAACTAACATTTATATTATAAAAATAAACGATGACCTAAAATTATCTTAAAATATATATTCTCCGAATGTTTTTCTTTTGAGATTTTTTTATCGGTACGCGGCACCGAGACAAAAACGATTCAATTTTTGGCTCAAACTCAAAAGAACCCGTGGAAACATTTTAAAGTTTCATTGATTTTGTTTCCACGCATGTCTATAACTGTTATTAGGTGTATGAAATTAAACAAAATAAATTGAACAGCAGTATCTTGAAAACCTTTGGGATTGCGGTTTAGGAAAAAAAATAATGAAAGAAAAGCTAAAAATGAAAAATGTGGTCGAGTGTGAATGTTGAAAATGTTATCGGTATGAAGTACTTAATTAAATAAATCTTTTATTGACTAGTATCTATCAGGATAAGTCTTTTATTTGTTTTTAGTGTTTAGAGTTCTATTATTTTCTCAATTCAAAATTGAATATTATTCTAAAGCTTTCCATGTATTGAACTATGAATTATGTATTGAATATATAAGCTCAGTTGGTAGTGGTTTTTTTAAAATGAGAAACCGTTAACTTTGTATCCACGTTTCATTCCGCCTGTCTGTCTGAAGGCCTTTGAAGGAAATTCTGATCAAGTTGAAATTATTTGATATCGTGTCGGTATAGAATTTACTCTCATTAATATTGAATTGATTACATGATTTTTGTCATTTAAAAAAAAAAATTGGGTTAGCTACAGTTGAGCAACCTTTGCTGTGAATGTTACGGCAAGTGATTGGCCAAATATAGTCATATTTATCAAAAATATATATCTTTTTTTCTCAACCGCTTCTTTCAAACATTTTTAAAACAAATTATGAACAATATGATGCATTGGTAATTAATGGCTCCTTTTTCTGCATAACATATGCATTGTAAGGAGGATAGTAAATACAAAAACAATTATCTTTTTAAAGTTAAAATTACATAATCAAAAAACTGGACCAGGTGATGGGGCTCACCTTCGGTTTACAAATTGGGAAATAAAGACTTACGTACTAAAACTTAAAAACTAAAGCGTTCCTGCCTCGACTGCGTTCTGCCATCGACAGGGGAACGGAGTGGGGGTTACCGTGCTAAATACTGAGGTTTGTCAAGTATTGCAACGAATCAAAGAATTTGATATGTCTACGTTGAATGAATTCGTCCACCGTAGACATCTCAAAAACGTCGTGAAGCTCACTGAAATATGAAATACACCACTTCGTCGCTGTTTAAAGATTGAAAGATGAAAGACGAACGAAGACGACACTTCCTCCGATGACAGCGGCTGGCCTATTTATAAATCTTCTCTCATCTACGGGATTCAAATCCGAGCCACGTCTTCCCTCCAACTGCTGCGTAATGCGTCTGTCTGTCTGTCTGTGGATACAGGATTCGGCTATTAGAGCCATCGTCTCTAAGTCTGCGGTACAATTGTCTAAATGGAACCAATGAGAGGGGACATAGTAGCTAGTTCATAGCACAAGCGTATATTCTTGTTTCATGCAATGTGTGAGCCAATGAAGAAGGCTAGTTTTGCTGAATTTATCCCCCCCAAACCAAAAAAAGTTTGTGTGTATCAAAGTCGACATTTTACGCTGAAATCTAATTTAAAGAAATAGTTTTATTTAGAGTTGCCTCTTTGGCATTGCTCATCAGCAAAGTATTGTCTTCCATACTCTTGATTCACTTACCAAAAGTACTTTTACCCTTATCTTATCTTATAGTACCATAATTTTTTTGTAAACATGTCATTTGTTATGATATTTTTTTCAAAAAATACAGCGACAAATGAGATACAGATACTGTTTTATAACAGAGCACGCTAGTTATGGCAAACAGTGAACAAACTGATGCATTATGCAATATTATCTTGAAATGTCTATTTTTTAATTTATTATTCGATCAATTACTAGGATCGAGATTTTTGCGCAAAATGAATAATGTTCAAATACTTCAATATTCGAATAGTTATTTTTACTGTTTATCGTGAATAACCCGTGCTTCCGTAATTCGCAAAAAATCAATCATAATTTGACAGTTTTGGAAAATGAATGCCATTTTCATCAATTAGATATATTATGGATTCTGAAGACCAAAATATTGAGAACGCTTTCTCAGGTCGTGTACTCTCTCGTTTCGGTGATCAGAATTGGCCCCCTAGATCGTGTGATTTAACACCTTTAGATTTCTTTTTATGGGGTTATTTAAAGTCAAAGGTGCATGTCAACAAGCCCACATCCACCTGTGCATTAAAAGAGGAAGTTCAACGCCGCATCAACGAAATTCAACCACATTTATGCCAAATGGTCATGGAAAATTTCGACAAAAGAGTGCGTGTGTACCAGCAAAGTCGTGGAGGCCATTTGCCCGATGTGTTATTCCGTAAATAACCCTACCCTATTTACTTTACAATTCAATAAAAAAAAAAAAATACTAAAAAATGTTTTTTATTTAAAACGCAAGATTTTGCGTTAGTTCTGGGACACCCCAGAAAAAAAAGTCTTATTTTTGTTTTTAAACAAATTTTTTTCGAAATTATGCCATTATTGTATATCAGTGGGTTATAACAACTTATGTCACCTGTATATAAAACCATCAAAATCAAGCAGTCAACATGTTAAAACGACACATTGAGGTAATAAAATTATCTTGACAATCGCTATAAATACTATAAGCCCTAATAAATATCGGCATTAAAAATAAAATAAATATTTAGAAGAGAAATGTTTATGCCCTTTTAATTCCCTTCCAATGTCAGATGGACCTTCTACCTAAAATCCCCGCGTCTAGCTTCAACTAGACTTAAACAGACTGATACACGCGTTAAAATATAATTGATTGAGTACAATGCATTGCTAGTCGTGAATATAGAAATGAGTAGAAGGCTGCTTTGTTGGGCATGGCTTGGGTTGATCAAAAAGGGTTGCTAGGTTTTTTAAGAGGTTGCCGTAGACCCAGGGGTGGCCAACCCAAATGATCTTGCGGGCCATTTTGGTAATGTCGGGCCACATATAAAATTATTCATCCTCATATTAAATTTAAATCCACTTTAGGCATTTTTTTGGACCAAAAGATTGATATATAATGAGTTATTATTATTGTGTTTATTATTATTCTTACGTGTAAACATAGATAATATAATAATAATGATACTAAACGCGTCATATAATCGCAAGAATATTATTTTAAAAACAAATTAAATTTTTTCTCATAATTTCGACAGCTAATTTTTGAATACATGGATGCACATATAATGTATTTTTTTAATACATTTGTTTTCACTACTTTGGTCATTATAAAATAAATATATTTTGTAATCGCGGGACGGAAAAACGTTCAAAGCATGCGGCGTAGATCCTTTAAAACATTATTTTTGCTCAACTTATGAAAAGGGTTTTTCGTTTATAGAAAAGGGTGGACCAAGCCCTAAAAAAATGGGTTTTGAGAAAATATTCGTTCAGAAGAAATACTCGCTCCGTCCGAACGACGCTCATCTTCGCTTGAAATGGGGGAATTTTGTGGCGTTGATTTCAAAACCGGCTCCAGGCGCTTGTGACCTTTTGAAAAATACAACAAGGAGTAGAGTGAATATTTGAGGCGTATCCCTGACGACACAGCTGGAGACATTTCATTTTTCCTAACTCTTGTTGATTTTTGAAAAAAAAAAAAAAAAAATGTTAATAATTTATTTCGATTCCCTGACAGCAATTATAGTGATAACCTTACTTTTGTCTGTTCAGTTTAACTTTTTTTTTCTCTAAAAATACACCATTTTACAAAATACAAATGAGTGATGAAAGGTCTCAATCCATTCTTGCCCAGTTGGGTCATTTCCAAATGATGAATTTGACAATATTTTGTTCTGAAGCGTTTATACCATGACTAACAAGTATGTATGTGTGACTGCAGTCGTAAGGACCGGATTTAAGAAACGAAATGAGACATGTTTGGTCAAAATATCCTTTATTTCGAACCACTTCTGTCACACTATAAATCCAATAAATAAAATGAAAATGTGTGTTAGAACTTTTGATCTTAATCAAATGTTTAAAATCTTTGATTTTTACATAGACTCGGTATCTTTCAGGTGTAGGACTCACGCAATACTCTAAAATGTTAACCATAGAAGGACATAATAACCATAGAAGCACATAATAACTATAGAAGCACATAATAACCATAGAAGCACATAATAACCATAGAATCACATAATAACTATAGAAGCACATAATAACCATAGAAGCACATAATAACCATAGAAGCACATAATAACCATAGAAGCACATAATGAGTTATTGTGTTTATTATTATTCTTACATGTAAACATAGGTAATATAATAATGATGATACTAAACGCGTCGTATATTCGCAAGAATATTATTTTAAAAAAACAAATTTAATTTTTTGTCATAACTTCGAAAGTTAATTTTTGAATATATTGATGCACAGAAATAATGTATTTTTTTTAATAGATTGGTTTTCACTACTTTGGCCATTATAATATAAATATATTTTGTAAAATTGTGCTGGCCGGAAAAATGTTGTAGCCCGCATGCGGCGTAGATCCTTTAAACATTAATTTTGTTCATCTTATGAAAAGGGTTTTTTGTTTAAGAATCGTCTTGAGAGGGAAGAAATTATTGATGACATTGACAGCCGAGATTAGCAAATAATAGATGTTACATTTATGCAAAGGCTATATGTCAAAAAGTAGAACCTATATAAAAATATTACATGAGAAAAAAAACAATTTAAAACTAATAAAAAAAAAATAGTCTCGATAAATTAGAACTTTCTTTGAGATATTTTATTACGTCAATTCACTGCCATTAAAAACAAAACCTGAGTAATTATTTTAATAGTTTAGATACAAATTAATTCCACATTTAGATAACCGCCCCATTATGCAAATTAAATCTGGATAGCGGGGAGGGTGTAATTTGGGGTTTATAACGTCCAGTCGGATCTATGACGAAATAAATTTCATCGTGGAAAGTTTAATAATTAACGGACTTTGGTCGTACACTGGACATTAAAGGGTCTGTTAATAATATCTGGCCGACGTAATAAAAATCTAAGAGCATTTTTTTTGGAAGGGGGGGGTGTTTTGTTATTTACAACGACATTAAATACCCACTTTTATGATTAGCTGGCCGAGCCATTAAAATACTTTCAGTGGCGTTCTTTCTTAGGCTATTTATTGGTCTCATTAACGACCTAGTGTTTCGTAGCTGAAACTAAACTACAGTTACAACTTTAAAAAATAATTCATAATTATCTGTAAGCAATCGTCAGCCCCCCTGATCTATAATAGGGCATAAATTATTCTTAAAAATATTATACGAAATAAAGATATGACTGACCGTTGCTTCACTTTCAAAAAACTCTCCTCCTTTTAAGCAAAAAAATATGAAATTTTAATTTTTTCCTTAATCAAAAAAATAAATGAGCAGTATTTATTAGGCAGTGAATTGTTGATGAAAATGCGCAAATATCGAGTTTCTTCGTTGTTACTACTTAAATCTGAGCACATACAAGTTTCACATTAATATTTAATCCAGGCAGATAACAATTAATTGTCTGAAGTTGTCTAATTATTTTGAAAATTTCAACATCAAGCTAGATTTTGTTTAGAATTTTATTAAGCTGTCATAATGTTTAATAATGTTAGCAATGACGGATTAAATGTATATTTATAAATGGTATTATTAAATTTATAGATTATATAAATAACGAGAAGTGAACGAAAATGTTAAAATAAGAATATTTCTTCGACTGACTAAACTAAGAGAGCGAGGGAGACGCGGCCTGGACTGTGGTGGCACCTAGCGGCAGGCGGCCGAACTCACTACTGTCTTCATTCACATTCTGTCTTCTCTCACATTATTAATTCGATGTCACCATATTTATTTATTTATTGTCACAGCAATGATATAATAAAGTATTAATAATAATAATAATATAGCTAAAGTACATTAGTTCATTTAAAAACAAAAAAAAAAAAATCTGGTATATGTTAATAACTGTTCGATATGTTCTATTTTTGAAACGGTACAAGTTGTTTATTTGTGTAAATAAAAAAAACAAAACTGCCATTATCAATGTTTATCTACTCTCCGCAGTTCAAAAACATAAATTAAATAAAAAAATATATTCAAAAATTTTATAGCCGGTTTGAGTCCCAATCATTGCTGTGATAAATTATCCAAACATGAGCACTTACGCCATATTATAAATTATATTTTCTGTTCATTTATTTAAACAGTGGTTATGGAACGCACAACAGTAATTCTTAACACATATTTTAAAAATTCCCGAAATATATCGATAGATGTTTATCCATCATACTCATTGGGGTATAATGCCATGTAATGTATTATTGTATAGTTAGTTAGTTTAGGTATCTCTCAATAATTTTGTTATTGAATTTCTAGCCCGCATGTTAACGCGCCAATTTATCGTTTAAGAAATAAAATCATCAAAACGTTATTTTTTAAAAAATATTTCCTGAAGCAAACGGTATTGCTATATTGTTTGTTTTTTTATTGTAGAGTTACTTATTGTAAGCTTTGTAATTATGCTAACGATACTCTACAATAATAAGGAACAAAGCTATTTATTTATGACCTTATTTATTAACCTTTAGAATAATTAATAGTTAATTAGAGTAATTAAAAGAAAAAAGTAATGAATATTTATGTATGTTAGGAAATAAGCTTGGTCTCTCTCCTAATATTTTATTACTAATATACCGCCTTAATAGTCGACGTTTGATTAGGACTAATTAGTAATTTTTCAAAAATGGTCCGAAAGGATACAGAAGGTGCTACCATTCAAAAATTATTAATGTACCATACTGGCATAATTTTTTGAATTGTGCGGAGTTACATAAATTTGAACGGGTTCCCTTTATAAAGCCTGGGATTTATAAATATTTTTTAGGGTGCTCTGTTATTTCATATTTTATTTTAATGAAGAACTTGAGCGAATCACTTATAATATAACTTTAAACAGCGTTGTTATTCGCTTTAAGCATTAGTTATAACTATGTTTAGCGCTTGGACATATTTTTCATGGCACTGGGTGATATTTTCGGACCGAAACTAATTTTTAATCTAAAATAGATTATTTTAATCTTTTGAACAATTTATTGCAGAGCCAAAATTATTCCTGGTATGTAGACCGTTAGTCTTAAAGCACAAACAAATTATACACAACTAATACTAAATTAAATGTCCACTTATTTTCTTTCAAAAATAAAAATCCGTCGAAACCAAGTTAATTTTTGACCGAACGGAATTCATCAAAATTATTCTATTTGTGTGAAAAATGACTACAATTTAGCTTTTAGTCAACGAATGAATAAGATAAAAATTAAACACTTACTGAGGGATAGGTTAGAGGAGTTTGTGTTTGTATTCCTGATTTTTTTAACAAGGTGGTAAACCGGAATTTTCTATTTCACATAGTACAAAAACAGTCGAGTACATATTTTCAAATGTATTTTGTCGATTTAGTGAATTTCTCTTGAGTTTTTGTGCAAAGGTGCAAGAGTTAAGACGACATTATGAACACAGACACAGATGAGGAGCCTTTCGCACCGTGCAGTAGCTGGGAGAGGACTGTGTTAATTCCCGAAGCCGCCGCGAGGTCGCTGGTGCCGAGGGCAGTGGGCGGAGCTCGAAGGCGTGGCTACTCGGGAGGTCCCGCCGAAGCCCCGCCTACTCGCTTCCTATTGGCCCGCTCCCCAGTGGAGGGAACGTCGCCTCACAGACCCGCTCTCGGAGCCAGTCCCAATCCGACAGTGAATGTGCTCGGTTGTGGAGTGGTGTGCTTAGTGATACCTCCTAGTGTTCCTACGTTAGGCGTTCCTTTTTTCACTTAGGTTTTTTTTATTTTTTGTTTATTACTATATGAATAATTCTGAGTCGTTATTAAGAAGGTTTGGTTTTATATCAGGGATAATAATAATGGTTTTAATTAGTAGCGCTACTTGTCGCCGTTGCGTGTAGATAGCGTCCGACTCCTGTCCCGTGGTCAAGGTCACACTAACGGAACGATCGGAGGGGGAAATCTTTTTTCTTTTAATTTTTTTTTTTTGTTTTCTCTCTCCCGGTCCGTAATAGTTTTTCTTCCTATTTTTCCGCCGATACTTCCGGCAGACACTATCCCACATGTCGGCGGGGAAGGGGTCCTGGTGGGGGGTGGTCGGGTAAAATGGAGGGAAAAACTGTTGGTCACCCCCTCCCCCGGGCTCCCCCTCCACTCTCCCCCTCTCCAACCAGGCTCTAGTCCCTTCCTTCATTTGAACCAAAGCCGCCTCCGGGAGCGGACCTCTCCGTCACACACCGGAGTCACTCAGCATTCTGCCTGCTCACCGTAAGTAACTATCCATATCTACCATTCCTCCTTAGAGCGCTTCTCTTCTCTACAATATTTACCTTATACAATACACTGCTTTATACTTTGTACTGTAACGCCTGTACCTAACATGTATTAATAGACATAGAAAAAGTTGCCGCCATTGCCGACACACCCATTTTTACGTAACAACTGAGGAATTTCGATACGAAAACGGCATTTCTATCTCAACTTGTGCACTTGTTGCTTATTTTTTTTTTTTTTTTAATTACATTACTAATCGTCGTTGGCTATTTTAATTTATTTTATATCGACCTCTCTCTCATTTTTAATTTTTTTTTTTTTTTTTTAATTATTTTATAAATATTTTATTTCTAAATGGAAAAGAGGTAGCATGGATATACATCACGGTATGCCCTCATACAACATGGCTACATGAGACAATACAGTAGTATTGTATATCCGAAAGGAGCGGCCCTGAGATGTTTGTCGAACAGGTAGTAGTGGAGTTATCTGGGAGATAACGCTACAGATATCTAGAGAGCCTTTTACCACAACGGCTATCTCTCTACTTTTTATTTCACCATGAGCCATGATAGTTTCTTTTTAAAACACAACACCGCTTCTCTAGCGATAATACTGCCGCTGTTGGAAAAGAAAATATCCTCGGATTACGAGCTTGTGTAATTCTTAAGATTATTTCCAGTTTCATTCGTTTTCTTATTACACTTGTTAGCGGGTTATTTTTTTTTTTTTTTGTCGATGAGAACAAGGCGACCACGTGGTCTCATCAGATTTGGGAGGCGGTTGGGCGGAAGCGTTTCCACGCCGCGTAGGCCCTCCTTGCGCCCCCCTCCCACTCCATTGTAAGACATCTTTCCCGCCAAAACTGGAACCGACGCTTCCCCTCCCTCGCGTCTTCTCCAAACACACATGCGTACACGCACATGTTCGCGTCCTCTTGACTTGAGGCGACGTGGCTGTAGTACTCCGCCGGAGTATTTCCACTCCTTCCAGATCTTACATTCAACGGTATGGATACCCTGTAGATACCCTATTATTATTGCATGCTTAATTGACTAAAACAGTGTGATGTAACTTATTAGAATAGATGAAACGTTCTTCGTTGACTGACTAGAACGCGAAAAAGGGACGCTCCGCTGTCGGTTCGTCCCTGAGGTTTATAAATAGCCATTAGGAACGCCATTAATTGACTAAATGGCCTCTTATTAGACAATAATGGGCCCCTTGTTGACGACTTGTTGGAACGCACAATTTGGTACTCGCCGAGTTATTAGAAGAATGGCAAGGGCATAGGAAAAAAAAAATGGCAGGTTTTCATCTCGTGCTCGTTGTGTAACCACTGCCTTTGTTATCTCGTAAAAATGTTTTTTATTTTGTCATTTCCCTTCGCTCGTTCGAAAAGTTGTTTATTGGGCATAAATTTCAGAACTAATGTACTTCAATTCTGAGAAGAGCTAACAGCTAGTAAGGAAATATCACTAGTCATTTATTATTTTTACTTTAAAACATTGTTTTTTCTCATTTATTTATTATTATTTTTTTCGTGTATTTAAAACATCAATGATTAAATTCGACTTTATTATTTTCTCTGCGTTAGTAGTGGTTAATGTGTGGTTTAACGCAATATTATAAAGGTATTATTAATTGTTAATCATTTATTGGTAGTTTACTTGTAGCTTTCGTGATTACTGATAGATTTTTGACATTGTAGTTGTAAATTTGAAAATATTATTATTATTTATTAAAATCAAGGCAATGACCTTCGAGATATAATTATTTTTTAAGCTTTTAATTGTATGCATGTGAAAATATATAACTTTATTTACATTTAACAAAAAAAACCGTTTAATTACGCCGTGAATATGTATGGAGAAAATAATAGAATTAATCCTTTAATAAAAAAAAAAAAAAGATGAATACCAAGAAGGCTGTGGCATATTTAATATACCTGTAGTTGGATTGTAAGCTGTAATTGCTGGCGAGTGGGACGGTCCCACGGGGGCAGATCTCATTCCTGTCTTATTACTGCCGTAGTAATCCGGGGATTAGGAGCGCTCTAGGGGTCCCGACCCTCCATGTCGTAGGATTAGGCGGGATGGGATCTTCCCCCGCCGAAGAAGTATTGATGTTACTTTCTGTCCTTCACCGGATGAAGGGACGATTTCCCTTTACTGATTACCAAAGGCTGAAGGCACATCACGTGCTTACAAGTAGGTTCAGAACATGATTACATAAAATTTTCACATATATTTAGTTTCCGAGGAAAAAAACTATTGTACACGGATCACTAGAGTATCCCACCTTTCTACTGTGAGGTGATACAACCAATCCAAAAAACTTAATACTTAAAACACTTATAAAGTTTAAATTTTCAGATTACAAAATAGCTGTGAAAAAATATTTAAAAAAAAAAGGAAAATATGTTTTAAACAATATTTGAGACCTTAATTTATGCCAGTTTTGTCTAAAAAATTAGGACGCAACATATTCTCTAATAAATTATTTTTGCTTGTTTTTGTTTAAAATTATATTTGTTTAAATTAAAAAAAAAAAAAAATCTTTGCCTATTACGAACTCAAAGGGAAACATATTTTGCCATGGATTTCTGAAGTGTTTGTTGAGATACGGGGTAAATTTTAGATACATAAAATTTATTGATTGACAACCTTTCGATATTTTATTTGTGTGCCCTAGAGATACATTTAATGACCATTTATAAATTTATTGAAATTCTACAATCTGCCTTTCAACAAGTTGAGCTGATACTCCAACCAAACCAACCACAGTTATTGTATACATGATGTTTGAGATGTTCCGCGCTTTGTTTCATACAATGATATGACCAAACCCTTGGAAGGCAAGCGCAGCATGTGCTTCCAAGTAGGTTCAGACATGATTACATTACATTGTTCACACATATTTATTTTCCGAGGAAAAAAAACTATTGCACACGGATCACTAGAGTATCCCACCTTTCGACAATGAGGTAATAAATTAATTATATAAAGTTTAAATTTTCAGATTACAAAATAGCTGTGAAAAAATATTAAAAAAAAAGTAAAATGTTTTAAACAATATTTGAGAGCTTGAAACACTTAGGTTATAAAAAAAATATTGGGACGCAACCTATTCTCTAATAAATTATTTTTTAACATTTTTGCTTATGTTTTTGTTTAAAATTATATCTGTTTAATTAGGAAAAAAAAAAAAAAATTCTTTGCGTATTACGAACTTATAAGAATAAAACATATCATGAATTTGTGAAGTTATTTTATTTATTTCGGTATTTTATTTGTGTGCCTAGTATATAATTTATATTTGTTACATTACATTGACACTTTCGATAGATTTTAGAATTGTTATTTATTTTAGCATTTACAAAAATCAACTTAATTAAGCATGACAATGATAAGTTTGTATAATTGTATAATACATGATTTGTTTCAATTCTCACCTATTGCATAGTAATATAAATTTCCAACAAACCATCCAAAGTAGCAAATTAGTATCCTTTTAGTAAGCTCTAGAGTTGAGAAAAGTTTAAAGTAATAAGAAAATAATTACTTTTTTATAGCATGGCTGGGACTGATCCTTAAAAACCAATATAACAATCTGCCTTTGAGCAAGTTGAGCCGATACTCCAACAAAACCATCCACAGTTTCCTTCTATGGTTGTGATGTCCGTTATGCGTTACTTCGTCCGGAGGTCCATGCAAAGAAGCAATGAGTGTCATTGCCCTCCACCATTTGCAGTAATCAATCGAAACGGGGACTCCGTAGATAGAGTAAAGCTGAATATATTATTCAGGGTTCGGGTCCCGATGGGCCGATCGCATGCCCACCGGGTTCCGCTGTTGCATTAGTGATGGGTTTAATGGCGACTCCTTCCTCTCCGCGTTCTATTAATATTCCACATCACAATTTACAATCTCACACAGCTCGACTGTTTACAGCCTCCACTTCTGTAATTAATTCCCATTAATCCATTTATGGCTAGGGGCCATTTGACTTGAATTTGCCATTATCCTTCTGACCAGCTACGGGACAGATAAATTCATCGCAAATCCCATTTTTTAAGTTGTTATATAAATAAATATTCTGAAAAGGGATCAGTTTGCGATAATCCTTGTTACGAGATACAACATGCAACAGAACATATAGTGATATTTGCTTCAAATATGTTTGTTAATGTTCTGGTTTTTTTTTATGTTTGATTTTCATCAAATTTTTTTACGCATACCTCTGTGAGAATTGCTTAGAGGACAGAAATCGGCATATATGAATATATAAATGATTGTATAACGTTCGGAATTATGTATAACGCTTAGCTAAATGAAGGCTGCGGCTTCAAATCCCATGTCGGAAAGAGAATTTGGGAGTTGGTGGACACCTGATGTGGGATAAACCAGGGTTGAGGGAAACATTGCCGTTGCTTATTGCTAATCTGAGGAGACAATATTGTGTAAAAGAAGTGATCGATGAGTGAGAAATTACTAGTTTATCTACTAGCCTACTCAACGCGGCTAATGATCGGCCTTTTGTTCTCTTCTTGTTTGCTAATTATCAGCTTATCAGCCCTCGCTATACATCCTGATAAGGCTTAATCGATTCTTTTTTCTTTTTTTTCGATTTATCGAATAAATTTTTAATATTTCTCAGATAATTAATCTTGCCATATAATAGCTACAATACCTAATGAAATTTCTTCCTGATCGTACCAAGCCTTTTGCATGGTCTAACTAAATTTAAAAAAAATTAAAATAGAATTGTAAAAAAGAAAACCAAAGCCGACCAATGACCGTCAATGCCTAAGGCTGAGTAATTGTCCATTGAAATGTTGAACTGAAGGTGAATTTGAAATGCGATAAGGTCTCAAGGAGCCATTAGCGTCACACATCCAATCGACTCATTTGCGCACAATGGCATTTTTATTCCAATCGTGATGGAGTGCATTCTCTCTCTCTCTCTCTCTCTCTCTCTCTCTCTCTCTCTCTCTCTCTCTCTCTCTCTCTCTCTCATATATATTAGTTGGCATTCAGTAGGAATTTGGGCATCTCTACTTTAGGAAAGGTATCTGCCAATCTTCTTAAGAACTTTTACTAAGCGAAGATATTAAGTTGAATCAAAGCTAATTTTAAAGATAGATATTCCAAAAAAAAAAAAAAAGTATCTTTTGAAGGAACATTTCTATCTAAAGCTTGGCAATGAAGTCGCATTTAAAAAACTATTTATTTGTAGACGATTAGGTTGAAGATATGTCAGTCAAGGCGAGAGACTAAATTATAAATATAAAATTTGTCAGGAGGTAAGGTGTTTCTCTTTGGTTTTTTTTAAATTTATGTTTCAAGGTAAATTAGAATTCATTATCATAATGCAAATTTGTTTATTTTATTTATTTTTTTGGCTGAATAAGCCATAAATAAAATTGTTCTGTACAAAATATGACTCTCTTAATCTGTAAAGAACACTATTTTTGTGTTGTTTTTTTTAGCCTCTGTTATTTAACGGAATCTCAAAGCGAAGTATTTATCGGCTAAGGTTAATTGGAATACTTTATCAAAAGAATCATAAAATAATAACCTGAGAGGCAATTAATTTATTAAACTCAATTGATCTCAAAGAAGCTTCAATTGAATATGCTTTTTAATTTCGATTCATTGTTCTGCTACCTGGTCCAACCCTTTCTCTTCCATCATAAAATGTTTTACATTTTGTAAAATGGATTCAATAACTCTTATTCATTCTTTTTTGTTGTTTTATCTTCAGTCATTCTTCTATGTAACAATTTCATTTTTTTTTGTTCAGCCACTTGTATAATTCAAACAAACATTTGATATCTTGACCCAAGTAATACTTTTATGATCTACCTACTGAATTGTTAAAAAGGGCGGAATACAATTTTACTAATACTCAAAATACACCCGCAACAACAATGACTTGGATACGAAAACAGACCAAAAACAACAGACAACAAGATGGCGGCTATCTACCGGTGCCAGGCAGACACACAATTTGTTGACTGACAATGGTTTCCATTTTGGGGGTGGCCTCTCTGTATGTGTGTGTGTGGGGGAGGCGTGATTGTCTGTGCCACCCTTCCTCTCTTTGGGGGTGGTTTGTGTCGTAGCCATTACACGACGTGCACCAGCCCTTCACAATTTTTTTTTTCTCTCTCGTCTTGTCTATTGTTCAATTAATTTCATTAGGCGATCTGTAACACATTTTGTTTTTTCTTCCATCGAAGTGTAAGGCTATTAGCTATTTCTGTTGAGAAGAGAAACGGCAAAATGGGAGACCTATATTCCACTATTATTACCTATCTGGTCGTTAGTTCATTATTTTGTAATTTTTTCGCTCTAAATTAAGCTACCCATTTCTAATTTACAAATCGAAAACACTTGATTAGTAAACTGTAAATTTTTAACCTAACTTGAAAACGGCAGATGGGTTGTCGATAGAATTAATAATACGATACGTTCTCCGAACTTGTGTTGAGAATTTTTAAGTTTTAAGGCGATTAGCCGCGCTGGCAATTGAATACTCAATTACTCCCTAATTATCCGTAATTGGAATGTATCTTTAATTGATACAGTCAATCAAACTGTACTGGAACTTGTGTCCACGGTAGCCTTCGATGAATAGATAACTAAGTAGAATTTTTGTTGTTATTTTTATTTTTCTGTGCTTTGAAAGGCTGCGGGCGCGCGTTATCAGCGCCGCGTCGTCAACCCGCTCGAAGGTTGTCGACGATAAAGGCTTATTTGTGTGTTCTCTTTTGCATTAGTTGTTTGCGGCCCATGATCATTTTTTCCTCGCCTACTGTTGGTCGTTATTATCTAGAAATAATTCTCGACTTGTAGTTCAGATTTAGATACCGCTAACGCTGATCAATATCACATGAGCCTCCTTTAGTTCCCGTTTAAGATACTTTGCTTAGGAGAAATCTACGAGGGGACGATGGTATGATTAGTTTCGCTGTCGAATTAAACCTTATGTGTCCCTTAGGCTAAACGAGCCTGGTACCCCTTGTTGCATATACAGGGATGGGATCGCTAGAATCCTTAAATCCTTGACTTTGGGGCTAATCCCTAAGGATCTGGGATTACTCCGCAGCGGGACGGGGGTCCCTGATCCTTCACCCCTCCCCGAAGGGTGTTTATGACTCCTACGTGAGGACTATATGCCAAGAGCTAATGGGGATTTGTACCTCAGCTGTTCAGGAAATTGCGTCTTTCGTGATTTGGCACTCGCTAAGCCCATTTGCCTTATCCTGCTTCAATTTCGTTCTGTTCTAAAGAAAATAAACAACCAAATGAAGCAATTCGATTGTTTCATCATTTACAACCACTGGGATGCCTGCATTAGGTCCGGAGATGAAAACACCAGTCCATTTTCAAACTAAATATGTTTCTTCTAAACTTCTAAAAAGCTTACGTAAAGACCGCATTCAAAAGGCTTCGAAATCCGATGTAAGTATTTTTAAAAAGGGTAAACATTATGCATTATACAATCTCGGCAGGACGCGTTGTATCGCATTATTTGCAAAGTTTTGAAATAAAATAAATTCTTTTTTCGGGGTATAACTCACTCTAGAACTGCGTTACTTGTCGTGAATATATAAATGACTATATGGGGTTATTATGAAATCGGCTTAAGTTCATCGAAGAGCAAGGTTTGGTTTTCATCAAATTTATAAATAGAGATCGTTTTGACATATTTATGTCGAATCCTGATTTTTGCTTACCACGGACATCTATCCAAGGTGATTTTCTGCTGATTTATATGATAAATCAAAAGTATTTGGTAATATTGCTTGCAAAGATTTGTAATATAGATAGTTGGTAGACTGGGCACTAGGGTCCGCTTCGGTCGACAGATCGAAGCTGCCCCACAATGTTGGCTCTTACTCGCCAGCCTATTTAGCACAATTAATCCAAACACAATCCCCTCTTTGACAATTATCGACAGTTAATTCCACCGGTGATCAGTTCTTGCATTACCTCCGCATAAACATATAAATCGGCCATTGCCCAATGTCTAGGCTAATAATGAGCCTGTACTGTTTATGTTTGATTGATATTGACAATGGATTGGATTGTTCATTATATGTTAATATTCAACTTTAAATATTTCATATGCGTTTGCTGTTCGTTTAAGTTTTCGAATCAAGGCCTTAGAACAAACCCTATAAGTTCTTCTGCTCTGTCACGCCACAACACAGACCTCTCCATGGAAACCCGTAAGCGTAATGGTAATGGCGGAGTAAGGGTGATGTAGTGGTTGACATGCATGTAACCTAGCACAGGCCTCTGTGTATAAATTACCGACAGGCGGACTGACGGCCGGGGGGGGGGGGGGGGTTGAAATTCATTTACAACCCACTGACCAAATGAAATCGATCCAACAAAGAGGTTTCTAAAAGATTGATCGCTTCTGTTCGAAATAGACGGGGGGGGGTGACAAAGAGACTACCGCTTTTTAAACAACTGTTGTTCACTCAATCGAGATGTTGTACAGAACAGAGGTTGGACGTACAGACCTACAAAGATAACAAACACGTGAGTCATAGTGCTTCTGAAAGTACCCTTTTGTTCTTACTAGTTCATTCTCTTTAACCGATAATAATCAAAATTTCAAAACGAGGGATCACACAATGAAAACTTAGTCATCAGGCTGTGTATAACTCGTAAACACGATTTATATTTACCGGAAGCTCATTCTTTATTAATTAAATAATTTGGAATAATTTCTCGTGTTCTCGTTAGATTTAATAAGGACATCCAGGGGTACGTGGTATGTGGAACCAGTGGTTGAAACTAAACTACAAAATTATCAGGATATTTGATGCAAAATAGTACAAAGTTTCGGCTAAGACATATATTTCGATTTTTACAACCGTTTTATTTGTTAGGCGCTTCAAAAGCTTTTCAATCCACAGCTGAACCGTACGGTGTTTCTGTCCTACCAATCTTTGATGACTATTGATGAATTTTGTCCATCCGTGATCTCCTATGTCATCCTCCTCAGGCATCCCGTTTAAAAACCCTTACTTCTCGCCTATGCTGAAAACCTAATGACATGTGAATATATTATTATATTGATATAGCTTTCAATTATAATTTGTGGCCTGAGAACCGGGGGCCATCTTCATTGCCAAGTGTGGTTTAACAACCCTGCATAATTTCTGCTATTAAAGAACTTGCATAAAAATGAGAATTGTTTCATAATAAAATGGCAATAAAGTGATATAATTAAAAAATAAATTGTGGATTGTTAGGGGTGGTGCGGTTGTGGCCATATCGAGTGTATCCACACATCGGGGCACGCCCCCACACACGGAGGGTGGACCATGAAAATTCACTGTCACCGGGGGTGGGTGCACGGAGGGTGGGGAGGCCGGCATTTTTTTTTTTCACCCTCGCCTCGTTCCCATGCACAACTATCGATTCTACAATGGACAATATTATCGACCAGGAGGGAGGCGGCGACGGTTTCTGTAAATATTTGCCGCCCACCTCTGGAGATAATCAAGTGGGTTTATCCAGAAGCAATCTTGGACGGTCCGTCATTAGCGTGTCAACAGACACCTGGGTGTGTGCCCGCGGGTCGATAAAACTGTCCGCTTTGGTACTTCCGCTAAATCACAATTGGGCACTAATAAGGCATTTGACAGCGCTGCACAGGAAATGAAAATAACGCATAAAACGCTAGTTTAAAGTTCGAAACATTGGCCTTCATGACTGGCAGGTAATTTCCTATAACCTTCTGAGCCATGACCTTTCGATCTCTGAGGCTACGCCCCTGTAGGCCTGTGTATTTTACTTAACCGCATTTTCAAAACCGAAAATTCATATATTGTCCTTCATTTATTTTCTTAATTATTTTCTTAGGTATGTGTAATGATTATTTTATGATTGTCGAGATTTTTTATTTTTGTTTTTTCTCTGTTGCAGGTTGTATTGCTGAAACAGGTGTGTCCACTGTAGATTAAGGAAGCAGTGAGGTAAGACAGTTATATTAAACAATAATTTGCGAGACTCTAAACCGAAAAAAGTTCCCCTATTAACAGTCAGAACAGAAAAAAAAAAAATAGAAAATCATATCCCTGAACGATGTCCCTTGAGGAACGCCTAAGTTTATGACGTGTAGACGCTTCCCTCTTCTCATTTAAATTTCCCACCCCCTGGGCCATCAACATCATCCCCTGCCCGGATAAGAACAAATGCAGATGGCGACCATTACCCCCCCCCGGGTATTTGTCACCCGGAGTAATGCAACCTCGCTCTTATGTCATCGCCATAAAATCTCTCCCCCTGGTTAAAAGTGCTCTAGTTAAAAGACAAATTTTTTAATACCTTCCATACATACTTTATTATGCCACGTGTCGGTACTTGAAAAATAAAGGGGTCTTTATGAGCGGTTCTTTTTTTATTGTCCCCGAGAATAATTTTTTAATATCCCCCCCGCGTTCGTGGGGCTCGGTGGTCGTAATAACCGTTACAGCCCTGAAGAATCGTTTTAATTATATTAACTCGTTTAAGTCAGTACTTATCTCTTGTTAAATTAACTCTCTGAATATTTATCTGAAGTCTTAATAATCATCAGTGTCATAATTCATTAATCATATATTGAGAACCCTGGGCCTTCACTGTTCTTTGACAGTATCAGTAAATTATACCTCGTCTGTCTCATCCATTGATAATTTGTTGAATTAGTTATCCTGATCCAGAATATGGCCAGTGATGAGACATTCAGGCTCGTGTTCCGGAGGTATTAGTGGAGCGTGTGTTCTGTGCGAGGGCTGAAGAAAGTTAATCTGTAGGATTATAACGACAAAAGAAGACAGTGTTACGGGGATTCGAATCCAGTGAGCCGTGGCTGAAGTAGTCTCTGCATACCTGGTCCTTTGTATTGCGCCAAGGGCCCTGTCGGATAAAGGCACCCTTCCGAGGATTCCCTGTTTGCCCAACCTATAATAACAGAGCAATAACAGTTGTTTCTTGTCTTCTATGGTCTCCTCTTCGGCGAAGAGTCCACGCCAAGTGCGGCGAGGGATCGGATCTTTCGCGGGTCGGCATTTTTTTTTTTTTACAGGAGTCGGGATCTCCCCTATTTCTTCATCCACTTTTTTTTTTTTCGCTCTCCCTCCCGTGCCATCAGTTTTTTTTATTTCTTTCTCTTCCCGTGATGAAATTATACTGTAGGAACGGGGTGGAGGTTAAATCACTTAAAGGCAGGGGGGAGACACTGCCGACCACCAGGGAGTACTTGTATCGTTTAATGCGCTCTAGGAGTACGTTTCCTTCACGTGCCCTGAGCAAAATAAATCGAGCATATTATAAATTTCCGTTTGGATCCATGAGTAGCCATTTGATCTTCCACACACATAATTTCTAGACAAATAAACTACTTTGTACCATGTTAAAAATTTAAACAATCGTGGGATAATTTTAAACTGCGCACAGTAGAGCTGAACCGAACTCTCAAAAAGTAAGATAATTATGCGCAATAATTATTTGTTCCCCTGAAATCGGGGTTTTGCGCACAAGACAGATAGAGAGAGAATGAGTTTGTTATTTCGAAACTGCGATCCGAAAGCCGGTTTGACTCGCAGCTCCTCGGGCGGCTAACCTTGGTGGGGTAATTTACAATGTGAAGGCCACAACCAACAGCTGTACTAACCACCTTGGCGAAAATAAACGTAGGGGGTTTTCGCAATTCTGCCAAGTCTATCGCTGTATTATCACGCATGTGCTTCGTTCTTTTCGCAAGCGTCATTAAATGAGATCGATACCATTAAAACCATTAAAATTTGAAAATAATCCATTTTTTAAGGCCAATTCTAGCATTTGAAGACACGAACTTGTAAGTTACAAATTGTATGTAATATATTTATACGTTTGTTACTATCCGTTATCTACAGCATGTTCATTTGTCTTAAGTTTCCGGCCCTAATGTTTTGTGCTAAGCGCCCCCTGGGAGCAAAACACGGGCAATGCTCAAAAGGCAGCTCTTGTAACAGCGGAAGTGAAGCCCCACGGAAGCTAATCGTGCCCGTTCTTTCCCAATCTTAACGACTCATCTTCACGTGAGATGATTCCTGTGCCTTCTCCATCTCCTTCATCAATTATCCTCAGGTATCGGCAAAGGTGTTTCTGATCGATCAAATGAAAAAAAATTGGAATCTGTCCTGTAGATAACGAGCCGAAACCTCAAGCAAAGTGCCTGGTTATAGGTTGCGCGCCTCGTCGAACCCTAAACCAATTTCAGGTTTGTATCACTCTTCCCTCTAAGGGATGGATGTATTAGCCTAATGGCCCGGAATCGGCCCAGCTGCCCTCTGAATTTATCATAAACCACCCCTGGGGTCCCCCCCCCCGACTACGGGCCGAACTACACTTCTCTGGGCAGGAAGGGTTTGAGGAATAAACGGCTAAGGTCTTATCTTGCCTTGCCACTTAGGATATTAGCCCATTAAATTATCAAAGTCTTCCAGGAGCCTTATTTCCCTGTGCCAACAAGTATTAACAAACTTTAAATGAGTTTTTAAACCGGATTTGATAACTGTTTATTTATGTACGTTGAACCCGCTAGAAACAAAATCTTACTATAGGCGATAAACCCTTTTTAACTTTTAGATCAATACAGCACTGTTATAATATTGTACAATTTATATTTTATGGTTGGCGTTAAAACGGCGACTGTAGCTAACAGCTGTTTAGTATTGCGTTATATTGCCATTTTTATAAGTTATTTATTTAAAAATTAATTACTTCTCTTAAAAATTATGAATTTTACCTTCTCAGAATATTCGCATACCGCAAAATACCGCGGGAGTTGCTGTATATAATAATTACCCATACACAAACTAACGACAATTTGTTTCTGAGAAACAAAGCGTTTATTTGTTACTTTTTCGAATCGTTGACAAACAAAAAGCCCTTTCAGTACCACAGATGTTTGCGCATAGGACGGAACACAAAACAAACTCCGTTGTACAAACCACATTGTTTCTACACATGTACTGTGTACCGCAAATTGCGTATCATTTTCTAATTTACTCAAATCGACCCGGTATTCTGTATTATACATCCTAGCCTATAATTATCAGGACAATTCCCTAATCATTCGCCTAATTGTATACTTTTTGTTTCTCCCATTGTTGCGAGATGAACTCGCTTACATTTTGTGTAATCGAAACGCACAGTCCACCAGCAGTCATGGATTTAACAAAGCTAACAGCCGGTAGAATGTCGTTTTTTTTTTTCTCGCTCTTTCCTCGGAGCGTGACGGATCAAATTTTCGTCATCGTTGGAATAATTTTACAATGGCGTGAGGCTTCTCAGTTGATTATGTGTTAATTACCTGGCTAAAAATAGCGAGCCTTTATCAGTTAACGAGTTCATTGCAGTGCGGTTCATTATTTCAGAAAGGCTCGTTTGTGTCTTGGGAGAAAACATTTTGTCAAAAGGATCTTATTGATGGTCTTGGGACTTGTGATTTTAACCACCCCCCCCCCCGAAATAAACAGCCAGGGTTTCTGGATATTTCGTTCGGTAATCGACAGTAAAAGTTTATTGATGTTTTAGATCCGCGGTCCAGGTGCCTAATGTGATAAATTTTTTTTTTAACGACTGCGAAGACAGTACCTTAGCGAGAACAGAGAACCCTAATTCATTAAGCAGATGTTTCACAGGTGTCTTTGAATACCGTCTAGCGACGACAAAGGGGTCTGTGGCGTCCCGCTGCCAGCATCTTTTCACCCGGGGTCCCTTCTATTAAGAAAGAGAAGCATTAGAAAGGGTAAGAAAGGAACCGAGGGTGAAAAGAAAAAATAATAATCAAAAGGGGGTGAGAAGCAAAGAAAAAGAAAAAACGAAACAAAGAAAAAACGAATTATAAAGGGATATTTCTTTTTTTTTTTTCGTTTTTTTTTTTTTTATGAAGATGCTATCTGTTGTAAGAGGAAGTTATACTACGAACACTTCCTGCAGTATGACTAGATAATGTCGTAACTAACGCAATTGCCTTTTTGATAGTCATAAAGTAGACAAAAAATGAACAAAGAGAAAATAAGACGCATATGCTTGCTCTGGTCTTGAGTTCTTTTTCTTTAGTAACACAGATCGTGTCTTGAATATTCAATAGTTCTGTTCCATGTCAACCAAAATGCTCACTCTAAATTCTATTTTCAAAAAGTTGTGTGTACCTCCTCTACATCGTGGACTAAATCAAAAAGGCTCAACAAGTAGCCTGTGAAATCTCGAAATACTGGTTATTCACTATGATATAATCATTACTGATTATTAGTGGGGAGTAGACATATATGTATTCGGTCCAAATTAGCAATATATTGAAAATATGGCTTGCTGTCTCCCCACCACACTTTTTTGGTGGCCCACCATTATCAACATATAGCAATAATACTCTCATAGTTCAAGATGTAGTTGTGACAATAGACAATGGAGGCTTTTCGATTCAACTACAAGAAATTCTCGGCAAATAAAATAGAAAAAACTTTGCAACAAGTTTTTTCCCTTTTGAAAATTTGAATTCTCCCATTCCTTATCCTCATTGGGGGTACAATAATGCAAACATTCACCTCTGCAATGTCTCATTAATTCTCAATATTCTTGATGATTGTTTTGAAAAATCCATACGAGCCTCAAACTTGATATATTTCCATAGAGTAATTTGTAATTGAAGTGCTCAATAATTGTTGGAAAACTAAAATAAATTGAAGAGTAATCAAAATTTTTTGAACGTAGAAACTGTACAACTGAGTTTTCTTTACACTTTACACAGTCAATTATTATTATTCTTTGTGAGAGGCTTCTTTTTTTTTTGTGGGTTTTTTTGTGCCGAGAAGTGAACCCCAATGGTTCTATTCTATCACGTAGCTCTCGGACTCAATGAGCTGTGAAATTCGTGGTTTACGATATCAATTAATCGTGGTACTATCGATATTCTTCCTGATCGATGTATCGTCTTCTTCAATATCAATCCTGCCGCTGACAAATAGCCATGAGAGTTAAGTCACCCTATAATTACTGAGATCGTGCTTCGAGACTCTCCGAACACAACTCATGCAGAATAAACGACCCATTGATAATTAATCATTAGCTCTCCGGCTTGTAAAACAATATTAAAGATGGACTGCTATGATGCAACTGCTGACGCCGATGTCAGCCTTTTTAATTTCTACTTTTTGCCAACTCAGGCTCACGGTGTTCTAACCGATGTCTCCTCATGATAGGCTTGTAATATTCATCGCACTCTTCTGTGCTAGGACAATCATCCTGTAGTCATATGTTCGGCTTTGGAACACCAGAGGAAACCTAGAAAACACCTTAAAAAACCAGTGTTGGCCAACAGGCAAATTGTAGCCTTACTGGAAGAAGCGAGAAAAAACAAAAAATAAAAACGTTCCGCGTATTAAATTTTATAGTGGATTTACCTGTTTAGTGGGAAATGTCAAGGGTATGGGAAAGGCCTCGCTTGAACGGAAAAATAAACGAGAAAAGTGCAAAGTATTGAATTTTAATTAGGAATTCCACCTAAGCAGAGAATATAAATATCTCACAGCCAATGTGATATAAATATAAATAATCCCCCCCCCCTCCCAAAAAAAAAATGGTGCTTATGATTATTGTGTAGAATTCTCATATTTTTCATTAAATGCTTGGAATTTCCGATGGGCACCGGATGATGACTTCGAAAGCACTTAGAAACTCGAAGCACTTAAAGGCTTAGAACCATAAAATGTTTGGTTTAATTGGCTTCGCTGTTAATTTTATAGGTTTTGGCTACCGTTTTTTTTTTTTCTTTTCGGCAGGTCGTAAAACTGACTTGTTTTTATTGTCTAGAAAGATGGTAATTTCAAAAAAAAAAAAAAAAAAAAAAAAAAAGGCCATTTGATCAACTTTGAACTTACTAGATCTAAAGTCTCTGTGTTAAGTAGTTACAATTTGTATTACTCTAGAAAAATGATGGCTATGCATACATTGTTCTGTCTGGTCTGTGACTATGTTACCTTAAAAAAAAAGTTGTTCGGATATTATTCCGTTGTCCGTAATATAATTAGTACCTACTTGTAGTAATGTAGCCGAACCATATTCCTAAAGGAACTTCAGGTCTAAAGCTGAACACTTAGTAAATTTTTCCATTCTCGCGCGGTATATTGCCGTAGTGGGCTGAGTATTAATACTTTTGGATCCGTTCCGGTCTGGGCGAGAACCGCACGCGCCCGACAAGAATGGGGCATGATCCCCCGGGACACTCAACCGTCTTGGAAATTTCCTCAAGAACGGACAACGTGCATGCCTTCCTCCATGTAGCGTCGCGCTATTACGTGACAGTTGTTGAACGGCAGAAGTTAATCACGTGATCATCAATAGCGTTAATTAAGCCCGCTTTAGGATAATATTGACGTGACAAACACGTTGAATAATTAACGTGTTCCCTCTTCCTACTCAAATGTCACAACTGCTTCTCTCAACTAGTCCTAGCAGTGACTTTACTCCATGAAAATTATTCAATTTAATAAAAAAAAAATCATAAACTAGTAAGGGATTAAGTTAAAAAAACTGTTATAGTAAGGTTTAAGCACCCTTCATTCTTTTCACTTTTGTAAATAAAAATTTCTTTTGTCATTTGTCATGGCGATAACCAGTGATCTGTTCTGTAACGTTAAACCATCCTAAACCATTTAGTAAAAAACGAAATTATTGTAGTATTCATTGTTCATTTTACTGTAGCGTATTTTCACGAAGGAATACAAAACGTTTTTAACTCGTTATTATATTATAGTGGCTTGTCTTAACTTAAATATGAAGATACAATATACAAATAGGTTTCATCACCAATATACCATGTTTGACAGCATCAGGTCTGACAGGAGGTAGGTTGACTGTTTAAAACATTTTTCGGATGTAAGTAAACTGCTTTATTTTACATTGACTCTTAACAATAGAACTAAAAACTCAACCTCTCTCTTTTTACCAATCTAAGCCGATTTCAAAAGAAACTCATTTAAAATAATATCCTAAATTAATATAATATCGTTCAATATGTTAATACTTATTTTTTTTTGGTTTACGGTTATTGCGGGATAAGGAGCCATAATTCGAACACTAGTTAACTTGAAATTGAATGCAATCCTCCCCCCCCCCCGTTGTAATTCTTCTTTTTGTTATTATTTTGTGTTTTTTTTTTTATCCCGGTGTGTTTATGCTAATTCAAAACTAGATTCCAATCATAGGACTACCAAATTATAGATAATAGCCTTCCTGCACAACTGGTTCGATCAAGACGACTTTAATTTTTTTTTTCTCCCTCTCTCTCTTTAAGTAGAAGACTAGTAGTTGTCTTTCTCATTTACCCGACTGTTGTTAGGGAGGAAAAATACAGCAATTTTCGTTCTTAACAGCATTTTTTTTTTTTCGTTTTGGATATGTTTTTTTATGTCGTGTAATTATGTTTGTAATGCGGTTGTTAGCGTGCGGGGTATACCAGCATGCCCGTTGAAAGGCTTCTGCATTTATTTCTTTTTTTTGCATTCGTTTCCTTTCAAATTGTGCTCATTATTATCAGATTACTGTATGTATATGAACAGATGCATTTTTATAATTAATAGCAAGGTTATATAAGTTACATTTGTATCTTGTCAAAGGAAATACAGCGGAAATTTCAAAAATAATAAGGGTTCACTTACCTTGTCTCAATCTATCTAATATTGAATTTAAATTTTTGGTAGTGTATTAGCCGTTTTGATTGGATCTAACGAGCATGTAGAACTGAGTTGAAATTGTCTTCTTGACTTAAAAGTGAATAATGCTGCTTATAAGAGATTTATTAAAGATATTATTCTTTTTTAAAAAGTCCTTTTTAGCATAACATAAATTGATGTGGGTAGATTACGAGCAGTTGTCCCTGGGGTCGTATAGACCCCGATCCCCTGCAGCCCCCTTGTCATCATCGATACCATTTTTCCTTGTTTATTTATTTTATCGCATTTTTTTTTTTGTTTGTGGTGTAATATTATTTTTGTCATTGTTGCAGAGAAGAAAGAAGAGCGAAGGCATTCGAAACCGACGAGAGGCATGTATCCACTAGCGAGGTATAGAGTTCCTACGTATTTTTTTGCTTTGTAGGAACTTCATACCGTGCTCTTGGTACTGCCAAAATCTTCTATACCAAAATATACATTTTCGCATGCAAAAGTATACCCAGCACAACATATATTTTATTGTCTAGTATAATTTGTACACTGAAAAGATATATTGCACCCCTGATTGTATTATAATTCTAATGTGTGTAATTAATGTTAAATTATAAAAATGTAATGTATTATTATTCTGGAGTTAAAAGAGAACAGACATGCAATAAACTATTTTCAATGTAATGCAAGATAATAACCGCTCATGATTAGCAATAAGAGAACAATTGTTTCTTTGTTTTCTATTACCTGTATAATTTTATATTTCAATTCATATTTATACAATTTAGATAAGTGATACCTTTATTTATTGTTGTATTTTTTTTTTAATTATTGAAATATAACATTGATGTAGTACATGAATTGTAACCATTTCCATGAACTTATATAATTAATGATGCTCTATTTTATACTCATTAAATTTTCTGTAAATACATTTGGATATATATATTGTATACATATTATTTTCAATAACAATAAAAATTCTTATTATTAACGATTACTTACATTGTTTATGATGAACACTGACATTGTGCCTTGAAATTAAGGCGGTGTGGTAGATTTCTACATATAAAATGGTGTTTTTATTTTCAAATGCAGACTGCAAAGTGCTTATCTGCCATAATATAACATCATATTTGCAACTATCGGCGAAAGTCCAGCTATTTCTGAAAAATAAATGTGAAGGTGCTTTTGAAAATTATAGTAAAGCTTATTTAAATTTTTTATTTTCTCATTACAGAAAAAGGAAATAACCTTTCCGATGAAGATCGTTCGTCTATTAAACTATTTTACGATTTCAAGCTAAATCAGCAATATGAATGGGCGAAGGTATAATAATAAATAACACGAAAAATTAAATGTAGATGCATAAAGAAACATGGTGGGATGACAAGCTTCATGTAATTAATTATGTTCATTTATTGACTATGACGTAAATATTCGTTTACCTACAATACAAGGGCACACTGATATTCCATCAAGGGTAAAATACCTTTTTCCTCGTCATTATGACATCATATTAATATCATCACATACCCGGTAATATTACGGTTCAATTTCATTAATGGTTAATTCTAACAGAAAATCATAAAAGTATAATATAACCTCATATTATCTGCACGTAATATGGCTTTATCTTGAATACCCTCTTGTTCCAATACCGCCAGTTCATTATTTTTTTTTATAATTTTATTTTATATTTAGTTATTTAATGGGATGCTTATGAATAATATTTTTTGTTTAGTTACCTGCACTTAATTATTATTCGTAGGGAAGTTGGCCTCAGATGTACATTTGTATCTATATACATGTAAAGTAAGAAGGAGACCGTCTGCAAATTGTACTCTAATATTGAGTAAATGAAATTGTAATTATGCCCAGCGTGTAGCTACTAGGATATCAACGTTGTGGGGACTCAAATAGCTAACATTTTCGAAATGTGGGTTACGAATATATCGATATTTCTTCGTCGCTTTCAATTTGGTTGTTGATCTTACTTCGTCAGCTTCATGCCCTCCGAAGATGAAGCCGACGAGTGGACGAAAAGAGCCGATTTAACGACTTGATAAATGACCAATGATGGAAGAAACGCAAAGCTGTTACTGTTGTCGATTAGTTTGAAAAAGAACAGTCACTGAGATAAAAAGTTATTTTTACTTTTATCTTATCGAGAGGAATGTAAGGGTTTTTTTTTTTTTTCAACTCTACGTCTCACCCTGAAAAACGATTCACAACATATAACAATTCTAATCATTTTCTCACTAATCACTCACTGTACGTAACTCGATATTTGATTCGGTTTCTTCTCAAACCAGTTCAAGAGTTCAGAAAAGCGTAAGGTCGTCATAGCTATACAATTAATTGAGTCAGAAATTAGGGGAGCACTTTCTACCAAAGGATTTGTAAAATAGAATAGAATAAGATGTAGCCGAAGCTTAGAAAACGCAAGTCGCTATTAAGTTATTCCCTCAGTGACTATCGCAACTGCATTTATCAATCATTTAATAGATCAGCGCACATTGACAATTTATTAATTAATTAATAATTAAAGTCTTAACAGGTTGCAGATCCCGCAAATGGAATGAAGAGAAGGAAACTAGCGTAACAAATCTTGACTAATTATTTAAAATGAGAACATTACATAGCCAACAGACAACATTACATATTATATATAAAATATAAACAGTTAGCCTAATAGAATTTATGATTATGTAATATTTACACACTAACTAAACAGAGCACAACCTTCAAATTTCACTGCTAAGTACAGTGGTTTTTCTGATCTAGGTAGCGTTGCAGCCCCAAAACAGCTGTAACCATAACATAAATTTACATATTTTAATTTTTTTTTGCTTATGTTAACTTTATTACGAATATATTGATATTTTATATGTCAGCAGTTACTGGCGTAGCCAGACCAACTGTGTTTTTTTAATTACTCAGTAACTATAATATTTAGTCATTTCACACTTTTACTACTGACTAATCCACACTTTGAGGAAAGGCTTAGGAAATGGTACGTTCTGCGATTGGGGCTTCTTGTTTTGAAAGATGGTTACTTACACTCGTATCGATGCACTGATATATTTGTTATTGATCTGTAAAATACACAAATTGTAAGGCGATATATAAAGTATCTTTTCAACGGACACATTTATCCGTGTATATATTTACCTGACTTATCCCTCAACACCTCCTCGATGTTACGCTCCAGTTGAATAAATAGAATATTTAATTAATATGGGATGTAATCTAATAGATTTGATTTCCGTATCAAATCCGTGAATACCAAATTAAACTTTATCTATCACGAAGGGCGGTCTTCCTTTACGGGCTAGGGGAATATGTTTTTCACACCAAGTTGCGGCTAAGTTATGACGTGCCTCACTGTCCAAGGATCCACTTAAGTGCTCAACCCCCATATCTTTTATGCCTCTTCCTTTTTCAAGAGAAGGAAGGGTTGTAAACTTTCAAATCATCCTGTCATTAAACATCACTCCGATGGCACCCTTCATTGCCCTCGGGGAAATCGCCCCACGCCCAAAAGGGTTTATTGCATGTCGATTTCTTCCGTCTCTGCCACTCATATACAATCTCTATCTCTTAAGCTATTCTTATTTCTATGTTAATTTTACTTTACAATGGAGGGATCGAACATGTAACAGAATAATGCTCTAATAAATATTACTGATTACCACAGAAGAATAACAAATCCATATTATTCAATTTATGAATCCTTCTGCTTACAAATCTTCATTTAAAATAATTTACAATTTGCCCTGTACAGTATTTACAATATATGAGCTGTTCTTTAAGATATTTAAGAGTTTGCATTTAATATGCTGGCTTAGTAATATCTGCTAAAGCGCAGTACTCGCTCAAGTTGTAATAATCAATAATAATAAGAAAGTTATTTTAATTATAATAATTAGGAATGGATTTTCAAAAAAAACAATACACTTTGTAGCCAAAATCCTTTTGTTAATTTTATGAGAAAAACTCCATTGAATGTATGATTATTAATATGGAGAGATGTCTATATCTTACTAAAATTACTGTTAGCTCATTTTTTTTTAAAAGTGGACTTATACCACTTTCAAAAATAACAGCTCATATATTGATATAATTTAGTAATGTACTCGAAGCCTAGGAATCCTCCTAGGGCTTTAGAAAACTGACCTTTTTATTGATTTTCTTTTTTATAGATGGGTCAAAATTGAATTAATTTTCGGCATCGGGAGTTAGCTGCTTTATTGAAAATGATAGTCCATTCCTAATTATTATAATTAGAACAACTTCCTTATTGCAATTATTATTGATTATTACAACTTGAGCGAACACTGAGCTTTAGCAGATATTACTTAGCTAGTGCTAGCGTATTAAATGCAAACCCTTAAATATCTCGATACATGAAAAAATGGACTTATACCACTTTCAAAAATAACAACTCATATATTGTAAATACTGTACACTATTAGGGCAGATTGTAATTTATTTCAAATGAAGATTTGTAAGCAGAAGGATTCCTAAATTGAATGGGGAGTTAGCTGTCTTCAAACTGGCCGGATATAATGGTGTGAATGTGTTGCACTAAGAAGGTCCTACCCAGATAGGAGAGACAAAAAAATAAATAAAAGCTAAAAACCGAAGCTGGGGCAAAAGCAGTGGTTAGAGGCACGCAGGAGAGGATTACATGTAATTTCTCTGGGACGACCGTTCTCGGCTGTTCTGTCATTATATCTGTTCGCCCGAAGCTCCTGGGCAATTGTCTGCGTGTCTTTGCAGCGGTGTCCGCCATCAGGGTCTGGGAAGCACTCACTCATCTGCACAATGACCATGTCTGTCTGTCTGTCATAGGGGCCGTTTAATTCTGTCCTGGTCAATATCCAAGGACCATTTCCAGCGGGAAGGGTGGCCTGCATGTATGAAAGTATCCGGACCAACTGTGTTTTTTTAATTACTCATTAACTATAATATTTACTCATTTCACACTTTTAGTACTGACTAATCCACACTTTGAGGAAAGGCTATGTTCTGCGATCGGGACTTCTTATTTTAAAAGATGGATACTTACTCGCGTGTCGATGCACTAATATATTTGATATTAATCTATAAAACACAATAATCGTAAGGCAATATATAAAGTATCTTTTCAACGGACATATATATATATATTAGCCTGGAGCTAAATATCAGCCATAAAGAACTAGGGACGATACTTTATATATTATAGATACATCTCAATAAATAATTACTAGCCCAAGAAAATATTTTGCTAGCAGGATAGGGCACTAATATCCTGTCGGGTGCTTAACCAACTGAGCTATCCTGAACTGTCTTCCCTATATGAGTCGAAATTCACATGGAAGAATGACTCAGTTGAATCTTGAACTTGGAGTCCTGTTATTAAAACCAGAACGACACATAAATTGACTTAAATTTTCAAAACACAAGGCTTATCGATATGCATACAAAATAAGACAATAAAATAAAAGAACATTCTGTTGGCTACTTAGATAATAACTTGTCAAAAATTACAAAAGTTATCAATTAAATAAATATTCGTTAGAGTATAGACGTAGCCTCGTCATTACTAATAGTAATGAAGGGGTTTCGTTTTCAAATTGATAATTTTAGTTTTATCAAAATTGAACGCTTGAGACCCGCAGTACACGACAAACCCTGTTGCCGCTCTGTGCACTACTTCTCTTCTAAACTCTTCTAAATAATGTGATGTCTTTAGTTGGATAATGTCAATCATTAAGCAATAAGCAAATTAGTCCCTGACAACACCGCGCCAGGTAGCCCCTTCATTTTAACTTTGTCTGGTCTCTAAATTTTGATTGGTATTGTGTTCAAGCTGTAATTTGTGTCATAAATATAATTTATTCTGTATTCTGTCAATGTGCTATTATTTACTAATATCCCCAGCCTATGCTACACACTTCAACGGAATGAGGTATTTAATGTGAGAGAGATGTAATAAAGTTGTAATTCATAGTTACTTTTGTAAAACCAATATCATTTTCGACCAAAAATACTTCAATTTATTAGTAACAGTTATTGGGATTGTACCTTTTAGTATCAGTAGACTTATCAGGGGCTTGAGGCAAAAATCTACACATGCCTTACATATTTTCGTTCCAATAATGTCTAATAAATAAAATTTTTAAATTGAAATTATGGTGTTAATTACTTTTTTTTTTTATAGAAAAACAAATTCTGATATCCTATTGGCACAAAAATACTCTAAAATCATATTGGTATTAATTAAGATTTCTAATTGATACAGTAAATGATACGTTAAGATAATGTGGTTATCTTCTGTACATTTGCGTAATTCATCTATTTATATCTTCCCATTGCCCATGATAACCTCCGATAAAAATAAATATATCCTAGATAAATAAATTACATCTCATTGCTGGAAAATGAAAGAAACATTAAAATCATTAAATGCTCAGGAGAAGACATTTTTGATAAAAATTCTCTCAGAACTATGTTTTTGAGCATAACCCCCTCTTTATAGGGGAACATACATTTTTAATAGCTTATTGGGTTTGACCAAATTTTTAACGAAACGGGTTCTGGTTTAACCAAACATTAAAAAGAATATTCCTTTTCATTATTAAGTTTATTTATGAGTTGTTAATTACACTTACGATTTAATCATTTTTATGTTCGGGCAGACTGACCGAAAATAATCGAGTTATGAAATAATGTTTTCAGGATACAGTTTTACCTGATAGTGTTTAAATAAGAATGAGAATATTTTTAGTACTTTCTCAAGACGTGGGTTGGAGAAGGAATGATTATTTATAAAGCAAGTACGCCCACTTTACATTTACTAGAGCCTAATATGCAACTTTCCCACGGGATTACTTATATTCTGTACTGGTATGCATTTATTGAACGTTATGCAAGAAGAGTTTAAGAAGGGGATATTATAGCTACTTTCGTAAAACCAATCTCATGACCAAAAATACTTCAACTTATTTACTAGTAACTGATATTGGGATTATACCTTTTAGAATGAGTAGACTTGTTGCATATTAAGCTCTAGTAAATGTAAAGTGGGCATACTTGCTTTATAAATAATCATTCCTTCTTCAACCCACGTATTGAGAAAGTGCTAAAAATATTCTCATTCTTATTTGTACACTATCAGGTAAAACTGTATGAACGAAAATGTTTAAATTAGTTCATCTAGGAAATAACTTCTAAAAGTTTAAATTTCTAAGTAAGATGGGACTGGTAATATGTAATCATACTGTGTAGTATTGATGTTCTTGCTCAATTATGGCTCGCAGTTAATTACGTTCATCCTCAATCACCCGGTTCCAAACAGTAATTTAGTACCATACATTACTAATGTAAATAGATGGGCATACAGTAATGAATACAAATTGTAAAGTGCAGACTAAATAGAAACTTAAATATTACTAGCATAATAAATAGAAAACTACTAGAATTACTATTAGAAAAAAAGCTAGTAAATTACTAAAAAAAAAAAAGAGTTTTATACAAACCAGAGATGATTTACTTACTTACTAACAGCCGGTGAAAACCTCTGCAAACCCATGACCTGCTCTGATCTAATCCTTTGAGTATAGATGGACCTCATCCTTGTTTATAAATGAAATACATACATGTGTATTTATACTTCAATAACAATAAATAATGCATCTATATCTCTTCAGTAGGTTTGTCATAATGAGCTATTTGCTGAATTAAAGGATTGTCTGATAAAATTGTGAAACTTGAAAGAATTTGTTTGTTTGAGTTCATTTGTACAATAGCACAGATTTTGGATTTGTTCGTAGCTAGATTGGGAGCTGGAACCCCACACTGGGTTGAAATCAGTATGGAAAGTATTTTGAATAAAGGAAAATGTTTCTTAAAAACATGTCTTTCAACATTGTTTATTCTATTATTCATGTGTTTTGTAAATGTTATTTTTAATTTAAACCAGAAATGTACGCCAAAGAGTCAAAAAAATATCTTTTGTGTGACCTGATGTGTAACAGAAGCTATCACTCTGCTTTGAGGAATGCCTGTTTAGTCTCGCGTAACTGTATAGTAGATAGCGTTTAGTTATTTAAGAAAACTATGAGAGATTATAGTTAGAAGACGGTCCTGAAGATAAGATGGTAGGATGAGACGATAAGACTAAACGAGAGGAGAAATAGTGAGGCGAGGAGGCTGTGGTGGAGCAAGTTAGGTCTAAATATACCCGTCCCATGCCCTGCCAACCGACCATCTCTCTTACAATAGATGTTGCTTGTCTTCTCTTCTATGTAGCTACTTATCACCAATATCTAGCCCTCACCCAATGTATTTCATTAGCCGTAATAGTTATTTATATTCACTTATGTATTCTTTGACAATTAAAAATATATTTTCCCAGTCCTTTAAGTGTTATATTTTCCCATGTCATACTAATATTAAAAAAAAAAATACTAACAAAACTTCTTCATTGTGATAAAATTACAATCTGCCTCATTGGGCAATAAGTAATTGTGATAAATGCTCTCATACATACCATATTTACAATTTTCATTCACTCGCTCATTCATACAGTATTTACAAACAGCCCAGAGACCTCCCAAATCCACATAGCTCCTCCGTCAGAAATGTTTTTTGTTTGGCTAGTAATTATTAGTAATATCTATGACCGTACATCAATGTTTTGTCTTCGGCTAGTTATCATTAGTAATATCTATGACCCTACAGAAATGTTTTGTCTTCGGATAGTAATTATTAGTAATATCTCCGACCCTACAGAAATGTTTTGTCTTTGCTAGTAATTATTACTAATAGGTAATTTTCCACAAGGAAAATTCCTTATGTTTTCTCTATCTACGGTGATGCTAGTCTCAAGCTATTTCAGAAAAATACTATATATTTACAAGTAACTCAAAAGTTACGAATCATTCGTTACATACAAATAGGACTGGAATACAGATTGATTTTGAGCAGAGAGCTATCACGAAATGAAAATATTTAAGTAAGAAATTGTAACAACAATAGTAAACAATTTAAAGTAATTATATGTCATTCCCAAAGACATGTTTTCTATCAGCTGTGTACAGTTATGCTTTGTACATAGCACTTGTAATAATTGTGATATTGACAATAGGTATAATATTAAATTTTGAAATGATCACTGTTAACTGGTGGTATAGAAGTAAGCAAATGTAGATTGATATCAAACAGTCGCTTTGGCTGGTCATTCATTAACTAGACCAATAAAATCATCTTCATTTTAATGGACCTTCAGTTGGGATAGGGTCATTTTTGATCAACATCAACGTCGCTTGTGGTTGACCTGACCAAAACTCATCGGCAGCAACCACAATCCTGACCTTTTTCTTTCATTTTAGGAAAGTCACATATCGAGCAACAACCAAGGGCAATTTTAAACATACACTTTCCCTATTTAATTTGTCAGAAAGCTGACAGTCCGGCCAGGCCTAATGGCTGGCTGGTTCTTCGATTCTAAGCCTCTAACCAGGTTGTAATTACGTCCTTCCATTAAATTCGAGTGAGCAAATTTAGCTCGTGTCAATTTATAATGTGTAGTTATCACTGATGTTTCATTCGGTACAATATGTCAATGGGCATCTAAAGAAAATATCAAAGAAGACTCCGGGTAATACTGAAGCAGTGAAGACTGGCTATGAAGTAGAGTTATGGCGAAAGAGCGGTGGAATTTCAAGGCTGTTTTCAAGCTAGAAATGTGGCATGGCTTGGCCGAACATCACCAAGGAAGGAACAATCACTATCTGTCTTCCTAAGAAAACTGATGCTAATGGAAATGTATTAGTTTATATTTTACATATATCTACACTCATGGGTCTGTTATTGTATCGAGCAGATATAATTTATGATTTTCGGAGTTGTTAATAAATGAAAATTCAACAGTAGGCGTAAGGAGTCAAACTGCAAACTTTATCCAGTTTAGTACTAAAAGAATATTCCGAACGTTAAATTAGGGGGAGCGGAAAGTAATGTCGTTTTATTTACAATAATTCAAGCAGATAAATTTGTAACAAGTTTTTGTTTTTGATATATGATGTAATCACCCTCGTTATCAGCGACCTTTTGCCACCTAGTGTGCAAATTTTCAATGCCTGATCAATCAAAATCAATTGGGTTTTGAGCAAAATACCTGGAGATGGCATTTTGGACGTCATCCAAATTTTGAAATTTTTTGCCACTTAAAAAATGTAGCGATCGGGATAAATGGAAATCCGATATCAGGCGAGTATGGTGGTTGAGGCAATACATCCCACCCCAATTCGTTAATTTTTCCCAGGGTTCTTGTGGAAAAAAATAGTTGCAAAATAACGTCTTTTTTATTGACAATCCCTGGGAAATTTTCAATTAAACATTGACTTACTCGATCCGATTGTTCGCTGTAAAGATCTGCAGTGACAGTTTTCCAGGTATCAGCGATGAACGACCCTGTGAATACACCACCGAACACAAAAAATTGCCTTTTTGGAGTGTAAACCTGGCTTAGCTGTACTTCGTGCCGATTTATGCGAAGAGAGATTTTTGGATTATCATAGAGGACACATTTTTCATCTCCAGCCTCACCCACCATACTCGCCCGAAATTGCGACATCGGATTTCCATTAATTCCGATCGCTAAAAATTTGAAAATTCGGTTGATGTCCAAAAAGCCATCTCCAGATATTTTGCACAAAAACCAATTGATTTTTATCGAATTGGCATTGAAAATTTCCACACTAGATGACAAAACGTTGCTGATAACGACGGTGATTACATCATTGATTAAAAACAAAAACTTGTTAAGAATTTATCTGTTTGAATTTTATGTAAAAAAAAGCATTACTTTCCAGTCCCCCTATTATTTGAAAAATCGCTAGCTCTAAATGTGACATTTCAGGAATCCCCGCTGTATCCATTGCCGAAAAACCAAACTTTGTTATAATCCCTCTAAATGAATGTTCCATCTAAACAGTTGAAAAGTCAACATTGATTCATTTGAATGATGACCTTAATGACTGACTATCTATACCTACTTAGTTCTGTTCGTGGAAAGTTTTCTGTATGTTTACAAATGTCTTCTTATAGCTTGGACTCATCAAATTAGAATACCAGACACTCGGCTGATGCTGATAATCAGGCAAGACCCGAGAACGCTATTCTAAGAAATGAGCTTTTCGCTTTTTTTCATTTTGTTATTATTATTTATTTGCTTTTTTTTTTTTTTAATAATGTGTCGTCCATTTTATATAGAATGAATAATAATAATGGTTACCTAATTATGAACCGTCTAAAGAACGAGTTATATATTTCAAAGGAGTTTTGAATTTCAATAGCGCTTTAATTAATGCATTCATGAATAGAATTAGAATATTAAACGTTTTATAAATGCACAATAAGGTGGGGTGAAAAACAGGATAAAAACTAAATTATTTCGATCCCCTTTAAGGGATAATTTGATTGGGAACAACGTCATTATCGGTTGTTGTTTTTTTATTTTATATTCACGATAATTATGTTTTATTACGATTAAGAGAGAGCTTACTGTTTGAAATACGGCCTGCTGTGTTTACCCCTTCACTATGGAGTAGCAATGGTGCACACAAGAGCGCCGGTTAATTGAAAGCCACGGATAATCCGAACAATTACTTTAACGCATGTTTAATGATATTTCCCGTATAAGATGAACTGCACAACATAAAATAACTATTTATTTGTAAATAATCTAAATTTGTATATCTCTAAAATACATGTACATAGTATTTGTATAAATACTAAAATACACATATTTGTGCCCTTAAAGCACGCTGTCTTATTTTCATTAGCTATTGGTTGATTTTCAAAATTTTTCAATCAAAACACACTCTGCTATTAAACAGCTTTATTATGATAAAATTACAATCTGCCTTATTGGGCAATAAGTAATTGTGATAAATAATCTCATTCATACCTTATTTATAATTTTTCATTCAATTGCTCATTCATACAGTATGTACAAACAGCCCATAAACCTCCTAAGTCCACATGGTTGTCACCTAGCTCGTGTGCGAAGGAGGAAGCGGAGTCTTGGGAATTTCCCCACGCTTCTCCGTCAGCCGCGTCACCGGATACGAGTCAGTGGAGGCTGACGAAGAGTGCGAGAGCCTCAGACGCTCAGGACATGATTGGAGAAAGTGGCCATTGCCAGAACTCCCACTGTCACGCATTTATTGCAGGTCACGATGCCACTGCCGTTTCAGTCTCCGAGGAGGATTATAGGGATGAGTGGTGCAGTGCAATGACTGTGCTACGGGATTAGGGTGGTTGGATAGGTTACTATGGGATTTCAGGAACTTAATAAACTCTGCATTTGTTTGATTATCAGACACAATTTGGTTATAGTCATAACTCACTCTGCCAGGAGAGCTCATTTTCGTCCGTTCTCTACCGACATTTTTTTTTAACGATTTAAAATTCTCATTTTATCAACACCATCTTTTTTTAGACTTATAACGCGTTTTAGAATGAACATAAGTTATAATATTAAACAATATTATAAGTTATGTAATTAAATTCTACAGTTGGAAATGAAGTAATAAGACTATTAATTGCAGTTGTTAGAGATGTTGTGATTACACATTAATAATGTTATTAAATAAACTAAACGATTATACATTTATAAAAAGAAGAAACATCAATAAAACTAGTTGATTCAAGGATCTGTTGCCTTGTCGACTTTCATACCGTCAAGTTCTGTTATACAAGAGCAGGGTACTGTTGGGTCGAGTCCTGATCTCAGAATTGACTGACAATTAATAATCAAGCTTTAATAGAATTTAAAAGATTTTTTCACATTATTTCGGTTATTCTATTGTAAACAACATATACTGAACAAAATAGTATATATTACTTACAGAAAAATTATTTGATTAAAAACTCAACACCTTCAGTCATATGTCTTGGTATGACCAATAAGAGGGCAGTTACTTAATTAATTAAATTATATAGAATAGTTTTTTTAAACTCTTAACTAAAAATAGGAATACCTAAAAATTTAAATTAAGATAATATAACATCAGGTGTTTTAGTAATAAACTATAAAATGTATCAAAGACAGTATATCGAGAGGTTACTAAAACTAAAACACATTTTGGCTATAATTGATAATTGATAAAAATTGATAACTGCTTAAAAGCAGTGTCGACATTCACCTGTTCGAAAAACAATGGCAGAGATAACGTATAGATAAAGTTATTAATTAGGTACAAAATTATCAGGAATGATTAAGATAGATCAACATTACAAATTTATTATATGTTCAAATATTCATTATTTAAATTGAGAATTTATTTGAAATAATCTTAGCTAATTTTTTTTAAAAACAATCCATGATTTAACTTTTCCAACTGCAAAGTAAATATTACTTAAATATAACACATATATCATAATAAAAAAACAACAACGAAAATCAACCTATTAATAATTAACATCCTACTATGACTATAAAATTTAATGAAAGATAATCGGCAGAATTTTACCGCTTATAAATTTAAGACTAAATAAATCACCAATAAATACTAAAAAATATTTTAGTTTATGAAGGTAATTAGCTAACATCCAGCAGAAAACTGAGTTAAGCTTAAATATGTGAAGATAATTTTTGCTGTACCGAAATAGGCGTATTCACGGCCATAGAGTCGCATTCACATTTGTACTGAACTGTGACAGTAAGGCAGGAGCACTTATTAAGCTCCTGTTATCGGCTTCGGTTCTCTTTGGCAAATTGTCCCAGGATGTTCCGGACAGTCGTTGGAAGGTGTTTGTCCCAAGAAATGACCAGGCCCATCATGTATTCAGGTCGAGTCATAAGAAACTTCCGTTTTTTTATAAGACATTTATTTTGCTCTCATTAAATACCAAAATTACATTAATTGACGCTTTTCATGGAGTTTCTCTTGCGCTCTTTCCAACTGCTGGACGTATCTATCCGCAGTAATCGTTAAATTTGACTTCAACAACTCGAGGTGTATTATTACTTGACAATCCCACCATACACACAATAAAATCTTTTTTGCTATGGATGTTTGCTTTCGGATCTGGTAGTGATGTATTCAACCTTTCTTCTATACCTCTTGTTGATTAACGTGGATTTTGCTCCAATATTGCCTTTAAAAGGTTGCCGTCAAAGTCGGAAGGACGTCCCTCTCTCGGTTCGTCTTTAAGGTCGTATCTCCAGAACGGAATTTTATAAACCAATTTCTAACTGCCCGATCAGTTATTAGTCCTTCACCTACACTGCATATTTTTTCAGCTGTCGTCCTAGCACTATTGCTTTGTTTAAAATGCTCAAAGCATTACATGACGAATATGTACTTTTTGACTCTCCATTTCAGAGGTTAAAAAAAACAGTTTAACGTAACGAGTATCACACAAGACAGTTGACAAAAGACTAACTGAAGCCTCGTCTATATAGTGAAAACAAAAACTTGTCATGGTAACTCATAGTGGGTATATTCGAACAATAGATTCTACTTAGCTGCATCAGAAGTTACTTGTGACTCGACCTGATATAATGACAAAATTCCAACTCGTTGTTTTTTGGGCCTGTAAATAATTTAGAATCTAAAATTAAGACAAAATGACTCTATTTATTTATTTAAATAATACCGTTATCAGAACTTTACGCTCCATCAATTAGATACTGCATGTATGACAATTTAAACATTTTTAAATAAATTACATCGCATATAAAAAAAAAAACCAATAACGATAAACTTAAATAATAAAAAAAAGTAATGATTACTTGAAAGTAATCATTGATTGTACTCTGTTTACAAATAGTTCATGTTAGACATTTTAATATTATTTTTATTGTTAACTTTCGCCTTGGTATATCCAGTAGTCTACAACGAAATAGCAATTGGTATTATGTCTGGTCTGTACTGTTGTCACAAGAGCATGTGTTGTTAGCAGTCAGTTTAATCCTGTGCAAATAGTTCATCCTTGTCCGTTCAGTACTTGGCTAACTTTGTAATTTGGATTTGGTATTTTCTGTCTTTATTCTTAAGTGTATTCGTACAAATGTTCTCCTCTACAATCTTCTGATCGCTGTCAGCTCCTTTTAATTTCGTAATTTCGCTTAACTGTTATTATTGATATTATTTTTTGAATAGCTGTTTTCCTTTCTCTCCTAAAAACGCCCACAGTAGAAAAATACAAGTAAATAAAAGTAATATGTTTTATATAGCAAGCCAGGTAGATAGAAACTAAACTGAATACCAAAGATGTGATCTGATGTCCACTTCACATATCACCAATCTCTGTGGAGGATTCCTGTCTTGACTTTAGTTAATTTTACTTTTTTGCGCAATTTGTTTTTCCTTTCCAACATGTAACTAATAAAGTTTTTTAATGATCTCTGAGTAGAAGCGATGACCAAAATATGATTATAACTGAATAAACTAATTGCTGTTCTTAGCACGTTAGTCAAAGCCCTCCTAGACACATTTCATTTCTCTGTGTTTTCCAGTAAACCCTCGTGCTGGAGGCGAACAAGGTTATCCCACTCCTGTAATGGGTTGGCATTCCTAACACTCCCAGTCCTGGCTCAGACTGGAAAGGGAATGGCAGCACAGAGCTTTCTCAGAAACAAGAGCGAAGCTGGAGTCTTCTTTCTCCATGTCGCTTGTTCCTCCAGCGACTCCAGGGCAGGGGAGGCCTTATCCAGCGGTGGTTATATATCAGACCAGCGGATATTTATTACTCCATGGTGTAAGTGGGCAAAAAGAAATAATGCATTTACATTTACAGAGTGAGGCCGATCGCTGTTGCAGAACGTACAACGTTAGTAGCGAAATACAGGAAGGGGATTTCGCACTGTGCAAATGAGTACTTATACGGCACTCACAAGACACATTACAGATAGTTAAGCGGGTGCTATCACCCAATTAATGGTTTATTTCTTACATAATTACTCTCTACCGATTAGTTTCTTAACTTTTATCGATTTTTTGTTTTATTAGGCTACAAAATAAAAGTTGTTTTATTAATCAGTTTTGGGAGTGGTTGCACTGACTAGTAATTCCCTAAAATATACAGAGCGTCTGCGACTCTCTCTCACTCTGTACTACTACTGTCTAGAAGTCATTTAGATGCTGGAGCGCATGGGATTTCCCCTATCCTTGCTTCCTTCTCCTTTCCTGGTGATTAGGGGGGTCCTGTGGAGTATATATGTGCGTATATTGTAAATATAATATGAATTGGAGAGTGAACGCAATATCGTGTATATATGGTAAGATCCAGACATCATAATTATTCATATTAGGGAATATTTTTTATTTCAAATAATCTATAACCCATCCACAATATATTGATGAGCCAAAGAAGTACATAACGGAGGCTGATCTCGAATAATGAGTGAACCTCGCATTGAAATTTTCAAATTGAGACGAAATTGCTCGTAAACAGTATAATATGTTTGTATCATTTGCTCTGATTTTCGGTAGGAATGATTGGTTCATCCGAGTCCAGGGCCTCCTCGATGTGGAATACTCCGCCCTAACCTATACACGATGGAGTATTTGTCTTGTGTACGTTTAATTAAACTGTTGCGAAACGTGTTATGTATATATATGTAATTGCGTTATTTATTTCTCGTTTTCACAACTAACAAGGCTTTATTCAGATATGATTAATTGCGATGCTTCAGTATCTTCTTGAAGGAATCTTGACGTTCCTGTTATGTAATAAAGCACAAATACGAAGAAGAGTTCTTTTTCTCTTTATTATTCCATCTACTTTATGTCTATCTATTTACTTATATTATTTTTATCTCTCTTTTTTTCTTTTATCGAAGATAAAACCTTATCTTATCGATACGAAAATAAACAAAAATATATTTAATCGAAAGATCCTGTTCGACTTATTTATGTGTTTTATATTTACGTTTGACGGTTTTGATTCGGTTACGTGACAACTGTAATTTCTATGTAGATTAAATCGTCTTGAACTTGACGTAATGACTCAAAATAATAAAATGTTATCTCTCTATAGATCTCGGAGAACTATGAAAAGTAACGATGACATATTCGGATGAAATTGGCTTTCAGTTACCTAATAATAACATTAGAGTCATACCGATGTAATTTGCGTAAGATAATCAAATGCGCAATATCCATCATTATTCACCAAAAGCAATATTCACCTTTATTGGCCAAAAGCAATATTCACCATTATTGACCAAATGCAATATCCACCATTATTCACCAAAAGCAATATTCACCTTTATTGGCCAAAGGCAATATTCACCATTATTGACCAAATGCAATATCCACCATTATTCACCAAAAGTAAGGTAGTCAAATGCGCAATATTCACCATTATTGACCAAAAGCAATATCCACCATTATTCACCAAAAGTAAGGTAATCAAACGCGCAGTATCCACCATTATTGACCAAAAGTAAAGTAATCGAATGCGCAGTATCCACCATTATTGACCAAAAGTAAAGAAATCCAATGCGCAGTATCCACCATTATTGACCAAAAGTAAGGTAATCAAATGAGCAATATCTACTATTATTGACCATAAGTAAGGTAATCAAACGCGCAATATTCACCATTATTGACCAAAACCCGTATCCACGATTATTGACCATAAGTAGGGTAATAAAATGCGCAATATCCATCATTGTGGGCCAAAATCAATATTCGCCATTATTGACCAAAAAGTAAAGTAATGAAATGAGAAATATCCAGTATTATTGACGATAAGTAAGGTAATTAAGCTAGCCATTTACACTATTATTGACCATAAGTGAGGCAATCAAGAGATAAATTACCATTTACCATAAGTAAGGTAATTAGGAGAGAAATTTCCACTATTATTGACCATAAGTAAGGTAATCAAGTGAGCAATTTCCACCATCATTGACCAGAAGTAAGGTAATCAAGAGAGCAATTTCCACTATTATTGACCATAATTAGGGCAATCAAGAGACAAATGACTACTATTTTTGACCAGAAGTAAGGCAATCAAAACAGCAATTTCCACTATTATTGACCATAATTAAGGCAATCAAGAGATAAATTACTACTAATTTTGACCAGAAGTAAGGTAATCAAGAGAGAAATTTCCACTATTATTGACCATATGTAAGGTAATCAAACGCGCAATATTCACCATTATTGAGCATAGGCAAACGAAGAGAACGCTGAAAATATATTTAATTTGTCTTATTTATAATATTGTAAATTATGCAATGGAGGCTAAGCAAGCAACGTGAGCTTATAAAAGAAGAAAAATGAGTAATCTTTCGTTAAAGGTTGTAAATGTGCTTCAAGGATATTTATGTAGATGACTCAAAGTAGCTTGAACCTTCGGGTCTTCAACGACTGGTGCAGTGGCTGGGTAATAGGTAACACGGAGCAGATAACCCGCTAGCTAAGGGACACTGGTGGAGTGGCTGGGTAATAGGTAACATGGAGCAGATAACCCACTAGGTAAGGGACACTGGTGCAGTGGCTGGGTAATAGGTAACACGGAGCAGATAACCCACTAGGTAAGGGACACTGGTGCAGTGGCTGGGTAATAGGTAACATGGAGCAGATAACCCACTAGGTAAGGGACACTGGTGCAGTGGCTGGGTAATAGGTAACATGGAGCAGATAACCCACTAGGTAAGGGACACTGGTGCAGTGGCTGGGTAATAGGTAACATGGAGCAGATAACCCACTAGGTAAGGGACACTGGTGCAGTGGCTGGGTAATAGGTAACATGGAGCAGATAACCCACTAGGTAAGGGACACTGGTGCAGTGGCTGGGTAATAGGTAACATGGAGCAGATAACCCACTAGGTAAGGGACACTGGTGCAGTGGCTGGGTAATAGGTAACATGGAGCAGATAACCCACTAGGTAAGGGACACTGGTGCAGTGGCTGGGTAATAGGTAACATGGAGCAGATAACCCACTAGGTAAGGGACACTGGTGCAGTGGCTGGGTAATAGGTAACATGGAGCAGATAACCCACTAGGTAAGGGACACTGGTGCAGTGGCTGGGTAATAGGTAACATGGAGCAGATAACCCACTAGGTAAGGGACACTGGTGCAGTGGCTGGGTAATAGGTAACATGGAGCAGATAACCCACTAGGTAAGGGACAGGGGTCAACGCATAAATCCCACAGCCCATTGCGACCAATTTAACTTAATGCTGTATTTTTGTTTAGTCTTACCTTCGCCTGTATTAGTGTCTTTAAATCCTCTTGATGCGTCGTTAATGCCAACAAGGTAAACACCGCCATCTTGGCAACAGTAAGCCCTTGTGGACTCGACTAAGCTAATCTTTAATAGATCTAGCCTTAACTACAACTTAAATGGAGGAAGTCATTTGAACTTGAAAACGCCCAGCAAATAAGATAGACAGTTTAAAACACGAAATAAGTTTAAAAAATAAACCAATTAATCCACGGACAGCTGACATCACGGACTCTCCCTCCAGACATCAATTATAGACTAAATTGTATTTACGTATGCAATGGAAAAAAATAATTCAGGAAGTAAACGATCACCTCGCTAACTTAAAATGCCCGTATCAACCAAGAAAATAGATACACAACTAATTATGACAAAAATTCATTACAATGGTATGTTAAACGTACAATTTATTTAATAGTTTTTTCGCTACCTTCTCACATAGTCTCACATTTGTACATGTGACGATTAAAAATGAATTTAACTGAAATGTGATACTTCATTGAACTCGTTATAGCTTTATAGGTACAGCGCAGGTATAACTTTAACGAAGATGTAAGACATTAATATGAGTTCTTCAAGGCTATTGTTTCGTAATATTGGCTAAATATTGGATAAATTTCATGGATCGATGTCAAAGACAGGCTGAGTTAAAGTCGTGTACATGATTTTAATGACTTTACATACTTACGTTACTTTGCATGTTGCATATTATGATTAATCGATTTTCTTCTCAATATAATGTAAGAGTTTTTAATTACTAAATAATTTATGATAATGCCTCTTAGTTTTTAGCTTGATAGAAGCATCGAAAGGAATTACCATAGCAGCTGCCATGCCTCTAAGAAAACCATGGGTTGAGTTAGTGTTGCTAAGGATTATAGTGGCCGTTATAAGTTGTAATAGCTTCTGTGCTTTGCCTGGAAATATTATGAGAATAAGATAAACGAGGCCGATTTTGTTTCTTGTTTATTTACTTATTATTTTTATTTTGCTAGATCCACGTCATTATAACCTAAGATAAATATAATGAGTCCAACAATTAGGGTTGTAGACCCATCTTTCTTGACCCAAGGACCAGGGTCGATTTCAATTCAACCTTTCTTTGGGTATCTTATAACAGGATTAGTAACTTAGCCTCCTCGAAGCACTGTACTCCCAAAAAAGTTATAGTAGATTCCCTCTTCTATCCTGCACTTGGGACAGCCGATGTTCTGGGATAGACCTGATGTTGGGATGTCTTAGAAATTATGCTCATAGACCATTTTGGTATTCATCTATTATGGACCCCATTCGGCAGGGCTGTTAACCTACAGTATACCTATACTTATAGATCGGTGGGTTAATTGTAACTTACAAATATAGAGAAATAGCTATTGTACACCCTTTGGACTGGGTAAAAAGGAAATGTATGTAGAAATAAATGTAAGAATGGATAATATCCATTGTTGGAGTGGAATCATTTTTTACTTACAAGAACTCAAGTTATACTTAAGCCAATCTGGACATACGGAGTAGAGCTATGGGTGACAGCAAAAAAGTCGAACATCAAGCGTATCCAATCCTTTCAATCAAAAGTCCTTAGAACAATTGTCAATGCCCATTATTACGTCAGCAACAAAACTCTTCATAACGGTCTTAATATACCTTACATTCTTGAACTCATCCCATCCAAGTTTATGAAATCCCAGAGTAACTATCCAACCACCCTAATCCGACAGTCATTGCACTGCACCACTCATCCCTATAATCCTTCTCGGAGACTAAAAAGGCACTGGCATCGTGACCTGCTATAAATGCGTGACAGTGGGAGTCCTGGCAATGGCCAGTTATCCAATCTTGTCCTGAGCGTATGTGGCTCTCGCGCTCTTCATCAGCCTCTACTGGCTCGTAACCAGTGACGCCGCTGACGGAGGAGCGTGCGGGACATCCCAAGACTCCGCTTCCTATTTCACATGCGAGGAAGGTGACAACCATGCGGATTTGGATGGCCTCTAGGCTGTTTGAAAATACTGTATGAATGAGCGAGTTAATGAAAATTGTAAATATGGTATGAATGAGATCATTTATAACAATTACTTATTGCCCAATAAGGCAGATTGTGATTTCATAACAATAAAGACGTTTCAATATATACAACAACTCTTGAAACAGCTATCTGTCCCAGTAAATCTGGGTTACTAATGATTGTAAGGGATTGTAATGATGAATCAAAGTTGGTGGGCTCATACCTCGTATCGTATGTATCTAAACCTCAGTGTTACATGTGGGACTAGGGTGCCTCATGTATATGCAAACAACAGCGTTGATGTGCTACAACTGTTGTTGCATACAACTTGAAAAATGAACTAAAATCTGAGTAGAAGGCTGAAGAGAGTTAAAATGTTTTTGAAGGACATGAGCCATCATTGGAGTGCACATTGCACCTTGCAAGTATGCACAGTGGCAAGGAAGGAGTGGCCGACATGCGCCCACTGTGATGGGACATTATGATATATTCTTTGCTATTAGTGCACTGCATGTCACTCACATGTATATGCTAATGGTAATGTTGATTAATACGTGACTAACTACTCATGATATGATAAGATCTAACAGATTATATTCATTGGCTACGGCAACGAAGGAACGAGGAAGGATAATGCCTTGTAAATATTTGCCTTGAATATACCAGAGGCTGTGGAGGTTAGTGCCGAGGTCGAGTCATCCATCAAAGATATACTTGCCTACTGGTAGATGTAGTCGACACTAGCTGTCCTGTCTCCATACCGATTCACAATACCATATGTGATATGACTCACAATAAGAGGAATTAGATATTAGTTTATAGTTTGTCATGCAGCTCGTGACCATTGCATTTTGAAGCAATTTTAGTAAAAACATTACATTAGTACAGACATTAGTAAAGGCTAGTACATTAGTACAGACATTAGTAAAGGCTAGTACATTAGTACAGACATTACTAAAGGCTAGTACATTAGTACAGACATTAGTAAAGGCTAGTACATTAGTACAGACATTAGTAAAGGCTAGTACATTAGTACAGACATTAGTAAAGGCTAGTACATTAGTACAGACATTAGTAAAGGCTAGTACATTAGTAAAGGCCGTCAACGAACAGACCTGGATGGGAGAAGTCTTGTTAGTGGATTTTTGCGAAATATGTATAAGGATCAATATATTTCCATTGTCACTTTAAACAAATGTTCTTCCTTTAAAAACTAAATTTTTAATAATTTAACAATTGTATTGGTTACAAAAGTATAATGTACATTATACATTCGTAGCCTATGTTTAAAAGTGATGGGGCTCACCTGAATCATAGACTTAAAACTAACTTACATCTAATGACAAAGTCAGTTTAAATTTTCTCCGACAGTCTGCGGGAGGGCTGGTGAGGTGATAGTGTTGAAAACTGGGTTTGTCAGGTGCTGCAAAGAATCAAAAGATGTGCCTCCGGTGGACGAACTCGCCTACCGACGGCACACCAAGCAACGGGTGCAGGTCGGCGTTCTTTAACCTCTCGAGAGAGGTGTGTCGGACCACTTTTCTCATGATCCCATCCTGAAGTTGTTGGAGACTTTAAGCTGTATTGTCAGTCGAGTGAGTATATTGTGGGGCACCGTACATCAGAGCTTTGGATTTAAAAAAAACTTGAGGTGAACAATTAAAATCGTTTTCAATGAGTAGGGTTCGAACCTAAACTGTTCATAAGGCGAAGGGGATAACTACTCCATAACCACATAAATGCTTCTGGCGCTGTAACTACCACATCCTGTCCCACTAGGCAATGGGTTGTAAAACCAACAGTAAACCTTTTTACAGCCTAGAGCTTTAAAATTATCCAATTTTTATTTTTATTATTATAAGTACCCACTTTTTTCTTTATAGTAATTTAATTTATACTTAATAGCCTATGATTTTCTTCCTAGCATCTTCTGGAAAGTATTAGTAGATTTTCGTATATAAATATATATTTCATTACTTTTGTTTTATGATTTGTTCGGGTCTTAACTAATAGTTATTTGGAATCAACGTCATTTGGTGTGTTTAATAAGAAATACATTTAGGACATACGTTGGATTTGGTTGAATCTTTACTAATAATATTTAAATTTTATTTTTTGAAAAATATTAATAACTGGATTTCAGAAAGCTCATAAATCGATTTGAGATGTTTCAGAGAGTTTACGAGATATACAGAAAAAACACTACTATCGCCTCAAGATGACAAAGAACGTCTGTACGGAAACCAGATGGAGCCGGGTTTGAATCCAATTTTGTTGTTATAGTCCAACGTTCTGCCAGTGTGCTTAAAGTGCTTAAATGTGTGCTTAAAGCTAGTAAAGTTTCTTGTAGCTTCATCATAATTGAGTGGGGATTCTTACTGTATGATTCTCAAATCATGCAAAACGTACATTCAAACAAATTCAGGAAAAATAAGACAAATAATCTAAGAAGCTTCATTACAGTACTTAGCGTTTTCGATTAATGTTTCGTACTCCGCTGATCTTGGGCGTTGTGGGCCACTCGGAAGCCGGCAGGCCCTAACGACATCCCCTGAAGACAACAGCCGCCCTGAAGACATATTCCCTACCTGGCACATACCGGAGGGGTGCGGGCACAAAGGGGTAGAACAATACAACCACCCCACGGGATATTTGCATACCATATGCCCCCAACCGTCCCCGGGCCCTCTCCCAGCCTGGTCTATAGTTATAATATCACAGGGACCCGTATGTGGAAATTCACTAAATCTTCAGCCCGAAGTCGCTACGTGCAACAGGTCCGTGGGAGACACCCGGTAGAATAGTGCGTTTATAAAGGTTTTAGATTGTGACCTGCAATATGATATCACTTGAATAACCTTTGGCACATAATGCATAATGAATATGAAATTTATTGCTATAATTTAAATAATATAAAACCAAATATAGCACGAACAAAGATCACATATTCCTAATGAGTACATGCAATTTCAAGGCTAAAATGAGATAAGTGACTAATTTATTACTCTACACATTTGAGTCATTTACTCGTGTTAAAAAATAACCCCTTCATTCAATTTCAAAGGTGAGCAGCACTAAAGTGCCATCTTGTCAGAAATATTACAATAGGATTTTTATTGTTTCTAGGGGATATCGCTTTATAGCAACGAAATAGGCCGTATTCTTCAATTACAATTTCATATATATTAGATTGCATTACTAAATGACAGGTTAAATTCGGATATCGAATTGTGCAAATAATGCTTTTAGTATTAATTTATAATAATAAGCATAATGCTATAAACTAGAGTAATACTAATTCCAAAATGAAAACAATAACAAAAAAAATATTGTTTGATTACTGATTTGATCCTTGATAAAGTTTTCTTAGTGTAGTAGGATAATTGTAAAATTCTCTTGTAAAATCGGATAATATTTATTGTCACGATGGCTGGAGCCACAAACAGTTCATAATCCCAAAGTTGATATCTCTGGTATGTTTTAGATCACATATAAATATTATAATAACTATTCAACAAGAACCTTTATTGCGATACAATTACAATTTGTCTTATTGGGCAATAAGTAATAGTGATCTCATTTTGTCATTAGTATTCCATAGTGAATACAATATTCACAAACAGCCCTGAGACATCCGAAATTCACGGTTACGAGCAAGTGGAGGCTGACCAAGAGCGACAGAGCCACAGACGCTCAGGACACGATTGGAGAAACCGGCCATTGCCAGGACTCCCATTATCACCTATTTATAGCAGGTCACAAGGCACTTTAGTCTCCGAGGAGGATTATAGGGATAAGTGGTGCAGTGCAATGACTTTGCGAGGGGATTAGGGTGGTTGGATAGGTTATTATGGAATTTCATGAACTTGTAAAGGATGAGTTCAAGAATGTAGGGTATATTAAGACCGTTATGAAGGGTTTTGTTGCTGACATAATAAGGGGAATTTACTATTGTTCTCAGGACTTTTGATTGAAAGGATTGGATGAGGTTGGTGTTCGAATTTTTTGCTGTCCCCCATAGCTCTATTTCGTATGTCCAGATTGGCTTAGGTATAACTTTGTAGATTAGTAATTTGTTTTCTACTGAGAAATGGGATGTCCTTTGAAGTAGTCTGTACAGTTGTCCAAAGCGTCTTGTCTAAATCTAAATACCGCACTGTCTGGGATATAGGAAGAGGGAAGGAATTTAAAAACTGGGCTCACTCACAGCTACTAGTAGGTAGAATAAGTTTAGTATTCATATACGACAAATTAAGACAAATTATTTGATTTTTATTCCTTTTGCTACTAACTCACATAGAAAGCACATAACTTATAATATAGTTATATATATAAAGGGTGTCCCAGAATTAACTCAAGATTTGAATTTGCCGCCATTTGTGCAGTAAAGTGCTGGCAACCCTAAAAAAAAAACAATTTGACAGCTGACAGTTTAAGGTTAGTAAAAATGGAGCGTTACACGATAGAACAACGTGTCTTTATTGTTGAACATTATCTCAAAAATAATGAAAGTTTGGCGGCCGCAGTTCGAAAATTGCATACAAAATTTGGTCGGAATTGTGTTTTGACTTCATCAACTGTGAAGAGATTAATTGAAAAATTAATTAAAAAAAAAACACACTTGTCCAAAAACAAGCCGTTCAAATGTCAATATCGAAGCAGTGCGTGAGAGTGTTGTTGAAGATCGTGTGATTTAACACCTTTAGATTTGTTTTTATGCAGTTATTTGACAAAGGTGTATGTCAAAAAGCCCACATCCACCCGTGCATTAAAAGATGAAATTCAACGCTGCATCAACGAAATTCAACCACATTTATGCCAAATGATCATGGAAAATTTCGACAAAAGAGTGCGTATGTGCCAGCAAAGTCGTGGAGGCCATTTGCCCAATGTGTTATTCCATAAATAACCCTATCCTATTTACGTTATAATTCAATAAAAAAATAACAACAAAAATACTAAAAACTGTTTTCTCTATTTAAATCAAATCTTGTGTTAATTCTGGTACAGTCTCTATCTGCAACACTACATACATTTTCCATTGCATATTATAAAAAGACTATTTTGATATGTTGGCCATAATGAATTTATTTTGAAGGAAGGAACTAGTTTGTTCGTCTTTATGTGTTCATCCGTCTGTGAAGAATTAGCAGAATGTGATGGTCGTCTGCCTATCTCTAGCACTGATTCAATACCCTTCGAAAGTGACATCATTGGATAAGAAATCTAATCATTTAATGTTCAATATCCTGCGGTTAGGCTATTTCTTATCTCAAAGAATATATGTCAATGTTTCTTCATTGTTTGTTCAGATCAGTATTCATTATTTTTCTTCTTCAATCTTACGCACCAATCTATTATTAATTTATTTTAACATACATTTTTTATTGGATTAGTGTACTGCATAAAAAAAACCTTTATTTTTATCACTTAAATAAATTTTAATCTGATTCTGTTGAATCATATATATGGTTTACGATTTACGATTTTTTTTTGTAATAATCCTTACCACCGATTGACAGTTATCAATTTATAAACAAAATGGACTTTGTATTGTTGTTTCTTACATTATGTATTAAGCTCTTTGAACATACCACAATTTGTGATGTTTTTTTCTCTTTCTCCAAATAATAATAAGGACCAGGAGACTGTAATTCCACGGACATATGGTAAGAATGGCCACAGAAAGACTAAACAAGGAAATATTCTAGAAAATCCAAGGATACAAAAGCTCAAGGGAATACATCAAGCAGATGAAGGAAGAAACCGAAAGACTAGGAATAACGGACCAGGATTGTCAGGACGGAGAAAGATACTAGGAAAAGACTGAAGGAAATCAAGGTTCTTGTGGGAAAGGAAAACAAAAATAAGAAAAGAACAGAAAGTAATGATATTCGCGTGGTCTTTAAGGCCATTTAATAATTAAATTAATATTATTTAATTTGGTCTTATTGTAAAGCTTATTGAGGTAACTAATTAAAAAATAAAACTTGGTTTGTTAAAAAAATCATTAGTTACCATGTTTTGGATTTCATTGATTTTTGTTTCTAAATCTGAAATCTTTATTGTATTTATGTTTTGCAACTGACTGCTTACTTAGTTACTTTGTGAATCCCTTGTTGAAGCTAGAGACATGAAATTTTACATGATGTTACCATTCAATATAAGGGAGACATGAATGCAGCTATATCCAATAAAAAGTTTTGTTAATCAATTAAATAGTTGAATGAGATTTTGTAAACTAATTTTGAGTGTGGTACGGAATTAAAGAATTAAGCTCTTTTTCTGTTGATGTAACCAGGATACGTTTATTGCTTTCGGACAAAATAAATAATACACTACTAAGTATTAAGTAAATTCTTTGCCTATAGGAGACAGTGATACTGACCACACCATATCTCTCTGTTGCTATGCCGGCGCTGGGTCAGCTTCCTTCATGAAGGGCTATGCAGGGAATAGGTCACCTGAGGGGATCAATAACACGCGTGTTCCTGTCTCTGAGTCCAGCAATTACTCCTGCATACAATTATTCAATGCCATTATAGACCCACCATTAATTATTCGTTATTCGTCGCCGAGTTTCTCCTCACTCTTGCAAGAACTCATACTTCTCCATGACATAACCAAAACTGTGCAATGACATTAACGACTGTTTGGCAGAGAATAACGAGGTAGTCCCAGATCTAATTGGCCGGTTCCCACAGGTTTGTGAGGATTCGGGACTGCTCCCCTAAAATAGCCACTCTCGGTGACACTACACTCATTTATTTTTCACTCACTATATTTCTAGTCAATAACTCGTTATGGCCGTTACATGTGCACTTGAAGGTGCTGTTGATCTGTTCAATCTCGCTCTGTGTATATAAAGGGTGTCCCAGAATTAACGCAATATTTGGTTTAAATAGAAAACACAGTTTTTAGTATTTTTGTTGTTATTTTTTTATTGAATTATAAAGTAAATAGGATAGGGTTATTTATGGAATAACAGATCGGGCAAATGGCCTCCACGACTTTGCTGGGACACACGCACTCTTTTGTCGAAATTTTCCATGACCATTTGGCATAAATGTGTTTGAATTTTCTCTTTTAATGCACGGGTGGATGTGGGCTCGTTGACATACACCTTTGACTTCAAATAGCTCCATAAAAAGAAGTCTAAAGGTGTTAAATCACACGATCTAGGGGGCCAATTCTGATCACCGAAACGAGAGAGTACACGACCTGGAAATGTCTCATGCAGTGTTTGAATTGTTTCATGGAGTGTGATTTAACACTTTTAGACTTCTTTTTATGGAGCTATTTGAAGTCAAAGGTGTATGTCAACAACCCCACATCCACCTGTGTATTAAAAGAGGAAATTGAACGCTGCATCAACGAAATTTAACCACATTTATGCCAAATGGTCATGGAAAATTTCGACAAAAGAGTGCGTATGTGCCAGCATAGTCGTGGAGGCCATTTGCCCGATGTGTTATTCCATAAATAACCCTATCCTATTTACTTTATAATTCAATAAAAATACTAACAACTGTGTTTTTTCTATTTAAATCAAATCTTGCGTTAATTCTGGGACAACCTTTACAAAGAGTGGCACATAAAGAGTTCGAGATAAGACAATGGATTCCTACCAACAACAACAGTGGATTATTCACCAAGGGCAGAACTCTCCCGGTTCTCCTCTCTTCCCACTCACCGGTTACATATTTACATCCTTAATCTAGCCGTGAAAGGGAACATCTTGATATGCTGTGGAATAAAAACTCCCTTTGTATAACTAATGATGTTGAACAAACATCTTAACTCTATCCAGCCCACATCTGTGCCATTAAACTACCGTCCGAGGCTTCACAGGTTCTGATGTTCCCCTCGTTAGGGATGTTGGGAAATACCAACTACATGTCAGATGGAACCAGAGATAAAACTCTTAATAGTTTTATTATTCTAGGAGCAATTATTTTTTCTTATTTAAGTAGCACTTGGGAAAGTCCTAGATCGGAAAACTAAAGCGTCATTCTAGCAGTTACCTGATAAAATGTCTATCTAACTTTTATTATATATCTTCTCTACAAATAAGCTGCATGTGAATTAGATAAATTAAACTCGCACGGTAGGGGCTCAAACCCGTGACTTTGTTCTCTACTCGGCTGCTCTAGCAACTGCACGAGTGTCCATCTTCCAAATGTGAATACTCTTTGGCCTAATTCCAGCTAAGACTGTAAATCATTCACCACAGTGGGTGTAATGTGTAATTATTAGTAATAATATGACATATGCCACAAAAAAAACTTACTATAAATGTAGGAAATAATTTTAACTTCTTCACATCGAAAATATATCAAAGAACAATGAAGAATTCGTTGTTATTTTAATATGAAAGTTTGCAGATAAATAATATTTGCCACGATGAAGGGTGGCTATTGCTATGACGGCTCCTAGTTAGGCCTATTGCCAACTATCGATGCGTTCGTGCTCTATGCGTTATAACTGTTTCAATTTTATTTGTTTCTTTGTCAAGTCAACGACTCCTTGGGTTTACAAATACTCATCACTTTTTGTGCGCGACTGTTGTCTTCTCTAGTATTCCCGTATCGATGCACTGCAATTTAACTATTTAACTAAGTATATTCCCAGCTAACGTAAACATACCTTTCTATTTTCAGATTATCGTGATGAATGTTATTCCGAAAAAAAAAAAAAAATACGACGAGCGTAACCAATTTGAGAAGATTTGGCTACTGGGCATTCAAACAGTCCCTGAGCAGTAAAACGCCGACACAGACTTCCCCGTCAAGGGTTCATTGCCCATTAAAAGCCCGTTTCCTCCGCTAATTGGGTGATAAAATAACACCACACCTTCAGCCTAAACCCTGCTCATCGAGGAACGAATCCTCGCAAAGAAAGCCACATAATTTACGACCAAGAAATATAAAAGCCATCTGAAGACGATGCGGCAAATATCCAATAGGCTTAACTCCCATGCGTTGACGTCCATTTTGAAATATATTAAATTCCCTCACTGACAAATTATATATTCTGTAAGTACAATGACTACCCATGCACAAGGTGTTTAAGGATGGCAAAGGGTCTAGACTAGTTTCCAAATCATAAATTCAGTGTCGCTCAGTGTACTATTAAATAGACACTAGACAAGAGATCTATTTGTTTTCTTATAGAAATAGCAAACTACCGACTAATTAGATTTTTTTTTACAACTTTATTATGATAAAATTACAATTTACCTCATTAGGCAATAAGTAATTGTGATAAATGATCTCATTCATAGCATATTTACAGTTTTCATTCACTCGCTCATTCATTCAAACAGCCCGGAGACCTCCCAAGTCCACATGGTTGTCACCTCTCACGCGTGTGAAAGAGGAAGTGGATTCTTGGGAAGTCTCCCACGCTCCTCTGTCAGCCGCGTCACCGGATACGAGCCAGTGGAGGGCATGATTAAAGAAACTGGCCATTGCCAGGACTACCACTATTACGCATTTATAGCAGGTCACAAGGCCACTGCCGTTTTAGTCTCCGAGGAGGTTTATAGGGATGAGTGGTGCAGTTCAATGACCGTAGGATTAGGGTGGTTGGATAGTTACTATGGGATTTCATAAACTTGGAAGGGATGAGTTCGAGAATGTAAGGTATATTAAGATCATTATGAAGGGTTTTGTTGTTGCGTAATAAGGGGCATTTACTACTGGTCTCAGGACTTTTGATTGAAAGGATTGGATGCGCTTAATGTTCGACTTTTTTGCTGTCCCCCATAGCTCTACTCCGTGTGTCCGGATTGGCTTAGGTATAACTTTGTAGATTAGTAATTTATTTTCTAATGAGAGATGGGATGTTCTTCGAAGTAGTCCGTACAGTTGTCCCAAGTATAACTCTTTCGCCTTTTACTAAATAAATAAAATAGTTAAATGCAATTAAGATCACTAATTAATAACTAAAATAATTTAACTAATAAGTTAATAGATTTATAGCTCCCCTGCAATCACTAGATGTTAACGATTAATTTTAAAACACGAATCTTCAATAATATATGGAATTTTATTTAAAATCTAATCACACTGATGGAAAAATACATGTTTGATGATAAAAATTTAATACTTTTAGAACAAAGGGAAATTACTGTCCACTGAGCTGCACTGTTCTTATATTAAATTAATTTAAAAAAATTGTTATAAAAATAGCAGGAATAAAATCATATTTAAAAATAATTCGTTGAGTTATGTTAAATGTAAAATTGAATTTTTCTAAACTAACAAAAATATGTTCAATAGCTATCAATAAATATTAACATTTTTTTGTTCTACCTAAACTATTTAACGATTCACCATAAGAACAGTTCAAATTTCTGCAAATTTTAATTTTGAGCAATATGCTTACATTTCTTCCAAAATGTTTCCTTTAAACGTGTTCTTTTGTGCTAATTGGAAATGAAAAATGGGTTCTTGAGTCATGGGCAGTGCTATGCTCCTTTTTGCTTCTATGTCGGCTCTGGTAAAAGGCTTTCGTTTGGGTTCCATCTATAATACTTAATCTATAATACTTTATGACCAAAGTAATTTAAACAGCTTTACTTGAGAAAGTAAGTGAGTTAAAGACAAAAACACGGAGACCCTTGGTTTGGATCGGGAGGTCGAGAAGGCTGTATGCGCGAGCTGGCACAGTCCAACGAGGTTACAGGAATAGCTCACACTGCACCGCATATATCTTGCCCTCCTCTGCACTCTCTCTTATCAATGCCCTTCTTATCAATTCTCTTCTTATCAATACTCATCTTATCTTATCTTGACGTATCACTGCCCTGTTCCTGCCATGTGCCGGCCCTCCCCTAAGGGGCCTCTGAGATATGGCAAATATTTGTGGACAATGTTGACATTGAAGTGTCTATTCATATAACAACTAATACTTAAAACTCATGGAGCGTTTAATAAATGGCATCTGGAATGTTTACAGACATAAAGAAACAAACAAATATTTACCTAGCAAGCTGGTATTAAAACATTTTGGCTAATATGTCATCGCTAAAATTAGCTTAACTCACACTGTATGTATTAAATCATGAAGCGACTTGAGAGTAACCCTGCCACTGTTAGATTATTACAGCAATCTTAGTTTTATATCACTTCGTTCTCACTGTTTCACTGAGTCAGATTGCAGATGACTCTTGCGGTCACTGCGAGAGTCAAGGAGAGTTCATATTGGATGAGGTGGTGAAATAATATCGCCAATAGGATAAAACAAGGTGTCAGTGATTAATTAATGGCTAACGAAAACATAAAATATTAGTAATATTCAGTAGTATAATTTGTTTTCTATTATTAATTAACTACTTTATTGTGATAAAATAACAATCTTCCTTATTAGGCAATACGTAATTGAGATAAATGTTCTCATTCATACCATATTTACAATTCATCATTCACTCGCTCATTCGTACAGTACTTACAAACAGCCCAGAGGCCTCCCGAATCCACATGGTTGTCACCTTCCTCGCATTCACAAGAGGAAGCGAAGTCTTCGGAAGTCTCCCACGCTTCTCCGTCAGCCGTGTCATCGGATAAGAGCCAGTGGAGGCTGGCCAAGAGCGAGAGAGCCACAAACGCTCAGGACATGATTGGGGAAACAGGCCATTGCCAGGACTCGCACTGTCACGTATTTAAAGCTGGTCACGAGGTCACTGCCGCTTTAGTCTCCGAGAAGGATTATAGGGATGAGTGGTGCAGTGCAAAGACTGTACTAGGGGATTAGGGTGGTTGGAAAGGTTATTATGGAATTTCATTAACTTGGAAGGGATGAGTTCAAGAATGTAAGGTATATTAAGATCGTTATGAAGGGTTTTGTTGCTGACGTAATAACAGGCATTTACTATTGTTCTCAGAACTTTTGATCGAAAGGATTGGATACGCTCGATGTTCGACTTTTTTGCTGTTCCCCATAGCTCTATTCTGTATGTCCAGATTGGCTTAAGTATAACTTTGTAGATTAGTAATTTATTTTCTATTGAGATATGGTATGTCCTTTGAAGTTAGCATCTGCTTAGTTCTTGTCTTTTTAGCGTCGTTTATGGGTTCTAGGTCAGCCGTTCGTCGTGATGGAAGCCTAAGTACCGTACTGTCTAGTAGTACAATAATAATAAAATGAAGATGATATAACAAATCTTATAATTGAACTAAAATTAGTAGAATGCAATTCACGCTAGACTATTTTTTGTTCCTTTCAATTTGTAGCCAACATCACATTGTACACTACCACCCGAATTAATCTTGTGTTTGTAATGTTTTTTGTTTATTTATTTCTGATATACAGATTTAGTTTTTCTTCTATAGAAAAAAGTAATTTCGTGCTATATTAAAAAGTTTGTTTACAAAACTATTGTAAGGCTATAGGTGATTGTAGGGCCACCAAACGCACTCCCCTTTGTATCATGAGTAAGCGGTCCCACCCCTTTCTGTGATAATTTGCATTAAAATCGCCGCAGGTGAAGTTTCGTATTTCACTATCCACGGTCTAATGCTCAGGGTAAATATCCGTCAGGAAGGAATTCCTGCTATCCTGTTTCCACATAATATTTTATTATTTTTTCCTATATAAAGGGCAAACTCCAGTTTCCATAGTATTATAAAAAGGGGAACAGAAACGGCTGATCCCAGCGAACAGATATACACAATATTTTAATATTAATGAGGGACCATAGATATGAGGTCATAAGTGGAAATATGGACGGGCTAGAATCAAATACCAGATGCCAGATAGAGATATGCACGAAGGTATGCATGAAATGGAAATAAAAAAAATGAATTGCTCTGTGAAAATATCAGGAAATGAAATGCTAAAATCAGATTTATTTTTATTGCATTTTATCTCGCCGGGAGGAAATCTATTTCATTTCGTCAATATTTAAATAAACTCTGCTGGTATTCAATCGGAGTTTTGTTTTATTTGAATAAAAAAAAATAATCAGATTATTTTTACATAATTTTATTCATTCGATTAGAAGTTTTTAATAACATGTAGTGATAAAAATAATTCTCACATTTCCACCCTCCCCTTCTCATATCATATCCACATGTTATTATAAATTATGGATATCAGTATAGATTCTACATAAATGAATCTACTTACAATATATCCTGTAGCTTGGCTACATTTTATAAAATTGCTAACAATTACTGTGATTTGTGATTGTCACAAAAGTATAATGCACATTATACATTCATTGTCTAAAAATTATGAATTATGGGCACACGTTATAAATCACAGACTTAAAACTAACTTAAATCTAGCAACGAAATCTTAACCTAATTTTCCCTGACAGTCTGTTGCCATCGGTGCGGAAGGGGTGGTTGGGTCATAGTGTTAAACACTGGGTTGGTTAGGTGCTGCAACGAGTCAAAATACTTGACTCTACTTAAAATGCGGGTTTTAAAATACAAACATTTTATTTAACGATATATATATAAAGGGTGTCCAAGAATTAACGCAAGATTTGATTTAAATAGAAAACACAGTTTTTAGTATTTTTGTTGTTATTTTTTTATCGAATTATAAAGTAAATAGGATAGGGTTATTTATGGAATAACACAAATGGGCTCCACGACTTTGCTGGGACACACGCACTCTTTTGCTGAAATTTTCCATGACCATTTGGCATAAATGTGTTTGAATTTTCTCTTTTAATGCACGGGTGGATGTGGGCTTGTTGACATACACCTTTGACTTGAAATAACTCCATAAAAAGAAATCTAAAGGTGTTAAATCACACGATCTAGGGGGCCAATTCTGATCACCAAAACGAGAGAGTACACGACGTGGAAATGTCTCATGCAGTATTTGAATTGTTTCATGGGCTGTATGACATGTGGCACCATCTTGTTTGGCCACATCAATATCATCCAATTTCGGCACAAAGAACTGTGTTTACGACGCCGAATTGATGTTCCTGGATTTTCAACAACACTCTCACGCACTGCTTCGATATTTACATTTGAACGGCTTGTTTCTGGACGACCAGTGTGTTTGGTGTCTCCAACTGATCCAGTCTCCCTAAATTTTTCAATTAGTCTCATCACAGTTGATGAAGTCAAAACAATATTCCGACCATATTTTGTATGAAATTTTTGAACTGCGGTCGCTAAACTTTCATTATTTTTGAGATAATGTTCAATAATAAAGACACGTTGTTCTATCGTGTAACACTCCATTTTTACTAACCGTAAACTGTCAGCTGTCAAATTGTTTAGGGTTGCCAGCACTTTACTGCACAAATGGCGGCAAATTCAAATCTTGCGTTAATTCTGGGACACCCTTTATATATATAACTATATTATAAGTTATGTGCTTTCTATGCGAGTTAGTAGCAAAAGGAATAAAAATCAAATAATTTGTCTTAATTTGTCGTATATGAATACTAAACTTTTTCTACCTACTAGTAGCTGTGGGTGCATTTACTCTCGATTTCTTGGAATGTCCTGTCATTTTTAGAAAGTTGGATGACACGAGTGCCCATTGTAAATGTTTATCCTCTAATCAAGAGCCCGTGAAGCACAGAATCGCTCAATGTGGCTTGAGCTTCGCAATGTATGTCTGTCAGTCGCAGTAAACCTCACTCACTTGAGTTACGAGTAGCGTTTCTTAGATCCGTAACTCATTGTCGCCATTCTCAAAAATATTTCTCAGCTTTGAAGCTATTAATAAGAGCGTAAAATATATTTTTATCTGCCGTTAAATGCCGTGCGTATTAAATTTAATATTAGGCACTCGGCCAAAACCTCTGGGCTTATCACGTATATCCATTCTTAATTCAATTATTAGAGAATCGAAATGGAGTGAGACTTCCACATCACAACACCTCGAAATTCGCTCATTATGTATTGGTATGAATACAGTAACGAGACACAATTACCGATGATCTATTGACTGATTTTGAAAGCCTTATAGAAATGCATTCTTACTGCCCACATTCAAAAACAGTTCTAACAAGAACCATACGTGGGTATTCGTGACCAAGCTCACGCCTCGGGTTAAATATTTTTATATTGGCTTAAATACCAGTTCATTGTTATTATACATAATATATAAATGAGTAGTATAGTTTTTGATAGATTGGCTTAGATTGATGAAAGAGGGTTGTTATGTTCTATACAAATTTATTTATAAACAAAGTGACCAATGATGGCATCAAGTCCTGATATTAAGAAAAAAAATTGACGTATGATCAATTATTCGTGTCATTTCCACGTTATTTATAGAATTTGTCTATGTTGGTATTATCAGACAATTTCGTCAAATACTTTACACCACTATCTTGTGGTTATCTCAAATCTTTCTCGATTTCCTATTGGCTTATGTTAACTACTTCATTTTGTATGCTTTTTAACAGTTACTTTTTGTACTGTATCTTGTTATATCCATCTTTTATACATACACATTTCTTATTCTATTGTTTATGTATGGTAGGTAACCCAAGCTTAATAAATAAATGCATTAAATAGATGTTTTTCTGAAATTATCATCCATACAAACCCAACTGAACATCTCAACTGTCACGAGAGCCGCATACGCTCAGGACATGATTGGAGAAACTAGCCATTGCCAGGTCACGAGGCCACTGACGTTTGAGTCTCCGAGGAGGATTGTAGCGATGGGTGTTGGAGTGTAAAGACTTATTGGTTGAGTTAAAGTTTAAAAGTACATTACATGATATTAATCAGAGAGATTAAAATATTTGATTTCGTGCCATTTACAATATGACAAAATTATTTTTAAAAACATCTTGAGCAGTCAGTACCATTTTTCAAACTTACTTTTCGGAGCAAAGTTTAATTTTAGTTTGTTTTTTGTATATATAGTATGAATGAGCGAGTGAATGAAAATTATAAATTGGTATGAATGAGATCACTTATCACAATTACTTATAGCCCAATCAGGCAGATTGTAATTTTATCTTAATAAAGTTGTTGTTAATCTAAAAAAAAAAAGTTTGTTTTTTTGGAAAATATTAGCTATTTAATTATTTTTATTATGCAGAAGGTAATTTTCAATGGCAGCCGCCTAGAAAATGGAATTATGCAGTGCCTAGACATACTTTCATAATTATAACCATTACGGTATGTACCCTAACATCCAGGTATACTTCAATATTTATAGATTTTAATTCAATCACTTCAAGTAAGACAATGGTTTAAGTATTTAAACAAACTTAATTGTTTATTCGTTAAAACCAGTAAATTATTGATCTAAAGATGAAAAAAAAAATATTGTCGTGAGCAGTGGTTTTTGGACGAAAATAGTCAAGATGTTTGTGTGGGAAGTGCCTTGTGACTGCCACGAGGTATGGCTGCTCTCGAGCAATCACAATGTATCTCGCCTTATGAATAAAAACTAACTATTGTGCAATGAATAATGGTTATTTTTTTTATTCTCGATATGTGGGCACACGATAATCTGCGACTCGGCAACGCTGGACACATAACGCAATGATTTTTCAATTGTACTTTATTAGATAAGAACTGGACGATGTCTGCACAGCTGCATCATAACACCTACAAAAAGCTATATATATATAAATTTAATATCTACGTCTATGATACAACGACCAGCCTCTATCGAAAGCATACCGCAATCAAAAAACTCTTACAAAGATTAATGATTTTCTTTCGACAGACTTCTTTTTTTTTTTTTTCATTGTTTAATTTATCGATATTGGGAAAGGTTCGATGACATGGTAAGATAGCTGCAGCGTGGGACTTCTAGGGTTGGCCGAGAAGTCATAAATAGTTGACAATGACCTGATGGAGTCAGGTATTTGTTAAAACGTTCCACATAGATGAATTCTATGACAACCTAAAAACTTTTTCTCATAAACTTATCTTACAGTGAGATAATTGTTTGAGATGCCCAACCACAAAATTTAGCAACAATAAGAAATATTTTAGTTATCACTGGTGTAGCACAGTAACTCTGAATTAACCATCTTGCCCACAGACATGGATTCCACACGCGCATACTTATATGAAGGAAGACAATGCCATACAAAAAAAAAACATGCTAGGACTATCAACACAAGACGAGTCCGGAGGAACGTGGACTTATTGATTAATACATGTTCCATGATTAATAATATATGCATGGATGCATGAAAGTGCATAGGAAACTATATTTATTCACACTCCTTTCCCTTCTCGCAGCGGTGCCCCTATAACGGTTCATTTACATGCGCCATGCAGCTTAAGTATGCCTCATGTATGTGAATATGCAGGTACCTGTATGTATGGGATATGATCCTCGATTATCCTTAATATAATTTCAACGTCTAAAAAGATTGCCGGCTATACCTAAATATCAGCCTGATGTTGAGAGAGGTGGAGTGGAGCCGTCGCCTCCCTGAAACCCCTGGGACATGCTGTCTCCATCTGTTCCTCATGAGAGCATATCTATCTGCCTACGGACCTTAGCTGAAGGCCGAATGCCGTCAATGAGCAAACAGTAGCACTCCTAAGAAATTCTCAGGCTTAGTTTCTTGGGGATATGAAGATGTCTGGCCTGGCTGACGTTAATTTACTCATTTCCCCTCACGAGGCTAAGATCACAGGCATTCAAACCTTTACTCTACAGAAACCAAGGAAATCATTATTTTATTCTAATGTAAATAACCGATTGATTGATTATTTGATCTGAATTTAGTTCTTAAACAACTCAGAGCAGATCTAAATTTTTTTAATCTAAAAACTTTTTTATATATATAATCAGCTTTATTATGATAAAATTACAATCTGCCTCATTGGGCAATAAGTAATTGTGATAAATGATCTCATTCATACCATATTTACAATTCTTCTTTCACTCGCACATTCATACAGTGTTTACAAACAGCCCAGGCACCTCCCAAATCCACATGGTTGTCACCTCCCTGGCATGCGAAAGAGGAATCGGAGTCTTGGGAAGTCCCCCACGCTCCTCCGTTAGCCGCCTCGGTACGATGGATACGAGCCAGTGAATGCTGACGAAAAGCGCGAGAGACATGATTGACTCCCACTGTTACGCATTTATTGCAGGTCACGAGACCACTGCCGTTTTAGTCTCCGAGGAGGAATATAGGGATGAGTGGTGCAGTACAATGAATGTGCTAGGGGATTGAAATGAACTTGGAAGGGATGAGTTCGATAATGTATGGTATATTAAGATCGTTATAAAGGGTTTTGTTGCTGACGTAATAAGGGGCATTTACTATTGTTCTCAGGACTTTTGATTGAAAAGAAACGCTTGATGTTCGTCTTTTTGCTGTCCCCAGTAGCTTTATTCCTATTCCTAGATTGGCTTAAGTATAACTTTGCAGATTAGTAATTTATTTTCTATTGAGATGGGATGACCTTCGAAGTAGTCTGTACAGTTGTCCAAAGCTCTCCACTTTTGAAGTCTATTAATGCTTAAGCTATGCCTCAGTGACACTGAATACAGAAACAGCTTCGGAAGACTGAGCAAGAATTGTGGACAAACTAACTGAGACATTAGCCCTCACAAAAACAACACGATCTCTCAGCCGTAAACACAGTGCATCATTAAACCAATTCCATCGGACAGTTATGCCTTGAGGAACTACGGTGTATGTGTCTTCACGCGTACATACTTCCAGAATAGTCACAGCCAATACCCCACCTGATAATGTGATATAATTTACAATTATTCATAATTGACAGCCAAAGAAAAGCATTATCGGGAAATGAACCTTCACAGTATGAATTCTGTAGGACAAACTATGGCAAAGACCGACGGGATCCTCTAAAGACAATCCAGAAAGGATATTTCCGAGAACCAGGGTTCCAGTCCCGATAATGCCAATATATTTTTCATTAGATTTTAACTTCATTCATCATACTATCAAATATAATATAATAGAGAGAAAATCAATCTTGGACCGTATTCTCTATGAATATGATAAAGGGGAAATAAACATATTAAATCCTGGGCTGGTAGATTGGAATTGGTACTGAGTAAAGTCCCTTTTTTCTGGGATAACCCTGTATTTGCGTCTATACAGTGGAATCCCGATTATTCGTATTTCCAGCTAATTCGTACAAATTTGCCGGTCCCTAGAGAAAATCCCGGTAAGTGGTATAAAAACAATGCATTTCAGTCCACTCGGTAATTCGTATTATTTTTATACTCGAGGTCACTTAAAAAGTCTTATAATACGTATTTCCAGCTTAATGACCTCGTTAAATCGTACTGTTTAAAGAAGAGAAACAGGACAGTGAGAGACCAGAGAGCAGAATGAGTGCGGGATAAATGTTTTCTATGAAATCCCATATGTGATTCGTACTCTTTTTACTGAAAGGAAATAAGGAGAGGAGAGAGGGAAAGTTTTAGGAATTGTACTAAGCTTTTCTTTTGTTTCTACAGGTCAGTCTCGTTTTCGTTATCGTTGTGACACGTTACCATGCCTCCGAAAATAGTTAGCCTCTCTATTAAAGAGAAACAACAAATCATAAAGGCCGTGGCCAGTGGCTTTGACCAAATTGACGTATCCAAGCGTTTTAACGTACCTCGTTCCACGATCACATCAATCCGGAAGAACAAGGACAAAATCACTTCCCAGACTTCAAGCAGCAAAGTAAAACGCTTCAAGACTGGTGATTACCCACAACTTGAAGAGAACTTAAAAAAACTGGTTCGCGCAAGCAAGGAATTCAAATGTACCAGTTGGAGGAAATATACAAAGGAATTGACAATACCCGTCTCCAAGGATTGCGTCAAAACAAAATTACGGATTCGTACTAATGATTGGTGTTTATTTAATCTAGAACATAAGTATGTTCATATTTTTTATTGCATGTATTGTTCATTGTTTAGTTTAGTATTAAGCAGTGTTTATTGCATAGTTTTTATCCTTAATACATTATACGTACTTCTTAATACATACATGTTTGCATTAATAGGTTTTTTAATTTTGTACTCCCGATAGTTGGTATTCCCGATAATTCGTACCAAACTGTCAGTCCCTTGACAATACGAATTATCGGGATTCTACTGTATCATTTCCACGTTATTTATAGAATTTGTCTATGTTGGTATTATCAGACAATTTTGTCAAATACTTTACACCACTCTCTTGTGGTTATCTGAAATATATCTCGATTTCCTATTGGCTTGTGTTAACTACTTCATTTTGTATGCTTTGTAACAATTACTTTTTGTACTGTATCTGACTGGCTATATCCATCTTTTATACATACACATTTCTTATTCTATTGTTTATGTATGGTAGGTAACCCAAGCTTATCAAATATTACATATTAAGTTATATCTAGCTCGCGTTGTTTCTATCAACTGGTATTTTGCCAATGGTTACCATCAAAGTTTATCATTTCTTCTGCCGAATCATCGTCTATTAATAAATATAATAAAAACCTAACAATACTCAATTTCTATTCAATTTTCTGTGGTTTAGTTCCCAGTTCAGTCGCCTTTGCGATTGTCTATTTTTGAGTTGGATTTTCAAGAAGTGTTCCCGCCTGATTACAAATCGGAAATGCCTGCGACACCTCTTCATCGGAAAGTACTCGCCCTCATCTACAGCTGTGTAATTCCATTGTCCATCAGGTTCCGGGCCAGGAAGAGGATCGCCGACGCAGACAATTCCGCCAGGTCGTCATGCGTGGAGGAGGGATTGCCCGCCCCCGAATTCCCAGAAGAGAGGATGCGAACTCTGCAATCAGTTCTGTCTAATTACAATATCACTAATGACATATACCAAGGGCCTAGTTAACTGTGGGCCTAGTCGAGTGTGTACGGTCTGTCGATTGTATAGTCGAAGCTAGTGGCGGCGTTCGAAAAAGATTTAATTAATTTCTTTTTATTATGACCTCCATTTTAGAAGATAACAAAATAATAAATGTAAAATATCGAAAAAATCTATGTTGAGGATAATTTTTTATCTGAATGGTCTGGAAAGGAAAAAATATACTTTTCCAAATTAAATAGCTTACTATTATAATAATATATATATTAGTAACCTAAAAACTTCAAAATGACAATTAAATATATTTTAAATTTAAGTGAGTATATGATATAAGTAAATCCTATACTACATAAAATATTTTATAAATTATAACATCCAAAATTTGAAAAATGTTACACGGAAATATTTCCCTTCAACCAGTATATGAACTATATACATTCATATTTGTGTGCGTTGAGTGATAGTCGTTTTATTTCAGTGTGCGGTTTACAAGTAATTTTTATTTAATTAAAACCTTAAGTATCTAACTGTGTCAACTCATGAGTTTAGTCCTTACAATTCAGTACAAAGAACCAAAATTGTTCAACTTTTATTCTTTCTAATAGTTATATTATTATATGGTATTGTTTTATGGCTACAATTGTACTTGATACTGATATTAGACTCCTTGTGAAAATACTGTACATGCGTGCGGACATGTGAAGTAGACTACAGTATATTGTCATCTTTCGTGGTTCCTCAGGAATCCCGGTGACCTTCCAGCTTGGCGCCAAGTCTAGTGCGCATGCGTGAATATTTATCTCGACCAATGAGGAGCCGGCCCGCCATCTAAAATATTTTGATTGACCGGAGCCTCAACAGGTTTCGTCGTTGACGAAACATTCTCTCATTGATTATCATCGCGTTTTTTTTTTGTTATTTTTTTTCCGATTTCTTTTCGAAATGTTTTTCGTTTTTTTTTTTATATTTTCGATTCAGTCGGACACGTGGTCTTAATGGAGGTATCATTCAATGTCAAATTCCAGTCGTTCAATAAATGCAATTTTCTTTATCAAATATGCGATTTTCCTCCTAACTATATAGTGATTCATTCATTTACAAAACCGCTACAATACGAATCCGTAATCAGTCTCATGAAGAAGATGAATGCAGGAATGAAAGGAAAAGGTTGCTCGATGAAGCAAGGTAGTTCGCACTGTCGCGACATTTTATTTTTGATAAATTATCATATAAATTGTTTGGTTTTAAAAATGTATAAACAAATTACGACATGCGATTATGGATGAAACCTTCAAACAATTATGTCTGACCTGGTACAATCATCAATGGTCCGAACCATCATCAGTTATATAATGCTAAGAATATTGTAATGCTAATATTATATATAATGCTAAAAGTATAAGGGGGTTGAGCAGAACTTTATACCTGCCTCGTGACTTCATGGAAGTCACTGATGGTTCCCTGTTATTTTTAAGTAAGCAACCGCACCCCTCCAAGACCTCCCTACTTACCAGAATCTTATCATTTTCTTATACATATATGTCTCAGCTTTAGCCCCAGACCCCTCTTATGCTTAGACATTCCACCCAGTATGTAGTAACGTAACTCTTAATATTTGTATATACCAGTGTTTTGTTGTACTTCATAAAAATGTATAAACAAATTACGACATACGATTATGGATGAAACCTTCAAACAATAATGTCTGAGCTGGTACCATCATCAATGGTTTCGCCAATCAAATACTCTCGAGGGATCACTTTTTTTATTTTTTATGTCCGAACCATCATCAGTTATATAATGCTAAGAATATCATAATGCTAATATTATATATAATGCTAAAAGTATAAGGGGGTTGAGCAGTATACCTGCCTTGTGACATCATGGAAGTCACTGATATTTTTAAGTAAGCAACCGCATTCCTTTCAAGACCTCCATCCCAATTCCGGGAACTACCCTTCTCTTATACACATCGTCTCAGCTTTAGCCCCAGCCAAACAGTGCAATTTTATTCCTTCCAAAATTTCATTGTGAGCACAATGAAAAAAAATTCAGAAATTTAGATAAAAACTAGTAGTACAAAAATAAATATTTGAAGAGTGAAATCGGTTAAAACGTAAACCAAGGTGGATCTAACATGGGATCCGTAAAGCACGCTTCAAGGAATACGTATTACGGGATAACCACTCCAGGCAGAGAGAATATAAACCACAAGTTGGCTTACGGTTAGTCGATAGGTTCAATGTAAAATCTGATATCTCATGGCGCTCCCACGTTGAACAATAATTTTCATGATCAGTAAGTGTTATATAATATTAAGTACTAATTAGTTGGTTCTCGTGAGTAACCCTGTCTGTCTGTCCATAAAAGAGAACCGTTTGTTGAGAGCTCCAAGTAGCAACCACTGGCCCATATGAGGAAGGACAAGCCGACAGCAATAAGGTCAGCTGTTAAGATGAGAGAGGGAGGGAGGGAGGGAGAGAGAGAGAGAGAAGTGATAAAGATTGGCATGAGTCGGTAGCAGTGACTCACTGGACTGCTACCGACTGACTCGATATAGCACAGGTGATTCACAGTTCTCCATTGTCTGTGCTGATAGCCGTATCGCAGTTCTGGTCACAGATGCGGCGAATCCACCAATGGGCCGATGATGTAACCCTCCCGAGTATTCGCATGGAGGACCGCGAACCCTATATGTGTATGTGTGAATACATGTCCGGTTGGTCACCATTTACACAGAGGTTTATCACGCGACCGGAAAACAATGCGACTGTAGAAACCGCCATATGCCGTGGAGGAAATTAAGCTCAACGACTTAACTAACTGGTGTTTTAACTGCCACGTACTGAAACCCCCAACCCATTTTGCCCAACCAAGTTTCTCTGTCATCACTTTTACGGAGATCTCTCACCATCCCGCCCTAGTCACATGATCGGCCTCCTTGGCTTTCTAATTTCGAGTTAGGGTGGCCCTTTACCTTCCTCCTTAGGCAATACTTCCTTGCTCCATACCTATTCCCCTGTTTGTACTGTTCACTCTAATATATACATGTTGTACTGCACTACTCATCCTTATAATCCTCCTCGGAGACTAAAACAGCAGTGGCCTGCTATAAATACGTGACAGTGGGAGTCCTGGCCACAGCCAGTTTCTCCAATCATGTCCTGAGCGTATGTGGCTCTCGCGCTCTTGGTCAGCCTCCACTGGCTCGTATCCGGTGAGGCAGCTGACGGAGGAGCATCGGAGACTTCCCAAGACTCCGATTCCTCTTTTGAATGCGAGGGAGGTGACAACCATGTGGATTCGGGAGGCCTCTGGGATGTTTGTATATACTGTATGAATGAGCGAGTGAATGAAAATTGTAAATATGGTATGAATGAGAACATTTATCACAATTACTTCTTACCCAATGAGGCAGATTGTAATTTTATAATAATAAAAAGCATTTCTATCCTTAATATATACATATAATATCTTATAGTTCTAATCATTGGTCCATCTCCAGAACACAAGATCCCGCCTCCAATATCTTCACACCCGTGAATAAAATATATTCCGATAGGCCGATGGGTCCCATCTTACCCTCCAGAGTAATTGAATAGTGCAAGGAGAACGGTGCTGACCGTTATATAGAATATTCGTTCTTTCAAATTCTTGACATTTTTTTCATCTAATGTGCAAATCCTCTCACATTCTGTACGATATAAAATAAAGCAGTATTACTAATAGCTTTCTAACCGAACGTGCGTGTCAGCTCATCGTCCATAACCTAAGCCCCCCCCCCCTCAGATTAAATCTTAATAAATAGATTCATCAGCCCTGATAATGAGTACTATGACTATGAATTTTAGCTACGTCGCACCATTTTTTTTTCCCGACATCATCATTGGCGCTGATCGAGATCATCAATTAGATCTGGCCCTAGTTTCGGTTCAATAACGGATCAGCTGATCCACTGGCTCCTGCATACTGTAGTCATTTCTATGAATATGTTCACTACTTTAGACAATGCTTGAGGTTAGCCTGGGTAAGATGGGCACCGGCCAACCGGATATAATCCATTGGATAGAGTAAATCGATAGTTTTATAATTCTTGATTTATATATAATATTTATAATCTTGCTAAGAACAGGTAGAAGGGGCTTGAGCAGAACCTGCCTTGTGACTTCATGGAAGTCACTGATTAGTCCCTGTTATTTTTAAGTAAGCAACCGCATCCCTCCAAGACCTCTATACTTCCCAGAATCTTATCATTTTCTTATACATATATGTCTCAGCTTTAGCCCCAGACCCCACTTGTGCCTAGACATTCCACCCAGTATGTAGTAAGGTAACCCTTAATATTTGTATATACCAGTGTTTTGTTGTACTTCATAAAAATGTATAAACAAATTACGACATGCGATTATGGATGAAACCTTCAAACAATAATGTCTGAGCTGGTACCATCATCAATGGTTTCGCCAATCAAATACTCTCGAGGGATCACTTTTTTTATTTTTTATGTCCAAACCATCATCAGTTATATAATGCTAAGAATATTGTAATGCTAATATTATATATAATGCTAAAATTAGAAGGGGGTTGAGCAGAACTGTATACCTGCCTCACGACTTCATGGAAGTCACTGATATTTTTAAGTAACCAACCGCATTCCTTTCAAGACCTCCATCCCAATTATTAGAACTACCCTTCTCTTATACACATATGTCTCAGCTTTAGCCCCAGTCCCTACTTGTTCACCGACACTCGTCCCTAAACATCCCAACTAGAATGTAGTAACATAACTCTTAATATGTGTATATACCAGTGTTTTGCTTGTACTTCATAATAAAGCTTTTCTTTCTTCTGTTTTAAAAGACTCTCCTCTACAAATATTATTTAACTATTGACACTTCCGCCTCCTGAAACCTTAGTTCGAATGACTTAGGTTTTAAAAATGAAGGAATGAGTTAGGAATTTAAAAATAAATAAAAATCAGGAAACCGATACAATGATTTCCATTATTCATCACCTGTACCCCGTGGAGATCATGTACAGCATTTCCTCTACCCTTTTGAAAGTATAGCCTTGTTCAGTCTTTCTAAGTCTTGATGGGTTGCCCAATGAAGGAAGGCCTAAAATCATCATCTGAATGGCCGTTAGCTACAGAAGGGATCTGATACGCCATGGATAATGTCCCTGGGAATAATTATCGAATCCGAACATTCGAAACTTCCTCAAAGGCAATAATTACACATGTTGTTTTATTATGCTATAACATATTGGCCCGGGGCAATGTTTGCACAAGATAAGAGCGACATTTCCTTTGTCCTGCGATAGTCATCCTCCGAAGACTTATCAGTTATTTGGTAGCAATGATTGCATCATTATCATCCCTATCTTGCATCTCGAATTAATATCCCAGAATTAGCAAGGAACCCGTTTTCCCCTTGATCATTAAGTCGTTAGGTCGGATCACAGACCTAGCAATCTTGCTTCACTCTGTGGTCTTTTCATAGCACTTTTTCATATTACTTTTTCACACAAGTATTTACAGACGGCCCAGAGACCTCCCAAGTTCACATGGTTGTCACCTACCTCGCATGCGAAAGAGGAAGGGGAGTCTCGGGAAGTTCCCCACGCTCCGTCAGCCGCGTTACCAGATACGAACTGGTGGAGGCTGACGAAGAGCACGAGAACCACATACGCTCAGAACATTATTGGAGAAACTGGCCATTGCCAGGACTCCCACTATCACGTATTTATAGCAGACAACGAGGCCACTGCCGTTTCAGTCTCCGATAATCAGTCAGGATTATAGGGCTGAGATGTGCAGTGCAATGACTGTGCTAGGGGATTAGGGTGTTTGGATAGGTTACTATGGAATTTCATAAACTTGGAAGGGATGAGTTCAAGAATGTAAGGTATATTAAGATCGTTATGAAGGGTTTTGTTGCTGAGGTAATAAGGTGCATTAACTATTGTTCTCAGTACTTTTGATTGAAAGGATTGGATACGCTTGATGTTCGACTTTTTTGCTGTCCCCCATAGCTCTATTCCGTAAGTCCAGATTAGCTTAAGTATAACTTTGTAAATTAGTAATTTGTTTTCTATTGAGAGTTGGGATGTCCTTCGAAGTAGTCTGTACAGTTGTCCAAAGCGTCTGTTTAGTTCTTGCCTTTTTACCCTCGAAGACTTCAATGTTGACAATTTTAGTGCTCAAGACTCGATGAGGTCGCCCTTCAGTCATCAGTGATGGCAGTGGGCAAATCAGGGGCTGTGTAATTATTTTACCTCTGTGTAATTATTTTTCATGTAGTTTTTTTTTCATAAGTAGTTATGTCTGTTATATCCATTCTACTGCTACAGGAAATACCAAAATAATTTGTAAATAGATTCGCCTGAGAATCTATAATTATCTGTAAATTTAAAGGGGTACAAAAAAAATCCGTTCTGCACTAATGTTTATAAATAATATACATTAGATACGCAGCCTCTCCACAATGACTCATTTCTTGACCACTAAGATGACTCAACCACCAAACCAAAGATTATTTTTTACTTTTAATAGTAGGAATTATATTATTTTTATATTATTATTAAATATAATTTGATATAAATATTAACATGTAAAAGAGTAAGGGACCAGTGATGCGAAGGTATCAGACATATGCAATAGCAACATATTCAAGATTAGTTTTGAAGACTCCGGCCTCCGTCTGTAGGGTTGTAGACAATTTTTCTCATTTAGCGCTCTTACGCCCCAATATGGAAACAAAATTTGAAACAAAAGAATATTTCGCTTTCGAGATCCAAAGATAATAAGCTGCTTAAAGGAAAGATAGTTAAAAATGAAGCACTTATTGAATAATTAGTGATCTCAGATTAGAAAGCTATTAGTTTAATCGTTGCACTTTAGCTCTCATCTCGAGATGAGATAATTTTCTATGAATACTAAATAATGACGGAGCAGATATCTAAGCCTCATAATATAAACTACATCTTCGTTCCCATGGTATGAGCTCATTTCTTTTGTTGTAGCCTAACGGCCGTTTCCTCGTTCGGAAATATTACTCAGCTGGGAGTTGGTCACACAGATAGCCCGGTGTTCGCCTAAGGCATATTAATAGGTAGATTGTCACATGGTCTGTGCCGATCAGAGTATAGTGGCTTCAATATTGCGGTATTGCACAATTGGCATCGTTATGGTGATGGCGTGTTCCAGAAATTACTCACAGCTCACATTTCTTTTTACAGCGCGTGTCATCGACTAAGAAAAAAAAAAATTGCCTTTTCTATTTATACACATTTATAAAGGAAATATAATACAGCAAATAAAGTGGACACTGTGGTTCCATTGTCCGTAATGATTAGCCAAAGAATAAAGGGTCGGGATTCGAACCCAACGTAAAGTCGCTCTACTGACTCAATTCATACTCGGATGGTCCTCGTTCGTACATAGCTCGGTTGGTAGGGTACTCTGGACACTTGGGGATATTGTGGGATCTATACTATAACAAATATTGAAAATTTAATAATAATTTATTTCAACTACATAGTTACTGAAAATGACCTTTCCAAACAAAATCGTAAGTAGCTAAATTATCTTAACCAAAAAAAACCTGCTTGAACTGCAGTAATTATATGATCTCTTTCGTTTCGATAAAATATTAGGTTGGTGCGAATGAAATGTTGGATTCTTAAGTGAATATGTTAAACTGTATATATTTTTCCAAAAGCTGTTTATTTAATCAAAATATGCTCCATTTACTTCAATACACTTTTCCCAACGAGATTTTAATGCATAGATGCCTGTCTTGAAGAAATTCTGATCTTTAGAATCAATGAACTCTGATATGGCATTTTTCATACTGTTTCATTTTCGTACTGATTAGACCGTTAAAAAAAACAAAAAAAAAAAAAAAACTTCAAACGTTCAAGCAATCCACCTTATTTCGCTCGGTTAGTTCGTGCGGTATACATTATTTTCACCATGCCAATTTCAGAAAGATGTCGCAATATTGTTGTATGGTCAACTCCCATTCTGGCAGCAAGTTCCCTTGAAGAAACAGTTGGATTCGTTTCCACCAATGCTTTCAGAGCATCATTTTTCACAGACGTTTCGGATCTTCCACGCGGTTCATTTTGCAGCGAAAAATCACCAGACCGAAATTTTTCAAACCAACGCTGCACTTTTCGATCGTTCACAGTATTCTCCCCAAACCCCTGGTTTATATTGCGTGCAGCTTTTGCAGCATTATTACCAAGTTTATACTCATATAAGAAAATTACACGAATATCGGTTGAATTCATATCGGTGCAAAATTCAAAGCAAATAACAAAAGGGAACAGTTTTGTGAAAATCTTCTTTGCTAAAATGTGACTCTGGCAATGGACTGTACGACTATAAACCAGGTTATGTCAAAAACAAAAGCATAACAAAAACAGGAAGACGAACGTTCACATTTAAAGAAAATTTCATACGCACCAACCTAATATTAATTTTTTTTTAATATCTCGGAATTGTTTTTCGCGGTGCTGTCTGTAATGCCTTCTTGTAATTTCGGGGGGACATTTAGAACTGCAAATCTAAAACTAACGTAATAATAAAATATTCGATTAATTTGGTGTAAAACCTTCAGGTGTTCAACGGGATGACAGCCCGAGAGAGCACAAGAGCGAGAGATCCCTGGGGGCACCCCAGCCCCACAAGTCAGGCCGGGATTGTAGATACGAGTAATGATTGGAGGATTTTGATAAAAGCCATGCACGACCCACCAATGTTTACATTTTCTCACAAATCATAAAGACCGGTAGAAGAAACAGAACTCCTCCGTACCTGGAGAACAGCCTCTACCATGGGATATAGTAGAAATCCCTCCTACCCTCAGGCAATTAAATAGAATCACGACCAATTGTACAGATACTGTAACGGTCCATTGCATAAAAGTTCGATTTATTACAAATAAATAATAGGTGGACCAACAGCTCTCTCCTTATAAATAAATATTTCTATTTATAATATAGATGACCTGAGCCGGTACAACAGGCAATCAGCCCAGCATGAATATGTATGGCGAGGCTAGCAAGGAACGCAATCCATTTTCTAACGCCATAAAATATTTCCTCTAACATTGTAAGCGGTCATAGAGAGACAAATTGTGCGACTGTTATTATAATTCTGTAACTGTCTGTGAGATATCGCATGTTCCTGCCTAGGCGTGTTCCTATTGGCCGATATATGCGTGGTAGGCCCCGCCCACTTCAATAACTCGCAAGCCGACTCTCACACGAGCGCTCGCGACCGAGCGTGCAATTTTCACAAGATGTATTTTCTCATATTAAGAAAATGTTTTTCCTGACCAACTGCCACTTATTCGCATGCCTACCTGTCTCATGCATATTCATTATTTCGTCCTATTACCAGCCTGAATATATTAAAGTTTTTATAATTTATTTTGCATATATATCTGCCCGCGAAACCTCTCTCGCTGCCATAGAAATCCTTTAAATAAATATATATATATATATTTTCAAGTGCAACTGGAATGTACGCTCGCTTTTTATATCTCAATCCCTCAACTACCATATTATATACATAACATATTTATATTAATATATGCAAAGTACACAACTTGAAAGAGCCAAAGTATTATATTCATAAATTTATATGAAATGATATCTCTGATCATTTAGTGGCGTTGATACGACTTAGCGAAAAAATAAATCTTAGCAAATGCAAATATAAAATACTCGTTTTTAAATGAATTGCTTTCGCCGCCCAAGCTCCATTTTTGAATGATCCGAAATTGGCTATCGTATCAGTCTACAATTTCTAATTGAGGGAGACAATATCCCCGTTTCCTTTCCGGGGATTTTCAGAGCAATTAATTAACCTCTACAGTCTAACTAATGGTTAAGAAAAACCACACTGTTGCAATCAACACAAAACCGTCCAATGTCCATGGTGTTATCGAACTTTATGGGCTAAATAATATTTAAAAGTTCGCCATAACCCCTGTTAAATTTTTATTTGTTATTTCTTGAATTTGTCTTACAATCTAAAAACTTAACGCGAGGCATCTAATAGGCAAACTATCGATCTGGGAGAGCGCTCAGAGGTCAAAGCCTTTTTTGTGTTTTTCTGACTCAACTGTTGGTACTAGAAATAGTGTTAACTTATTGAAAACTTAATATTTTTATAAATGCTTTCTTACATATCTGCTCTAGGGATAACCGATCTGGAGGATATTGACGTCGAATGAAACACGTCAGTACAAAGGGACTTCAATGACCTGAGCAGCTGGGTTTTCGCTTAGCGTATTTTATTATTTTCATGAACTGGTCATTACATGGAAAAAACTATTATATTTTTTTCTTTCTTTTCATGGGTTATAGCGAAACGGTCGAAAGTCGCTTTGTCGCCCCCCACTTCACCAGCTTCACAGGGCCTTAGGAGCTCTTGGGCAGATTCTATGAGATATTGTAAAGTGATGTACATATTGTATAAATGTTAGCAAAAAGTACATATTGAGTGATTGGAATTGTAAGTAAATAATGAATTAGCTCTTAAATCATAATTATTAATGTTGGATAAACGGATTATAATTTTAGAGTAAAGAAAAAAAAAATAGTATGGATTTTCAAGGGCGATTGGTTTCAAGATAACAATTAAAGTGGTGGTGGATTTTTTTTTGGTGTAATAATTACTATTTTTCTCGAATGGCTATGACAAGCAAACATGTCTCAATCGTACAAACAGCGTTAAAATGGTATTTTAGTCTTTTTATTTTCTTTCTTCGCCTGCTAATTATTAATAATTACAAAAAACACAAAACATTGTTGCTTGAAGAATATAATTTTGGATTTTGATGGCTGAATTTCTTCATGACTATTAGTACCCGAAAAAAATAATCAGAATAAAAATTGTTGGAAATGAAATTTAATAATCTAAATATGACATAGCCTAGGCTAGCAATTTCTCTAAGAAAATAGAGAAGGGGATTTACTGGAGAGGGAAAAGAAAGCTGGAAGCGAGATGCGAAGAGAAGGCGAGGAAAGAAGTTGTTATAAAAGGGAATTCTCAAAGCTCGCGGTGGAGGAGTTTGCAACTTTATACAGAGCGAGAGAGAGAGGGAGAGAGGGAGAGAGAGAGATAGATAGAGAGAGAGAGAGAGAGAGAGAGAGAGAGAGAGAGAGAGAGAAAGAGAGAAACTTCTCAAACTTTAATGGTTTCAAAGTTATTACTTAAGAGTTTGTTAAGCCGTTCACCCTTTATGCAAAACTCCTTTGGAATAAACATATTCCCTAGTTGCCCGCTTAGCTCTCAAAGGGACTTGGTTGACTGATTTCCCGTAGCTCTATAGCTCAAGGCTTGCTTCTTGTTGTTTGTCCCGAAATTCCCTACTTTTGTTTGGAATTAACGGTTGGCTTTTCGACAATTGTACGATAGTGCTATATAAAGGGTGTCCCAGAATTAACGCAAGATTTGAATTTGCCGCCATTTGTGCAGTAAAGTAACCAAACCCTAAAAAAAAAACAATTTGACAGCTTACAGTTTAGGGTAGTAAAAAACGATAGAACAACGTGTCTTTATTATTGAACATTATGTCAAAAATAATGAAAGTTTGGCGGCCGCAGTTCGAAACTTTTATACAAAATAGGGTTGGAATAGTGTTTTGACTTCAACTGTGAAGGGATTAATTAAAACATTTAGGGAGACTGGATCAGTTGGAGAGACACTAACCCCACTTGTGTTGAGTGTTGTTGAAAATCCAGGAACATCAATTCTGCGTCGTAAACACAGTTCTTTGTGCCGAAACTGGATGATGTTGATGTGGCCAATATGCGGTTTCAACACGATGGTGCCACATGCCATACAGCCCATGAAACAATTCAAATACTGCATGAGACATTTCCAGGTCGTGTACTCTCTCGTTTCGGCTTTCAGGATTCAGAATTGGCCCCCTAGATCTTGTGATTTAACACATTTAGATTTCTTTTTATGGAGTGCATTAAAAGAGGAAATTCAACGCTGCATCAACAAAATTCAACCACATTCATGCCAAATGGTCATGGAAAATTTCGACAAAAGAGTGCGTATGTGCCAGCAAAGTCGTGGAAGCCATTTGCCCGATGTGTTATTCCATAAATAACCCTATCCTATTTACCTTATAATTCAATAAAAAAATAACAACAAAAATACTAAAAACAGTGTTTTCTATTTAAATCAAATCTTGCGTTAATTCTTGGACACCCTTTATATATCAGGAGTATATAGTATATTGGATAACATGTCTTGAGGACGAGTTTGTTCCAGTGGAGGTATATTGACATATGTTTTACGTAACAAACTATAACACGTCAGGCGCAAGTAGAGCCATTGTTGCTATCGTTGTTTTGTGAAAAAGAGTAAATATGGAAAATGTTATGCGACTTTAGAAAGGTCCATCGAGCTTAGTTTTGGATTCATTAAAAACTGTTTCAAACAAACGTTAAAAATTACCGATGCAATAAACCAAAAAAAAAATTCGATGAGAACCAAATATTCTTCCGGGGGGGGGGCGAAAACTCGTATTCTTCTTCCCAGTACTGATATCTACAAGATAAAAAACAAACCTTCAGCCTGACCTTTTGTTAGCAAACCCCCATTTGCCCATTTTAGCTCCTCAGCGACTGGACTGCATTTGGTAGATATGTCTCACTTACTTCCTCCTCCGTTATAGTGGCCATATTGCGAAGAACCTGAAACAAAGACGTACGAAGTCTTACCGGCTTACACACTTGCTGACTTCCCCCAATTTATCACTTCGTCTCAATCTTATGATTTACAAGAACATAACATACTCAGGCCTGCTCTGCTGTACGGTGCACCGATTTTTAGTCATCCGACTGAAGCGGCATCAAAGCGACTCTAACAATTTCAAAAAGGGATACTTATGAAAGTGATCCGACATACGGTGGACGAATTCATTCGCCGTAGACATATCAAATTCTTCGATTCGTTGCAACACATGACAAACCCAATATTTAGTTCGGGGGGTTATCGCTCTATTTTCCCATCGATGGCAGAAGGCAGTCGAGGCAGGAACGTTATAGTTTGTAAGTAAGTATGTAAGATTAGTTGATTCAGTTTGTAAGACCCTTATGTGGTATGAGCCCCATCACCTAGTCCCGTTTCATTTATATAAATTTAAACAATAGAAACATTATGTTAGTTTTAAGTTTATGCTTTAGATCCTCATAGTAAAAGGAACTGTTCACCACAAATAAATTTGACTTTATTTTCCCCTTATTCTACATTTTTAAAGTTTGAGAGCTGGGGAAAAAAAAAAAAGTTTATGATAAATAAGGTGAGCACCATCATTTGCTACAGAAAATACAATGGAGCAATTGTAAATAGATTCGTTTGTAGAAACTATATTTTGTACATATATAAATTTGAACTCATCCCTATAATCCTCCTCGGAGACTAAAACGGCAAATGTCCTTCGTCGTGTATTCCATATCGTATCTTCTTCTCCTTCTTACAAATCCAAAAAATCCGTTATCACTTCATTATTCCATTCCATTATTAACTACTTGAAAATTTCTTCGACAGACTCTAACAGATAGTGGGAGCGGGTGGATGAGCCCTACTGGCTTGTCATCAGTTAAATAATATTTGTAGAGGAGTGTATTTTAAAAGAAATGAAAGAAAAGCTTTATTATGAAGTACAAGCAAAACACTGGTATATACAAATATTAAGAGTTACGTTACTACATACTGGGTGGAATGTCTAGGCACAAGTGGGGTCTGGGACTAAAGCTGAGACATATACGTATAAGAAAAGATTCTGGGAAGTAGGGAGGTCTTGGAGGGATGCGGTTGCTTACTTAAAAATAACAGGAACCATCAGTGACTTCCATGAAGTCACGAGGCAGGTTTACAGTTCTGCTCAAACCCCATTTACTCGTACTTAACATTAAAGAACTATCTTGGATGCACAAGCCTTTGATTCCGGAATCCTCTGCCAATATTCCACGGGTAAAGGCGAACCACCCCGAATCACCTCGAGCCGTGACGATCTTTCCCACGGTTCGAGGTTTGACTAGCCATAGACATAGTTCGCCAAGCCGCACGCTGTTATGGTCAAGTCCAGTTTTTTTTCACGCTAATAAAATCACGACTGGCCTAAAAAGTGCTTTTTACACTGCATACATAATACTAATAGTTGAAAATTGTCAGTATGACTTAACTGATATGACACAGTAGCTAATAGCCCCTATACCTTTTAATTGATGTTCGTTAGTAGTATAAAGTTATACCTGGAGCTAGTAGAGGAAGGAGGCACAGGTCCTGTTTGCACAGGTGGGCCCCAGTTGTGGCTATGGTAATGTCTGTGAGTTCAACGCTCCTTCCTCCTCAGGTCTTAGGTCTTAGCCGGCTTAAGTGTCTTGTTCGGAGTTGCAGAGAGAATTCGCTAACTCTGCCTGCTAAGAAGAGAAAACAGAAGAATTTAAAGTGCTGTGAACGAAGGCCATACCTAAATGTGAATCACTGCCCGAACTGTGACTACCTAAGCACGTAAACATTCTCGGTCACGAGTCAACGACAATCCCAGGTCACGAATCCAGCATCATAAACAGTAGCGATAAATAGATGAGACATTAATAAACGATTTTTGATAGTTAAATAGCGAAGTAGAGACTAAATTTACATACTACAAATATCTAACTAAGATTGCTATAAACAAGTCAGATAGTGATAATATATATAATAATACTGATAATAAATTTAATTAGAAATAAATGAAATAACATAGATAAAGGGATCCGGAGAAAAACGGCATAACTTTATTTGAGGAAAAAAAATAAAATAAAACAATATCTTAAAAAATAGTATAAAATAAACAAGAGGGTTTTGTTTACATAGACCGGATAAGGAGTTGGACAGTTCTTCCTGAAACTCCCGGCAATTAAATGGTTTTTCATCTGAGTGCCAATACTTCTCTGTTTAAAAACTAGGCGTTTAGACTGCTCTAGCACTCTAAGTAGTCATTTCACTCCGCCACTCATCACCACAATCCTCCTCGGAGACTAAAACGGCAGTGGCCAGTAATCTTTTGGTTGGTCTTAAGAGCTACAATATTTTGCCAAAAATTAAAAAAAAAATTAATAGACTTATACTGTTTTGTCTTCACGTAACAAAATGCACTGCACAAAGTCTAAAAATGAGTTTTTAAATTGACCGGAGAAGGTTTCAAATCCTCTAAAAGAGAACATAATAAGAATTTAGTGCAGATATTTAATAAAATTTTGAATCTTCAATTTCTTGAGTTCGATCATTGTTGGACGATTTTCAGGTCGATTTTAAATCAAAACTGCACATGACCCGATACGGTTGAAGTGCCGACTACACCTGTGTACTCTGAGTTAGGTAGCAAATTTAAGAATTTCACTTGAGTTGAAGTGCATTAGAAATATTTAAACCGTACAGAAAATACGACCAGAGTGATAATTGTGGAAATTGAACGTAATAATCATTCTACTAGGCAGCCATAATGTGGGGCAATTCGATAGTACTAAGAAGGTAAATATGAATAGCAAGATTGGTGTTAACTTTACGTCAACTTTCACCTATAAATATTAATAAAAAAAAAAAAAATTACAATAAATTTCACAAAATATAATATATACATAAACCCGAAATAATGGTTACATGGAGACAGCCTAGTTTTGACAACGGTACCGCCAGCTATCCACCAAATACGGCAACACGCTCCTCCACAGATGTTACAGTTATATCATGATTTTTTTATAATAATATTTCAACCATGAACTGTAGAATTTCATGTAACGTTCGAAATTAAATCATAACTTAAAATGTATTAGGCGATTAGATTTAATTATTAGTTTGAAACATCAAAATCGCTATTTTGTTATATTATATATATGTGTTTTATATGGTATTTAGGATAAAATAAAATGAAAAAGAAGAGCATATGCAAAAAAAATAATTACAATAAATTTCACAAAATACAAACAATTCCTGCAAGCATGTTATATTAGTGGCCTGTTCCCAGAATATTTAATTTGAAAGTTGTGTAACCAATAAAAAAATATATAAATAAATAATACCATGAGAGAATTCTCATTGGAAAGAATCTCACTCGTGAAGGACTGGATCAGTCGGTTGAGGATGGATGGAAAGCCTGGGTTCAAGCACCGATCATTTTACGAGTAAATTTGTCTCTACGGTCAATAATTACCCATAAGCACTCACCATAATTACATAATGGGTTTAATCGTATGCCAAGGCTCAAATGTTATTTGCGCTCTCCGGAGGAGCTAGTATTATTGCGGTTTGTGTACTTTACACGTGTGTGGACGCTATTTGAAATGTAAATGAGTGCTCAAAGCGATAAAAAACCAAAAAAAAAAGACAACAAAAAGAGACACGGGTTGGAATTCAAATTGAGTAAGTCGTAGAACCAATGCCAAGGAAAAGTGTTCCCACCCATAACTTCATTGGACAAATGTCAAGATGCAATATTTCTTATACTTCTTCTACATCAAATAAATTATATTTCACTGGCGGGATTTTGTAGTCTAATTAACTCTGCTACACGGTATTATTTATTTATTTATTTTTAATTGTTTATTTCAGAGAACTATGAAAATAAAGAACTTTCTTGTGAAGAGGGTACTTTATAGCTGCTAAAATTATTTTATTCCTACTTTGTAATAATAGTCCAATAAAACCCAATAATACATAATGCATCTTATCAATCTTCAATTTGATAACCTACTCAATATGATAGATAAATAAATTTTATATCATTAATACAGATAATTTACAAATGTACAGACTACTTCGAAGGACATCCATTCTCTCAATAGAAAACAAATTACTAATCTACAAAGTTATACTTAGCCATATACGATATACAGAATAGAGCTATGGGGGACATCAAAAATGTCGAACATCAAGCGTATGCAATCCTTTCAATCAAAAGTCCTGAGAACAATAGTAAATGCCCCTTTTTACGTCAGCAACAAAACCCTTCATAACAATCTTAATATACCTTACATTCTCGAACTCATCCCTATCCAATGACCCTAATCTCCTAGCACAGTCATTACACTCCACCACTCATCCCTATAATCCTCCTCAGAGACTAAAGCGGCAGTGGCCTCGTGACCTGCTATAAATACGTGACAGTGGGAGTCCTGGCCACAGCCAGTTTCTTCAATCATGTCCTGAGCGTATGTGGCTCTCGAGCTCTTGGTCAGCCTCCGCTGGCTCTTATCCGGTGACGTGGCTTACGAAGGAGCGTGGGGGACTCCGCTTCCTCTTGGGCATACGAGGGAGGTGACAACCGTGTGGATTTGGGAGGTCTCTCGGCTGTTTGTAAATACTGTATGAATGAGCGAGTGAATGAAAAATGTAAATATGGTATGAATGAGACCCACAATCACAATTACTTATTGCTCAATGAGGCATATTGTAATTTTATCATAATAACGTTGTTGTATTGAAAATAAAAATACAGATAATTTCTAAATGACCCTTAATTATTTTATTTTTTGGATCATTGGAGAATTAAGTGTAATTACAATAAAAAATATCATAGATCTAAAAGTTACCTACAGTTTTAACGACTTGATGTTGATGATAATACTTTAAAAAACAGTGGCGTGGATGTCTTTAGTTTGAACAATACCCAAAATTATCGAAATTATTACCTGTACTAACTAAAATTATATGTTTCGTGTCACAAACACATCATAGCAGACAGACGGTGAAAAGAAAAAGGTTTCTGGTTCATTCAGCGAAACTTGCAATCTAAAGGCTTAGTTGGTTGCGCTATTTAGTTAGACTAGAAAAATTTGCAGATCTATAAACCCGAAATAATGGTTACACGGAGACAGCCTGGCTTTGACAACGGTATCGCCTGCTATCCACTAAATACGGTCACAAGCTGGTCAACAGATGTTCTGTCACAGTTATATCATGATTTTTTTTTATAATAAAATTTGAACCATGAACTATAGAATCTCATTGAATGCTCAAGATTTAATCATAACTTAAAATGTATTTGGAGATTAGTTTAAATCGCTATTTTGTTATATTGTATATATATATATGTTATATATTTATATAGACTAAAATAAAATGAAAAAGAGTAGCATATGTGGGAATGAGAGAGTACGTAGGATCTAAGCCACGGAGTGCCTTATCACCGTCCGAGATAAGATAAAGCAAGGCGGCACAAGTTGGCAGCTCTTTCTTACAAACAATTTACATTCCTACAACTTCTCAACTTTTGTGCAAATTGTCCTGGCTACGATCGAGGCAGGATTAGTTTCAAAGATCAGAAAGATCTAATGTATTCGTCATTGTTAATAAATAAATCTTTTATTGAATGAACTGAGACGGTCCTTTATCCAAGTGTTTTTTTTAATTTGTTTTCCCTTCATATAACCTTGTTAATAATAATCATGGAATTCAATAAAGGTCAATATAAATTAATCTATTTACAATAGGTCAATATTGTGTCCTTATGTGCTTGTATTGTATTATGTGCTTGGCTACTTTTTATACAATTTTTAATAAGTTTACATTGCGATTTGTGATTGTTACTGAAGCATAATGCACATACATTCATTGTCTGAACATGACTAAAAAGTGATGGGGCTTGCCTTATGAATCATAAAACTTATAACTAACTTACATCTAACAAACGAAATTTTATCCGACAGACTGTTGCCATCGATGCGGAAATGGTGGAGGGGTCATTGTGTTAAACACTGGGTTTGTTAGGTGCTGCAAAGAGTCAAAAAACTTGATGTGTCTCTGTACATTATACATTCATAGCCTTATGTTTAAAAGTGATGAGGCTCACCTGAATCATAGACTTAAAACTAACTTACATCTAATGACAAAGTCAGTTTAAATTAAAAAATGTGTCTCCGGTGGATGAACTCGCCCACCAACGTATTGTTTTTTTAAGTTACTTATTAAACGATTTAAAAAAAAATTTTCTAATTTACATTAGTGCATGCGGGTGTGTACTTCTGGTTTTAAACCAACAACATTTTAAGTTTAGCCGTACTTGGGTTTTTGATCTTTCTTCTTTTATGATCCGATTAAAAATCATTTTCGTTTTGACTATTAATTCCATTTTTGACGACTGCGATAAATCCTTTAAGCTTTTATTTAGTAATATTTCACTTTAATAGTGTAATTTTCAAATATATGTAAATTTCTGATAATCTTTCTTTTGAAGCAATTGAGAATGGCAGAGCGAACTGACGACAGCTTTCATGCGTTAGTAAATAAATATATTTATGGTCTAATGCCCCTTATTAGGTTAGCAACAAAACCCTTCATAACGATCTTAATATACCTTGCATTCTTGAACTCATCCCTTCCAAGTTCATGAAATTCCATAGTAACCTATCTAACCACCCTAATCCCCTAGCGCAGTCATTGCTCTGCACCACTCATCCCTATAATCCTCGGAGACTGAAACGGCAGAGGCCTCCTGACCTGCTATAAATGCGTGACAGCGGGAGTTCTGGCAATGGGCAGTTTCTCCAATCATGTCCTGAGCGTCTGTGGCTCTCGCGCTCTTGGTCAGCCTCCACTGGCTCTTATCCGGTGACGCGGCTTACGAAGGAGCGTGGGGGACTTCCCAAGACCCCGCTTCCTCTCTCGCATGCAAGGGAGGTGACAGCCTTGTGGATTTGGGAGGTCTCTGGGCTGTTTGTAAATACTGTACGAATGAGATCATTAATCACAATTACTTATGGCCCAATAAGTCAGACTGTAATTTTATTATAATAAAGCTGTTTAATAATAAAAAAATTTATTGTCTGGTATGAGTTTTCTCAGCTTCTTCAGCATGAGTAGGAAACTGCATCAAATACATTTTCTACGTCGAAAATTCTTTATTACAGTTTCAAACATATTTTTACTATTGTAAATTATTTATGTTATTAGTGGTTTCTATGTTTTTTTTAGCAGATATGGTTGAAATAAATTTAACAATTAATTTCGGTTATAATTATCAGAAATATGTAGCCCCTAAGAATGTGTGGTACCCATCACATGTCCTCCAAGTCAGGAATAAATACCCTGCTACGATACAGCCATCAGACCCTGCCAACACCGTGACGGATGCAAAGCGCCCGAGACCCTGTAAATAAATAATGCATATGTCTTTGTCATGCAGTTTGTCATTCCTGACTGGCAATCACCAACTGCACGAGGCATGCCCAATGGGCGCCTCTCTGTTCACATCTGCATGTACCTGCCGGCGTCATGTGGCATTGGTGCATTGTGCAATTGCACTAGCCCCCTCACTGTTTCTAGACCTTTTTCATCGGCGCAACCTTGTTAGCGGATAGAGCAAGCCAAGGTTAGAAAGGAGCCATCTTACCTCTCTTCCTTCGCTAGAGCAACTTGATCCGACGGCTAATCTTATCTGCTACTTAAGTAAAAGATGGAGTTAGGAAATTTAGAGAGATCGTTACGGATTATTCGGCAGGGATTCTCTTACCTGACGTGATATACGACATTATCTGTAGCCACTATAAAGAATAATATCCGGCCAAATTTCTTCTATTGTACCATTATTTCATACGGCAATAGGATTTGTAATTTATGAGCATTTATTTTTACAATACACTATAGAATTACCAAGCGTCTATGCCAAACAGAAGGCGGAGAAACACTGTAGAACTGGCGTGAAAAGTTAAAATTTTTGATGATTCCGTTACCACTGCCCATAAAAACAAAGTGAAAATGTTTATATTTTAGGAGATACTAAACTATACATGTTAATAAAAGGTGAGCCCCATCACCTTATTAGTCAGTTTGGTCTAGTCACGTATAATGTATATCATTATGCTTGTTTATTCCATTATATAATTTCTATAAAATAACAAAACCTGTATATAATGTAGTGATACTACAGCAAATACAGAATAATTTGTAAATGGATTCACCTGAGGATCTATAATTGTATATAATTGTCTGTAAGTTTAAAGGGGCTATGGAGAAAAAAAAAAAAAATAAAAAAAAAATACATGTTATTATAGACAATTTAACACAGAGAACAAAATGTAGTGCATACTTTTTTTTTTTTTATACAATTTCAACAAGTTTATTATGATAATAAGTAATTGCCTCATTGGACAATAAGTAATTGTGACAAATGATCTCATTCATACCATATTTACAATTTTCATTCACTCGCTCAATTATACAGTATTTACAAACAGCCCAGAGACCTCCCAAGTTCACATGGTTGTCACCTTTCTCACGTGCGAAAGAGGAAGCGGAGTCTTAGGAAGTCGTCCACGTTCCTCCGTCAGCTGCGTCGCCGGATAAGAACCAGCGGTGGCTGACCAAGAGCGCGAGAGCCGCAGACGCTCAGGACATGATTGGAGAAACTGTCCATTGCAAGTACTGTCACGTATTTAGAGCACGTCACGAGGCCACTGCCGTTTAAAAACTAAAACTAAAGAAAAAAAAAAGAAATCGGGGTAATATAATATTAAATTTAAAGTAGAATCGCGACATTTACAAATACAAGATTAATAAGCGTCAATAATAATGCCGATATTACACTTGAAATAAATAAGTGTCTGGGCAGTGAGCGCAGGTGTCGGAGTATGAAGGATTTGAAGACACCTAAGGCTGGAACACGAAGTAAGAAAGAAACGGTGGAAGCTAGTCAGTACAGACCTTGAGTCCCTGAAGCTGAGTAAGATTATTTCCATGTTTGTATTCCCCTGGTGGTTGTTAGTTTGTTATCTGTGTCATGTGACGCTTAAGAGGTCAGGCCAGCCACAAAGAATGGCTACAATTTTTTATTTTTCAGCTAAAAAATCAGCCCAGGTCGAATATTTCATCAAATTTTGTTCGTCTCAAAGTGATGGGATTCTTGATGGTTTGTGCCGACCGAAGAGACAGGATTAGACTATTCAATTCAGCGGTAATTCCGATGACGCGGCGATGTGACGCTCTGAAATATGAGACATCGTATTTCTGATGTCCCAACATCAACTTATCAACCTTGTCTTTCAGCAGAGAAGTACTTTTTTAAAAAAAATATGACAGAATTCATATTCGAAAATTAGTTATGATTTAGTCAACTTTTTGTTTCAAGTTAGAAGAGAATGTAAAATGAGTTTTTTGACGTGATCAGAGCTGTGGTGCTGTTCTTGTCTTGAGCGAATATCGTAAGCGATATTGATGTGGGGACATTTGCATACTTGTAACCCGCTTATCTTGGCCACCTGTGGATCGTTAAGCAACTTTGAAAATAATTAAATAGTCTTCAACCTTGACAAGAGATTAACCCGAAGCCCAAATACAAGACTTAAAAAGACAACAATTGAAATTGAAATTTCTTTATTGTGATCCTTATTGGGCAATAAGTAATTCTGATAGATGTTCTCATTCGTACCATATTTACAATTCTTCATTCACTCGCTCATTCATGAAGTTTTTACAAACAGCCCAGAGAGAGAGAGCTCCCAAACCCACATGTCACTTCCATCGCAAGCGAAAGAGGAAGCGGAGTATTGGGAAGTCCCTGACGCTCCTTCAACAGCCGCGTCACCGGATACGAGCCAGTACAAGAACTCAATTGACAATTGTTGGACTGTATAGAAAATTCATCGACAATCGACGTAAGGCAGTATTATTATACTGTATTATTTATTATAAAACAAAATACTCATTTATAAAGCCATACCCAAACCAGTCTCAAACATCAAGCGCATCCCACCTCATATAGCATCAGTTTAATTAACCTTCTTGTGCCAAAATATCAACTTCTGTAATGAACTTAAAATACCCAGTATTCAAGATAACATTTCTTCAGAATTCTGAAAACTCAGAGATTATCCGATCAGCCAAATACTTTAGCAAGATCACTTTGAAGCATCGGCCATTCCCATAATCCTCCATCAGCTATTTGAAAGTACAACATCACCCTTATCGGGTGATATTAAATGATAGGCCATTGTAAATCATTGTGTTTTTGAGTTGAGAAAGTTCACACGCTACATGAGACATGACAATTTCTCATGCATGTACTACCCTCGCTGTAGCATGTTTAAATCATTTCCCCCGGCTGTAGGCCTGGGATGGCTCCTATAACTGCAGGATGAGCCGGGAATAAATAATTCCCCGCTTCCTTTAAGATGCAGATGGACTCAGGTACCCGAAGGGTTGGCCTGTTAATCCATGAGTTTATGGACAGAAAGGGGTTTACATTAGAAGGGCCCCACTACCTGAGGGTCATCCCATGCCTGGGGGCTCCGCCTTATTTACAATGCTGCTTTTTTATTCATATCGGCCCCTTTTAGTCATTAGGGACGTAATTAGATGCGGGAACTGGAACGGGAGATGGTTTCCGGGCTGTGATAGTCAAGCGAGGGGACCGAACTTAAAGATAAGCCGTTATGAAAAAAAATAGTTTAAATATTCCTTAGTGATTGAGCTGAAGTTGAAGTCACAGCTCACAATTTGAAGGTTTAGTTCCAATTATTCCCAAGGGATTTCACGAAATCAGAAACGGAAAGCAAAAACAAATTAAAATCTAAAAAGTATTTTTTTAAATTTCTCCAAGAGATGTATTTTTGTTGTATATATTTATTGCATAATAGATGTGATAAATACAAACTGATATAAAGCGTCGAAAGTTATTTAAACATAAAAAATAGTTCAATTGTAACTTTTTTGAAAAAAAAAATTATTATTTAGGTTCGAAAATAAAATATCTGTTTTAAAATGGCTTCCATACAAAAATATTAAACGGGAAAACTTTTTTTTATATTATATCTTATGTTCTTATTATTTAGGTCGACTCATAAGTAACTTCCGTTTTTTTTATCATACATTTATTTTGCTCTCATTAAATAACAAAATTATATTAATTTTGACGAGTGCAGGACGCTTTTCATGGAGTTTCTCTTGCACTCTTTGCAACTGCTGAACGTATCTAACCGCAGTAATCGTTAAATTTGTCTTCAACGACTCGTGGGGATTGATTTCTTGACAATCCCACCATACATACAATAAAATCTTTTTGCCATGCGGACTATATTGTCATAGGTAACTCATTTTTCAACGCCTGTTACAATCCTGTTTATAAAAGGCGCAATTTTTGCCCGTGAGAGCAGATTTTTGGCGATTGACATGCGATCTTATTTATTCCGTTCTCTGAGATTGTGAGGTACCCACACTCCTAATTTCTCCAGGTGGCGGTTAACCTTTCTTTTGCTCCTTGGATTTTGCTCCAATATCTCCTTTAAAAGGTTGTCGTCAAAGTCGGAAGAACGTCCCGCCCTCGGTTCGTCTTTTAAGGTCGTATCTCCAGTACGGAATTTTATAAACCGATTTCTAACTGCCCGATCAGTTATTAGTCCTTCACCATATACACTGCATTTTTTTTCAGCTGTCTCTCTAGCACTATTGCCTTGTTTAAATTCCCAAAGCATTACATGACGAATATGTTCTTTTTGACTCTCCATTTCAGAGGTTAAAAAAACCAGTTTAACGTAACGTGTATCACACAAAACAGTTGACAAAAGACTAACTGAAGCCTCGTCTATATAGTGAAAACAAAAACTTGTTGTCATGGTAACTCATAGCGGGTAGATACGAACAATAGGTTCTACTTGTTACTTATGACTCGACCTGATATTGAGTTTAATTTTGGAATTTCATCCTCTAATTTCGTTCACAGTTCAGCTAACACATTTTCTTTTCGCTGGATATTCTGCTATACTTCTGTAGAATAACCAGTGATTTGGAATAACTTGAAATAAACAATAAAAATGTCTTCTGCGTCTACTGTGAATGTAATGGAGAGGATGATTCTCGGAAAGTGAGAGAATGACATCATCGATGACATCTCTGTTAGCCTTTGATCTCACTGGCTGCTATCTGAGCCCTAATGGCCAAAGTAGGAGACCAGCCTTTAGCCGGGCTAAATGGGAATGGCACGGATAAGACATGGCGGGAAGAGATTGTGTGCCCATTCATAATGCATGTTGCAAGCACCTCATCTTGGCCAGCATCAATAATGCAGTTCACCTACCGCGTATCCTTCCTCCATGCCACTTCTAATCTATTCACTTCGTCCTCCCAGAACATGTGACCCCTGTCTGCGAGCAATAGCGGCCATGTGTGGTCTCAGTCATGTCCTTATGCTCTGCAAGGTCCTCTTAAAGGATAGTCTTAGCACTCCTTAAGAAATATCACAATCCCTTTTTCTTTGGTGGGAGGATAAAAAGACCAATTACCAAGGTGCTTTAATAAGCAGCACTGAGTCAGCTGTAATTTATTTATAGCGCGGAGTTGGTTTCCCACGGGTCCAACGGGTTTATCCCAACAATGACCGGCTTTCCTAAAAGCAAAGAAGTAACCATTAAGTGATAAATTCCTCACAGGTATCATCTATCTAAGACCTAGTGGGATTTAGGAGGACTCTACTCCAGGTATCAGGTCCTGCAGCCTTCGAATACCTTCTAAAGAACAAACAAACAGCTTTTACCCTAACCTTGTATTCGGCCTTAAGTCTGTAAAACACTTATCTGACCGCTCACCTATAGTCCATACTTATCCATTCTACCGAGTCACCACTCCGGTATAGTCTTCACTGCCATTATTGCAAGTTTATTCTGTTTACTGGAGTACTTCAACCTCATACTCATTGTCTCTAACGAAGCTGAGTGAACCCGGTCTCTACGGTTCCTTTCTAATGATTGACCATATTCAAACTAGATATACTCTTGATAACTGGCGTAGGAGCTTTTCGCTTAGTTATCAGCTGGTACCAGCAATGTGCTTTATGCTATCTCGTCAGGTTTTTAGTGAGTCGTTGGATCATTTCTTTGAGCAATTATTTACTTAGCAAGTATGTACTTACTCTAAATGGCTGCATGTTCGGCTCCGAATGTTATCAGTTCAAGCCAAATGGATTTTAGGGACATTTTCGGCACGATTCGACAAATAATAAAGTTATCTAAAGAGATGGTATCGCCTTCATTTCAGATCTGGCAAAAACAAATGGAAGAAAAGAGGTAATATATACCGGTTTGAGATTGCCATTAGCCGATTGAGAGTGGTACGCTATAAATAAATAATAAATTAGCGGCACTTTATGTATGACGGCTACATGCGATACATTTGAACCGACGTGCGGATAAAAATAAATGAGCTGGGAGTGGCTGACTGGCAGATGAGATGCGAGATCCATGGACCGTGTGCCCACACGACTCACACCGACCTGTAATAAAGCTACTCTAACTGACATCTGTCCCTGCGCTTTAATTAACGCTACGGGGATCTCTCTGTCATTTATAATGTCCAAGGGTTGATATTCGCGTACATCACCTGCAAATCTGTCAGTAGAGTGACAAGCAATCAATTGGCAATAAATAAAAAAAGTATTTGTCAGCGGAGAAAAGTAGATTCTATTCAAAATCACTAACAGAAGAAACTTGACTTGTAAATATTTTAGAGATGATCTACTGCTATCTGATACAGCCAAATACCTTAAGATTTTATAAAGAAGGTTGTATCTAATTAACAGCAATGCATGCATACATCAGACAAAACATAACAGATGAATGATATCATTAGTTAAATAATCTTTGTAGAGGAGAGTCTTTTAAAAGAAAAGAGAGAAAAGCTTTATTATGAAGTACGAACAAAACACTGGTATATACAAATATTATGAGTTACGTTACTAGATACTGGGTGGAAGGTCTAGGGACGAGTGGGGTCTGGGGCTAAATCTGAGACATATATATATATAAGAAAAGGATAAGATTCTGTGAAGTAGGGAGAAAGGGAAGTAAGGAGGGATGCTTACTTAAAAATAACAAGGAACCATCAGTAACTTCCAAGTCACGAGGCAGTTATACAGTTCTGCCCAAACCCCTTCTACTTGTTCTTAGCATTATAAAACTATTGATAGGCACACCTAAGCCTCCTGACTTTATGGAAGTCACTGATGGTTCCCTGTTATTTTTAAGTAAGCAACCGCAACCCTCCAAGACCTCCCTTCTTCCCAGAATCTTATCCTTTTCTTATACATCTATGCCTCACCTTTAGCCCCAGACCACACCCGTCCCTAGACATTCCACACAGTATGTAGTAACGTAACTCTTAATATTTGTATATACCAGTGTTTTGCTTGTACTTCATAATAAACCTTTTCTTGCTATTCTTTTAAAAGACTCTCCTCTACAAAGATTATTTAACTTTCGACTCTGAGCTAGGATACGGATTCCTTACCAGAAGTTAATCCATTCTTCTACCAAGCTCCAAGTTGAGTGACTCCATGAATGTATCGCTATAAATAACCAGTCGCTGAGAATGCCATACGCCTGATTCGAACAATGGTCGAGTGGTTGTGATTCAGAGAGGGCACAGACTGTATTTGGTGCCTTGGTGTATGCTAACTCTATTCGACAATGGAATACCAATGGGTGTCAATGTCTTTGAGGGAATCTCCGTGTCTGGACGTGGCCGCGGTCATCCGGCACCAGCGGGGGATGACGATTGGTCAAGGGACGAGCAAGAGGATTGTCCGCTTTGTAGGATATTTCATCATGCCTCGTTATCCTTACTTCGTGTGACTGTCAAGTAGCCTTCCGGAACGACGAAACACAACCGAAGTATTCAAACAACATCCCACGAAAGTGCTACATGCTAATTATTGCCAGATAATGGCATAGGTTTGCAACTGAAGAATTTCCCAGAACAGAAGAAGTGTATTCATTTACATGGTTGGTCTTCATCATGATGAATCATAGCAATGTAGACACTCATGGCAAGGCTTTTTGATTACAATTGTAAATATGCTTGGCAGGAAAAATAATAATAGAATGAAATCATTCGTGTTACAATTGTCGATGAAACTCTAATTTAAATATGTATTCATTTTAATAACAAATGCTATAACAAGGACAATTGCTATGTCAGTCTCTTTGAGGTCGTTTCCTTGTCATGTTGTATATAGAATAAAAAGTAATGTTTGTTGTAATTCAAACAAAAAAAGCTTCTAGTTTACAAAATGAAAAAGTTCGGGTGTCTAGGCTCTAAGGCCAGACCACTAACAGCATAAACTAAAATTTTATTAATACAACAGTTGTCAGAAACTATTTATTAACCCGAGTCTACAACCGACGAATCAAAAACTATCCTAGATATAATTGAGAAAAGAGTTCTTTTAATAAAGGGTGTCCAAGTATTAACGCAAGTTTTAAATTTGCCGCCATTTGTGCAATAAAGCGCTGACAACACTAAAAAAAAAAAAAACAATTTAACAGCTGACAGTTTAGGGTTAGTAAAAATGGAGCGTTACACGATAGAACAACGGGTCTTTATTGTTGAACATTATCTCCAAAATAATGAAAGTTCGGCGGCCGCAGTTCGATATAAAATATGGCCGGAATAGTGTTTTGACTTCATCAACTGTAAAGAGATTAACTAAAAAATTTAGGCAGACTGAATCAGTTGGAAACACTAAACACACTACTCGTCCAAAAACAAGCCGATCAAATGTTAACATCAATTCAAAACACAGTTCTTTGTGCCGAAATTGGGTGATATTGATGTGGCCAATATGTGGTTTCAACAAGATGGTGCCACATGCCATACAGCCCAAGAAACAATTCAAATACTGCATGAGACATTTCCAGGTCGTGTACTCTCTCGTTTCGGTGATCAGAATCGTGTGATTTAACACCTTTAGATTTCTTTTTATGGGGTTATTTGAAGTCAAAGGTGTATGCCAACAAGCCGACATCCACCCGTGCATTTAAAGAGTAAATTCAACGCTTCATCAACGAAATTCTACCACATTTATGCCAAATGGTCATGGATTAATTCGACAAAAGAGTGCGTATGTGCCAGCAAAGTCGTGGAGGCCATTTGCCCGATCTGTTATTCCATAAATAACCCTATCCTATTTACTTTATAATTCAATAAAAAAAATAACAACAAAAATACTAAAAACTGTGTTTTCTATTTAAATCAAATCTTGCGTTAATTCTGGGACTCCCTTTATATATCAGGAGTATATACAGTATATAGACAAGTGGTCAAGTCCAGTTTTTTTTCACGCTAATAAAATCACGACTGGCCTAAAAAGTGCTTTTTACGCTGCATACATATTACTAATAGTTGAAAATTGTCAGTATGACTTAATTGATATGACACAGTAGCTGATATACCCTATACCTTTTAATTGATGTTCGTTAGTAGTTTAAAGTTATACCTAGAGCTATAAAATCTTGCGTTAATTCTGGGACACCCGTTAGATTCTTGAAAAAAACAAAAAAAACAACAGGCAATATTATTTACACTGAATGAGTTCATGCAGTTGTTTTTGTCGGCATGGGCGCTGCTGTAAGGGTAAACCACAGCCGATAAAATATGCAATATCCTTCATTTAAATATGCTCTCATACTCAAAGAGAAGGCTAAGAGTTTATAAAAAGCGCTATTTAAATTGCAAAATGGAGGAAATTCCGCGGAGCCGGGTGCATCTCGTGATTTGCATGTGAAGGCCTTCGGCAGAGCGCGGCCATACACGGCAATGCAACATGCAATAGAATGTTAAATATTGCAAAATGTACAGATTGGCCTTGCATCTTGCATTTTGCATCTATCTCACAATCAGCCACTTCCACCAACAATTCTCGCGAACCGCGAATCCTCACACCCCGTGAAACATTTAATGTCTTCATACCTTTATTACAATTGTAATATGCATAGTTATTATAAGCTGATTATTGTCTGGACATTTTAAAAGCGATAACTACAAACCTTATATATGAATGTGATATGTTGCTAACATATTTGCTCAGTGGAGAATATAATATGGAGAAATGTTGTTTCTTTTTATTTATTAATATTTTGCATGAATGAAAGTCGATGGGTACTTCATTGAAGAATTTAATTGTATAATCAAGAGCCATCATGTTAGTATTTTAAGGTACATCTGTTGCATATAATATTTTGCTGTTAACAAGTCCTGTCTTCTAGAGGTCTGGGTGTTAATCTTGAAATGAAAGTGAGAACGACTGGTGAATTCGTCTATTGTCTGTATTTGTAGTTCTTGATGGAGTTGCTTGATCCGGACGAAGCAGAGAATATTCTTTATTCTGGAACATTTGAAGCCTTTCAAGTTTTGGGAAATAGACAGATTCACAGAAATATAAGAAAGGGTTTCGGGACGAATGAAGGTAGTTCCTGGATATCTCCCGGTTTGGACTTCCTCTTCGGGAGGAGTGGAACATACCTAAACCACTAAAATAGGAGAAGAATGTATGAAGAAGATTGGTCGAGATAAACTTTGTTATAAGGAAAAAATGCTAGTAAGGAACACTAATTAACTTGGCAAGTCACAAACATTCTACTCTACTGTAAATATACTCTGTTAAACACACATGGATCTAGGCAATATTCAAAGGAAACAAGCTCTGGCCCAAATGTCATAGAAACATGAGTATGGAAAATGAAAGAATTCTAACTAAATTTATTTAATCAAAGTCTACGTTCCGTCTAGAAAGTTTTATTCCTAACTGACCCTGTGTTTGTTCAGTTTTTATGACTACTCAAAATAATTTTGAGAGTATCGACTTTTGCATATTGTTGTTTTTGTTTTGTATTTACTAAAAGCAGTTAAATATTATTTTTGTTTAATTTCAAATTATTGCCATTTCTTATAGAGGTTTACACTTTTGGATGATAAAATAGTTTTATTTGCCTGATATGATTTTGTAAATCTGAACGTTAATGTGGTATGAGAAAGGTTTTCGGGACGAAAGAAGGACACGCAAATTATAACATTCCCGGATTCGGACTTCGGGAGGAGTAGAACATGTCTATAAAACTCAAATAGGAGAAGAACGTATGAAGAAGATCGAGATAAACTTTTGTTCGTTGGAAAAAATGCTACTAAGGAACACTAATTAACTTGGCAAATTACAAAGGTCGCACCCCGTGAAACCTTTACCCTCTTCATACCTTTATTACAATTGTAATATGCATAGTTATTATAAGCTGATTATTGTCTAGACATTTCAAAAGTGATAACCACACACTTTATATATAAATGTGATATATTGCTAAAATATCTGCTCAGTGGAAAATATAATATGAAGAAATGTTATTCTTTTTATTTATTAATATTTTTTCTTAAATGAAAGTTTATGGGTGCATCAATGATCATATAATATTCATATAATCAACAATCATATAATCATTATGTTTGTCTTTTAAGCTGGATCTGTTGCATATTAGTATGTAAATATTGGAACTTTATTTGAAGCCAAAAAATAATTAATTAAACATTAATAAATACATAACAATTGTGATGAAAGAGGAAAACTGATAGATACTTGGAAAAAAAATCTGCCAGTGATTTTACAATTAACGAGCATAGATATGGCCATATTCTGTTACGACAAGAGGAAGAGTACATAAACGGAAACCAGAAAGTGTCCGATTCTCTTCCCACGATTATTATTGACATTTAAACCAGCGCTATTATAAAGCATAAATAATTAATGAATGAAGTTTTAGTGACTATAAATAAATATTTCCGATTGCTTATCAGCATGTGACATTATACAAGTTACACACATTGACATAAGCGAGCGATATCGTGATAGATATCTTATCTCTGAATAACTTCAGCAAATGTTTGAGCGCTCTTATCTTACATGACTTATTTCACCACTTTTATTTCTTAGTTTATATGACTGACATATTCTTTTCTATCATTTCTTCATTATTTATTTTCTTAACTATTAAATAAATAACTTAGCAATCATACCTTTGAAAACGTTTACTCAAATTTTAAAGTTAATTTTTACCATTAATTATTTCTAAAAGTTGCTCATCTATTATATTTGAATCTATACAATGAAATATTTAAACAATGAACACGGAACGACCTACGGATATTATCATTATATAAAATAGTATTATTATTAGAGAACGGATCTTTTTTGTTTAATTTATAAATTAATACACGGGGGCTTATCTAACATTGTTCGATTCAGAATAAATTCGAAAAAAAATGTATATTGTAAATTGAGTACAATTACAACATTAAAAAAAAAAAATAATAATATATAAATAAAAAATGCTAGAAAAAGTTAATTTTAAATAATCTCATAAAAATGTACGATGTTGTACATTTAAAATATTTTTTCCTCAAAATTGTGTGTCGTCTGTCACTAAAAATGTTTTTTATCATTGAAAAAGATCGTTCAAAATCTTCCGAAGTTATCGTGAAATTTGTTATAACAGGCGATTATAGAAGTTCCTACTGAATGGCGTCATTTTCAATCTTTTTTCAATTGAGTCATTAAATTGTTTTAAGTGAATGTAACCAACGAATTTAAAATTCTTCCCTTATTTTCAATTTTTCTTTGGCTCTTTATCACAGTTTCGGGAATTTCATCTCTCAATTTAAGCTGAGATTACTCGAGTCCAAGCTTGTGAGAGCGTTTGATAGGGTGGGTAGGTGTCATTTAATAAACGATATATCGGGTGTAATGGACGGTGAATTAAGAAGGTTATTTATTTTTAAGTTTGATTTTGTATCACTTTCATCTAATTCGTTCATAAATTACTTCATTTTAAAAACGTTTCGACCTAAAACAGTGTTGCCTCCATTGTGTAAAAACGGGTTCTGGAAGTTCATTTCATTACATTGCGATATTCAAAGAAGACTTTTTTTTTTAGAATGTTCACAAATTTATCGACTTTGAGAAAAAAATTCACCAATTTTCTCAAGCGCTTGATCGAACTCACGAGCTAAAGCACGTGTCGATAGTTAAATAATCTTTGTAGAGGAGATTCTTTTAAAAGAAAAGAAAGAAAAGCTTTATTATGAATTAAAATTAAACACTGGTATATACAAATATTAAGAGTTACGTTACTACATACTGGGTGAAAGCAATGTCTAGGAACAAGAGGGGTCTGGAGCTAAAGCTGAGACATATATCTATAAGAAAAGGGTAGTTCTGGGAAGTAGGGAGTAAGGGGAGTAAGGAGGGTTGCTCACTTAATCCATGAACATCAATTCGGCGTCGTAAACAAGAATTGCAAATTTCAAAAAGCTCTCTACAGCGTATACTCACTAAAGATCTGGGTCTTACAAAATTCAGTTAACACAACAATTGAAGGTCGTGTACTCTCTCGTTTCGATGATCAGAATTGGCCCCCTAGCTCGTGTGATTTAACACCTTTAGATTTCTTTTTGTGGGGTTATTTGAAGTCAAAGGTGTATGTCAACAAGCCCACATCCACCCGTGCATCAACAAAATTCCACCACATTTATACCAAATGGTCATGGAAAATTTTGACAAAAGAGTGCGTATGTGCCAGCAAAGTGGTGGAGGCCATTAGCCCGATGTGTTATTCTATAAATAACCCTATCCTATTTACTTTATAATTCAATAAAAAAATAACATGAAAAATACTAAAAAGTGTATTTTCTATTTGAATCAAATCTTGCCTTAATTCTGGGACACCCTTTTATCTATTGAAATACTATGAATATGTATTCGAGTATAGTTGAAGACTAAAAGCTGCAGAATGAACGTGGTGTGCGGTGCGGCCAGCGTGTTCCGTGTCCCACGGTGACCCAGAAACCGCATTCAACAGGTGTTCTGCCTGCAATGACCTCATACTGTACAAATAATGGAATAGAATTGATTCCCTCCAAGTATTCGCCATACCGGCATTCTAAAATATTCTACAACAAGTTTGAGGTTTTTTTTTAACAATTAGCAAATACATTTAACTTTTTTTTTTTATGTAAATACACTAAGGAGAGAAGTGGTTTAAACGTAAATTGTTTGATATAATCCCATTGGTTACGTTTTGTAAACATTACAGTTTATTATTATTAATAATTAATAAATTTCCCTCTGTTATACAGTACTAATTGTTATAATATTTTATTATTTTATATAATGTCGTATATATTTTATTATTATTAGTCAATGTTGGAATTTTTAAGTAGTATTGTTTCTTCTCTTCATAATTTTAAAACAACTTTATTATGATAAAATTACGATCTGCCTTTGAATTTAATTTTCATTCATTTTTACATTTCATTTATTTACATAAATCCCCCCCACACTCCTCCGTCAGCCGTATCACAGGATACGAGCCAGTGGAGGCAGACCAAGAGCCACAGACGCTCAGGACATGATTGGTGAAACTGGCCATTGCCAGGACTCCCACTTTCAATTTATAGCAAGTCACGAGGCCACTGCTGCTTTAGTGCTTTAGTGCTTTAGGGATGAGTGGAGCTGTGTAATCACTATGCTAGGTGGTTGAATAGGTTACTGTGGAATTTCATGGACATTTCATGAACTTGGAAGGGATGGGTTCAAGTATGTAAGGTATATTAAGATCGATATGAAGGTTTTTGTTGCTGACGTAATAAGGGCCATTTACTATTGTTCTCAGGACTTATGATTTATAGGATTGGATACGCTTGATGTTTGGCGTTTTTGCTGTCCCTCATGTTTCGCTTTACATTTTTTAAAACATTACGATTATGTAGTGACATTGGAATGTCATTCCATAAGTAACATTGGAGTGTTTCACTGTTACTGTTACTGCGACATGCTATAATTGCAACTCCAACTCCACAATTCCGATAGGTACAATACAGTCAGAGAGTTCAACAGCTTGCGGTGAGTTGATCCAAGACCTCTATTTCGGAAATCTTTGAGGTTTGAACTTGAAATAATAGTTCAATGGCTTACTTCAACCCAATCTTTGAGGTTTAGGTTGAATGGTAAAATCAGATGTCATACTTCAGCCCTGATGCAGGCACACTATGTAACGTCGAAACGTTGCCCATTAATTAATTTGATTAAAATTTAATGTTTCTTTCACTAAACGAATCCATTATTCTCGAAGTTATAATCCACTCAAATATAAGTGGAGAATATTTTTATTCCTCAAACCCTATGTCACGTTTTTCTTGTTTAGAGCTTTATGAAAGAGCAGATAGTTGTACTCCTAATAGTATTGATTAGTTTTAAACTTATGTAGCATGTACTTTAAATAAAACTGTCTGTAGTAAACAAACATAACTGAGAATCCATTTATAGCCGATAAAGTCCTACATCTTTCCCACATTATTTTGTAACGTTAATACCAATTTGTTCAATAACTTCTTAGTTGTCTCGTTATTATCAATAAACCGTACCCTCAAAGCAGCTAGCAGACAGAGAATATTACTTGGTAATTTTTTTCTTTCATAGCCCCTTTAAATTTACAGATAATTATAGATCCTCAGGGGAATCTATTAGTAAATATAAATTATATTGCCGTTCAAATAGAGTATTTATATTTACCGATCCATCGAAAACTTTTTTTTTTTTTATTGTGCAATAATTACAATCTGCCTTTTATAAGGCAATAAGTAATTAAGATATATGCTCTCATTCATACAATATTTACAGTTCATCATTCACTCGCTCATTCATACAGTATTTACAGTTCATCATTCACTCGCTCATTCATACAATATTTACAGACAGCCCAGAGACCCCCCAAATCCACCGCAAAGAGAAAGCGGAGTCCTGGGAAGTCCCCCACGCTCCTCCATCAGCCGCGTCACTGGATACTAGCCAGTGGAGGCTGACCAAGAGGGCGAGAGCCACAGACGCTCAGGACATGATTGGAGAGACTGGCCATTGCCAGGACTCCCACTGTCACGCGTTTATAGCAGGTCACGAGGCCACTGCCGGATCCATCGAAAACTATGACTAAAATAAACCTGTCTAAAAGCAAACTGTGATAAGGAATACAGACGTGTCTCAAACAACCAATGAAACAGATGACCATCTTTTGCTCATAGCAGAAATGTTTTGTTTGTTAGTCAGTCACAACGTGCCAGGTACAATCGGGACGAATATTAAACTAATTTTAATAAATTAAAAGAAAAAAATTCGAATAAAATATTCCAGGAGTCGAAATGAAATAATTTTTATAAACGGTGTGAAAATAGTCAGGCTAATTTTTTTTTTTTTTTATTATTATATAATATTATTAATATGAAGATTACGTAAGATCGCCTTGGAAAAATAATGAATTCACTCAATCGCTTATGAAAAGATTAATAATAATTTTCTGCCTGTTCGTCACCTTATCTACGGTGCTACAGAACGTTTGAATATTTTACCAAAATCAGAGGCACCTGTGTAGCGGTATGCTGTGAGTTTTTGTGCGGGGGGGCGGACAGACAGACAGGAGCAAAAAAGTGTTGCGGGGTCTTACCTGAAACGGGTAGACATAGCGGGAATTTTCCTAGAAGGGGGTCTGTGGACTCCAGGCCTGGAGACTGGAGAAAGTTGCTTTACCATATTAATAATAACTAAAGCAATATAGCCGAGTAAAACATGACCACAGATTCATTAACAGTATGAACCACTTAAAGTCGCTAACCAATTTTAAACATTTTATCAAAAAGTGAGGTATAAATCATGGGAAATGACAATATAAATTGTTTGTTTTGGCATAGGTGCCAATATTATTAATAATTATATATATATATATGTATATAATAATACAATGCCAGGGAGGTCATGGGTTCGTGTTCCGTTTCCGCAAGTATATATTTTCTCTGGCTAAATATTACTATGTTCATATAATACCAAAAGGAGTAAATTTGTACAAACATTAGTTCAAGAGGATTAATAGTTGCAGACACGATTTAGGTTTGTTAACAAATTTAAGTCTTAAACTGAACATTTTTGTGATTATAACTGTTTAAGTCGATAGGGAGGATTGTTATCTTATTGTTAGAACTATCAGTTAATTACATCATAAAAGTAAATTATGATGTTAGTTATTTTTAACTGCTATTTCCCATTACTACCTAAATAATAAAAATGTAATCTAGAATATATATATATACTATTAAAGGCAGACCAATATATATATATATAAACGTTTAAGTTACTAATTAAGCGAATTGATGGTAGCTATATTCCAGTGTTATCCGCAAGCACTGGTCAAGAGTCCGATTATCCGCCTATCCGGCCAAAGGATTATTATACCACGTTTATTATTGTCACTGGACGTTATATTTCAATTAGTTATTCCTATTAAATGCTGTTATAGTCACAGTGTCAAATAATAATAATTTAAACTACAAAAGTATTTAGTACAATAATTTAAGGAGTGTGACCAACGTTCCCAAAGCTCATGAACTTTAAGGATGCTTGAGTTATTTTCTTTTTGGAATTTAAATCTATAAATCAACACGGATTTTGATTTAATCGCAGTTTGACCTACAGGTTTTTACTGTGCCATGTTCTAATGTAGTCAAGAACTTAAATAGCTTCTCTTCGATAGTAATTATTATTAATGTCAGCTCTGAAACTATATAAATGTAAAATTTTCTTGGGTAGTCATTTACCAATCATGGTGTGTTGGTCTAGTCGGCTTTGTTTGATAAAAGAATGTGGATCTGCTGGCATCAGGCGTCTGATAACTAAAAGAATTAAGACAAATTGTTATAATTTGTATATCACATTCACCGAAATTAACTATATTGTATAAATGTCTTATGTAACAAACTAGCTTATTAACTTGTACCGTATAATTTCTACCTACCATCATTGTTTTTTTTACGTATCCTATATGAGTTCGCCAATAAGCGATACATCTTTCCCTCATTATTTTGTAACGTTAAACACCAATTTGTACAATAACTTCGATGATAATCATTATTAACGTCAGCTCTAAAACTATATACTTGTAAAAGTTTCTTGGGCAGTCGGCTTTGTTTGATAAAAGAGAGTGGATCTGCCGGCATCAGGCGTCTGATAATTAAAAGAATTAAGACAAATTGTTATAATTTGTATATCACATTCACCGAAATTAACTATATTGTATAAATGTCTTATGTAACAAACCAGCTTATTAACATGTACCTTATATTTTCTACCATCATTGTTTTTTTTACGTATCCTATATGAGTTCGCCAATAAGCGATACATCTTTCCCTCATTATTTTGTAACGTTAAACACCAATTTGTACAATAACTTCGATGATAATCATTATTAACGTCAGCTCTAAAACTATATACTTGTAAAAGTTTCTTGGGCAGTCGGCTTTGTTTGATAAAAGAGAGTGGATCTGCCGGCATCAGGCGTCTGATAATTAAAAGAATTAAGACAAATTGTTATAATTTGTATATCACATTCACCGAAATTAACTATATTGTATAAATGTCTTATGTAACAAACCAGCTTATTAACATGTACCTTATATTTTCTACCATCATTGTTTTTTTTGTTTTTTACGTATCCTGTATGAGTTCGCCAATAAGCGATACATCTTTCCCTCATTATTTTGTAACGTTAAATACCAATTTGTACAATAACTTCGATGATAATCATTATTAATGTCAGCTCTGAAACTATATACTTGCAAAAGTTTCTTGGGCAGTCGGCTTTGTTTGATAAAATAGAGTTCTGCTGGCATCAGGCGTCTGATAATTAAAATAATTAAGAAGAAGTGTTATAAACGAATTGTTATAATTTTTATATTACATTCACCGAAATTAACTATGTTGTATTAATGTCTTATGTAACAAACCAGCTTAATAACTTGACCCTTATATTTTCTACCATCATTATTTTTTTTAAGTATCCTACATGAGTTCTTGAGCTATGCTCCATAATTCATTCAGACAAAACTGTTTAGCTACTAATTATCACGTCTGACCCCTACAACCTTTTCTCTCTACGATCTGCACACACAGAGTCGAAATGTTTCTCCTTGAATAAAAATTCGATGAAAACTCTCTTGAGCCTCGAGGCTTCCAAAGGATCTGCCCATTTACAGGTTAGAGTTTATCGCCGTTGTCTCTATGAACGAAAACTGTATTTCTCCATTGCTATGTATTTGAGTTGAATGAATTGAACGAGCTTCCTAAAAGCTTATTAACGAATGATTACAATTTGAATAAATGTCTATAGATATTTGCTTTCATCAACCTCAGTAGATTTCCTGACCATGTTATAATTTGATGGCAATGCACTGACTAAGTATGTATTCAAATACAACGTATATTTATATACTATATTCATATATATGTATAGGTATATATATATATGTATATGTAGTAATGCATTGTAGAATATTGGAAAAGAGTAGACAGGAATAGTAGATTAGCATACTAGTAAATTGTGGCTCGATGTTTTCCGGACAGATAGTAGACGGCCACGTGGGCCACAGCCTTGGGCCGCCCTGGGAGTGCCTGCCCACATTTGGTCACCATCGCCATCTGCATCTTCTCTCTGTACTCTCTTATCACTCCTCATTCTCTCATTCTTTCATTCTCCATCTCCTCAGCATTAAACAACTCTCCGAGGAAGGTAGGGCGTGGAGAAACGGTCGTATAGCGAACTATCGGCGCATAAGCGAGGTGTGATTTGAGTTTTCAAAGAACAGTAACAAGTGAGTTATCACAGATAACAAACAATTACAAAGGTCTCAATAATCAACATCGGCTGCAATAAACCTGTTGGATACTTAATCTTTTTTAATAATATTTTACATTTTTAAACCTTAAGGTAATAAGCTTCAAGTGAACCTTTCACCTATTCAGGTATCGTAAGGAATCCAATTCAGAACAAGATATATTTGTATGTTTAACAGCAACAATTATATATTACAAAAAATACAACGCAGCAAGCCTTAATTTAATAAATAAGACGTACATTTCAGAGGATGTCAATTAAAAGATTAATTGGAGAGACTTGAATCTTATTATGTAACCTATCAAAAAAATACAAAAAAACATTTTTTATCAACCCAAACTAATCAAGCTCTCATCAAAACGTCATTTCCTAAAAAGCGTCCTTCGTTATAATACTTTTTTTTTTTTTAATTGATATACCTAATACGTTTTCTGTGTATTTTCTGTGTAAAAAGTGTATGTCTTAAAACACTTAAAGCTCAAAATAAATTCTCCGAATTTCGCAGAAGGTTAGGGTCGAATGAAGGCCATGTCGTATTTCAGCGAGCTCAGCTCATGTGGTCATTGCCCGAGACACTAAAACTCATTTTTTGTCAATTTTAAATTCTGCGTAATGCATTTAGTGATAAGTACAAGACTTAACATATCCTATCGAGTCTATACTTAACTATTTCGTTTTTACTAAAAGAATAACTGTATTTGTTACTACTTAGTAAAAGAACTATCTATGATGGACCGTGACATGTAACCAAAAACACGATCACAGGACTATACCTCATTAAACATTGATATTAACGCGTGGGTAATATAATATAATATATATAAATCTCCATACTATTTATTTATAATTTGTCCAACGAGGACAGTTGCTCACATGTCTCCCTTGAAAGGACTATGCTTTTAAAATAAAAAAAACATTTTTTGAGATGCAAATGAAATGTAAATAAAGTGGCATGTGAAGAAATTTTGTAAGATCTCTAAAATAACCATTGCCCTTACGGCTTGGTAATTAAATACGCAATAAAAAATAAGTATATAAAAACACCTATTACAATATTTAAAAAAAAAAAAGTTTTGATTACATCACAGGGTACGAAAATATACACGCAACATTTCCTCAAAGTTGCATCAGGTAATCGACCTCGAATAAACTCGAAAAGAATTATTCGTTCGCTCAATCTTAGAAAGAATTTATTCCTTGACCTTAGAATAACTCAAACGGTCTACTACAAAGAGAACGGAAGGAAAGTATTTTGGAAAGTTAATTTGTCTTTCAATAAATAAATATTGTTTGTGTTTGAATGAATTGTTGCAATTACAGTCCACTATAACGCCATAACGTATTATGTGTTATAAATCCGAAAGGCAATTTGGATACCATACTCAATGCAATAAAAAAATATTGTCATGGGATAATTAAACGAAACCGAAAACAACAATCTTAAAAAAAGATTTCACCTCAAGTCCCTAAGGTTAAAAAAGAAATAGCTTTTGCTTCCCTTCGAAAATGCTAGCCAACAATTTTTGTACTTGTTTGAAAGTGAATCCTCCGTTTTCGGGTAAGGTAAGCAGTTACTTTTAGCAGAGAAAATGTGGATATGGCACAGGCGAATTCCACAGTCTTTCGAGCTGATTTGAACTAAGAACCTCCCACCAATTATATAAACCAACTATCATTCAATAGATGATTAAAGTATTAAGGAATGATTATTTTCAAAGGGCAGTAAGTTTATTACTTTTTTATCGCCTACTGATCGTTTTTAAAATGAATGCTATTCATGACTGAACACTTAAATGTGATCTTCAGGAAAGTAATTATCGACTGTAGAGGAGGAAAATTACTTTCAATTACGGCGCATACAGTATAAGTGGTCTCGTTTTATATTTTTTTTTATTGTTTCTTTATTATTATTTTTTTTTAATACCACTAACCAGCAAATCATGAGGTAGTTTTCTTTTTTCCTACGATGTGTTAGAAAATTATACGTTGCTTTAAGACCTTCTCTCGTAACTTGTATTATATTCAGATATGATCTCACATTGGCCGAGATAATATGTTGTAGCCTATTCCTCTCCTTAAGGATAAAGCTCAACAAATGAAATCGCAAGTTCAGGAAAACATAAAAACAGGCAAAAAAAAAAAACCAAATGCACTCATAATTAATTCTTAAGAAGATATAGTTTATGATTAGGGAAAAAAGATTATCACAGATTTTTGTTATCTTGAGTTATTTGAACATCTCATTTTTCTTTCTTTTTTACATATTCCATAATTATTATATGTACTTTAACTAAACTGTTTAAAGACAATGGGATATTCAGTATTATATAATAATAATATTTAACACGAATCTTGTTGTGCAGGAAATTTGTTATCAATCAAGTAAAATTTGAAACTTTTGAATTAGGAACGTTATCACATTTCATGGACTTAAAATTTATAAACGAATGTCGGCAAATGTTTCAATTTTATTGACTAATTGAAACTTATTTGTTAACAAACATAAAAAAATTCAAAACTGAATGAAATTTTAATAGCATCAAATTATTTTTTATAACCTCTGGATGAAGTTGAAAAAAAAAAATCAATATTGTATTCTACGGGAGAGGGGTTAATATTGGTTATATTATTGTATAACGTCCCTCTTCATTGATGTGAGGTTTTTTTTTTATTTAAAGTTTAAAATAAAGTTATAATTGATAAATTTGCTAGTATCATTAGTTAGTATAGTTGCTAGTGGGCAACAGATAATTGGATTTTGAATTTAATCGATTTATTAAATTTATTAATTTTTGAAGAATATCTCCAATTCGGAGTTATCCCATTGGCTGGTATAGTTACATTGTCTTGATTGACTTGCGACAATGTCTGTGTTTGTGCGATTTCATTAATAAAGAATGGCATTCGGAGAGAGTTTTGACTGTTTTGAAAATGTATTTTAACTCAGTTAATGACACTTATGATTTTAATATACCCTAAGTTCTTGAACTCATCTCTTCCAAGTTCATAAAATTCCATAGTGACCTATCCAACCACCCTAATCCCCTATCACATTCATTGTACTGTACCACTCATCCCTATAATCCTCCTCGGAGACTGAAACGGCAGTGCCCTGCTATACATACGTGACAGTGGGAGTCCTGGCAATGGCTAGTTTCTCCAATCATGTCCTGAGCATATGTGCCTCTTGGTCTGCATCCACCGGTTCGTTTCCTGTGACGCGGCTGACGGAGGAGCGTGGGGAAGTTCCCAGGACACCGCTTCTTCCTTCGCATGCAAGGAGGTAGGGCTGCCATCTCTAAAACCTGCTCCCCGGACCGGAAGCGTAAGTTCCCCGGATTTTGGAGCTATCACCCCGGACATTTCAAAACTTTTTTTCATTCACTTACATCTTGATTAAAATATATTTTACTCCGTACTGGATAGAAGAAAACTTTGATTTGAAGCCTCTTTTGTTGCATGAAATAGTGTGTTTAATCGTTCTTGTGACGACAAGTTATTAATTTTGCTTTATTTTTTAACCTTCTTAGCTTAGGTATTAAATAAAAAATAAACAAACCCAATATTAGTTACTCAGTTTTTTTTTTTTTTCAGTTTTCAAACAATTTTATTAAGATAAAATTACAATCTGCCTTTTATTAGGCAATGAGTAATTGAGATAAATGTCATCATTCATACTATATTTACAATTCATCATTCACTCGCTCATTCATACAATATTTACAAACAGCCCAGAGGCCCCCCAAGTCCACAAGGGTCACCTCCCTCGCATGCGAAGGAGGAAGCGGAGTCTTGGGAAGTCCCCCACGCTCCTACGTCAGCCGCGTCACTGGATAAGCCAGCGGAGGCTGACCAAGAGCGCGAGAGCCACAGACGCTCAGGACATGATTAGAGGAACTGGCCATTGCCAGAACTCCCACTATCACTTAGTTATAGCAGGTCACGAGGCCACTGCCGTGTTACTCAGTTAATAAAATTAAATGAAAACTTGTTTAACTTTTTATTTTTCCATACAATTTACAATATTTAGTTTTAAAACAACTTAAATCTTAAATCAAATTCAGAAATTTATAATAACTTATACTAAGGAACAATTTTAACAGCCTTACATTTAGCTTTATATTTCAAGAAAGAAAACACAATTTGTCGTTTTCATCCATAGATCTATGTAACTAAATTAAATCAATATTCAAATCAAATAAAACTATACTTCTTAATTATTTGGCAACTTTTAAAGTAATAACATTAAAATGTCTTCAAATTTTAAACTTAAATTACTACATTATTAATATGAACTTTTTGGTAACACTTAATGTACCCAAATAAATAAACACTGAAACAAATACTGTAGTTCTCTATTGAACTAAATTAAATCAGTCTTTAATTTGTGTTTATTTATGTCAAATAATGATGCTTTTAATGTTTTGGTAATTCTTGATTGCGTTTTCTTTATTGCTAAAAGATTTATAATAATTTACTTTTGTTCATGTTATTTACCTTGTCTATAATATATCTGCAATAGCGTATAGGGTGATTTCCTATATACTAAGAATCGCCACACACGTCTACACATCTAATATTTTGCTACGCAGCTAAATAGATCGCTCGCGCTCGCCATTCGCCAGATCACGCCATGTGTCGGTCAAGCGCGCCCCACCCCCGCTCGCCGCTCGCGTAGTAAAATAGCGTCGGCAGCGCGTGCGGTGAAATACCTAATCCATAGTTTTTATTTACATAAATTATGGGAACGGATCTGATCGAAAACCCGGACTTTTATTATAGTCCGGGTTGCACCCGGACTACAATTTAAACCCCGCCCGGACGCTCCCCGGACGTCTTCAAAACTAGGACAAATCCGGGGAAACCCGGACGGATGGCAGCCCTAAAGGGAGGTGACAACCATGTGGGTCCGGGAGGTCTCTGGGCTGTTTGTAAATACTGTATGAATGAGCGAGTGAATGAAAATTGTAAATATGGTATGAATGAGATCATTTATCACAATTACTTATTTCCCAATGAGGCAGATTGTAAATTTATCATAATAAAGTTGTTGTATATAATAATAAAAAAAACAAAAAAGAAAACGGTTTTTAACATTGTTTCCTGACATCCAATGGAAGTTTCGTGCATTCCTTTAGGTGCTACGGGTGGTCTGAAAAGTTTCCGACCTAACAAAGCTTTTATTTTAGCTTTTATTTCATTAGCTTTTATTTATTTTATTATCATCTTCATGTTAAGGTCGGAAACTTTTCAGACCACCTGTGTATAAGTGATATTGTTGTTGGTTTTGATCACTTCTGCCGACATGGTGAGCTAATACTCTTCGTGAACTTTGATTTGCTTCCTGCTTGTTTATCATAGAATCAGGACTTACAGTTCAGAAGCCCTTACCGACCTGGAGTCAACATAATTTAAACATAACACTTTTTTTTTTTGGTTCATTTTAGTTTTCAAAAGAATATTTTATACGTACACTCAATGTACAATTACAAGATATTAAACGCTGTATTAGTGATAAGTTGTTGCCCAGGCTCACCTGCAGCTCCCCAGCGGAGATTAGTATTATAATTTAGTGCTAACTTTCTCCAGGGAGATAAATGCTCGCCGCCTCTGGAGACTCCAGCCCCGGACCTAATCCTGACGGGAGAAAGAGAAAAAGAGAAAGAAAAAAATAAGAAGTGGGATGTAAAAAATGCTGACATAACCACTGGAAGGGAAGTCTATTACTTGCCTCTGCCGGCCGAGTCTAACAGCTTATCAACTATTACATGGAAGTCCCTCTTCACTTTTTATCCAAGTACCTTCCAGATGTTCCAGGACCGGGATTTTTTGGGAATGGCTATACAAATTTATCCTCCCGCAATCCGTATATTTTTTTCTATCAGTTAAATAATCTTTGTAGAAGTATTTTAAAAGGATAGAAAGAAAAGATTTATTATGAAGTACAAGCAAAACACTGGTATATACTAATATTAAGAGTTACGTTACTACATACTGGGTCGGATGTTGGGGAACGAGTGTCTGGGAAACAAGTGGGGACTGGGGCTACAGCTGAGACACATGTGTATAAGAGAAGGGTAGTTCTGGAAATTGGGATAGAGGTCTTGGAAGGAATGCGGCTGCTTACTTAAAAATATCAGTGACTTCCATGAAGTTATACGAGGCAGTTATACAGTTCTGCTCAAGCCCCTTCTACTTTTAGCATTATATATATTATTAGCATTACAATATTCTTTGCATTATATAACTTATCGACAAAACTACGGGTAGGTTCACTTTTCAATGAAACCGTATTGTCTTTTTTTTTTTTAGTAGAGCATTGTTTTGTAGGCTAATAAATAAACATGTAAGATTTTCATAAAATTTATTAATAGACAACAATTAAATATATAATACGTGAAGATACGTGTTCACTGCTTAAACCACGCTAAAAACACTTAAATCATAGTTGACTTGCTATCATATAAAATTTGTCATTTTGAAGAGATTAAATCTCGTAATACATCCGGAAAATGCTATATTCAAATACGGATGAGGGAGTCTTGGGTTTGTTGTTGATTGCGCTACAGGCTGAGCACAGTTTATTTTCTTAATGCCCTCCCATTCGTGTCAGCGGCTATAAATTTAATGGCATCATGTAATGCCTTATTTTACCTGACGGGAATTATCTCTTAAATCGTTCACTGAATTATGCATTTAACGGGTCAGTTGTTGGTTTTTTACAATTCTGATTCATTGATTAATATGAGCAAGAAACTCTTATATCGAAATTTCATGCTTAGCATTTTTTTTTTTTGTAAATGTAAAATGAGATGAAACTTCCCGATAGCCGCCAGAGGTCCGACATTCATTAAGCGACATTACTTCTTCTGTCTGTCCATCCGTTATACGATTGTCGTCCATCCATCTGAAAATTTATATTTTAATATATATATTTCAAAACTCTTACAGGATTGGTTCTCGGTTAAAATATAATGACGTGAATCGAAGAAAAAAACAAATTTAAACGTGCTCCCTTTTCCCCGTCGTATAAGCACACAATGTAGTCGTTAAGGAAAAATAATTTCAAAAATATTCCAAGATATATTAGAATACAGTTATAATTCTAGGTAAAAAAAATAAAAAGTATGTTTTTGTTTTTTTTGTAAACAGGCGTGGGGAGACTTGTACCTTTACATTCAGTTTCAAATTTTGTTTTGTTGGCATCAAGCGTCAGAATACAGGGCCTAACTATCGGATTTGAAACTAGCTGGACCCGAAAAAGTTAAGTCCATTTATGACAGTACGGACAATAGCCAATGTTGCACAGTATGTATACAATGAAGTAGTTCATGGTTTGGTACTCGAGGTACAATTCCAAATAAAACGCACGAATTATTCTAAAAAGTTGGGACTGCGTTTTCTGACTATCATTGCGATGTTCACTAATTGCTATCAACCACGTATGCCTCATAGGGTGCCGGGAATGAATTAGAACCAGATTTATTGAAATTTAATATTTGTTTAATTTATTATGGATTAAACGATTTTAGGCCAAGAAAAAAAAAAAAAAGTTTATATAATAGGTAATAAACGTTGGTGGGAAATGTGGTGTTCCGCAGGGCTCAATACTTGTTCCACTTATTTCCTCAGTATACCTAGACTCCCACAAACTCTTAACAACACTTGTGCTGAATAAGCCGTTCTTTCCAACCACAACAACTCAGTACAGCCCTAATTCATCGAAATCTTAGAAATCTCCGATGATGCATCACAGCTGAAATGTATACATAACAACGCAACTACGACTGAAAAGAAGCTGGAATATAGATAGATGGAATACGACCTGTCAATCCTAAATACAATTATGGGGATGTATCACTGGACCTGCTTTATTGGATGCTACACATTCGCTGATTGCTATTAGTGTCGTATTTATAAGACAGAGCCAGGTATTTTTTATCATCGCCTCAAATGTGAGAATGACCTAATGGTCGAAGCGCTAATGATTGACTGCGCCCTGTCATTGAAAACTCCGAATCTCGTATACTAACTCAAAGACTCCTACACAGTTCGTAAATCCTGTCTGAGTACATTTCCAAATGAGCCTCAATGGTCAGAAACAACAAGGCAGAAACGGCGTATGAGCTCTCCTGTCTGATTTACCGACTGGGAAGAAGAGGGAATCTATTCGGAGCCGCGAGCTATGGACAACTCCGGTGAAATTGAAACCTAGGATTTATCGCAATGAGGATACTGTATTCATCCCACAGGATCCCGTCCCGGGGAGGTCGGGGGTCCAAGGGTACCCCATCTAACCTAACACGATTAGCATAATACGTCTAATTAAATTGTAAATTGGATAGGCCCCGGGTACATTAATGTAAGATTCATTGCCCGATGGTCCATGCTCCTACATGCATTTCCGCCGGCTGCATTAATAGTTGTCAATGGGCACGGAGAACGCATAAGACGAATAGGTGTGATTATTTAGCGAAGGATACGAGCGGGAATAATTCGAATTTCTCCAGGCGCTAAGTCGCTGGAGTTTATTCTCTCCTTCAAGCGTGCGGGGATGATGGATCTATCGCCAATGTCCAAGTCATACATCGATCCTACACATACAGTCGGATTGGTTAAACGTTCTTCATTCTGGCTTAGATAATTTGTTATTCAATGTATTTATTTACTAGGAATATGTTCTATATAAATCCTTCATTATACAAGATATATGTAGATATATATTTGCATAAATATTGTTGGAATCGAATTAAATATATAGCGTGTATTTATGTACGCCAGTGGGTTCTAGTGCAATTGGCCTCGTGTTTACTAATACTTCTGGGCAGTTGGATATTGTCAAATTGCCACTTACAAATTTGACATCAAAAATCATTTCTTAATACCTGCAATATCTGATCGAAAAGTCATACCATCATAATGAAGTCGTAAAAACAAAATTATCGATACGCAAAGTGACTTAACTCACCTGGATTCAAGACAAAGCAACTTATTCCTGAATACATAAGTTAAATATTTATTAAATAATTGAAGATCTTATTATATTTATCCATATAACTTGATTGCAGTTTCTTAAATATAGTACTGGAAAACATCTTAGTTCAGTGGCTTAACATAAAAATGTTACAAGAATAATTTACAAGGTAACATACAAGCATGGGTCAGTTGAAGGAATGGTTCATAATAATAAACTGAACATAAGTGGACGTTCTAATGTGATTTTGTATATTGCAAATATTGTTGCAAAATTGTATAATATGATGAGACTTTCCAGCAATAAATCTTGAAAAGAAGCTAAAATACTGACCATAATTCAAATCTTGGCTTTTTTATTTTATCTTTTAGCTTAATGGTCTTTAATTTATGCTTATAATAGTTTAAGCAATATTTAAAACTGTAATAGTTTTCTACATATTTAAATACATCATTCAATTTTTTTTAGCTAGTTAAGAGATGATTTTCAGTAACAGTGAGTAAAAAATTCAGAATACTTTTCTAAATTGTTTAAATAATTTTTATTAAAACTTAATTTGAGACCATTACGTATCTCTCGGCATTGTTTTTTTTAAAAACAATTATACAGCCCACTACATATATTTAAATAAACAAAATTGTTAACTTGAACATAGTGATTGATGTAAAAAAGGATTGAATATAAATGGTGGCCTTACTCGAATTCTCTGGCAACATTTGAATGCTTAATTTTTATTGCTACTCTTGGCAATATTCGTGCTGGAATGACAATGTATTCAGTTGTATCATATTGAATAATAAAGTTATAATATTAAACATATCAATTGGATCAAAAGCATTTACAATATCTCCTTAAATAGCCTACCTACTATTAGGCATTACAATGTTATTAAAATTATTTATAAAATATGAAGAGAAACTTTACTCCTTCTTATTATAAAATTTCAAACGATAATATCATAAAATAACAAAACCTGAAAATGATGTAGCGACGCGACAGGAAATACAAAAATAATTTGTAAATAAATTCACCTGAGGATTTAAAATTGTATGTATTATCTGTAAATTTAAAGGAGCTGGGAAGAAAAAAAAATATGCAATTTTTAGTCTTAACCATAGCTGAGCTATGGTGTAACGTTGATTATTAAATAAATAAGTTTATAAATAAATAATAAATAAATCGGGGTAAGGCGCTTATTTTAAATAATGTTTTCAATAAACCATGTTATGGTTGATCCCTTACACCTGTGGTATTCGACTGGGTGCAGTGGTTAAGACCATTCCATGACGTTAACGACTAAGAAGATTCGAATCTCACAGAAAAAAAAAAAGTTGTGCAAACAGTGGAACCAGCCACCTGGCCGAAGTAAATTGATAGCTACAAGGCAAGTAGGCATTAGGTCACTGACGGTGAAGACTTGGAGGAAGTGGGTCGGCGAAGACAGGGGGCGGTTGATGTGGCAAAAGACAGGGCCATAAATACAGGATGTCGTCAGGAGTTATGTTTTTTGTCGAGTCTCGAGAACACCTTATCCCATCATAGGGGACCTATATTAATTTTCAATTTGCCTTTCCTTTTTACGCTTAGGTAGGAACAGGTGCTTAGTAGAAGTGGTTGGTTGGTATTTCGCTGCGAGAGGGGCTTCTTTCATTTAGGTACGAGTTCAAAGTTTGAACTAAGCTAGGAGGAGCTTGTATTGCAGGAGGCAACCACATAGTAGCGATGTGATGAATGGTTGTTTGGTGCTACGCAAGGTTTAAGGAATAGAACTCCGTAGATAACTTCCTATAATAACTAATGTGGTTCTAAGGATGTAGTTATAGAAAAATGTGAGAAAAACTGTCTTTTTGTGGATACGGTGCAGTATTTACCACCCCAATTCCCTAGCATTGCACTGTACCACTCATCCCTATAATCCTCCTCGGAGACTAAAACGGCAGTGGCCTCGTGACCTCCTATAAATACTTGACAGTGTAACTCCTAGCAATGGGCAGTTTCTCCAATCATGTCCTGAGCGTATGTGGCTCTCGCGCTCTTGGTCAGCCTCCTCTGGCTCTTATCAAGTGACGCGGCTTACGAAGGAGCACTTCCCAATACGCAGTTTCCTCCTTCGCATGCGAGGGAGGTGACAACCATGTGGACTTGAGGGGCCTCTGGGCTGTTTGTATATATATCAATAATAATAATATATCAATCATTAGTATGAACGAACGAATGAATGACAGTTGTAAATATGGTATGAACGAGATCATTTATCACAATTACTTATTGCCCAATCAGGCAGATTGTAATTTTATCATAATAAAGCTGTTGTTATATTCTAGTAGAAGAATTCGAAAAAAAACTGTTGCTTTTTGTGGATAAGGTGCAGTATTTGTGGAGAAGATTATATCCAAGGGAGCTATGTTCGATTTGGTTATCAAGAAACTATTGCTTTGGTTGGAGAGATAAAGGTATTGTTATGGAAAGAAAATCCTCAATAACGGATAGTTGGGAAAAAATAGATTGTAATATGTATTTTAATACGTTACTACATATACAACTATATATACAGTAACGGGAGTTTTATTATTCGTAAATGGTTATTTTTTGCGGAAATAACGTTTCGAGAAACAAGATTGAAGACGAGATTGATAAATACAATTATTTGAAAAATCCATGGAGAATACATACAATGAATACTTGCATATATCTACTTCCTATTGTTTATTTTTAAAACCCGTTTTTTTTTTATACGAACACTTTTTTTGTCAGATTCAACTTGATGGTTTTTTTTCGTCGAATGATAACAAACCGATAAATATTTAAAGGTGATTGACCAATCGACTGCGTTCATTTTGGACAGAATTTCGTCATCTTCGAAGGGGAAAATGCTCGGAATGCCAGCTTTCTGATTAAAAACACTACTTTATCGGATCTTTATGTCTCCAGTAAAAATTTCTGGCGGTTGGCATTTGATGAGGACCAAGAGATACCGGTCAACAGGATATGGTAAGCATCACTCGCAGAGTAAGCGAGCGAACTCTAAACTCAAAATCTGATTTTGTTATCTGCCTTATGTTGCCAGACAAGGTGAAGACGTCACAGAACACGTATTGGCCAAAGCAGTGATATTTATTGGTTTGAATATGTCAATCGGTCGAGACAATAAAAACGCTGGAGGATTTTTCAGCCAGTGGTTCGCTGATTTTGCTGAAACCACCTGTCGCGCCATAGAAGAGGGGAGTCAATAAAATTTATCATTTTATATTAGCTGTTCATATTGTCGGCAGTTAACGGTTCGTTAAGTTTTATGACTGATGGGGAATTTGCTCCGGCCTGTATTTTATTGCTGTCATTAATGTTGTGCTCTTTCTTTTTTCTTTAGTGTGTGCGATGAAAGACTGGTTATCCATCCGCGCCCGTCTCTTTAAGTGCGTTGTCATTTGGTTGGGATTCGTTTTACTTAGTGAATTCTATTAACCCCATGTACCCCAAATTAGGAAAAAATGTTCGATAATTCTCACTTTGAGAAAATTGATTAGAGTGATTCAGCCTGGGATGTTTTCCTCTTGCCTAAACTAGAAGTTGTTAATCTCAAGCAGACTATCATCGTAGCTACAACAGAATGGCACGTAAACTGTTTGCCATATTAATGATACTTTATCTATTGGTAGTCATCTCGTATTAGCCATCATCATAATGACGTAATTACGCCACAGACGATGCTAATGGACGTCCACGTAGGGACGTTCTGGGAAGATTTAATTGTACGCCGTCGTCTCTTATTAAGTGGAAGTCAGAACCCGAGGGATTGGCCGGGACCTGCCGGGAACGCTTATAGTCTGCGGGTTCGCGTGAGACAGGCCCCCCTAATTACCTTCTTGTATGTCTTGTAGAGGTAGCAATTTGTGAGAACGGCAGCATGTAGGACAGAGGTTCGCCCCGAAATCGGCCGAATCTACCCGAACCATCTTCGATGCGATTAACTGTCCCTAATTGCCTGAACAGCCGTTTACAAGTAATCTGCCTCAGAAGTCGCTCCCGGATTAGACCGCCTCCGCTATGGACACTTATAACCTATTTAAGCCCGTCATCCTGAAAATAGTCTAAAGGATAAAGCGCTATTCGTGTCCATATTCCACTTATCCCTATAATCCTCCTCGGAGGCTAAAGCGGCAGAGGCCTCGTTACCTACTTAAATGCGTAACAGTGGGAGTCCTGGCCAACTTCTCCAATCATGCCCCGAGCGTATGTGGCTCTCGTGCTCTTTGTCACCCTCCACTGACTCGTATCCCATGACGCAGCTGACGGAGGAGCGTGGGGGACTTCCCAAGACTCCGCTTCCTCTTTCGCTTGCGATGGAGGGGACATGTGGATTTGGGAGGCCTGTGGGCTGCTTGTACGAGTAAATACTGTATGAATGAGAGAGTGAATGAAAATTGTAAATATGGTATGAATGAGAACATTTATCACAATTACTTACCGACCATCGGTGTTGAGCAGTGGAGAAAATATGCTGTAGATACGATAGAGAATGTACAAAACCCGCTGTAGACATTACGTATTGTCACTCCCTCGACGCGTGATACTTCTTCACTCGGAATGACGTCCACAGTATCACTTGCTGATATTATTTACAAGAATTTTGGCCAAAAATACTTTGCCATGTGCTAAACCGTCACCTTTGCGTTATATAATCGGATTTATTTGACTAAATGTAAACCTAAATATAAAATAGCTTCTGACTATGACTTGAGGAAAGTTAAAAGAAACCAGTTAGTAATCAGATACCGATCAAAATATTTCTGCAAAGAAGTTATATGATGGCCTTAGCAAAAACAACTTAATTGGGTTATTGTTGGATGCACCTTTAAAATCTCAGGCCACGGTAGCTTCGTCGAAGATATACCAATGTCTTATGTGGTTTAATCTTTTATTCCCAAACGAGTCAGAAAAAAGACAATTTTTTTTATTCAGTGATAAAGTGGTTCAACCTAGTCACGTTGAAACTTTTTGATTTTCACCTTTCCTGTAAAATTCCATTCGTAAAAGTCAGATTAAGTTTTTTTTTTCTAGCCCAGTTTTCGGGTCGTGCCAGTGGGACTCGACATAAATTTAGCGCTTTGCGTGCCTAAGTTTTGGTCACGATAAAACCGGACGCATATTAAATAGCCGTTGTCGCGTGAGTTCTTCCGAACAGACAGGCATACAGGTGTGGATTTACATATGATGGATTATTGTGTTTATGCAATTATATGTATATTGACTTCATCCTATTATTCATTAGGCTACCACGATACCCAACCGTTTTTGTTGAATGTTCGATTCGATGAGTCAATCATAATATTTCAGAACATGATGAAATCGCCAGGCATTTGTATTTAATGTTATGTATTCTTACATAAAGTAGAAATAATGTGAACTTTACGAAATACTAGAACTTTCTGGACGCGGTTAACGTGTACAGAATGAATCTTTCTCAGGCGATAGTCGGAATCACGACTGTCCGGTTCGTGCGTACCTTAACCTACAAGCCGGCACGTTCGGGCCCTATGCCACCTCGACTTCCAACGAAATGATTGCAAAAAAAATACTCATAATTTTTGACCAAGTATACTTATATTTATTGATTCGCGGCAGTAATTAATGCCACAACGTCACGAACGATTACACAGTAAGTATGATGAATATGCTGTGTTTTGGCGGCGTTTGGGCGATATTAAATATTTTCATATACCTCAATCTAGGGTAATACTATTTCTAAGATTCATGGAAAAAAAAAACAATGTATTTATTTCAAACCAAAAGGAGTTAACGATTAATGCCTACACTACATCAAAATAAGAGAAAGATAAAGATTGTTCTAGAATTTAATTGTTAAGTAATTTAATGTTTGCCATTATCGCTTTTAAAATGTTGGATACTTTGTGCGTATTCAATCCTTTAATCAAAAGTCCTGAGAACAATAGTAAATGCCCCTTATTACGTCTGCAACAAAACCCTTCATAACGATCTTAATATACCCCTGTATTCTTGAACTCATCCCTTACAAGTTCATAAAGTTCCATGGTAACCTATGCAACCACCCTAATCCTTAGCACAGTCATTGCACTGCACCACTTATCCCTATAATCCTCCTCGGAGACTTAAACGACAGTGACCACGTGACCTGCTATAAATGCGTAAAAGTGGGAGTCCTGACAATGGCCAGTTTTTCTAATCATTTCCTGAGCGTATGTAGGTCTCGCGCTCTTCGACAGCCTCCACTGGCTCGTATCTGGTGACACGGTTGACGGAGGAGCGTGGGGGACTTCCCAAGACTCCGCTACCTCTTTCTCACGCGAGGGAGGTGACAACCATGTAGATTTGGGAGGCCTCTGGGCCTTTTGTAAATACTGTATGAATGAGCGAGCGAATGAAAATTGTAAATATAGTATGAATGAGACCATTTATCACAATGACTTATTGCCAAATAAGGGAGATTGTAATTTTAGCACAATAAAGAAGTTTCAAGTTTCAGAAATCTTCCCCTTTTAAAATTGTATTCGTGACCTGACGTTGTTTTGAGTAAGACTGTTTGTCAGCGTTCCTAAGGAAAATTTAAAAGAGACCCTAATTTCCAAAGACTTGTTTCAAAGGACAGAATCAAGGGTTCCTTACTGATATGGCCGTGGTCATCTAGCAGGGATTCGGGTGATCCGACCATTTTGTATTGCTGCTCCTTGTTTTGTCTTTCTGTATCCTCTTTGTCTTAGTTTGTTAGTGGTTGTATCCATGTGAACAAAGAGGCTCAACACGTTACAATGCCGGTAAAAGTGTAATAATAATAGATAATGCCAGTATCTTAAAAAAATTTATTTATTTATCGATAGCAAGTTTGTCCGCTGCAAAGTGATCCCCCTCAGATATAATACACATGTGCCAAAGCTTTTTCCAATATTCGAAGCACTCTTCAAACTCACTTTTCGATATCGCTCTTAGCTCCTTCAGTCTTTCTTCTTTTTCTCACCAATGATTTTTTTTTCGATTTCGGGAACAAAATGGAGTCGCAGGGAGCCATGTCCGGCGAATACATTAGCTGAGGTAACACAACAGCGTTGTTTTTTGCTAAAAAATTACGGGCAATCAGTGAGGTGTGAGCGGGAGCGTTATCGTGAAGCGGTTTCAACGAATTGTTTTGCCACAATTCCGGTCGTTTTCGTCGGATCGCTTCCAAGTAATGTACTTTATTACGACCTCCTGCAGGAACTCATGACGCACTACGCCATCGGAAATCGAAAAAAACAGTGATTATTAAATTTTCGTTACTTTTTGATCAAACCTCGTATATTTAAAGTATTACTTTATTTTATAGAGCTAATACAGACCCAGATCTTTAGGATTATCATACCGTATTACTGAAAAAATAATGTGTTCCCAATTATCTTTTTATAGTGCATTTATTTACGCTTCTCTCACAACTCTGGGAACACGAGTAAGGATATTTAAGGATACATAATTTTTCTGCTTGCTAGGTATGTGAGTGGGTACGCAGGATGTAGAGATACAGTAGTGTCTCAATTGTCACTTTATGTTGGAGTTAGGGAAATCAAGAGATTGCGTGGGCAAGTTTTCTCTAACTACGACCGTAAAGTTGTAACGTTAATAATGCTAACTGAGTGAGTAAACTTTCTTCAAAATATTAATTAATTAAATTATTATAGATTGTTAAAAATGCAATAAATGCCTATGAAAGGACGGCCGAGAACTGCCGGAGAGCCCGGAGTGAATATGCAGGCCATGTAAGATATCGTGCGTGGCTGAGAAGAGGCCATTGAGGTCTCCTACCATTAGACACAAATTACATAGGGTCTAGCTCTCTCACAGGGCCTTCTATTCCGGCTATTAATTCCTCTCTGTCTTATCATTACTGTCTTAGGTAATGTTCCTCTTAGTCTGTGTCTTCCTTCTTCTTTTTCTTAATTCATCGTCCCTCCTTCCTAGGGCCATTCTTCATTTCATATTTTACCCGGCGGTCTCCGTATCGGAAACGTGTACTTAGTAAATAACTATGCCTTGTAGAGCAGTAGAATACCAAAACGCTTGAATAATATAGTGTACCCAAACATCCCCCTTGACTGTTTCTCATAAGCTTAGCTAAGCTGGTAAAAAGCTCTGAGACTTTGAGATTTTTGTTCGATATTTCTAAGTATTATCATTTAAATTTACAATGGACCCGTGGATGAGCTTGCTGGAACTGTAAATATGTCTGATAAATGACATCCATTCGCTGCTCCCACTTTTATGTCATCAGTCATGTCTTCTAGCAGTGGGCCATGTTCTTTTCCATGTCTTAGATGTTCGACAGGGGCGTACATATTGTAGGCTAGAACAAAAAAAACAAAATAAAATGAATACTATTAATTTTGGACCGAGTATACATCAAAAGGTGAGCTTAAGACAAAGTCTAGGTAGAAATGCATATTAAAAAAAACATTTGACCAACGTATAATTTATAAACAAATCATCAACGAAGAATATAATGACATATGGAACAAACCCAGTCTTACAATAAAATTAATCATTAATAATAAATATATTTTACATACAGCACACTTGGTAAAATGGTGGGTGTTGCAAGTAATGTTCACTAAATCCAACTGGCACACTCTTAATAAATAAATGAAAGTGGATTGTTTATCAAGAGGGATAATAACTTTTTGAGTACACAAATCCATTTCACAGTTGGAAGAAACTTAACATTAATAATTATCAGCCAAATAAAAGTTAATGGGTGGATCGAGATATGAAATCTGGGAACTTCCCAATAACCAGTCGGGTGCGCTGCCGGCTGAACTATCCTGCGTGAGTTAGGATCCTCCCAGCATAAATTAACTCTCGCAATGCTCGTTTTGCTTATTAACTCATGCAGGTTAGCTCGGCTGGTAGAACACCCCGACTGCATACTGGGGACAGTAATACTAAAAATCGATAGTATTACCTTTTTATTTTATTATATCGGTTTCAAGTGGCAGATTGTCATCTTCTAGTACTACAAAAAATAATATCTATTTGTAAAACCATTTTATTGTGATAAAAAAACTCAATGTATTTACAATAATTAAAAAAAGAAAATTTAATCACTACGATTAATTGTATGTAAGTAAATTTTCAAAAAGGCCTAAACTCGGTCATTAATTCTTTCTTTTTATCTGACTCCATGAAAAAGTCAATTTTTCGCCAAGTCATGCGAATGAAAAATCTCATTAAACAATTTCGCTTCCTCGTTAATTTGTCAAATTTATTTTCATTCAGTTAATAACAACATATGTTTTAAAGTATTGTGCTCATGTGACTGATAACAAAGCTTTGCTGTTTGCAGCAGTCACATGTGACTGATAAGAAAGTTTTGCCGTTTGCAGCAGTCACGATTATTATGAGGTCCACCTTTTACTAGCTTTGCTATTAACCTAATGGTAAGTTGTTGGTCAAAGACGAGAACCAAGAAATCGGTATTCTGATTGAGCTTTGTTCGAGTATGGGAGGATCGCTGAATCCCTGTTCGATTTAAATTTAAATATTACAATTTAGATTTTGTTTAGCCCGACTTTGGATTACTCTGCCAGCTCAAAACCGACATATATATATCCAATACTTAAATGAACCAGATGGTATCGTATTTGCATCAACAAGCACTTCTGTGTGATTGCGTCATGTCAGTATGGGTACATACAGTGTGATATCAATGGATTATATCTATCGTATCTACATTTATTGTTTTTAGAGAGTGTCTATTTCATGTTTTCATCTCATGAGCTGTTCACAATACACTTTACTGCTTTTCGTACTTGAGTTTTGTTAATTATAATTACCAAGCACCTTTGAGATATAACTTTATTTTCTTGTTGTCCATGACCTGATATACGTTCTTGTTACTCGTTAATAATCTTTTAGAAAATATCTAACCCAAGAACAAAATCCTGCACAAAATCAGCTCGTAGCGCATTGTCACATTCGTGAAGTAGTGGTTCCACCAAGTCTTACGATGGAAGAGACCGATTTCCTGTTTCTAAGGTGTCACCCTGGGAGTTTGAAGGGGCTTGGAAGTATTGATGGAACCAAGATTTCATAATATAGCATACAAGATCCACTCATAGTATTATCTTTCACTGGATGGTTTGTGTTGTCCTCGTGGGAATGTAAAGGGCGAGTTACGTTTAATATAAGTATTAAACGTAGGTATAGTATGGTATTAGCTGTGGTGAGTATAAGACGCAGATATCCTAAGACAATGAGGGCAATAGAGGGGTTAATTAGAGCCGCATTGAAGCCGTGGATGGAGTCTTTTCAATGCAGGACAATGGGCTGGTCACAATGCATCTTGTCTGGCGCCACCTCTGACCCTCGCCCGTGGCTCGCTATCTACCGGAGGATACCCTATCCAATATACCGGATCAAGCGTAGTATATTTATTATACCGCTTTATTAGATCATGGGCGCTTCAAAACACTCTTAGTGAACTTCTGGGGAAGTTCATGAAGCAAGACGTTATTTTTGCATCCAGTGTTTTGTATCAACTCTTACATATTAATATCAATTCATTAACTGCCGGCTGTGGAAAAAGGGACTCGTAATAATAATTAGCAAATCTTCTATTCCGTGCAAGAAGTTGAAGCATACTCGCACGAAGTCTTACCGGCTTACGCATTTATTGACTTCCCCCAATCTATCACTGCGTCTCAAGCTATTGATTTACAATAGTATACTCAGGCCTACTCTGCTGTATGGTGCACCGCTTTTTCGTCATCTGACGTATACGACAGCTCGGCGACTCCAACAATTCTAAAACGGCATACTGATGAAAGTGGTCAGAGGTACTTCATTCGAGCAACGGAGCAACAGTGAGCTTCACGAGATCTTTGAGCTGCCTGCGGTGGATGAATTCATCCAACGTAGACATATCAAATTTTTCAACTCCCTACAGTACTTGACAAACCCGGTGTTTAACACGATAACCCCCGCTCCGTTCCCCCATCGATGGCAGGACGCTGTCGAGGCAGGAACGCTTTAGTCTTAGGTTCTAGTTTTTATTTTTTTTCCCAATTGTAAACTGAAGGTGAGCCCCATTACCTAGTATTGTATATATGTTGAACTTTTAACTTCAATCTGATATTGTTATTATATTTATGCCCTCCTTCGAATGCATCTGCGTATGCAGCACGAGGAGAAAATTGTAAATAGAAATTTTTGTTCATTGTAAACAAAAAAAAAATCCGTCCAAAATCACTGGCTGTGAAAATCAATAAAAAGCCAGACAATATTATGCTCGCATTTTTCCAAAAAAGACTATGGGTTTGAGCTAGAGAAAAAAACCAACAAGTAAATGAACAATGAGAAATATAAAATTGAGGAAATATCACACAAAGTCAAATTAAAATAAAACACTGAAATTATAAAATGGCAAAATGTATAATGTGAAATTAAAGAAAATTACAATTAATTTTGAATGAATCAAAATACAACACCTGTTGAGTACATAACATATTTTATCTGAAGCTTAATGCATAAAATAAATCTAATGTTAGTTAAAAAGATAGTACCAGAGAAAGAAAATGAAAGAAAATAGAAAACGCATACTATGCACTAGTTATTAGGATTGCAAATATATAAAATGAAAATTTTAAAACAAAGATTCTTTCCCTATTTATACGTTTTCCTTCTTTGGAACCAATTAATTTCTAATTAATTAAATAATTACAAGAACTATGAAGAAGTAAATACAAATATAAACATAAGGGGGAAAGTATTGGGGTCTTACGCTTAGGTACAAGACAAATAAAAAAAAATATTGCCTTTTGTTTATGTAAATGAGAAATGAAATTAATCAATATTTAACTTTACAAACTTTATTGAGAATATTGTTATGTAAAACTGAGTATGAAAATATATAACTTATTTGAGAATACAATTGATAAACTAATATAAACTAAATTGAAAATATTGTTATAAACCGACGTAAATTAATTGGTACGTTTCTCGACCGAAAACCGACCGAGGCGCCAAAACGAAAATTAGATTTGAATACGATTGGCTTAATTTGTTGATTGAAATAATCTTCAATTTATTTTTTTTGTTAAATATAATCTTGTGTTAAACAAACAAGAAAGTTGTACGAGAAATTGTTGTTGAAAAAAAAGATTCTTCAAAAGATGGTTTTGAATAAATGATATCGATTTGTTTTCCCAACGTGGTATAACGAAATATAACGGCTTACCGGTGACTTTAAGTGATAAGAAAAAATTTGGTAAATTGTTAAAAAGTTTTAATTGTTCTTATTATAATTTGAAACTAAACTGAAAAACTGAGAAAAATAAAACAAAATAACTATCAGGACCCGATACCGGCAATGGATCCAACCACCATCTTTTTCCTTTTCATTCTCTTGTTCCCAAATGTTGCGACTGATTTTTGTCAATCTTAACCATGATAGTGACCCTCGTTATTTCATCGTTATCAGGACCTGATGCAGACATGGACAGTGTGTCGAAACGTTGTCTCAGGAAACAATTTACAATTGTTGTTTACAACATACAATTTACAAGGAAACAATTGTTTCCTATAAGCATAAAACTTCGTTGAAGGTTTTTGTTCGGAAAACGGCTTGGGTTGATGAAAAAGAGTACTGTTTACATCGAGTTTATTCACAGACATGTTTAGAGATACTGTCTATGTCTGCATCAGGTCCTGATGACGATGAAATAGCGCGGGACACTATCATGGTTAAGATTGACAAAAATCAGCCACAACACTTGGGTACAAGAGATTAGAAAGCAAAAAGATGGTGTATGTAAGTCCATTGCTGGTAGTTAATGAATTGATATTAATATGTACTCATGGTCGAACGGTAAATCTTTAATAATTATTAGGTAAGTTTAAGAAAAACAAAATACTGGTAAGATCAGGGCGTACATTTACAACGCATCAATCAGCGCATAGATGTGTCTATAGTCTTCTGAGACGAGCAAAAGAATCTCTATGATGACAGGCATCACAACGAGACGGTAGTTGCTTAACAAAATCAAGTGAGTTATATATGTACCAGGTTTGATAAAAAAAGTGATGGCAATTTTCGTTTATCTTAATTTTTTATCATTTATTCATCGATAGCAATGTTGTCTCCTTCAAAGCAATCCCCCTCAGATATAATACAAATGTGCCAAAGCTTTTTCCAATCTTCGAAGCACTCTTCAAACTCACTTTTCGATATGGCTCTTAGCTTCTTCAGCGATTCTTCTGTTATCTCATCAATAGTGTCTAAAAGTCGTCCTTTCAAGGTTTTATTCAACATTGGGGACAAAAAAAATGTCTGGGGAATACAGTGGCTGAGGTAACACAATAGATTTGTTTTTTGCTAAGAAGTTACTAACAATCAGTGAGGTGTGAGCGGGAGCGTTATCGTGAAGCAAATTTCCACAAATTGTTTTGCCATAATTTCATCGGGTCGCTTCACGTAAACGGCGCTTCTTCCAAATAATATACTTTGCTGACCGTACGACCTTCTGGAAGAAACTCATGATGAACTACGCCGTTGAAATGGAAAAAAACAAAACTGTGATTATAAAATTCTCGTCACTTTTTGATCAAACCTCGTTATGATAACTGACAACTCTAATAAGGGATCGACCCTTGATCAATACTTCAACATAATTGCAATCAGAAATTTTAAAGCTTAGGTTTTGAATAACAGCAATGCTAAGTTTCTGTTCAAAAGCTTTTTTGAATTGGCAAGCATTGAACAGCATTGTTCATCATCCTCAGGGGCCACCCAGCAATTAGTCCTCCAATGGAACATATAGAGAACTTTTACTGCTTGCCAATTAATTAATTTTGAAGAGAAACAAACATTGGTGTTATTTAAAACGTCAGTTATACCGTTTCTTCCAATTTTACACTACATTTCATATTAATTTTAATGTTATACTTTAATAAAGGTTTGACAAATTCTAATTTAAATTAACATCAATTTATCCACCTCTTGGGGCATCAAATGAATCTTTTAGAAAAATTCATCTTTCATTCCAAGTAATATTGTTTTTTTTTTTTTTTCAAAATTACTCTTTATTTTGTTTAAAAGTTACATTATATTACAATGTAGTTACCAGATCCCTCTAAACCAAAACCAATACAAGCACTTAACTAGAAATAATAACACCTTATTTACATGTAGGAAAAGGACCAACAAAAACCTACAACTGTGAGCAATAATGTTGATCAAGATATTGATACCGCGGATGAAGAAAACATTAACAAGTAATTAATAATGCTCATTGTGCATTAAAATGTTTTTTGTACAAAATTCTACAAGAAAAAAAAGTGTTCATGAAAATTAGGCTGTAAGTTAACTTAAAAGAACAGATTGGATAATGCGTGTGAGAGCTCCTTAATAGTTTTTAACTTTCATTAGTTCATTTCATATTTAAAAGTATGTATACTTAACACTATATTCTATAACTAGTATTCTCATAACTTGAAAATGAAGGGGTTTGTTTGTTGGGATACAACAGGGAAACAGAAATTTCATTTTAAAACATAAAATGGTATTTTTATTGTCGTTTTTGTTTAATATCACTGAACTAGATAGAATGATTTTTTATTTTTTTTAGTGGCTATCTTGGGCTGGTTCAAAATTCAATGTTAAAGATATTTCAATAAATATCCTGATATCTTCATTTAATATTTATACAAATGAAAATAACCAACAAACACCAGGGCAGCCCTGAACAGATAACAAGGAGGTCATAGAACCCAAGGGCGGCCCATATGTTCTCGACCCTTTTTTATCTTCGACCTTCCAACAGACTTCCGTGAGAAGGAACCTCCTCCAGCAAACAGTACAAACACTATCAAACATACACACACACACACAGATGCTCATACATAGGCTCGTTACGTCATACTCCAGGATCGGCGCCAAGGTCGGAAAGGCTACAGTAATTCTCGACCGACATTCTTGGGCCAGTAACCATAGTAACTGCCTCTCATAACGGTCAAGCGCATTCGCCATATTATCTTATTGTTGATATTTTCAGTCTTATTGTTCAATAAAGGCCTTATCTCGGAGCGATAGCTATTATCACCATTATACCATTATCTCTGGCGAAGTTGGCTGAAAACAGACGGGAAGGCGAACAGCCGGCATACTAGAGGAAATGTCTGCTGGTGATAGTCAACAATGACTGGTCTTCGACGAGATACGCTGAAATAGCTCAAGTCGATAATGACTAGCAACATCGATATTCACTAGTGACTGTCGCCCTTCACTCATCAACAAAATTATTGCCCTACAACATCAGCTATAACCTATTATTGTTATACCCAGGACTTTTTATTATTGAGGTTGGCAAGAAAGTAATTTTGGTTGTTTAGTGTGAAATAAAACTCAATTTTTTCTATACAAAAAATTAACTCTTATCAGTCAAATATCTTCCATGACCTTTTGCCATCTTTCTGGTAACTTCATGGTCCCGCGCTCATAGAACTTCTGGTCCTTATCGGCAAAAACTCAACCAAGTGCGATTTGAGGTCATCGTCATAACTGAAATTTTTACCATTTACTTCGAAATAAATGATAATCCGATGGTGCAAGGTCGGGGATGTATGGGGGATGTGTCATCACTTCCCAACCAAGCTCTCATAGTTTTGTACGTGTTCATAAAGATATGTGTGAGGCTTCGCATTGTCGTGGTGGAACCCAAATATCGAGCTTCTTAACAAGTCCAAGACGTCTTATATGATTTTCAATTGCTGTGTGTGATACATTTAACTGTTTTGCAATCTCTCGCACAGTTATATAACGATTCGATTCAATTATGGCTTTTATTTTGTCATCATCAAATTCAGAAGGTCGACCAGAACGTTGGTCATCTTTCACTGAAAAATTTCTAGAAGGAAATTTTTTAAACCAATTCTGACACGTGCGTTCTGTTAAACAATCAACACCATAAACTTCACATATCTCTTTGTGAGGCGCAGCCGCTTTCTTGCCTTTATGAAAATAAAAAGGTAAATTGTGTCGAAAATGCTTATTTTTGCACTCCATGTTGAAACTGACAGTTGTAAACAAAATTACACGGAATTTGTTTCTATAGCAACCTAAAGGTATCGACTACCAAATCTCAAAAGAAAAAAATTCTAACATTGACAAAAGAATAACGAAACAAACATAACGCTATCTACTGGTGCAAACCGAAATCACTTTCTTGTCAACCTAATATATATCTGTACCTCGGAGGGATACAACACTATGTCCATTTTTTTCCATATTGACTTTATTACAGAGTTAAAAGGTTTTTTTTTCATTTTATAACAACTGCATGATGTAAATAACAATAAATAGAATGTTCTGGTAAAATATTGTTTCAACATCTCAATAAATAGCTGTGCCAATAACACTTTTTGTTGAAAAAAAGTTTAAAACTCCTCTCCTGTAAAGTTATGAAAATGGACATAGTGTTGTATCCCTCCGAGGTACATATATATATATATGTAAAAATTAAACTGTTGAAAATATAGGGTTGCAATCAACAATCGTGTAAATTTTAAAGCAAAGTTTTACTAAAGAAGTCCCCACAGCCCCATTGTGTTGAAATCCTGTTACAAATAGCTGGGAAGGTTCTGTAGGACAAATCGACAAATACATGATTATTCTTCAACAGACACCTTCATCACAACGTTTCAGTTATCTTGTAAAGACTTAGAGCTAAAGTGCTGGTTTTATAAGAATCGCATAAAACACAAATTGAATCTGGCACACACGGCATATACAAAGAGATATAATCAATCTTTCTAAAAATTCGAAAACATTTTTCAGTGAGCTAGTCAAACATACGACATCTTAAAATAGATCAACAGATTAGATATCGTTCAAGTGTTGTGAGTAGTGGTTAATCTTGAACACCTCATCTCGATTTTATTGTATTGGGTTGGCAAAAAATGACTTCGGTTTGCACCAGTAGATAGCGTTATGCTTGTTTCGTTATTCTTTTGTCAATGTTAGAATTTTTTTCTTTTGAGATTTGGTAGCCGATACCTTTAGGTTCCTATAGAAACAAATTCCGTGTAATTTTGTTTACGACTGTCAGTTTCAACATGGAGTGCAAAAATAAGCATTTTCGACACATTTTACATTTTTATTTTCATAAAGGCAAGAAAGCGGCTGAGGCTCACAAAGAGATATGTGAAGTTTATGGTGTTGATTGTTTAACAGAACGCACGTGTCAGAATTGGTTTAAAAAATTTCGTTCTGGAGATTTTTCTCTGAAAGATGACCAAAGTTCTGGCCGACCTTCTGAAGTTGATGATGACAAAATGAAAGCCATAATTTAATCGAATCTTCATATAACTGTGCGAGAGATTGCTAAACAGTTAAATGTATCACACACAACAATTGAAAATCATATAAGACGTCTTGGACTTGTTAAGAAGCACGATATTTGGGCTCCACCACGACAATGCGAGGCCTCACACGTCTTTAGCAACACGTACGAAACTATTGGAGCTTGGTTGGGAAGTGATGTCGCATCCCCCATACAGCCTCGACCTTGCACCGTCGGATTATCATTTATTTCGAAGTTTACAAAACTTCTTAAATGTTAAAAAATTTAGTAATAACGATGACCTCAAATCGCACTTGGTTGAGTTTTTTGCTGATAAGCACCAGAAGTTCTATGAGCGCGGGATCGTGAAGTTAGCAGAAAGATGGCAAAAGGTCATCGAAGAGAACGGAAGATATTTCACTGTTCAAATTTCATTTTTTGCATAGAAAAAATTTAGTTTTATTTCACACTAAAAAACCGAAATTACTTTCTTGCCGTCCCCAATATTCTGCAAGAATAAGAAAATAGTTTCTACTTTTATGAAATTTATACCGGTCTCGAAGTAATTTGTCTTACGGTATTAAGGGGACGTTCAATCGATAATAATCCACCAAAAACCAATTTTAAAAATGAATTCTTAACATCCTAGCGGACTCACTGGAATCGCTTAGCTCATTTCCTGGACCCTTTAAGAAATTATAAACACCTATCCCCACTCGGACACCAGGATGAACAACTCGCAAATCCAGTGAAAAAAAACCAAGTATTAATTAAAAGCGTATTTAAATTCAATCTTAATTTTATACAAAAATAATTTGTAAATAGTTTCGCCTGAGGATCTATAATTGTATATAATTATCTGTAAATTTAAAGAAGCTATGAAAGGGGGGGGGGAACAAAAAAAAACAAACAAAAAAAACAACTTAATTTTATAGTCATGTTTACTTAAAATGTTTGTGATAAAATACTCATAAAGAATAAAGATGTATATTTTAATATTTTTTTCTACCGGTTTTATTAACAATCTAACCGGGGATTTTACAAGACCAAGTTTTTTTTTTGTTTTTTTTTTTCTAAGCTCTCTAGTTAGAATTTTCGGATGAGGGATACATTTATACACAATATTTAGGGTGATCGGATCCTTGTACTAGGAGGACCTGCTTGAAGGTGGTGTGAGAGGAGTAAGGAGTGTGGGAATCCTCGGTGGAGGTTGATTGTTACGGTACAGTGGTGAGAGTCCACCGGTGGCTGGGCCTAGAGTCTCTCTAGGCATGTAGTGTAGTCATATTTAGTCTGATATCAATGAGGGTGCCCCTTAGAGGCTTGTTGTTGGTGGGCCAAGCGCCGTGATGTCAACCATTTCTTCTGCTTTACTCGATCTTGTGAGTTGCCATCGTGCCGGTAGCGGTGTCATGTCTCGGAAGAGAGGGTATAGACTGTGCTTCATCGAGTCGAAGAACTTGATGTGTCTTCTTTTGATGACGTCGGTGATGGTGGGGAGCTCAATCTTTTCGTGCATGTCGGAAGCCTTCATTTCACGAAAAGGGGTATACAAGATCAAGACGCTTAAAATACGATTAAATCTTGAGTTAGGGGAGATTTTTGAGCTGAGTTTTTTTTTCAATAATTATTTAAAAGTAACATTATATTTATAATAAAGTTATTAGAGGCCCGAAAAAAACCAAATTAAGCACTTAACTACTACTAATAAAAAAAATAATATCCCGTCATTTACATCTAGGAAAAGAACAAAACAAAAAGCTACAACTATGTGTACTTTAATTCAATTAAATTTTTTGTAATTAAATAATAATAAGAAATAAAAACATTTTTCCTCGAGTCTGAAATAGGCAATATAATTGTACAAGGTAAATAAGTGTTAACAATTTTGAGGATAACGTAAGCAAATACAGGTAGAAAGGAATGAAAATTAGTGCAGACTATTGTACATAGGTATGTTTTCGGATTATTGCACCAGCATAAAGTTTGTTGTTATTTTTTAATTCCATGAAGTGGGTATTAGTTGGGGCTATAAAGCATTAAGTAATGGGTTATTTATATTTTGAATATTGTCATCTAATACTAATGCTTTAACCAGCAAGATGTTTTAACTCGTCATTTGTGCAAGATTTTTTGGTATTGATTAAGCTTGGGTTTTGCGTTTTTTCTGATTTGAGAAGTTGAGGTATTGTAGTAAATTAATTTAGGCCCTAATATGGATTTATAGATTATATATTTAATTTTTTATAAAATATATTTTTTTTTGTTTTATCCTAAATGCATTGCGTATTATAAAAATGATATTATATTGTGTAAATATCGAATTAAATATATGTAGACATCAAAGGCCGGTTAGGATTCATGTTAATTACTCCTATTTAACGTTAAAAAGCCCTTTTATTAGTTATTCCATTTTAAAATATCAGTAGAATTATAAAAATTAATTTTTTTAGAGACAATTATATGTATATATGTCTTTTTGGCTAAGCTCTGGAAGTGGCTGTCATATTGGGAAGATCGTCGTCAACTCGCACATGATAGCTCAGCGGGTTGAGGCCTTGGACTGGATAATAAGGAGGTGCCGGTTTTGAGTCTCGATTTTTTCTTGGTTGTTAATTAATGATTATTAAAACGACCATAGTTAAGAGTTGAAGATTGATCTTTGAAATTTCTGTCCTTTTGGCCAGTCAAAGAGCCTTGCCGGGACGTACTCTTCTTCTCCAAGGAGCTACAAAAGACACCGCCGAAGACCTCGCCAAGAGGCTCCGGAGTCCCGTGGGTAGGCCGGCAATCATGAAGAAGACTACGGTCTGATCAATAGGAGGCGGCTCGCGTGATGATGATCATGCACGATCAATCAACGCCAGCGCACTCAATAACTCGGGCTCGGGCATAAGTGGGTTCTGGGACCGGCTGCCTCGTCGCTCACACGTCGCGGCTCAATGGATCATTATCTAGTCTCCTCATCAAGGGGGCACTGTTCGGACTAGCTGTGACTGGGCAAGTCCCATGACATCAATCCCAAAGATATTCCACTATTGGAGCTAACATCTAATCCATGGAATAGGTCGTCCCAGGTTCGCGTCCGTATTGAAGAACGATAAAAAGGGTTTAAGAGGAAACCAATTTAAACCGAGTTGAACCAGTCCTTAAGTTATGTTATCAAAGGATGAAATGGTAAGAGTTGTTCGTATCATTTTAAGAGTTTTGCATGTTCATTTAATTTTTTCTCAACATTTATTTTATCGAGTTCCAGGATACCATTAATTTAACATGGAGTGCACTTTAAGGTATATCGTAAAGGTAAATAAAATAAAGGTTTGATTCTCATTTTCTGATTTTCATAGCCCCTTACAAAAACAATGATTATTTCAATTATATATTCTCATTCAAATCTATTTACATATGAATTTTATATTTTCTGTAGCGTCGCTACATTGTATACATGGTTTGATTTCGTATAAAATTTATATAATTGAATACAGATATAATGATACACATTATATTTGACTTGATTGATTAAGCAGGTCACGGTCCACCTGCACATGCGCAGGATCCGTTTTTAGACGATTTCTCTCGAAAACGTATTCTTCGGTTAATAAATAGCAAACATTAAACGAAAACAACTCCAAGCCAGAGAAGTTAATGGACACATCCATCCATTTTCAACAATTAATCTGTTTAGCAAACCATAAATAAAGAATAAAACCATTTTAAACATAAAATTCGTAGTAGATATAAATTTTATGTAATTGGTGACTGGCTCAATTTAATATCAACATAAATTAAGATCAATACAGTATGTTAATTTAAAATCTAAAAAGACAAGTGAGAAAAATGCATTGCATGTTAACATTTTCATTGCGAGAACTGAGTTCTGTTATTGAACATTTCTTTGTGATAATTTGATAATTAAATAAAAACTGGGAACTTATTATATTTAAAAACAATTTTTACTATTTGTATTTTTCCTCGCCCTAAATCTAACATAACTAAATAACTACACCTCAGCCCAAGTCTTTCACACAACTTTCAAATAGGTCTCTCCTATAAAAAGGATCCCCTCACGCCAATAAATCCATGATACTTTTCCTGTTATTTTAGAATTTGAGTGCTTTAAAAAAAAAAAAAAATGACGTTTTTTCATCGAGTGATATAATCTTGTTAAATTTTATTGATTAAACTCACACTTAAGCAATCCTAAACAGATAACAATGTTGGCTAAATCAATGTGTTAATATGAGCACATGATGATATTGTATAAGTTATTTTTTTAGTTTGCACATTTGATGATTTGAGGTATTTTTTATATTTATTCAGATTAGTGATTAGTGAGGCGTCATAAAGTTTAGTGGTATGATGACACGTGCAGGTATCGATTTATACATTATCGATGTTACCAGGTATCATGAACATGGCTGAAACTAAAATCTTTCTGGCTCTGAAAATTTTTTTTGCCTTCAGCCTTCCAATCGGTCGTAATTAAACATGTTATTTACACTCAATTTTTATTCGAGAGAATCAGACAAAGGTATAACTGTAAATACTACTAGGCCGTATTTATTGGTTTCGTTAGATAGCACCAGCTGAATAAGAAGGCACAAAATACCTATTAACTTAATGTTGTTGAGTAAAAATTGTTTCGCCAAATATTAAAGATACAGACAGAACACGGCCTGGACCTGTTAAAGCCGATTGAGCCCTAAAATGCATCGCAGAGTGAAAACGAATGATTTTGAGGGCAACAGGTCATGACCGGGTTTGCTCTGCGTAATTTGAAGAATTTCCGTCGTATTTATAGGAATATTAGGGACTATTTATAGTTGGCTTTTAGCAGATTAAGCCTGAATACTTGTTTGAGAGCATCTCCTTTGGTGTTCAGCAATTGTGCGACTCGAAGAAACAGATGGTGGTACGGACACGGTTAGTGAAAGGTGCTCTGAACTAGATTATATACTAACCACTTATCGTCGAGGCGGAAGAGCAAGATTAGAACGGAGGGAATAATTTAAGTCATCTAATGTTAACAAATTCCAGTTTGAAGGCTTCGACTCAAATAATTTATTTAGAACTGAACGAGAGGCGCTTGGGAAAGAGAGAAGTTGTAAGTTCTCATTGAATTTTATATTGTAGAGACAGATGATTCGATACTTTTAAAGTTGCGATAGTTTTTGACATTTGCTATTGGTTTAGTTATTACTAAGCTATTGTTTGTATTAGTTAAGAGCAATACAGGCATTAGCATTGAGCCCCAGCAATCGAAAATTGTCCATGAAGATTTAGTCTTCTGAGGTAGTAAACAAGAATTCCTTCACATCTGGCCTGATTATAGGCAAATACTGCAGGTTGCCAACCAGACAAAAGACTCCATGCTGCTATGTTGCATACCTGTGACCTGGTACTTGTTACTAAAATATTCGCAGTTAAACAAACGAAACGCCGCAATTTTTTTACCGTACGACCATTTAAGTATGAATTTATTCGATAATTACTCAAGTATTTCTAAAAACATTAATAATACTACAGTAGAACCTCGCTAATCCGAACTTGACAAGTCCAGGCTAAAGGTAGGCCTGAATGGCTGAAAAGTTGGATTAACTGGCGATGATGCTTCTTCATTTACAAGATAATATGTATTAATATAATAATATATATTATTTATTTACAGTTACTGGTTTTACTTATGAAATTTGTGATCCCAGATCAGACTTCTATAGAAATAAATAAATGGTGAGGCGTTATATATATATCTTGATTTTTTTTTCTTTCTTCTGTTTTGCCAATGTTTTTATTGGGGAGATTATAATTACGGCAGGTTTCGTCGAAGCTTGTTCTGGTAGCAAGATATTTTCTATAGCATCTTGTTTAAACCTATCGATGACTAATTGAGCCCCAACAATCGAAAATTGTCCATGAAGATTTAGTCTTCTGAGGCAGTAAAACAGAATCCCTTCACATCTGGCCTGATTCTAGGCAAATACTGCAGGTTGCCAACCAGACAAAAGACTCCATGTTGCTATGTTGCATACTGTGACCTGATACTTATTACTAAAATATTCACGGATATGCAAATGAAATGACGCAACAGTCGAATTACTCGTTCTAGTCGGATTAGCGAAGTTCTACTGTATGTTGTCAATATAGTACTTAGTGTAAAATAGATTGTAAAATTACAATCTGCCTTAAAAACGTCACCGGATACGAGCCAATGGAGGCTGGCGAAGAGCGCGAGAGCCACATACGCTCAGGGCATGATTGGAAAAACTGGCCAATGCCAGGACTCCCACTGTTAAGCATTTATAGCAGGTCACGAGGCCACTGCCATTTCAGTCTCCGAGGAGGATTATAGGGATGAGTGGAGCAGTGCAATGACTGTGCTACGGGATTATGGTGGTTGGATAGGTTACTATGGAATGTCATGAATTTGGAAGGGATGAGTTCGAGAATGTAGGGTATATTAAGATTGCTATGAAGGGTTTTGTTGCTGACGTAATAAGGGGCATTTACTATTGTTCTCAGGACTTTTGATTGAAATGATTGGATACAGTTGATGTTCGACTTTTTTGCTGTCCCCCATAGCTCTATTCCGTATCTCCAGATTGGCTAAGGTATAACTTTGTAGATCAGTAATTTATTTTCTTTTATTTAAATTTATATATAATTTAAACCCTTACTTGACTTTCTAATTTACTAGTTTCTATTAGCTCAGAAATATCCAAAGAAATAATTGAGAAGATGATGAATTACTGGAGATTGTAAGTCCTGGCTGATATGATGATATCCGGATATATTGCTAGTCGTTACATAATATAGTTTCATGTTGAAGAACTTTGGCAACAGCCCATTATATTAGGTCTGGTATGGTCTAGGTATGGTGTAGGATCTAACAGCCTGTAACCCTAAAGGTTTTTTGTATTGATTTCCTATTCGAGGAATAAACAGCAATTACAGGGATGGGTGGTTTAAAAACAACAACTCCAATTACAGTAGAGCTGAATACTAAAGTGACGTCGGTAGCAATCAAACGCGCCCTTAGAAGGCCCGAAGACACCCTACAAGAGAACATATGTCGGAAGGGTTGTGTGCCCGCCAGCTGTAACTCCCTCATTTCCTCTTCACACGGTACTAATTCCGAACCGATTGATAACCATCGCTGTTAATATTATCGGCTGAGTAACTGTTCCTCCTAATGCTCGGCTCCGCCCATGAGTGGTCGAGGTTAACCATTCGAGAATGAACAAAATAAGATGGTCTGGGGCAATGCTATCGCTTTTATAAAATGGTTTTCGCCCTGGTTAATAGTCGAATGAAACCAGTACATAAATGGTTTGTGGGTTTTGTTCGGAGATCGGCTGGGGTCGATGCGAAATGTATTTTAAGTTCCATTCATGGGGATAGTATAGTTTCCGCGTACATATTGTCGGTAAATATCTTTGTAATTAAAGCTTATCAACAGGTTCATAATATCAAATCATCGGGTACCCTCACTGCACTTATATCATACCTCCTTCTTGTTTTGTTCCAGCTGTACCAAACTATTATAACTAATTAATTATAATTATTAATTAATTATAAGGCCTCGTGACCTGAGCGTCTGTGGCTCTCGCGCTCTTCGCCAGCTTCCACTGGCTCGTATCCGGTGACGTGGCTGACGGAGAGCGTGGGGGACTTCACAAGACTCCGCTTTCTCTTTCGCATGCGAGAGAGGTGACAACCATGTGGAGTCTCTGGCCTGTTTGTAAATACTGTATGAATGAGCATGTGAATGAAAAATTTGGTATGAATGAGACCATTTATCACAATTACATATTGCCTAGTAAGACAGATTGTAATTTTAGCACAATAAAAAAGTTTCAATATAATTAATAACATGTTATTCAGACCTGATGCAGACGCGCATCAGTATGAAGAAACGTTATCAGTTGAACGATCATGTTATTTCCTCACTCATGTCAAATTCGAGAACATTGCAAATTTTTTTTTCCTTCTCGAGTTGAGTTAAATGTAGTAACTTTCATATTTTTTTTTTTATATACACAAGTACAAATCCTCTACAAAGCAGATGCCATTTAATTTACATTGCATATGTCGCTCTGTGTGAATATTAGCTCATTAGTATATAAGTGTTAGAGGCTAGGTCAAGACCGGTACAACCCGTTCTGTGGCTACTCTCTATTGCACTAATTGGCTCATGTACTAGCAACAATTCGCTCACGAATTTCATAATTGTCGAACCACGTCTGTCGTAAATTTAGCTATAAAGATTCGCATGGTTTCTCGCAGCTACGGTTTGATAATTAGTGCCAGATTCGAGGAATTGAGCAGTCAATGGTTGCGGGAAGAAAGCCATTGATTTTCCGTTGATCCCTTCAAGATAGAATTATCCATCGGCAATATTGAAATTTAGATTATATCCTATAGTTAATTGTAATGATTTATTTTTTATTTACTGAAAAAGTACTATCGTAAGAGTATCCCACCAAAATCATACGAATAAAATTTATAGGAAACTTTACAATTTTAATTTGTTAAATGACTCCTAAACCACCATTGTATCTTTACTTTTATTTTGAATGTTCCCACATTACCTTTACCCTCCACCGCAAGTCTCATCCACTAGTTTCTTTTAATTCCAATCCTCTCCCTGTATCCGAGCTAGTACAGTACTTAGCCTTCCATCTGGACAAACGACTGACCTGGAACCCACATACGAGACTAAAAAGACAAGAACTCAACAGACGCTTTGGACAACTTTACAGACTACTTCAAAGGACATCCCATCTCTCAATAGAAAATAAATTACTAATCTACAAAGTTATACTTAAACCAATCTGGACATACGGAATAGAGCTATGGGGGAGAGCAAAAAAGTCGAACATCAAGCGTATCCAATCCTTTCAATCAAAAGTCCTGAGAACAATAGTAAATGCCTCTTATTACGTCAGCAACAAAACCCTTCATAACGATCGTAATATACCCTACATTCTCGAACTCATCCCTTACAAGTTGATGAAATCCCACAGTAACCTATCCAACCACCCTTATCCTGTAGCACGGTCATTGCACTGCACCACTCATCCCTATAATACTGCATGGAGACTGAAACGGCAGTGGCCTCATGACCTACTAATGCGTAACTTTTATTTTGACTGAAAATTGTTCTTGTCAATGCTGCTTATTGGAGAAGGATCATCACACTCCAGAAGACATCAAGGGTTAAAATCTTGAACGATCCGTTCCTAAATTGAACGAATCGTTAAAGGAACGGAATCGAATCGTTAAGATCCGTTCGCGCATGACCGATCCGTTTGTAACGCTCTTATCCTGGACAACTTAAGACAGGGTCAGTTACCCTAATCACTACGGCAAGCTCAAAATATAGACTTAGACAAATAGACTATATTTAGGTTTGAAACAGCAGTGGGTTAGTTAGTGTTCTATTCATATACGAAAATTGCACAAAGCAAACTGACCAGCTTAACAGTGGCAATATTTGCATAGCGGCAATACAACGAAGCGGCATTTAAGCAGCCTTTTCAGAAAGTCACTAAGATGGTTTTCTCTTCTTTTACACCCCATAAAACATAAAAGTGTCATTATTCGTGTACTTAAATAATTTAATAATTGGTACGATCAATGTTCAGTTGTGCCATCACCTGACACACACTTCCTATAAATAAGGTATGAATGAAAACACGTATCTCAATTATTTATTGCCTATTAAGTAGGCAGATTGTAATTTCATCATAATAAAGTTGTTATTGAAAATAAATAATTTAATGATACTTGTAGATAATTTTGTTCGAGGAATTGCCTCGCCATTATTATTCATTAGATCACTTCTTTTATTTTGGTTTTTAAACAGACTACAGTTTGCTTTAAATCAACAATGAAAAAAAGAAATTGTATTTAAGTAGATACATAAATAAACACGGGAAGGACATAGAAAATAGAGGAATCGATTCGGTTTGGCCGATGCCCTTGTTCGTCCAGATACTTTTTAATTTATTAAAAACTTATTAAATGATTGTGAACATTCTAATGCGTATTATTTGCTTGAAAAATCGTATTATCATTGTAAACAATGTTACCGGTGAAAGTTACACGCTTAAACTATAAAAAAATTTATTTGAACAACGTGAAAAAATTGATTCAGAAACTATTGATATAGCTATCTACTGATACCAAAATTATGGATGTGCCAAACTCTAAGATAACTTAGGTGCACCATTTTGTGTCTTAACACTGAACTAAGAGTTCCTTACATTCACCACGTACAGAAACTTTCACACAATAATTTTCACGGACACCCAAACTAATCTTCAACAATATTAAGACGTCGTCATTGGATGTCAGACACGGCAGTGTGTCATACTTACTCCACATTCGTGAACAATCAATAAATAATGTTTAAATAACTAAAAAAATAAAATGTCAATGATTTTTAGTTTTTGAATATAGTCAATAAGTGTCCCAGAATCAACGCAAGATTTGATTTAAATAGAAAACACAGTTTTTAGTATTTTTGTTGTTATTTTTTTATTGAATTATGAAGTAAATAGGATAGGGTTATTTATGGAATAACACATCGGGCAAATGGCCTCCACGACTTTGCTGGCATATACGCACTATTTTGTCGAAATTTTACATGACCATTTGGCATAAATGTGGTTAAATTTCGTTGATGCAGCGTTGAATTTCCTCTTTTAATGCACGGGTGGATGTGTACACCTTTCACTTCAAATAACCCCATAAAAAGAAATCTAAAGGTGTTAAATCACACGATCTAGGGGGCCGATTCTGATCACCAAAACGAGTGAGTACACGACCTGGAAATGTCTTATGCGGTATTTGAATTGTTTCATGGGCTGTATTTCATGTGTCACCATCTTGTTGAAACCACACATTGGCTACATCAATATCATCCAATTTCGGCCCAAAGAACTGCGTTTACGACGCCGAATTGATGTTCCTGGATTTTCATCAACATTCTCACGCACTGCTTCGATATTGACATTTGAACGCCTTGTTTTTGGACGACCAGTGTGTTTAGTGTCTCCAACTGATCCAGTCTCCCTAATTTTTTTAAATTAATCTCTTCACAGTTAATGAAGTCAAAACACAATTCCGACCATATTTTGAATGAAATTTTCGAACTGCGGCCGCCAAACTTTCATTATTTTTGAGATAATGTTCAACAATAAAGACACGTTGTTCTATCGTTTAACGCTTCATTTTTACTAAACCTCAACTGTCAGCTGTCAAATTTTTTTTTTAGGGTTGCCAGCACTTTACTGCACAAATGGCGGCAAATTCAAATCTTCCATTAATTCTGGGACACCCTTATTATAGTTTATGGTATTTTCCCCGTTGAAGTATTTTAGTCTTGGTGATCTGTTTTAGCTGTATTTTGTACTAACCGAAATCTTTATCAAAGTTTTTTTTTTTTCAAAAATTCAAAATTTCCCGTTTTTCATAGTAGAATCTATTTACACTATGTTTGATTATCGCGTAATTCATACGCTGTTCGTACATGCAGTGCATGCGGTACAGCCAGTCCCCCAACTATCCCTAGGCTCGAGTCCCTCCTCCTAGACTCTTCCCGCAGGAGCAGAGTACTTTCCTTAGCGAGAGCCTCCAAGGGCGGGAGATAGCCTTAACTTTTTCACGGGTAGGGCCGGGGTCAAGGCTCGGTTTAGATGAAGCCGAGAGGAACCTGTTTCCAAGGCCGGCTGAGGGCATTCCAAAAGTACAGGCCTAACGCTCCTCGCTCACCGAAACTAGAGAGGCCTTCGTCTCAACCAGCCCAAATCTCAACAGGCTACAACTCACCGGATGGTCTTTGATGAGCTGTGTCTGTAGCGGCGGGCACGTTCCACGATCTGCATTTAATCTGCTACAGAGATGCTAAGCTAAAGTTCACGAAATTGTAATTATTATTGGAGATTTTAATGGTTTTAGTTTTATACATCCGTATCGTATTCATCTGAATATTTTTGATCCAAGTACTCTAGATCCAGATGCCAAGAATCTCAAGAAGAGCCTTATATACCTAGAAATAATAATTGGGTTTCTTAAAATGAAAAACAAACAAACAATGTATTAAGCACTAGTAGAACTGTTGTGGGTTACTTCCTGTTAGTTGATTAAAATAATTTCGGTTTTCCCACAGTTGTTTTATTATATCTTAAGCCATCAACATAACAGCAGTTGAGATAGCATCACTCTTAAGCACCAGAAGATGATGGTTCAAACCATCGAAAGCACTTTGAATATCATAAATGTAATAAAAAAAAAAAAACTTTGGGCAGACAAAAATTGTTTTAATTAACTAATAATATGATTGATCGGGTTAAATAAAAATTAGTAATTATTTATACTGAAGATTGCCTGGAGTGAGAGTAACCGTAAAAAATTAATTTTATTACAATATAATGACAGAACTGGAGGTTTAAATCGATATTTTGAGATCAATAAATTATTTGATGTATTAGCAGTCAATTTGACAAATTTTTTTTCCCCCTTATATACAATACGCAAATATGTCTATGTAAAAATGCATATTTACTCTAGAGACAGGGTGACTTTCTTATGATTGATATGTTAAGTTACAAAAGTAAAGAAGCTAACGCAATGGTTTGATGTCATGAAAGTTAGGGGTTCAAATCTTTATGTTAAAAAATAATTTTTTTTTTTTTTTATTGCTTTAAAATATAACAACCCTAAAAAAATGAAAAAAGAATCTCTTTGGTCAAGTGCGTGAAGTTATTTAACGTAAAAAATAATGCAAATATATTTCGTAAATATAGTTTTCTACATATTTAAATACATCATTAAATTTTTTTTAGCTAGTTAAGAGATGATTTTCAGTGACAGTGGGTCAAAATTCAGAATACTTTTCTAAATTGTTTAAATAATTTTTATTAAAACTTAATTTCAGACCATTACGTATCTCTCGGCATTGTTTTTTAAAATTATTATACAGTCCACTACATATATTTAAATAAACAAAATTGTTAACTTGAACATAGTGATTGATGTAAAAAAGGATTGAATATAAATGGTGGCCTTACTCGAATTCTCTGGCAACATTTGAATGCTTAATTTTTATTGCAACTCTTGGCAATATTCGTGCTGGAATGACAATGTATTCAGTTGTATCATATTGAATAATAAAGTTAGAATATTAAACATATCAATTGGATCAAAAGCATTTACAATATCTCTATAAATAGCCTACCTACTATTAGGCATTACAATGTTATTAAAATTATTTGTAAAATATGAAGAGAAACTTTACTACATCTCATTATAAAATTTCAAACGGTAATTTCATAAAATAACAAAACCTGTGTATAATGTAGCGGTGCTATAGGAAATACAAAATTAAACCGTAAATAGATTCGCCTGAGGATCTAAAATTGTCTGCGAATTTAAAGTAGCTAGGAAGTAAAAAAAAAAGACTACTTCTCAATTAAAAACAAAACATCAACAGTAATAATATAATATCTACAACAATTAATAATTGAGCAAATTAATATTTTAAAAAATTGTTCTATTTGTTTATTACTAAAATCAGTCGTATTAGTAATATTATGTTTACAGAGCTAGCAATAACTTTGTAAAAATTCTTATCGTTTTTCTAACCATAATCTCGATGGGAATTTATTCATTTTGATGATGTCCTCTTCAATATAATATTTAATATGATAATATGCTCTTCAATATAATATTTAATATGATAATATGCTCTTCAATATAATATTTAATATGATAATATGCTCTTCAATATAATATTTAATATGATAATATGCTCGTCAATATAATATTTAATATGATAATATGCTCTTCAATATGATAATATGCTCTTCAATATGATAATATGCGTACTTATCGTCCATATTTGTTATAGTAAGTGACATGGAACAGCTTGAAGGAGATACGAAGACCCTCGTGAGTCTAATGCCTTCAGCTTCCTCACTTACCTGCCCACCCTTGCACTCTCCGTTCACAGCTGCATTTGAATATAGGTGAATAGCAATCGTGTGAACCGGCCCATTTCGAGTCTTCCACATCTACCGCCAGACTCCTGGGTCTCTGCTACCTGTCGAGTCTTTTACAATCACACAGAATTTGAATAACCCCTTACACACACACACGGACTGATTAACAAGTGTTAAGTGTGGGTCATGTTAACCCTCCTTTTCGGTGGTCACCCCTATCTCTTCTAGGAGGAAGGAGAGAGAATAGGGAGGCATTTCGGAGGGTCCCGCCAAGAAGGGAGTCACCCCTCCTAAAATAGCCAGTTAGTCTGTAAATATGCATTTTTACATAAACATATGCGCATATTATATTCATATAACAAAAAAAATATATTCTAATATATTATCTAGATCTAGACATTTAAATCGAATTTCAATTCAGGGCAACTCTGTCGTTATCGATTTCAATTATATTCAGACGAATATGGCGTCAATAAAAAATCAAAAACAAAAATCAGTTGAAATCTGAATCTTATATGACTTTATATACATTTCCTAAAAACGTAACAAATCGCATAAAATGTATTATTACCGAAATTTCAATCCAGATACTAATTAATTAAATAATTAATGTAAACCATTACTTTGATATAATTATATTGCTAATAATTACAATATTGGATTTTATTACTACCAGTAAATTTTTCCGATAAGATAAAAAAAAAAAGCTCCTAACTATAAACTATAAATAAATAAATAATAAATAATTTTTATATTGAAACTTCTTTATTGTGATAAAATTACAATCTGCCTCAATACTTAATAGGCAATAAATAATTGAAATAAATGTTTTCATTCATACCATATTTACAATTCATGATTCACTCGCACATTCATACAATATTTACAAACAGCCCAGAGACCTCCCAAGTCCACATAGTTGTTGCCTCCCTCGCATGCGAAAGAGGAAGCGGAGTCTTGGGAAGTCCCCTACGCTCCCCCACCAGCCACGCCACCGAAGACGAGCCAGGCCGACGAAGAGCGCGAGAGCCACATACGCTCAGGATATGATTGGAAAAACTGGCCATTGCCAGGAGTCCCACTGTTACGCATTTATAGCAGGTCACAAGGCCACTGCCGTTTCAGTCTCCGAGGAGGATTATAGGGATGAGTGGAGCAGTGCAATGACTGTCCTACGGGATTAGGGTGGTTGGATAGGTTACTATGGAATTTTATGAATTTGGAAGGGATGAGTTCAAGTATGTAGGGTATATTAAGGTCGTTATGAAGGGTTTTGTTGCTGACGTAGTAGGGGGCATTTACTATTGTTCTCAGGACTTTTGATTGAAAGGATTGGATGCGCTTGATGTTCGACTTTTTTGCTGTCTCCCATAGCTCTATTCCGCATGTCCAGATTGGCTTAAGTATAACTTTGTAGGTTAGTAATTTATTTTCTATGGAGAGATGGGATGTCCTTCGAAGTAGTATGTACAGTTGTCCAAAGCGTCTGTTTAGTTCTTGTCTTTTTAGCCTCGTGTGTGGGTTCCATGTCAGTCTTTTGTCGAGATGGAAGCCTAAATACCTTACTGTAGACCTTTGGAGAGAGGAATCGAATTGTAAAAGACTAGCGGACAGGACTTGCGGCAGAGGGTAAAGGTTATGTGGGAACATTTTGCTTCATTGACCTTGATTCGCCATTGGTTGCACCAATACTCGATCTCATCAAGGTGTTTTTGAAGGTTTTGGGATGCTATATCAGGGTCTGAGTGGGATGACAAGACTGCAGTGTCATCTGCAAATGTGGCCAAGAAGGTATTGGGGGTAGAGGGGACATCAGCGGTGTATAGGTTATAGAGGATGGGACCCAGGACGCTGCCCTGTGGAACTCCTGCTTTTACGGGATAGTAGTTAGAATATTCTAAACAGCGGACTTGGAAGAAGCGGTTTGAAAGGTAGGACTGTAGGATTAGGAAAAGGGTCAGTGGCAGATATGTTTCGGAATAAATAATAAAAAATATTTCTACATTTTAAAATGTATCCTCTAAATTTAAACAGTATAAGTAAACGCACAAGAACGATAAAAAAATCAAAACAAATTTACTCGATTACCTTGTAGAGTGGATGTCACTATTATCATTTATCGCTAATAATTTTTAGACAATGAAAAAAATTTACTTCCATGAGCGGGACTAGAACTTAGGGTCCTCTCCAATATCCGGTCAGGTGCTCTACCAAGTGAGCTACCCTGCATGAGTGTGCCTTCTAGGCAATATGAATCCTGTCGACACTAAGCCATAATTGTTCTTAATAATTATTGTTAATAGATAGTTATTATAATATTTTTTTTAGGACCTTAATATTGTCTCCTCGAGGTTATTGTGAACGTAAATTTACCGTTCTCACTGTGGAATGCATTTGTAGATTACTTTTTCGAAGGTGCTTTCTATGCAGCTGCAATTGTCAAAAGGAGACGCGATCATCGACCCTCCGCCTTTCGGTTCACAGGCAAGCCTCCTCTGGTAGGTGCCATAAAACGGATAGCTGGTGCCTTAAGAAAATTGTCAGTTTACAACGCCACTTGTGCGAACAGTGAATTAGAGGCTGCACCATTCTCTTTGATGCATTATGCAAATGACAGCTGTAATCTTTGATGGCTCTTTGTCTTGTTTTTTCTAACTTTTCTTTTCTTTTGGATGACACACCGTCTTCGGAAAATTGCAACATTTTCCATAGCGATAAACCTCAAGTGTATTTTGTAGTAATTACAAGTGTTGTAATTTATTTTTTCTCATCACCTATAGGCTAAAATGACTATTTCATTAGAAATTAAGAATTTTATATAAGTACCGAAGAAAAAAAATTATCCGATTTACTATTTCCCCTAAAACTTTATTTCGTGAGATAGAAAAAATGATTTTTTTTTTTACTAATCGATTATTTAAGTGACTTTAAATCAAAAATCTTTATTGTGATAAAATTACAATCCGCTTTATAAGGCAATAAATCTCATTCATACCATATTTACAAACAGTCCAGAGTCCTCACAAATCCACATGGTTGTCAATTTCCTCGAATGCGAAAAAGGAAGCGGAATTTTGGGAAGTCCCCCACGCTCCTCCGTCAGCCGCGTCACCGAATACGAGCCAGTGGAGGATGTCCAACAGCGTGAGAGCCACATACGCTCAGGACATGCAAGGAGAAACTGGCCATTGCCAAGACTCCAACTGTTACGCATTTATAGCAGTACATGTCTTAGATAGATCATTAACATATACATATGTATGTACATCGTGCATGTCTTAGATAGAATTTAACATACATTGTTGTTAGGCCATGTTAATGGTTAGGCCTTCAATTTCTGAATAAACGGTACTTTTTACACGAGAAGAAACCTTATGAAAGAGTCACGACGAAGTAAAGGATATTTTGTTCCAAATTTATAGAAGGAAATTGCTTACTGCTTTGTTGGTGTCTTTAAGTTCATAATTTAAACTCTAGGGAAATCCATGAAAAATTATCAACTCGGCATCCTATACTAATACATGGAGGTTTTACTTGATGACCTATAACGATCGGAAACTTGTGTTCAACTTCAAAAAAAAAAATTTAAGATTGATTAATTACTTGGAAATAATAAAAAATGTATCATACTGTGCAGAGTATGAGAAGAGAGAGGCTCCTTTTAAGGACTGTTATTACAAACAGTAATTAGAATTGTATGTACAACTTTGATGAGACCCACATTTTTTTCTTCCAAAGCACCATATTTTCAATCCTAGTACAGATAATAATAATTTTATTTTTGCAAGTCATTAAATCCGATTAATGCTGTCGGGTCGTCACTAGGAGGTGCCTGATCACCCTAGCCCTGTGACAAGTGCGGATTGTTCGAGTTTATAACGTGGACTATCGTTCCATGACGGCGTTACTATCTGACTCCATTTATGATAGGTATGTGCCCTGACAATGCACTATGTTCAAGAGAAGAGGTAGAGGTTTCATAAAGAATTAGTCAAGTTTTCAGAGTTCGAGCGGAAACCAAGCAAGCGTCATCGAGTAAAGGTCGTGAGAGACTCGCGAGGAGACTGGCGAGGAGACTAAGAGACAGACTTCCAGGGTCAGGAGCCCTGGCTTATGGCGTCACCGAGTAAGGGTCGCGAGAGACTCAGAGGCGGATGAGGAGACTAACTAACAGGGGCAGTAGCCCTGCCTTAAGTACCCTCTAAAGGGTTGTTAAGTTTATGACTGTTCATGGCTGCCAGCTGGTGACCCTTTCTCGTTTATGACTAGTTGGCTTCCGCCTTTTATTGCTAACACTTTTACAATGATTTACATTTGTTTATAATACATTTAGTTCATGTTATTTTACTTTTGCTTACAACATATATGCAATAGAGTATAGGGTGATTTATCTTATGTAGTTAGCGGTCGCTACAAATGCTTTCGGCACTTAGTTTAATTGACTTTGTATGTATATGTTATGAAAAATAATGAAATTTACGAAATAAATACAGGTGGAATAGAAGATATAGGAATAGGATTTGAACCAGAACTGGTAAGATCATTATAATGATAAAAAGCTTATTTACCTTTTAGTTTTATTAGTTTTATTGAGTTCATGTATTATAGGACAAAAAAAAAATGTCTAAGCGTCATTTAATTCAGAAATCAATACAACGAAGTAAAAGTTTTGATAATTCAAATTGTGCACTTCATTCAAAAACTGTGCTACATAAAAACAAACGAACGTTAAACTATTCCAATACACAGCACACGCTTACAAAGTTCGTAATGCCACATACAATCTGCCATCATTACCAAACATGACCATAAAATTAAAAAAATTATTATAAGAGGCAATTTATTGTAGTGTATTCCTCAGTATGCATACAATCCTCGGTATAAGTTTCTTCAAGATAACGTCTAGATTTATTATCTATCGTTCATTAGTTTGTAGCATATACCCAACCACCAATTATGATTACTGCAGTACCTGATTTAATTAAAGATTGAATGTTTGTTTTGTATTTGCATAAATATCTTATTTATAAGTGCTTATTTTTTTTTTCATTTATTACGCACTCCATTTAAAAACAGGGAGGACCGCCTTGAGGGTAACCTGCTTTAATTTACGTACCGTTCAAAAATACGGCCTTCATATGCTCAAGTGCTCAATGAGTGAGTATTAATTAGTATAATTAAAAATGTTTATTCTTCCCCTATCAAGGCTTGATTGGCAAAACGAGGTGGTTGGTGCTTTTATTCAATCAGAGTTGAATTCCTCGTACAGAGAGCGATTAAATAAATCGGAAAAAAAAACGGAATGTATTGTTTCTTAAAGATTTATCATTGCTCAGTGGTAGATATGATCTCATTCTCGTTTATTTTGTTTTAAACCTAATCCACAAAAAATATTTTATAGTTTCAGTGGCATACTCCACCATAGGTAGACTCTCACTACCTTCCCGAATCCACCCGCCTCCTTTAGGCATCCCACACCCCATATCCTTCTCATACTTCCTTCAAATGGGACTCCCCTTAGTGAAAGCCACCCATCATCCCAAATAATTTCCTTTATTTTTTCTACATCCTATATTTCCAGTTGAGAGATAAGGGGAAAAAAAACACTTAACACTTGAGTGTTCGCGAGGAAAGTGATATAACTAAGCTAAATTAACAGCAATTAATTACTTAATTAATGCACATAATTTTCAAAATAAATATTATTAGAAGCTCGGCCTGACGGCTTGAATATTATGGCACTTTTTTTTTTTCTTTTTTCTTTATAGCCCCTTTAAATTTACAGATAATTATATATAATTATAGATCCTCAGGTGAATCTATTCACAAATTATTTTGTATTTCCTGTAGCATCACTACATATTATGCCACTGAAAGTATAAAATATTTTTTGTGGAGTATGTTTTAAACGAAATAAACGAGAATAAAATCATATATACCATATTTTTTTTTTTTCCTCCTAAATATATATGTAAATAGATCCTCAGGCGAATCTATTTACAAATTATTTCTGTATTTCCTGTAGCATCGCTACATTATATACAGGTTTTGCTATATTATATTATACAGGTTTACCTTTAAAAAAACATATATACCACTGAACAAAGATAAATGCTTAAGAAACAATACCGATTTATTAAGAATATATTTTATAAGGAGCTCGGCTTGACAACCCATAAAGGGGGCAATAATATCGAACATAGGTTGGGGAATAGCCCCATTTAAAACGTACCATCAACTATAATACATACTGTAATATATGAATAATATTACATTATTTTTTTTTAATGAAGAAAAATGACTAAAATATGGCATGATAGTTTGGATCCAGAAAAATGTTGATAATTTGTTTTGGTTCACGTCCAATAATTCCTTGTTGAAAATTAGTCGCCAATATTGTATTTTGATTGCTACTTCTACATATTGCAAACTGTGATCGTATTTGGTAAAGTTATTTTTGATAAATTCATCTATTGTCTCTGAACCTTGAAAGGCTCATACTTCACGTACACAACCGAGAAACCTAGGATGGTTTGTAAGATTAAAATGGTTTTTCAGATATTTATTTATTTTTTAACTTGTTAAGAAAAATTCAACTGTGTTACCTTTTTTTTTAGTATTTGTTTTTATGTTCTTGTTTATTCTCACAATCCACTTTGATTTAACTATACCAATAAAAACAGGTGTACCGTTCGTTTGTCGCAGAAGCGTTGACGTCTCCAGGAAGAGCTACAAGAACAGAACGGTTCCCGTGAGAAAGGAGCTGCTGGGACGATACGCCGCGCCGTTGGAGCAGAGTGTAGCCACCGTTGCATGTATAATATGCAATGGTCACCGCAGCAGTAGTGCATGTTATGTACATGCGGCATGTCCTGTTCAACTGCATCTCCAAGTAGCCAGATAAACCAGCTCATATTAAAGCAATAGGATATACAGTTACAGTTCCACTGTTCCGGAACGGTTCTGAGCCTGTTCTTGACAAGTTATTTACAAGTCAGTTACTCTGCTCTGTGCGGTTATTGGCGGAATTGAGAGAACCTTCACCAAGCAGTTAAATTGTATACTATATAGATATATCGCTTTTGTCCTGTTCCAATATATCATAGTCCCTTCAAACTTAACAAAAGTTCTTTAAACTTCCCAGAGCGTACGTTAAGCGTCGGTTTTGTATTTCTGCAACATCAGGTCGAGTGATCATAGCTATGAACCTAAAAATGACTCAACGTGCTATGCCTTTTTTATTTCAATCAGCCTTAAGAGATATGACAATGATCAAACTAGAGCACTATAATAGCTTCTGTTTATAGAAAATGTCGAAACATTTCACAGCAAGTCGGATCATACTTTTTACTAAAATAATTCACTTATTGCTTTGAGTTATTAATTACTATTTATTGTGATACTAGGCTGGCTAGTTCTATGAGTTATGGGTCGACTTTTCCTTGTAGGGGTTTGAAGGCAAAGTCTCTTCATACAAAGAAGTACCGAAGGAAATTCATTGAAACATTTACATTATAATTTACAGTAATATTTGACAATATAAAAGTATATGGTCGGGATAGTTTGGCAGTGTCGGATAGAAAGAAGGCAGGTTCCCGAGGGAATGAGTTGGTCGCTGGGATAAAAAAGGAGTAAGGAACTGGATAGGGCCAGGACCGGTTCTGGATAGCCTAACCAAAACCTTTTTGTTATTATTTCCAACCACTTCCACCTGCTTCGGCCTCAAGACCAGTCTGTCCGCTGGCTGGCTCCACTCAATGGTCAAGGGTATGGTCAACTACTTGTCGGAGACAGTGTAGTAGTTAAGATCAAACGAGTACGTGAAGTACAGCGAAACAATACGAGGGGGAAATAAATTCAAATGACGTCTTCAAAAACAGGCGAAGGCAAAAAACGCAAGCACATCAAAGGAAGACAAAAAAAGATCGCCATTGAACCGTTCTTGAATGGCTAAAGTCATGATTAACGGTTAGTCAAGCTGATTTCACCCGTCTAGTCGTGACTAGATTATGCTTACTCATCGCTGCTTTTGACATAGATGAAATTATAAGCTTGAGGTATATTCGCGATCACAGTACGAATTCCAGAACTACATCGAGTAATATTACGTTACCAACAATACCACTTGTATGGCGGTTCAATTAATTCTTTCGATCCTTCGAATACTGTGAGTTGATAGCAGTGAATTTATGGAAGCAATTGTTGGTTATATTAATTTATTTTTGTGCATCATACCCTGGATACTTAGAAAATAAGGTACGATATTAAAAATAGTGAAACAATCGTATACAACAATATGAAAAAAGGTATTTTCTTAAATAAATAAGATCAGCCGAAGACACAACTATGAGTTACCATGACAACAAGTTTTTGTTTTCACTATATAGACGAGGCTTCAGTTAGTCTTTTGTCAACTGTTTTGTGTGATACACGTTACGTTAAACTGTTTTTTTTTTAACCTCTGAAATGGAGAGTCAAAAAGTACATATTCGTCATGTAATGCTTTGGGAACTTAAACAAGGCAATAGTGCTAGGGTGACAGCTGAAAAAATATGCAGTGTATATAGTGAAGGACTAATACCTGATCGGGCAGTTAGAAATTGTTTATAAAATTCCGTTCTGGAGATACGAACTTAAAAGACGAACCGAGGGCGGGACGTCCTTCCGACTTTGACGACAACCTTTTAAAGGCAATATTGGAGCAAAATCCACGTCAATCAACAAGAGGTATAGCAGAAAGGTTTAATACATCACAATCAACTGTTAACCGCCACCTGGAGAAATTAGGGAAACCCAGCAAGTTAGGAATGTGGGTACCTCACAATCTCAGTGAACGGAATAAAGAAGATCGCATGTCAATCGCCACAAGTCTGCTTTTCACGGGTAAAAATTGAGCCTTTTTTAAACAGGATTGTAACAGGCGATGAAAAATGGGTTACCTATGACAATATAGTCAGCAAAAGACAGTGGCTTGATAAGGATCAACCACCCCTACCAGATCCGAAAGCAAACATTCATGGCAAAAAGATTTTATTGTACGTATGGTGGGATTGTCAAGGAATAATTCACCACGAGTTGTTCAAGTCAAATTTAACGATAACAACAGATAGATACGTTCCGCAGTTGCAAAGGATGCAAGAGAAACTCCATGAAAAGCGTCCTGCAATTAATATAATTTTGTTATTTAATAAGAGCAAAATAAATGTCTGATAAAAGAAACGGAAGTTACTTATGACTCGGCCTAAATAGTTAGTGACCCACATATTGGTAATTCTGAGAAAAATATTCTCAAACCTTTTTTTATAAAATATTGGAAGCATCTATGAGATAGTTAGCTTGTTACTTATGAAACAAACCAAAGAAAAAAGAAACAAGACTATCTGTATGAACTGTGCCATAATTGCAAGTAATTTTCCTCTTGTTCAATTTTTCAATTTTTTCCTAGGCAACTACCATCAAGTATAATATGAATAAATCTTCATTTGCATCGAATCTTCATTTTTTCTTATTCAAAGTGGCCTTGAGATGCATTATATAAATTCTTACAGCTCAAAGTATTCATAAATTTATTTTAATGGCATTCCATGCTAATAACGCTGTTAGTTATTTTCACAGGATGGTTCATTGGAACGTTGATAAATGCTCGTTATATTTCCGCTAGTACAACATTAAATCCCGACTGTCTTAATTACTGATTACTATTATTGCAACATGTTCCTGACGCAGCGCTGTAAATAGTAAATGGGTTCGAATAACGAGTCTAAAAATTGCTTATATTTTTTTGTTGACTCGTACCATATCGTTTTTGCTTTTTGTCAAGCATGAAAAAAACAGTCAGATAGTTAAGGTCTGTCCTAAAATGTAAAGAATTTGTCTCGTGTGCTGTAATTATAATTTTCTCTAACTCGATTCAGCAATAGCGGCCCAATGTATTGTTACCTTTGGTTTAACTTGCGCATGTCTTGATTAAAGTGTAATTAGGGAAAGCGAGTCTGGAATAAATTTTAAGATTTCTGAAGTAACAGCTGAGAATATCTAATAAGAAAACTTAAACCTCTGATTTTTCCATTAATTAAGAACTTAAAAAATACATCAATTTAAAAGAAAACTTTATGGTATAAAAAAATTAAAGCTCTGAGGGGGGAAATAGAGAAAAAAAAGTAAATAAGTACACATTCAATTTCTACGTTTGACAATTACGATTTGAAAGATGGAAAAGTTACAGACAGTAATTTCCAGTTAATCCACTTTATGTTAAAAAAAAAATAATGTTAGGACCCCGACAAAATGGATAATGACTCCTGCATCATATAAAATATAATCCTGTAGTTTATAAAACTCACTCATTAACTCTGCTATATATGTATATAATTTGTTCCGCCGGAGACACATCAAGCTTTTTGACTCGTTGCAGCACCTAACCAACCCATTGTTTAACACTATGATCCCACCACCCCTCCCGCATCGATGGCAGCAGACTGCCGAGGAAAAATTAGGTAAAGAATTAGTACGTAAGTTAGTTTTGAGTTTGATCAAAAAGGTGAGCCTCATCGCCTTTATTAGAGTTAGTTCAGTCCAGTCACGTATAATGTGTTATCATTATACTTTTTTATTCCGTTATATAATTTTTATAAAATATTCTATATTTTCGAGTTTGAGAGCTAAGAAAAAAAAAATATAAAATAACAAAACCTGTGTATAATGTAGTGACGCTACAGGAAATACAAAAATAATTTGTAAATAGATTCGCCTGAGGATCTATAATTGTACACGATTATCTGTAAATTTAAAGGGAATAGGAAGAAAAAAAAAAATCTCATTGCTTAAATTGAAACCTACAACAGTAGTTTCAAAAATACGGACCACAACATGACTACTTATGTTACAATTATACAGAGGGGTCCAAAAAAATGTATCCACTGGTTAACAGTCCATAACTTGCAAAGTAATTGACGGATTTGTCTCATTTTTGGTGAATGTGTAGCTTAAAGTCCAACTTAAAGATATCACTGTAGGTGTTCGAAATGGTCACCATTAACATCCACACACAAACGATGCCGCCGAACTGCAGCACGAACTACTGACTGCAACGTGTTCAGTTGGATATTTGCACATGAATGTACGATGGATTCTCGAAGTTCATCCAATGTGCGTGGCTTTTGTCGATAAACGACGTCCTTTAGTGTTCCCCACAGGTAAAAGTCCAGAGGAGTTAAGTCTGGGGAACGTGGTGGATACTCTACAGCACCTCTACGGCCTGTCCATCTTCCTGGTAGATTTTCTTCGAGATAAGCCCTAACACGATTTTGGTAGTGGGCGTGGGCACCATCTTGTTGAAAGTAAAATCTTCCGTCTCCATACAAGTCTTGGATGCCAGGTAAAATGGATGTTTGAAGCTTCTGAAGGTACACCTCACCGGTAACCGTGCCGTCAAAGATGGCCCAATCAAGCCCCGGTAAGACAACCCACACCACACATTTACTCCTGACAAATTCACGGCTTTTCATGGACGTTTGGATTTTCGGTGGCCCAGTAGATGCAATTGTGGCGATTTACTGTACCATTGAGTTTGAACTGTGCCTCATCAGACCACACAACCATCAGACAAAACAAAACAACGCAATACAACGCTTGTATGGCGATTGCCGGAACTACAAACTATTACACGACCATAAATGAGACAACTCCGTCAATTAGTTTGCAAGTTATGGACTTTTAAACAGTGGATACATTTTTTTGGGCCCCTCTGTATCCTTTAAAAAAATTGTTCACAACTATATAATAATTTGTCGTCAGCTATACATTCCCTGTATCTACTATTTCCTAGAGAAGAAAAAAAATCATATAAAGTGTGACCCATCACAGAATTGTAAGTTTCGTTACTGCTACAGAATTATTGACTTGTGGAATTATAGTCCACGAAAGTTCAAACAAATATTCATGAGAACGTTGTGATATTTCATTTTATACCCGACTCCATAAGACAGAGAGAAATACTTTAATTCATTTACTAATTACCAAGTGGCTAATTACCAAGTGGCTAATTAATCTCCATTTATTAATATTACTGGTGTTACTTTAATTTATTGGATCGTTAATCCATCAAATGAAACTAGCGCGCCAAATATCACGCTTATAAAAAAAAGTTGTATTAATGATGTAAATACGATATTAACGATCATCGTTGTGGCTATGGTTAAAAACGTTAAAAAAAATTTATGTGTCATGCTATATAAAGTTGAACGCTCTCTTTACAGAAAACCTTTCCGGTTAAAAGAAACAAAACAAGGAAACCCTAACGACAAACGATGGGGTGCCAGAAATTAAAACTGTGACCTTTTATCCATAAGCTATACATTATTGTATTCTCTACGATGTTTCCAATATTTTAATGTACATGATGTAGTAATATGTAAGTATTTGGTACCATATTGTGATTCACGATTTTCTGTTTCATTTTTGGGGATTGAAAATGACTGTGTGACTGCTGCCAAAAGCGATTGTGAGTAAACTATAAATGTCTTTTTTTAACTCATCCTTTTGATCAGGCGCAACCAACATTGCGTACTAAACCCTAAATAGCGAACTGCATTGACTTCCCAATGTAAATATCTAATGAATGTATTCTATTGTAATGCCTATTCTGAATCAAGTTATTCTGCAATATGTGCACGATTTATAAGAGTTGAAAAAATGCCCAATGATGAGAATACCGGTGACGGATTGACTCCTATCTTCATGCACAGGCTGCAGTCACCGGTGACCATCCAAGGACAGCCATGCATTTCCATGTCTATTATAGAAGTGAAGGTGAGATCCATGTCCGTGAGGGATCGCATTCTTGACAGCCATTCCACTTATCGTCTTTATTGTTTTAAAGGTGCTCATTATGTCATTTGTTCGCTTGTTCTTTTATTTGGTATTTTTCTAGTCCGTTGGCCTGCCTTTACTTTGACGCAGGTGCTAGGAATGAAATGTTAAAGATATTTTCTAAAACTTCCCTACAGAAATATAAATGACTCATTTAGTATATTACATTGTATAACAATTTTTCTTGTGTTTCTTGGCCATAATGCACATAAAATATAACTATGTTAAAGTCTATGGATAAAGTACATATGTATTACGCTACGCATTTATAGCAGGTCACGAGGCCACTGCCGTTTCAGTCTCCGAGGAGGATTAGTGAAATGACTGCTACGGGATTAGGGTGTTTGGATAGGTTACTGTGGAATTTCATGAACTTGGAAGGGATGAGTTCAAGAATGAAGGGTATATTAAGATCGCTATGAAGGGTTTTGTCGCTGACGTAATAAGGGGCATTTACCATTGTTCTCAGGACTTTTGATCGTAAGGATTTGATAATCGACTTTTTTGCTGTCCCGCATACCTCTATTTCGTATGTTCAAATTGGCTTCAGTATAACTTTGTAGATTAGTAATTTATCTTCTATTGAGAGATGGGATTTCCTTTGAAGTAGTCTGTACAGTTGTCCAAAGCGTCTGTTTAGTTCCTGTCTTTTTAGTCTCGTATGTGGGTTCCAGGTCAGTCGTTTGTCGAGATGGAAGCCTAAGTACCGTACTGTCTCGGTTACAGGGAGAGGAATAGAATTAAAATAAACTGGTGGACAAGTCTTGCGACAAAGGGTGAAGGTAATGTGGGAACATTTTGTTTCAATAACTTTGATCCGCCATTGGTTGCACCAACACTCGATCTCATCAAGGTGTTTTTGAAGGTTATGGGATACTATATCGGGATCTGGGTGGGATGACAAGACTGCAGTGTCATCTGCAAATGTGCCCAAGAAGGTATTGGGAGTAGAGGGGACATCAGTGGTGTATAGGTTATAGAGGTTGGGCCTCCTGCTTTTATGGGATGGTAGTTAGAATATTCTAAACCGCAGCGTACTCGGAAGAAGCTGTTTTATATATATATATATACTCTACTATATTTTATATGTACACTTTTAATACAAAATAATCGAATCGACTGGAACATAAGGCAGCTGTACACGTTTAGCATTTTGAGTGCGTCAGGCGCAGGTTTGATCTTGTCTTTGTGAAATGGTGTGGTGAGAGCTGATGAATGAGGATGAATGAACAGCAACTTACTTAAAGCACGTAAGTATTTACACAAATAAAGATCTATTGACTCATTCATATTTTTATGGACTGCCTTAAAAGAAAGAGAATGAACTATTACCCTTTCAGTAAGCCGACGCTTTCTGCTCTAATTTAAACTTCAATAAAAATGGAAATGACCAAAATAAAACGACTCAAGCACACTCTCGAAACATCAATTGTAAATTGAATAATGAAAGTGGAAAATTGGATTAATGTTACGGGACATGAGATATGAATCACTTTTGAGCTGGAGGCAATAAAGAGACTGGCTGCATTAGCATTTATATGTTCCGATTGAAATTGAAAAACAATTATGATACTTAAATAGCTAGTAGCAGCTCCTGCACATGTCTCGTGCTCCAGCCCACACAAACCGCCTGTTTATTTTTATAAGTAACTGAAATAATGACACAGTATTAAGACAAGACGAGTTCTAAAGCCGAAGTTTCGAAGTAAATATCCAATGCGGATGACTGGACGTGATTGCGCACAAAAGAAAAGGATCTTGATCACCAAAAGAATAGGGAATTAAAACTAAACCATTTGGTTATAGCTACCAAGCAATGAGCTTTTATGAGCTAGTTATTTATATACGCATATGGCCAGTTATAGCCAGACGGTTATAGGTTTAACTTTATGAGACTGCTTATGGGTAGTTATAAATAACATGTTATTGCTAGTCGTTTATGGCTAGGTGGCTAGATATGGGGTGTCCCAGAATGAACGCAAGATTTGATTTAAATAGAAAACACAGTTTTTAGTATTTTTGTTGTTATTTTTTTATTGAATTATAAAGTAAATAGGATAGGGTTATTTATGGAATAACACATCGGGCAAATGGCCTCCACGACTTTGTTATCACATACGCACTCTTGTCGAAATTTTCCATGACCATTTGGCATAAATGTGGTTGAATTTCGTTGATGCAGCGTTGAATTTCCACTTTTAATGCACGGGTGGACGTGGGCTTGTTGACATACACCTTTGACTTTAAATAACCCCATAAAAAGAAACCCCAGAAATGAATTGTTTTATGAGCTGTATGGCATGTGGCACCATATTGTTGAAACCATATATTGGCCACATCAATATCATCCAATTTCGGCACAAAGAACTGTGTTTACGACGCCGAATTGACGTTCCTGGATTTTCAACAACACTCTCACGCACTGCTTCGCTATTGACATTTGAACGGCTTGTTTCTGGACGACCAGTGTGTTTAGTGTCTCCAACTGATCCAGTCACTCTAAATTTTTTAATAAATCTCTTCACAGTTGATGAAGTCAAAACAATATTCCGACCATATTTTGTATGAAATTTTCGGACTGCGGCCGCCAAACTTTCATTATTTTTGAGATATGTTCAACAATAAAGACACGTTGTTGTATCATGTAACGCTCCATTTTTACTAAGCCTAAACTGTCAGCTGTCAAATAGTTTTTTTTTTTAGGGTTGCCAGCACTTTACTGCACAAATGGTGGCAAATTCAAATCTTGCGTTAATTCTGGGACACCCTTTATAAGCACCATGTATATAGTATTCAGATTATAGCAGATTATTGGTAGTTATATCTATAAGGTTGTGGCTGGTTATATCTGGGAGGCTATTATGCAATTTATGATAGGTTTTGAGAAATTATAGCCGACGGGTTATGGACGTTTATAGTTGGTAATAGGTAGTTATAACTCGGCAGTTATGGACAAACGGTTATGACTATCAAGACAGGCTATAGAACTAGTAGAAAAAAAAATGTCCAAAAATATTTAAAAATTAAATTTATCCGAAACAAGAAAACCGCTGCTTCCTTTAAATCGTAAACCAAATTTTGATTTCCCCTTCTCAGTTATCACGTGAGGTCTCGCCGGTCTCAGTCAGCCAATACTGATCCCTGTCTTAATTGTCATTGTATAAATAAATAACATATACTTGTTATGGCTTTATAAATGCAGAAATCGCACAACACAATTGCCATTACTTCAGAGTTTCAAATTTACTTCTCAAAAATATTTGAGCTTATAATACATGTTAACATCTGAACGCTCTCACAATGCGACCTGATGGTGACATGCATAAATTTTACGAAAGCCTAAATTTGAGGCAAACAATGAACTCAAAACTCATTGTACATAATTTATAACAATTCACGTTTAACTTAACTACTACCCGCGCTGTCATATTGTAAGCTATTATAAAAAATACTGAAAGCATTGTACTTAGAGGGTATCCTTGAACAGCTCCGTGTTACTCACTTTTTCTTTTTCTGCCCCCAGGAAATGTCCGTTGGGTTTTGAACCTTTTAATTTTCCAGCGCGTTAGCTATCCTTATCATAAGTAAGACGTTTTCCGTGAGTGGCGATTTCACGTTATTTGCTTAATAACACGTTGTACGAGGATACGATCCTCTCTTGAGAGCTCTCCTACTACCTCATGAGGGAGCTATTAGCATTTCATTTTCATTGAAAGGTTCGTAAATCATAATAATGAGGCGAGTGGGAGGGCTCTGTGAAATGTGGCGTCTCTGTTCTTCTTACTTGGAGTTTATATTTTTTCAAACCAAGACATTCATAATAAAATCAAAACAATAGACAACTATACAACTAATGCTTACAAAATTAAATTAATTATGATATATTTGAAACATTTTGTCCAAAGAAAGCCAATTTGTCAATTATACTAACCCCACCGCTAAAAACAAATAAATATTACAAATCAGAAAAAAAATTAAAAATTCGGCTATTACTAATGATTGCTAAATTTATATGGTGTGGTTTATTGAAAAAGTATTTTCAAATCGATGCCTTTGGTCTCCCTAGCCAATTTATATACTTAATTAATAAAGTTTTGCTAAAGTTCAGGACTTCATAACTGTGGACCAAATCACGAACAAAAATGGAATTGGTAACTCGTTTTAAAAATTTAGCCTGAGCAACAAAAGGATTTTTTTACTTGAGTTAACAATCACATAAAATTTTGTCTAGTGACAAATTATCCTTCGGAATAAAAATCTTTCTACAAATGAAGTTCTGCAGAACGTTTTTTGAAAGACATCAACCTTGCAATCTTATTGGCCTATATAGAGTTAACTTTTTTTCATGGTATGCATATGATGTCATTCATTCTGAGTTGAGGATGTTATTTACTGGTCGCCAAACTTTTGGGTCACTCCACACCAAATTTACTAATAATAAAATAAAAAAAAATATCATAATGAAATTTGGCCCATACATTCTAATAACATATAACATTTCGTTTCTGTGTTTAAAAAAAAAAAATAATTGGCCATTTCAAATAACAAATTAAATTAAATCCCTTGCACTCCTGAAAAGAATGGCAGTATATTCAGCTTGAAGTAGTTGCGTGTCAAAAACAGTATATTTTTTTTTTTAATTCATAACTCAAAAACCAAACATGGGGAAAATATGAAACTACAATATATTTAGAAAAAAGCCATTGATTTCTAAGATTTCTAAACCATTGGTCGATTTGACATGAAATGACCCTTTTGTAGCCTAAGCAAGAACGATTTGGTCATTTATGCGTTCTGAATGTTTCACTAGGAAGCAGTAAAATGAAGCTCATTCAGCCTCCTCAAAATCTGCAAATAAAAAGAGAAAAATTGTAGCGAGAAACTTTTAAGAAAAATTCTATTAATTAATAAGTCAATTAGAATATATAATTCTTGAAAGGTTTCACAATATATTTAGAACATCAAAAATACATCAAAATTGTCTATTGTTTAGATTATGCCGGATAAAATTTAAAAGTAATTGCTCTTAAACACTAAACAATGAGAGGAAACAAAACACAATTTAAACAGGAGCTGCACTGGAGTACAAAGTGAAGTGGGAAATGTTTTATTTGATCAATTAGTCTGTAAAAGATGGAGTTAAATTAAAGGAGGGTCGACAGAGCACGTGCACTGCAGAGGGAAGTGGAGGAGATTAGTCGAAAATAGAAAATAAAAGTCGGGGCTGTGAACCCTTGGGGGACTCCTGTAAGAATTAGGGACCAGGCACCACCGTCGAATTCTCTCACTCTGGGCTTAAGATTCTTCAGCTTTGTCTTGTCATGTACGTCTTATTTACTGGTAGAAAAAACATTATGGACATGTTTAAATTTCTTTTAAAGGGTGTTCAAGGGTAAAAAAAAAAAAAATTATAGCCAGAATGACGTGTAATAATAAATTAGGGTATTATTTATTTCAAGTTGGACAGTAATGTGATTTGCGTACAGGGAAAGTATTAGGTCGGTGCGAATAAAATGTCAGATTCTTTAAGTGAATATATTACACTGCATATCTTTTTCCAAAAGCTGTTAAATCATATCAAAAGCATATCATAATATGCTCCATTTACTTCAATAAACTTTTCCCAACGAGATTTTAATCCATAGATGCCTGTCTTGAAGAAATTCTGATCTTTAGAATCAATGAACTCTGATATGGCATTTTTCAGACTGTCTTCATTTTTGTACTGTTTAGCCCGTAAAAACAGTTCTAAATGTTCAAATAAATGAAAGTCGGTTGGCGAAAGATCCGGTGAATAAGGTGGGTGCTGCAAATTTTCATATTTTAATTCATTTAATTTTATTAAATTTATTACTGAGCTTATTTCACTCGGTTAGTTCGTGCTGTATCCACTTATCCATTTTTTTCACCTTGCCAATTTCAGAAAGATGTCGCAATATTGTTGTATGGTCAACTTCCATTCTGGCAGCAAGTTCCCTTGAAGAAACAGTTGGATTCGTTTCCACCAATGCTTTCAGAGCATCATTTTTCACAGACGTTTCGGGTCTTCCACGCGGTTCATTTTGCAGGGAAAAATCACCAGACCGAAATTTTTCAAACCAACTCTGCACTTTTCGATCGTTCACATTATTCTCGCCAAACGCCTGGTTTATATTGCGTGCAGCTTTTGCAGCATTATTACCAAGTTTATACTCATATAAGAAAATTACACGAATATCGGTTGAATTCATATCGGTGCAAAATTCAAAGCAAATAACAAAAGGGAACACTTTTGAGAAAATCTTCTTTGCTAAAATGTGACTCTGGCAATGGACAGTACGACTATAAACTAGGCTATTTCAAAAACAAAAGCATAACAAAAACAGGGAGACAAACGTTCACATTTAAAGAAAATCCGACATTTCATACGCACCAACCTAATATATCGATTAAGCTACCCATCAGAAATTACGCAATCATGGTTTCATCATGTTTATAGTACATGAAGCCAAAGCCTAAAACCCCGAGGTCTATGAACTGGCTCTATCCACAAAATTGCGTATTATTGTTTAAGCCACAATTGCTTTCATTAACATCAGCAGGTTTGACATCGCATTGAAAACAAGTCACCTTGATAAACATAACCTCCCCATTGCATGTGGTTGTTTTTTTTATTGTATTTCAAAATACGATTATTTATTTTAATTATAAATATTTATTTATTTTATCATTATATTACACATTGTATGATATTATATTTTGTATTACGAACATTTATATAGCGATATATAGTGAAGTAACATTTTCTTTCAAATGTTTGAAGAACGGCCTATATCATCTGTAATGATTTGATTACTCAAAATAGTTTTCTGCCATCTATAAATATCTTTTTTGATTACTTTGTAATGTCAATTTAATCTCAATCCACAATACAGGAATGGTCATGGATACACGCCCCGGAAATGCCGACATTGAAATCAGCAAAGCCTTAAACGACCGAAGATTGTTCTAGGTAAGAACGATTAGCAAACAATTTAGCAGCGCTGTGATTAGGAGTATTACTTTTTTAAATTTCTAATTATATATAATATGCAATTAAAAAATGGTAGATAATCGTCCTTATATTTTCCGTTCCTTTTAAACGGATAGCTATTTTTTCTATTTGTTTGTATCACAAGAAGAATTCGGATGCAAAATGTTCACTATTAAATAACCATCCCGTATAAATTACTGGATAGCTAAAAGAGTTATCGGGCTTGGAACTTCGTAGAATTATTTGACACCATATTTGACACTTTTGTTTATATCATTAGTTAAATAATCTTTGTAGAGGGGAGTCTTTTAAAAGAAATGAAAGAAAAGCTTTATTATGAAGAACAAACAAAACACTGGTATATACAAATATTAAGAGTTACGTTATACATACTACTGGGTGGAATGTGTGGGAACAAGTGTCATCTGGGGCTAAAGCTGATGGTAGCTGCTTACTTAAAAATATCAGAGAATTCCATGAAGTCACGAGGCAGGTATACAGTAGAAGTGGCTTGCTTCTACTTTTAGCATTATATATAATATAGGATTGATCTTAGTATTATATAACTATTGACTAAACTTCTATTCAATTATGAATAAAAACTTTCTTTGCATTTCATTTAGCATCACTTAGGGTTCACACTCTTGCACTCCAGCGTAAGCTGGACAAAGAAACACACTACGTACGTTTGGTAGTGGATGATGGTGAATTAGCGGAGGGTGTAAGCCCAGGTTAGGAGCTTCAAATCACACCGTTTTCATTTTAAGATCAACTAGATTTATTCAAGAGACTCAACAACCCGGTATTGTAACTCAAACAATGCCAACTCCAACCTACAAATTGGGCAGGTAAAATGATGAAAACGATTTTCTACCGTCCAGTTTTTTGCCAGAACTGAAGTAGGCGATAAGGTACAACTTATTTATCACTGGATAGATTCTTTAGAGTCCCCCAAAACTTCGTTTGAAGTTGATATATAATCGATAAAGTTTAGCACTAGTCACTTGAAGGAGCACTGTCATTCTGCCATTAAGGACACATGACACGCAATAACACTTCATTACCCTTTCGCAAGTGACTGGTGGACAGCTAATGCGACACTGAGGCCTAATCAAAGGCGATTTGAGATCTGCCTTGTCTCGTATTTCAACAGCGTTGTCTCTCGAGGCTCAGGTATCAATATTGTCTATTAGCATAATAAGCGATACAGCAATCACTATGCGAGCATGCAGCTCAATGGCGTGGACAGCTGCCCAGCTGATTAGTGACAATGAAGTGTGCCCCATCGTACCGGAATATTCATTAATTCCGATTCAAATGACGGAAATGTCACCACCAACTATATAAATATATGCTCAGCTGTCTATCGCGCTTATGTTTATCCATGGTCTACGGTGAGAATCCAGTTCATGTATCTAGGAGGCATAGCTGAATAAATGACTGCTCATTGAAATATTACCCGGCGAGGGAAACGGGAAGGGAAATAAATGGGCTGGCGTAGGAGGAGAGAAGTGATATATTTAAGTAAAGGCTGTAAAAATTATGAATGGACAAATATTGACAATTGTAACGTGTGCTTCAAGAGTAAATTCGTGTCGAGATGAAAGCTCATAGACTGGAATGATATTGAAATGTGGATTGAAAGAGGATGTGGAAAGGCAGCTGAGAAAGATGAAGGAAAAAGTGTGCCTACGTAGAAAAGAATGTCCACAATGACCCTTCGTACTGGAAATCAGGGATAGTGACAAGAAGAGAAGATTATATCTGGATAAAACTGCTGATATAAACGTTGATGACAGATTGTCGATAGTCCTAATTCCTACAATCAATCACCGAAAATCTCGCAGATATAGAACACCATTTCAAGAACCTTATTTGCAAACTCCAGTAACATGCTGCTTCGTGCTCCATATTTAGACCAAACAGAAAAAGTTTATTTGTCACATATATCTGTATAATAAAGTGATTGCGACTTTCTTAATCGAAGACAAATACTCATTCTTATATTTACTAGAGGGGCAATCCTTGATAAGTGTATTAGGCTTATGATATTGTATTTTATTACATAAATTACACAAAGAATAACAAGAGTTTTTCCAATCAATGAAAACAGATCATGTAAATTCAAGTCTACACTAACTGGAAATGAAAAAACATGACTAATTAAGGAAAAATTAAACAACACACGGAATTAAAAAAAAAAAAGAATTCCATCAACTACAAATTTTGACTAATAATTCTATTCTAATTATTCTCGAAAAAATGCAACTTTTTAACCGCCTCGGTACTCGGATAGCATAAGGGCAGAGGAGCTCACTAATACGGCTAAAAATCTCATTCAATTAAAAATGCAGCATTTACGGTATGTTTCCACTGTTTCAGTACTACGACAGCATGAAGGAAGAGGAGCTCACTAATACGGCTAAAAATCTCATTCAATTAAAAATGCAGCATTTACGGTATGTTTCCACTGTTTCAGTACTACGACAGCATGAAGGAAGAGGAGCTCACTAATACGGCTAAAAATCTCATTCAATTAAAAATGCAGCATTTACGGTATGTTTCCACTGTTTCAGTACTACGACAGCATGAAGGAAGAGGAGCTCACTAATACGGCTAAAAATCTCATTCAATTAAAAATGCAGCATTTACGATATGTTTCCACTGTTTCAGTACTACGACAGCATGAAGGAAGAGGAGCTCACTAATACGGCTAAAAATCTCATTCAATTGAAAATGCAGCATTTACGGTATGTTTCCACTGTTTCAGTACTACGACAGCATGAAGGAAGAGGAGCTCACTAATACGGATAATAATATCATTCAATTAAAAATGCAGCATTTACGATATATTTCCACTGTTTCAGTACTACGACAGCATGAAGGAAGAGGAGCTCACTAATACGGCTAAAAATCTCATTCAATTAAAAATGCAGCATTTACGGTATGTTTCCACTGTTTCAGTACTACGACAGCATGAAGGAAGAGGAGCTCACTAATACGGCTAATAATCTCATTCAATTAAAAATGCAGCATTTACGATATGTTTCCACTGTTTCAGTACTACGACAGCATGAAGGAAGAGGAGCTCACTAATACGGCTAAAAATCTCATTCAATTAAAAATGCAGCATTTACGGTATGTTTCCACTGTTTCGGTACTACGACAGCATGAAGGAAGAGGAGCTCACTAATACGGATAATAATATCATTCAATTAAAAATGCAGCATTTACGATATATTTCCACTGTTTCAGTACTACGACAGCATGAAGGAAGAGGAGCTCACTAATACGGCTAAAAATCTCATTCAATTAAAAATGCAGCATTTACGGTATGTTTCCACTGTTTCAGTACTACGACAGCATGAAGGAAGAGGAGCTCACTAATACGGCTAAAAATCTCATTCAATTAAAAATGCAGCATTTACGATATGTTTCCACTGTTTCAGTACTACGACAGCATGAAGGAAGAGGAGCTCACTAATACGGATAATAATATCATTCAATTAAAAATGCAGCATTTACGATATATTTCCACTGTTTCAGTACTACGACAGCATGAAGGAAGAGGAGCTCACTAATACGGATAATAATATCATTCAATTAAAACTGCAGCATTTACGATATGTTTCCACTGTTTCAGTACTACGACAGCATGAAGGAAGAGGAGCTCACTATTACGGCGAGTAATCCCATTCATTTAAAAATACAGCATTTACGATATGTTTCCACGGTTTCAGTACTACGACAGCATGAAGGAAGAGGAGCTCACTAATACGGCTAATAATCTCATTCAATTAAAAATGCATTATTTACGATATGTTTCCACTGTTTCAGTACTACGACAGCATAAAGGAAGAGGAGCTCACTAATACGGCTAATAATCTCATTCAATTAAAAATGCAGCATTCACGATATGTTTCTACTGTTTCAGTACTACGACAGCATGAAGGAAGAGGAGCTCAATAATACGGCTAATAATCTCATTCAATTAAAAATGCAGCATTTACGATATGTTTCCACAGTTTCAGTACTACGACAGCATGAAGGAAGAGGAGCTCACTAATACGGCTAAAAATCTAATTCAATTAAAAATGCAGCATTTACGGTATGTTTCCACTGTTTCAGTACTACGACAGCATGAAGGAAGAGGAGCTCACTAATACGGCTAAAAATCTCATTCAATTATAAATGCAGCATTTACGATATGTTTCCACTGTTTCAGTACTACGACAGCATGAAGGAAGAGGAGCTCACTAATACGGCTAAAAATCTCATTCAATTAAAAATGCAGCATTTACGGTATGTTTCCACTGTTTCAGTACTACGACAGCATGAAGGAAGAGGAGCTCACTAATACGGCTAAAAATCTCATTCAATTGAAAATGCAGCATTTACGGTATGTTTCCACTGTTTCAGTACTACGACAGCATGAAGGAAGAGGAGCTCACTAATACGGCTAAAAATCTCATTCAATTAAAAATGCAGCATTTACGGTATGTTTCCACTGTTTCAGTACTACGACAGCATGAAGGAAGAGGAGCTCACTAATACGGCTAAAAATCTCATTCAATTAAAAATGCAGCATTTACGATATGTTTCCACTGTTTCAGTACTACGACAGCATGAAGGAAGAGGAGCTCACTAATACGGCTAAAAATCTCATTCAATTGAAAATGCAGCATTTACGGTATGTTTCCACTGTTTCAGTACTACGACAGCATGAAGGAAGAGGAGCTCACTAATACGGATAATAATATCATTCAATTAAAAATGCAGCATTTACGATATATTTCCACTGTTTCAGTACTACGACAGCATGAAGGAAGAGGAGCTCACTAATACGGCTAAAAATCTCATTCAATTAAAAATGCAGCATTTACGGTATGTTTCCACTGTTTCAGTACTACGACAGCATGAAGGAAGAGGAGCTCAATAATACGGCTAAAAATCTCATTCAATTAAAAATGCAGCATTTACGATATGTTTCCACTGTTTCAGTACTACGACAGCATGAAGGAAGAGGAGCTCACTAATACGGCTAAAAATCTCATTCAATTAAAAATGCAGCATTTACGGTATGTTTCCACTGTTTCAGTACTACGACAGCATGAAGGAAGAGGAGCTCACTAATACGGCTAAAAATCTCATTCAATTGAAAATGCAGCATTTACGGTATGTTTCCACTGTTTCAGTACTACGACAGCATGAAGGAAGAGGAGCTCACTAATACGGCTAAAAATCTCATTCAATTAAAAATGCAGCATTTACGGTATGTTTCCACTGTTTCAGTACTACGACAGCATGAAGGAAGAGGAGCTCACTAATACGGCTAAAAATCTCATTCAATTAAAAATGCAGCATTTACGATATGTTTCCACTGTTTCAGTACTACGACAGCATGAAGGAAGAGGAGCTCACTAATACGGCTAAAAATCTCATTCAATTGAAAATGCAGCATTTACGGTATGTTTCCACTGTTTCAGTACTACGACAGCATGAAGGAAGAGGAGCTCACTAATACGGATAATAATATCATTCAATTAAAAATGCAGCATTTACGATATATTTCCACTGTTTCAGTACTACGACAGCATGAAGGAAGAGGAGCTCACTAATACGGCTAAAAATCTCATTCAATTAAAAATGCAGCATTTACGGTATGTTTCCACTGTTTCAGTACTACGACAGCATGAAGGAAGAGGAGCTCACTAATACGGCTAAAAATCTCATTCAATTAAAAATGCAGCATTTACGATATGTTTCCACTGTTTCAGTACTACGACAGCATGAAGGAAGAGGAGCTCACTAATACGGCTAAAAATCTCATTCAATTAAAAATGCAGCATTTACGGTATGTTTCCACTGTTTCGGTACTACGACAGCATGAAGGAAGAGGAGCTCACTAATACGGATAATAATATCATTCAATTAAAAATGCAGCATTTACGATATATTTCCACTGTTTCAGTACTACGACAGCATGAAGGAAGAGGAGCTCACTAATACAGCTAAAAATCTCATTCAATTAAAAATGCAGCATTTACGGTATGTTTCCACTGTTTCAGTACTACGACAGCATGAAGGAAGAGGAGCTCACTAATACGGCTAAAAATCTCATTCAATTAAAAATGCAGCATTTACGATATGTTTCCACTGTTTCAGTACTACGACAGCATGAAGGAAGAGGAGCTCACTAATACGGATAATAATATCATTCAATTAAAAATGCAGCATTTACGATATATTTTTACTGTTTCAGTACTACGACAGCATGAAGGAAGAGGAGCTCACTAATACGGATAATAATATCATTCAATTAAAACTGCAGCATTTACGATATGTTTCCACTGTTTCAGTACTACGACAGCATGAAGGAAGAGGAGCTCACTATTACGGCGAGTAATCCCATTCATTTAAAAATACAGCATTTACGATATGTTTCCACGGTTTCAGTACTACGACAGCATGAAGGAAGAGGAGCTCACTAATACGGCTAATAATCTCATTCAATTAAAAATGCATTATTTACGATATGTTTCCACTGTTTCAGTACTACGACAGCATAAAGGAAGAGGAGCTCACTAATACGGCTAATAATCTCATTCAATTAAAAATGCAGCATTCACGATATGTTTCTACTGTTTCAGTACTACGACAGCATGAAGGAAGAGGAGCTCAATAATACGGCTAATAATCTCATTCAATTAAAAATGCAGCATTTACGATATGTTTCCACAGTTTCAGTACTACGACAGCATGAAGGAAGAGGAGCTCACTAATACGGCTAATAATCTCATTCAATTGAAAATGCAGCATTTACGGTATGTTTCCACTGTTTCAGTACTACGGCAGCATGAAGGAAGAGGAGCTCAATAATACGGCTAATAATCTCATTCAATTAAAAATGCAGCATTTACGATATGTTTCCACTGTTTCAGTACTACGACAGCATGAAGGAAGAGGAGCTCACTAATAAGGCTAATAATCTCATTCAATTAAAAATGCAGCATTTACGATATATTTCCACTGTTTCGGTACTACGACAGCATGAAGGAAGAGGAGCTCACTAATACGGATAATAATATCATTCAATTAAAAATGCAGCATTTACGATATGTTTCCACTGTTTCAGTACTACGACAGCATGAAGGAAGAGGAGCTCACTAATACGGCTAAAAATCTCATTCAATTAAAAATGCAGCATTTACGGTATGTTTCCACTGTTTCAGTACTACGACAGCATGAAGGAAGAGGAGCTCACTAATACGGCTAAAAATCTCATTCAATTAAAAATGCAGCATTTACGGTATGTTTCCACTGTTTCAGTACTACGACAGCATGAAGGAAGAGGAGCTCACTAATACGGCTAAAAATCTCATTCAATTAAAAATGCAGCATTTACGGTATGTTTCCACTGTTTCAGTACTACGACAGCATGAAGGAAGAGGAGCTCACTAATACGGCTAAAAATCTCATTCAATTAAAAATGCAGCATTTACGGTATGTTTCCACTGTTTCAGTACTACGACAGCATGAAGGAAGAGGAGCTCACTAATACGGCTAAAAATCTCATTCAATTAAAAATGCAGCATTTACGGTATGTTTCCACTGTTTCAGTACTACGACAGCATGAAGGAAGAGGAGCTCACTAATACGGCTAAAAATCTCATTCAATTAAAAATGCAGCATTTACGGTATGTTTCCACTGTTTCAGTACTACGACAGCATGAAGGAAGAGGAGCTCACTAATACGGCTAAAAATCTCATTCAATTAAAAATGCAGCATTTACGATATGTTTCCACTGTTTCAGTACTACGACAGCATGAAGGAAGAGGAGCTCACTAATACGGCTAAAAATCTCATTCAATTAAAAATGCAGCATTTACGGTATGTTTCCACTGTTTCAGTACTACGACAGCATGAAGGAAGAGGAGCTCACTAATACGGATAATAATATCATTCAATTAAAAATGCAGCATTTACGATATATTTCCACTGTTTCAGTACTACGACAGCATGAAGGAAGAGGAGCTCACTAATACGGCTAAAAATCTCATTCAATTAAAAATGCAGCATTTACGGTATGTTTCCACTGTTTCAGTACTACGACAGCATGAAGGAAGAGGAGCTCACTAATACGGCTAAAAATCTCATTCAATTAAAAATGCAGCATTTACGATATGTTTCCACTGTTTCAGTACTACGACAGCATGAAGGAAGAGGAGCTCACTAATACGGATAATAATATCATTCAATTAAAAATGCAGCATTTACGATATATTTCCACTGTTTCAGTACTACGACAGCATGAAGGAAGAGGAGCTCACTAATACGGATAATAATATCATTCAATTAAAACTGCAGCATTTACGATATGTTTCCACTGTTTCAGTACTACGACAGCATGAAGGAAGAGGAGCTCACTATTACGGCGAGTAATCCCATTCATTTAAAAATACAGCATTTACGATATGTTTCCACGGTTTCAGTACTACGACAGCATGAAGGAAGAGGAGCCCACTAATACGGCTAATAATCTCATTCAATTAAAAATGCATTATTTACGATATGTTTCCACTGTTTCAGTACTACGACAGCATAAAGGAAGAGGAGCTCACTAATACGGCTAATAATCTCATTCAATTAAAAATGCAGCATTCACGATATGTTTCTACTGTTTCAGTACTACGACAGCATGAAGGAAGAGGAGCTCAATAATACGGCTAATAATCTCATTCAATTAAAAATGCAGCATTTACGATATGTTTCCACAGTTTCAGTACTACGACAGCATGAAGGAAGAGGAGCTCACTAATACGGCTAATAATCTCATTCAATTGAAAATGCAGCATTTACGGTATGTTTCCACTGTTTCAGTACTACGGCAGCATGAAGGAAGAGGAGCTCAATAATACGGCTAATAATCTCATTCAATTAAAAATGCAGCATTTACGATATGTTTCCACTGTTTCAGTACTACGACAGCATGAAGGAAGAGGAGCTCACTAATAAGGCTAATAATCTCATTCAATTAAAAATGCAGCATTTACGATATATTTCCACTGTTTCGGTACTACGACAGCATGAAGGAAGAGGAGCTCACTAATACGGATAATAATATCATTCAATTAAAAATGCAGCATTTACGATATGTTTCCACTGTTTCAGTACTACGACAGCATGAAGGAAGAGGAGCTCACTAATACGGCTAAAAATCTCATTCAATTAAAAATGCAGCATTTACGATATGTTTCCACTGTTTCAGTACTACGACAGCATGAAGGAAGAGGAGCTCACTAATACGGCTAAAAATCTCATTCAATTAAAAATGCAGCATTTACGGTATGTTTCTACTGTTTCAGTACTACGACAGCATGAAGGAAGAGGAGCTCACTAATACGGATAATAATATCATTCAATTAAAAATGCAGCATTTACGATATGTTTCCACTTTTTCAGTACTACGACAGCATGAAGGAAGAGGAGCTCACTAATACGGCTAAAAATCTCATTCAATTAAAAATGCAGCATTTACGGTATGTTTCCACTGTTTCAGTACTACGACAGCATGAAGGAAGAGGAGCTCACTAATACGGCTAAAAATCTCATTCAATTAAAAATGCAGCATTTACGGTATGTTTCCACTGTTTCAGTACTACGACAGCATGAAGGAAGAGGAGCTCACTAATACGGCTAAAAATCTCATTCAATTAAAAATGCAGCATTTACGGTATGTTTCCACTGTTTCAGTACTACGACAGCATGAAGGAAGAGGAGCTCACTAATACGGCTAAAAATCTCATTCAATTAAAAATGCAGCATTTACGGTATGTTTCCACTGTTTCAGTACTACGACAGCATGAAGGAAGAGGAGCTCACTAATACGGCTAAAAATCTCATTCAATTAAAAATGCAGCATTTACGGTATGTTTCCACTGTTTCAGTACTACGACAGCATGAAGGAAGAGGAGCTCACTAATACGGCTAAAAATCTCATTCAATTAAAAATGCAGCATTTACGATATGTTTCCACTGTTTCAGTACTACGACAGCATGAAGGAAGAGGAGCTCACTAATACGGCTAAAAATCTCATTCAATTAAAAATGCAGCATTTACGGTATGTTTCCACTGTTTCGGTACTACGACAGCATGAAGGAAGAGGAGCTCACTAATACGGATAATAATATCATTCAATTAAAAATGCAGCATTTACGATATATTTCCACTGTTTCAGTACTACGACAGCATGAAGGAAGAGGAGCTCACTAATACGGCTAAAAATCTCATTCAATTAAAAATGCAGCATTTACGGTATGTTTCCACTGTTTCAGTACTACGACAGCATGAAGGAAGAGGAGCTCACTAATACGGCTAAAAATCTCATTCAATTAAAAATGCAGCATTTACGATATGTTTCCACTGTTTCAGTACTACGACAGCATGAAGGAAGAGGAGCTCACTAATACGGATAATAATATCATTCAATTAAAAATGCAGCATTTACGATATATTTCCACTGTTTCAGTACTACGACAGCATGAAGGAAGAGGAGCTCACTAATACGGATAATAATATCATTCAATTAAAAATGCAGCATTTACGATATGTTTCCACTGTTTCAGTACTACGACAGCATGAAGGAAGAGGAGCTCACTATTACGGCGAGTAATCCCATTCATTTAAAAATACAGCATTTACGATATGTTTCCACGGTTTCAGTACTACGACAGCATGAAGGAAGAGGAGCTCACTAATACGGCTAATAATCTCATTCAATTAAAAATGCATTATTTACGATATGTTTCCACTGTTTCAGTACTACGACAGCATAAAGGAAGAGGAGCTCACTAATACGGCTAATAATCTCATTCAATTAAAAATGCAGCATTCACGATATGTTTCTACTGTTTCAGTACTACGACAGCATGAAGGAAGAGGAGCTCAATAATACGGCTAATAATCTCATTCAATTAAAAATGCAGCATTTACGATATGTTTCCACAGTTTCAGTACTACGACAGCATGAAGGAAGAGGAGCTCACTAATACGGCTAAAAATCTAATTCAATTAAAAATGCAGCATTTACGGTATGTTTCCACTGTTTCAGTACTACGACAGCATGAAGGAAGAGGAGCTCACTAATACGGCTAAAAATCTCATTCAATTATAAATGCAGCATTTACGATATGTTTCCACTGTTTCAGTACTACGACAGCATGAAGGAAGAGGAGCTCACTAATACGGCTAAAAATCTCATTCAATTAAAAATGCAGCATTTACGGTATGTTTCCACTGTTTCAGTACTACGACAGCATGAAGGAAGAGGAGCTCACTAATACGGCTAAAAATCTCATTCAATTAAAAATGCAGCATTTACGGTATGTTTCCACTGTTTCAGTACTACGACAGCATGAAGGAAGAGGAGCTCACTAATACGGCTAAAAATCTCATTCAATTAAAAATGCAGCATTTACGGTATGTTTCCACTGTTTCAGTACTACGACAGCATGAAGGAAGAGGAGCTCACTAATACGGCTAAAAATCTCATTCAATTAAAAATGCAGCATTTACGATATGTTTCCACTGTTTCAGTACTACGACAGCATGAAGGAAGAGGAGCTCACTAATACGGCTAAAAATCTCATTCAATTGAAAATGCAGCATTTACGGTATGTTTCCACTGTTTCAGTACTACGACAGCATGAAGGAAGAGGAGCTCACTAATACGGATAATAATATCATTCAATTAAAAATGCAGCATTTACGATATATTTCCACTGTTTCAGTACTACGACAGCATGAAGGAAGAGGAGCTCACTAATACGGCTAAAAATCTCATTCAATTAAAAATGCAGCATTTACGGTATGTTTCCACTGTTTCAGTACTACGACAGCATGAAGGAAGAGGAGCTCACTAATACGGCTAAAAATCTCATTCAATTAAAAATGCAGCATTTACGATATGTTTCCACTGTTTCAGTACTACGACAGCATGAAGGAAGAGGAGCTCACTAATACGGCTAAAAATCTCATTCAATTAAAAATGCAGCATTTACGGTATGTTTCCACTGTTTCAGTACTACGACAGCATGAAGGAAGAGGAGCTCACTAATACGGCTAAAAATCTCATTCAATTAAAAATGCAGCATTTACGGTATGTTTCCACTGTTTCAGTACTACGACAGCATGAAGGAAGAGGAGCTCACTAATACGGCTAAAAATCTCATTCAATTAAAAATGCAGCATTTACGGTATGTTTCCACTGTTTCAGTACTACGACAGCATGAAGGAAGAGGAGCTCACTAATACGGCTAAAAATCTCATTCAATTAAAAATGCAGCATTTACGATATGTTTCCACTGTTTCAGTACTACGACAGCATGAAGGAAGAGGAGCTCACTAATACGGCTAAAAATCTCATTCAATTGAAAATGCAGCATTTACGGTATGTTTCCACTGTTTCAGTACTACGACAGCATGAAGGAAGAGGAGCTCACTAATACGGATAATAATATCATTCAATTAAAAATGCAGCATTTACGATATATTTCCACTGTTTCAGTACTACGACAGCATGAAGGAAGAGGAGCTCACTAATACGGCTAAAAATCTCATTCAATTAAAAATGCAGCATTTACGGTATGTTTCCACTGTTTCAGTACTACGACAGCATGAAGGAAGAGGAGCTCACTAATACGGCTAAAAATCTCATTCAATTAAAAATGCAGCATTTACGATATGTTTCCACTGTTTCAGTACTACGACAGCATGAAGGAAGAGGAGCTCACTAATACGGCTAAAAATCTCATTCAATTAAAAATGCAGCATTTACGGTATGTTTCCACTGTTTCGGTACTACGACAGCATGAAGGAAGAGGAGCTCACTAATACGGATAATAATATCATTCAATTAAAAATGCAGCATTTACGATATGTTTCCACTGTTTCAGTACTACGACAGCATGAAGGAAGAGGAGCTCACTAATACGGATAATAATATCATTCAATTAAAAATGCAGCATTTACGATATATTTCCACTGTTTCAGTACTACGACAGCATGAAGGAAGAGGAGCTCACTAATACGGATAATAATATCATTCAATTAAAACTGCAGCATTTACGATATGTTTCCACTGTTTCAGTACTACGACAGCATGAAGGAAGAGGAGCTCACTATTACGGCGAGTAATCCCATTCATTTAAAAATACAGCATTTACGATATGTTTCCACGGTTTCAGTACTACGACAGCATGAAGGAAGAGGAGCCCACTAATACGGCTAATAATCTCATTCAATTAAAAATGCATTATTTACGATATGTTTCCACTGTTTCAGTACTACGACAGCATAAAGGAAGAGGAGCTCACTAATACGGCTAATAATCTCATTCAATTAAAAATGCAGCATTCACGATATGTTTCTACTGTTTCAGTACTACGACAGCATGAAGGAAGAGGAGCTCAATAATACGGCTAATAATCTCATTCAATTAAAAATGCAGCATTTACGATATGTTTCCACAGTTTCAGTACTACGACAGCATGAAGGAAGAGGAGCTCACTAATACGGCTAATAATCTCATTCAATTGAAAATGCAGCATTTACGGTATGTTTCCACTGTTTCAGTACTACGGCAGCATGAAGGAAGAGGAGCTCAATAATACGGCTAATAATCTCATTCAATTAAAAATGCAGCATTTACGATATGTTTCCACTGTTTCAGTACTACGACAGCATGAAGGAAGAGGAGCTCACTAATAAGGCTAATAATCTCATTCAATTAAAAATGCAGCATTTACGATATATTTCCACTGTTTCGGTACTACGACAGCATGAAGGAAGAGGAGCTCACTAATACGGATAATAATATCATTCAATTAAAAATGCAGCATTTATGATATGTTTCCACTGTTTCAGTACTACGACAGCATGAAGGAAGAGGAGCTCACTAATACGGATAATAATATCATTCAATTAAAAATGCAGCATTTACGGTATGTTTCCACTGTTTCAGTACTACGACAGCATGAAGGAAGAGGAGCTCACTAATACGGATAATAATATCATTCAATTAAAAATGCAGCATTTACGGTATGTTTCCACTGTTTCAGTACTACGACAGCATGAAGGAAGAGGAGCTCAATAATACGGCTAATAATCTCATTCAATTAAAAATGCAGCATTTACGATATGTTTCCACTGTTTCGGTTCTAATACCACATAAGGGATGAGGAGCATACTAATGCGGTTAATAATCCTAATTAATTAAAAATGGAGAAATTACGATATGTTTTTACTGTTTAGGTTCTAAGACAGAAGAGGGGATAAGGAGCTCAGTAATACGGCTAAAATTCCATTCTTTAAAAAGGCCCGCATTTACGATATGGTCCACTGTTTCGCTAAAATTACAGCATAAAGGATAAAGAGATCGCTAATACGGCTAATAATCTCATTCAATTAAAAATGCAGCATTTACGGTATGTTTCCACTGTTTCAGTACTACGACAGCATGAAGGAAGAGGAGCTCACTAATATGGCTATTATTCTCATTCAATTAAAAATGCAGCATTTACGATATGTTTTCACTGTTTTGGTTCAAATACCGCATAAGGGATGAGGAGCATACAAACGCGGTTAATAATCCTAATTAATTAAAAATGCAGAAATTACAATATGTTTTTACTGTTTAGGTACTAAGACAGAAGAGGGGATGAGGAGCTAAGTAATACCGCTAAAATTCCATTCTTCTAAAAGGGCCGCATTTCCACTGTTTCGGTTTAAATACCGCATAAGGGATGAGGAGCATACAAACGCGGTTAATAATCCTAACTACTCTAACTACTATCCCATAAGTGCAGGAGTTCCACAGGGCAGTGTCCTGGGCCCCATCCTCTATAACCTATACACCGCTGATGTCCCCTCTACTCCCAATACCTTCTTGGCCACATTTGCAGATGACACTGCAGTCTTGTCATCCCATCCAGACCCCGACATAGCATCCCATAACCTTCAAAAACACCTTGACGAGATCGAGTATTGGTGCAATCAATGGCGGATCAAAGTTAATGAAGCAAAATGCTCCCACATTACCTTCACCCTTTGTCGCAAGTCTGGTCCACTAGTTTATTTTAATTCTATTCCTCTCCCTGTATCCGAGACAGTACGGTACTTAGGCTTCCATCTTGACAAACAACTGACCTGGAACCCACATACGAGACTAAAAAGACAAGAACTAAACAGACGCTTTGGACAACTGTACAGACTACTTCAAAGGACATCCCATCTCTCAATAGAAAATAAACTACTAATCTACAACGTTATACTTAAACCAATCTGGACATACGGAATAGAGCTATGGGGGACAGCAAAAAAGTCGAACATCAAGCGTATCCAATCCTTTCAATCAAAAGTCCTGAGAACAATAGTAAATGCCCCTTATTATGTCAGCAACAAAACCCTTCATAACGACCTTAATATACCCTATATTCTAGAACTCATCCCTTCCAAGTTTACGAAATTCCACAGTAGCCTTTCCAACCACCCTAATCCTGTAGCACAGTCAATGCACTGCGCCACTCATCCCTATAATCCTCCTCGGAGACTGAAACGGCAGTGGCCTCGTGACCTGCTATAAACGCGTGTCAGTGGGAGTCCTGGCAATGGCCAGTCTCTCCAATCATGTCCTGAGCGTCTGTGGCTCTCGCGCTCTTGGTCAGCCTCCACTGGCTAGTATCCGGTGACGCGGCTGACGGAGGAGCGTGGGGGACTTCCCAAGACTCCGCTTTCTCTTTGCGGTGGATTTGGGGGGTCTCTGGGCTGTCTGTAAATATTGTATGAATGAGCGAGTGAATGATGAACTGTAAATATTGTATGAATGAGCGAGTGAATGATGAACTGTAAATATTGTATGAATGAGAGCATATATCTTAATTACTTATTGCCTTATAAAAGGCAGATTGTAATTATTGCACAATAAAGGAATTAACTACCAACTAATAATCCTAATTAATTAAAAATGCAGAAATTACAATATGTTTTTACTGTTTAGGTACTAAGACAGAAGAGGGGATGAGGAGCTGAGTAATACGGCTAAAATTCCATTCTTTTAAAAAGGCCGCATTTACGATATGTTTCCACTGTTTCGATAAAATTACAGCAAAGAGGATAAAGAGATCGCTAATACGGCTAATAAACTTATGAAATCAAAAATGCAGAAATTACAATATATTTTCACTGTTTTGGTTCAAATACCGCATAAGGGATGAGGAGCATACAAACGCGGTTAATAATCCTAATTAATTAAAAATGCAGAAATTACAATATGTTTTTACTGTTTAGGTACTAAGACAGAAGAGGGGATAAGGAGCTGAGTAATACGGCTAAAATTCCATTCTTTTAAAAGGCCCGCATTTACGATATGTTTCCACTGTTTCGCTAAAATTACAGCATAAAGGATAAAGAGATCGCTAATACGGCTAATAATCCAATTCAATTAAAAATGCTGAAATTACGATATATTTCCACTGTTTCGGTTCAAATACCGCATAAGGGAAGAGGAGCATACTAATGTGGTTAATAATCCTAATTAATTAAAAATGCAGAAATTACGATATGTTTTTACTTTTTAGGTACTAGGACAGAAGAGGGGATGAGGAGCTAAGTAATACCGCTAAAATTCCATTCTTTTAAAAGTGCCGCATTTACGATATGTATTCACTGTTTCGCTAAAATTACAGCATAAAGGATAAAGAGATCGCTAAGACGGCTCGTAATTCTATTCAATTAAAAATGCTGTAATTACAATATATTTTCACTGTTTTGGTTCAAATACCGCATAAGGGATGAGGAGCATACAAACGCGGTTAATAATCCTAATTAATTAAAAATGCAGAAATTACAATATGTTTTTACTGTTTAGGTACTAAGACAGAAGAGGGGATAAGGAGCTGAGTAATACGGCTAAAATTCCATTCTTTTAAAAGGCCTGCATTTACGATATGTTTCCACTGTTTCGCTAAAATTACAGCATAAAGGATAAAGAGATCGCTAATACGGCTAATAATCTTATTAAATCAAAAATGCAGAAATTACAATATGTTTTTACTGTTTAGGTACTAAGACAAAAGAGGGGATGAGGAGCTAAGTAATACCGCTAAAATTCCATTCTTTTAAAAGGGCCGCATTTCCACTGTTTCGGTTCAAATACCGCATAAGGGATGAGGAGCATACAAACGCGGTTAATAATCCTAATTAATTAAAAATGCAGAAATTACAATATGTTTTTACTGTTTAGGTACTAAGACAAAAGAGGGGATGAGGAGCTAAGTAATACCGCTAAAATTCCATTCTTTTAAAAGGGCCGCATTTCCACTGTTTCGGTTCAAATACCGCATAAGGGATGAGGAGCATACAAACGCGGTTAATAATCCTAATTAATTAAAAATGCAGAAATTACAATATGTTTTTACTGTTTAGGTACTAAGACAAAAGAGGGGATGAGGAGCTAAGTAATACCGCTAAAATTCCATTCTTTTAAAAGGGCCGCATTTCCACTGTTTCGGTTCAAATACCGCATAAGGGATGAGGAGCATACAAACGCGGTTAATAATCCTAATAATTAAAAATGCAGAAATTACAATATGTTTTTACTGTTTAGGTACTAAGACAGAAGAGGGGATAAGGAGCTGAGTAATACGGCTGAAATTCCATTCTTTTAAAAAGGCCGCATTTACGATATGTTACCACTGTTTCGCTAAAATTACAGCAAAGAGGATAAAGAGATCGCTAATACGGCTAATAATCTTATTAAATCAAAAATGCAGAAATTACAATATATTTTCACTGTTTTGGTTCAAATACCGCATAAGGGATGAGGAGCATACAAACGCGGTTAATAATCCTAATTAATTAAAAATGCAGAAATTACAATATGTTTTTACTGTTTAGGTACTAAGACAGAAGAGGGGATGAGGAGCTAAGTAATACCGCAAAAATTCCATTCTTTTAAAAGGGCCGCATTTCCACTGTTTCGGTTCAAATACCGCATAAGGGATGAGGAGCATACAAACGCGGTTAATAATCCTAACTACTCTAACTACTATCCCATAAGTGCAGGAGTTCCACAGGGCAGTGTCCTGGGCCCCATCCTCTATAACCTATACACCACTGATGTCCCCTCTACTCCCAATACCTTCTTGGCCACATTTGCAGATGACACTGCAGTCTTGTCATCCCATCCAGACCCCGACATAGCATCCCATAACCTTCAAAAACACCTTGACGAGATCGAGTATTGGTGCAATCAATGGCGGATCAAAGTTAATGAAGCATAATGCTCCCACATTACCTTCACCCTTTGTCGCAAGTCTGGTCCACTAGTTTATTTTAATTCTATTCCTCTCCCTGTATCCGAGACAGTACGGTACTTAGGCTTCCATCTTGACAAACGACTGACCTGGAACCCACATACGAGACTAAAAAGACAAGAACTAAACAGACGCTTTGGACAACTGTACAGACTACTTCAAAGGACATCCCATCTCTCAATAGAAAATAAACTACTAATCTACAAAGTTATACTTAAACCAATCTGGACATACGGAATAGAGCTATGGGGGACAGCAAAAAAGTCGAACATCAAGCGTATCCAATCCTTTCAATCAAAAGTCCTGAGAACAATAGTAAATGCCCCTTATTATGTCAGCAACAAAACCCTTCATAACGACATTAATATACCCTATATTCTAGAACTCATCCCTTCCAAGTTTACGAAATTCCACAGTAGCCTTTCCAACCACCCTAATCCTGTAGCACAGTCAATGCACTGCGCCACTCATCCCTATAATCCTCCTCGGAGACTGAAACGGCAGTGGCCTCGTGACCTGCTATAAACGCGTGACAGTGGGAGTCCTGGCAATGGCTAGTCTCTCCAATCACGTCCTGAGCGTCTGTGGCTCTCGCGCTCTTGGTCAGCCTCCACTGGCTAGTATCCGGTGACGCGGCTGACGGAGGAGCGTGGGGGACTTCCCAAGACTCCGCTTTCTCTTTGCGGTGGATTTGGGGGGTCTCTGGGCTGTCTGTAAATATTGTATGAATGAGCGAGTGAATGATGAACTGTAAATATTGTATGAATAGCGAGTGAATGATGAACTGTAAATATTGTATGAATGAGAGCATATATCTTAATTACTTATTGCCTTATAAAAGGCAGATTGTAATTATTGCACAATAAAGGAATTAACTACCAACTAATAATCCTAATTAATTAAAAATGCAGAAATTACAATATGTTTTTACTGTTTAGGTACTAAGACAGAAGAGGGGATGAGGAGCTGAGTAATACAGCTAAAATTCCATTCTTTTAAAAAGGCCGCATTTACGATATGTTTCCACTGTTTCGCTAAATTGAGAGCAAAGAGGATTAAGAGATCGCTAATACGGCTAATAATCTTATTAAATCAAAAATGCAGAAATTACAATATATTTTAACTGTTTTGGTTCAAATACCGCATAAGGGATGAGGAGCATACAAACGCGGTCAATAAACCTAATTAATTAAAAATGCAGAAATTACAATATGTTTTTACTGTTTAGGTACTAAGACAAAAGAGGGGATGAGGAGCTAAGTAATACCGCTAAAATTCCATTCTTTTAAAAGGGCCGCATTTCCACTGTTTCGGTTCAAATACCGCATAAGGGATGAGGAGCATACAAACGCGGTTAATAATCCTAACTACTCTAACTACTATCCCATAAGTGCAGGAGTTCCACAGGGCAGTGTCCTGGGCCCCATCCTCTATAACCTATACACCGCTGATGTCCCCTCTACTCCCAATACCTTCTTGGCCACATTTGCAGATGACACTGCAGTCTTGTCATCCCATCCAGACCCCGACATAGCACCCCATAACCTTCAAAAACACCTTGACGAGATCGAGTATTGGTGCAATCAATGGCGGATCAAAGTTAATGAAGCAAAATGCTCCCACATTACCTTCACCCTTTGTCGCAAGTCTGGTCCACTAGTTTATTTTAATTCTATTCCTCTCCCTGTATCCGAGACAGTACGGTACTTAGGCTTCCATCTTGACAAACGACTGACCTGGAACCCACATACGAGACTAAAAAGACAAGAACTAAACAGACGCTTTGGACAACTGTACAGACTACTTCAAAGGACATCCCATCTCTCAATAGAAAATAAACTACTAATCTACAAAGTTATACTTAAACCAATCTGGACATACGGAATAGAGCTATGGGGGACAGCAAAAAAGTCGAACATCAAGCGTATCCAATCCTTTCAATCAAAAGTCCTGAGAACAATAGTAAATGCCCCTTATTATGTCAGCAACAAAACCCTTCATAACGACCTTAATATACCCTATATTCTAGAACTCATCCCTTCCAAGTTTACGAAATTCCACAGTAGCCTTTCCAACCACCCTAATCCTGTAGCACAGTCAATGCACTGCGCCACTCATCCCTATAATCCTCCTCGGAGACTGAAACGGCAGTGGCCTCGTGACCTGCTATAAACGCGTGACAGTGGGAGTCCTGGCAATGGCTAGTCTCTCCAATCATGTCCTGAGCGTCTGTGGCTCTCGCGCTCTTGGTCAGCCTCCACTGGCTAGTATCCGGTGACGCGGCTGACGGAGGAGCGTGGGGGACTTCCCAAGACTCCGCTTTCTCTTTGCGGTGGATTTGGGGGTCTCTGGGCTGTCTGTAAATATTGTATGAATGAGCGAGTGAATGATGAACTGTAAATATTGTATGAAGAGCGAGTGAATGATGAACTGTAAATATTGTATGAATGAGAGCATATATCTTAATTACTTATTGCCTTATAAAAGGCAGATTGTAATTATTGCACAATAAAGGAATTAACTACCAACTAATAATCCTAATTAATTAAAAATGCAGAAATTACAATATGTTTTTACTGTTTAGGTACTAAGACAAAAGAGGGGATGAGGAGCTAAGTAATACCGCTAAAATTCCATTCTTTTAAAAGGGCCGCATTTCCACTGTTTCGGTTCAAATACCGCATAAGGGATGAGGAGCATACAAACGCGGTTAATAATCCTAATTAATTAAAAATGCAGAAATTACAATATGTTTTTACTGTTTAGGTACTAAGACAGAAGAGGGGATGAGGAGCTGAGTAATACGGCTGAAATTCCATTCTTTTAAAAAGGCCGCATTTACGATATGTTACCACTGTTTCGCTAATATTACAGCAAAGAGGATAAAGAGATCGCTAATACGGCTAATAAACTTATTAAATCAAAAATGCAGAAATTACAATATATTTTCACTGTTTTGGTTCAAATACCGCATAAGGGATGAGGAGCATACAAACGCAGTTAATAATCCTAATTAATTAAAAATGCAGAAATTACAATATGTTTTTACTGTTTAGGTACTAAGACAGAAGAGGGGATGAGGAGCTAAGTAATACCGCTAAAATTCCATTCTTTTAAAAGGGCCGCATTTCCACTGTTTCGGTTCAAATACCGCATAAGGGATGAGGAGCATACAAACGCGGTTAATAATCCTAACTACTCTAACTACTATCCCATAAGTGCAGGAGTTCCACAGGGCAGTGTCCTGGGCCCCATCCTCTATAACCTATACACCGCTGATGTCCCCTCTACTCCCAATACCTTCTTGGCCACATTTGCAGATGACACTGCAGTCTTGTCATCCCATCCAGACCCCGACATAGCACCCCATAACCTTCAAAAACACCTTGACGAGATCGAGTATTGGTGCAATCAATGGCGGATCAAAGTTAATGAAGCAAAATGCTCCCACATTACCTTCACCCTTTGTCGCAAGTCTGGTCCACTAGTTTATTTTAATTCTATTCCTCTCCCTGTATCCGAGACAGTACGGTACTTAGGCTTCCATCTTGACAAACGACTGACCTGGAACCCACATACGAGACTAAAAAGACAAGAACTAAACAGACGCTTTGGACAACTGTACAGACTACTTCAAAGGACATCCCATCTCTCAATAGAAAATAAACTACTAATCTACAAAGTTATACTTAAACCAATCTGGACATACGGAATAGAGCTATGGGGGACAGCAAAAAAGTCGAACATCAAGCGTATCCAATCCTTTCAATCAAAAGTCCTGAGAACAATAGTAAATGCCCCTTATTATGTCAGCAACAAAACCCTTCATAACGACCTTAATATACCCTATATTCTAGAACTCATCCCTTCCAAGTTTACGAAATTCCACAGTAGCCTTTCCAACCACCCTAATCCTGTAGCACAGTCAATGCACTGCGCCACTCATCCCTATAATCCTCCTCGGAGACTGAAACGGCAGTGGCCTCGTGACCTGCTATAAACGCGTGACAGTGGGAGTCCTGGCAATGGCTAGTCTCTCCAATCATGTCCTGAGCGTCTGTGGCTCTCGCGCTCTTGGTCAGCCTCCACTGGCTAGTATCCGGTGACGCGGCTGACGGAGGAGCGTGGGGGACTTCCCAAGACTCCGCTTTCTCTTTGCGGTGGATTTGGGGGTCTCTGGGCTGTCTGTAAATATTGTATGAATGAGCGAGTGAATGATGAACTGTAAATATTGTATGAAGAGCGAGTGAATGATGAACTGTAAATATTGTATGAATGAGAGCATATATCTTAATTACTTATTGCCTTATAAAAGGCAGATTGTAATTATTGCACAATAAAGGAATTAACTACCAACTAATAATCCTAATTAATTAAAAATGCAGAAATTACAATATGTTTTTACTGTTTAGGTACTAAGACAAAAGAGGGGATGAGGAGCTAAGTAATACCGCTAAAATTCCATTCTTTTAAAAGGGCCGCATTTCCACTGTTTCGGTTCAAATACCGCATAAGGGATGAGGAGCATACAAACGCGGTTAATAATCCTAATTAATTAAAAATGCAGAAATTACAATATGTTTTTACTGTTTAGGTACTAAGACAGAAGAGGGGATGAGGAGCTGAGTAATACGGCTGAAATTCCATTCTTTTAAAAAGGCCGCATTTACGATATGTTACCACTGTTTCGCTAAAATTACAGAAAAGAGGATAAAGAGATCGCTAATACGGCTAATAATCTTATTAAATCAAAAATGCAGAAATTACAATATATTTTCTCTGTTTTGGTTCAAATACCGCATAAGGGATGAGGAGCATACAAACGCGGTTAATAATCCTAATTAATTAAAAATGCAGAAATTACAATATGTTTTTACTGTTTAGGTACTAAGACAGAAGAGAGGATGAGGAGCTGAGTAATACGGCTGAAATTCCATTCTTTTAAAAAGGCCGCATTTACGATATGTTACCACTGTTTCGCTAAAATTACAGAAAAGAGGATAAAGAGATCGCTAATACGGCTAATAATCTTATTAAATCAAAAATGCAGAAATTACAATATATTTTCTCTGTTTTGGTTCAAATACCGCATAAGGGATGAGGAGCATACAAACGCGGTTAATAATCCTAATTAATTAAAAATGCAGAAATTACAATATGTTTTTACTGTTTAGGTACTAAGACAGAAGAGGGGATGAGGAGCTAAGTAATACCGCTAAAATTCCATTCTTTTAAAAGGGCCGCATTTCCACTGTTTCGGTTCAAATACCGCATAAGGGATGAGGAGCATACAAACGCGGTTAATAATCCTAACTACTCTAACTACTATCCCATAAGTGCAGGAGTTCCACAGGGCAGTGTCCTGGGCCCCATCCTCTATAACCTATACACCGCTGATGTCCCCTCTACTCCCAATACCTTCTTGGCCACATTTGCAGATGACACTGCAGTCTTGTCATCCCATCCAGACCCCGACATAGCACCCCATAACCTTCAAAAACACCTTGACGAGATCGAGTATTGGTGCAATCAATGGCGGATCAAAGTTAATGAAGCAAAATGCTCCCACATTACCTTCACCCTTTGTCGCAAGTCTGGTCCACTAGTTTATTTTAATTCTATTCCTCTCCCTGTATCCGAGACAGTACGGTACTTAGGCTTCCATCTTGACAAACGACTGACCTGGAACCCACATACGAGACTAAAAAGACAAGAACTAAACAGACGCTTTGGACAACTGTACAGACTACTTCAAAGGACATCCCATCTCTCAATAGAAAATAAACTACTAATCTACAAAGTTATACTTAAACCAATCTGGACATACGGAATAGAGCTATGGGGGACAGCAAAAAAGTCGAACATCAAGCGTATCCAATCCTTTCAATCAAAAGTCCTGAGAACAATAGTAAATGCCCCTTATTATGTCAGCAACAAAACCCTTCATAACGACCTTAATATACCCTATATTCTAGAACTCATCCCTTCCAAGTTTACGAAATTCCACAGTAGCCTTTCCAACCACCCTAATCCTGTAGCACAGTCAATGCACTGCGCCACTCATCCCTATAATCCTCCTCGGAGACTGAAACGGCAGTGGCCTCGTGACCTGCTATAAACGCGTGACAGTGGGAGTCCTGGCAATGGCTAGTCTCTCCAATCATGTCCTGAGCGTCTGTGGCTCTCGCGCTCTTGGTCAGCCTCCACTGGCTAGTATCCGGTGACGCGGCTGACGGAGGAGCGTGGGGGACTTCCCAAGACTCCGCTTTCTCTTTGCGGTGGATTTGGGGGTCTCTGGGCTGTCTGTAAATATTGTATGAATGAGCGAGTGAATGATGAACTGTAAATATTGTATGAAGAGCGAGTGAATGATGAACTGTAAATATTGTATGAATGAGAGCATATATCTTAATTACTTATTGCCTTATAAAAGGCAGATTGTAATTATTGCACAATAAAGGAATTAACTACCAACTAATAATCCTAATTAATTAAAAATGCAGAAATTACAATATGTTTTTACTGTTTAGGTACTAAGACAAAAGAGGGGATGAGGAGCTAAGTAATACCGCTAAAATTCCATTCTTTTAAAAGGGCCGCATTTCCACTGTTTCGGTTCAAATACCGCATAAGGGATGAGGAGCATACAAACGCGGTTAATAATCCTAATTAATTAAAAATGCAGAAATTACAATATGTTTTTACTGTTTAGGTACTAAGACAGAAGAGGGGATGAGGAGCTGAGTAATACGGCTGAAATTCCATTCTTTTAAAAAGGCCGCATTTACGATATGTTACCACTGTTTCGCTAATATTACAGCAAAGAGGATAAAGAGATCGCTAATACGGCTAATAAACTTATTAAATCAAAAATGCAGAAATTACAATATATTTTCACTGTTTTGGTTCAAATACCGCATAAGGGATGAGGAGCATACAAACGCAGTTAATAATCCTAATTAATTAAAAATGCAGAAATTACAATATGTTTTTACTTTTTAGGTACTAGGACAGAAGAGGGGATGAGGAGCTAAGTAATACCGCTAAAATTCCATTCTTTTAAAAGGGCCGCATTTACGATATGTATTCACTGTTTCGCTAAAATTACAGCATAAAGGATAAAGAGATCGATAATACGGCTAATAATCCTATTCAATTAAAAATGCTGAAATTACGATATATTTCCACTGTTTCGGTTCAAATACCGCATAAGGAAAGAGGAGCATACTAATGTGGTTAATAATCCTAATTAATTAAAAATGCAGAAATTACGATATGTTTTTACTTTTTAGGTACTAGGACAGAAGAGGGGATGAGGAGCTAAGTAATACGGCTAAAATTCCATTCTTTTAAAAGGGCCGCATTTCCATTGTTTCGGTTCAAATACCGCATAAGGGATGAGGAGCATACAAGCGCGGTTAATAATCCTAATTAATTAAAAATGCAGAAATTACGATATGTTTTTACTTTTTAGGTACTAGGACAGAAGAGGGGATGAGGAGCTAAGTAATACCGCTAAAATTCCATTCTTTTAAAAGGGCCGCATTTCCATTGTTTCGGTTCAAATACCGCATAAGGGATGAGGAGCATACAAGCGCGGTTAATAATCCTAATTAATTAAAAATGCAGAAATTACGATATGTTTTTACTTTTTAGGTACTAGGACAGAAGAGGGGATAAGGAGCGGAGTAATACGGCTAAAATTCCATTCTTTTAAAAGACCCGCATTTACGATATGTTTCCACTGTTTCGCTAAAATTACAGCATAAAGGATAAAGAGATCGCTAATACGGCTAATAATCCTATTCAATTAAAAATGCTAAAATTACGGTATATTTCCACTGTTTCGGTTCAAATACCGCATAAGGGAAGAGGAGCATACTAATGTGGTTAATAATCCTAATTAATTAAAAATGCAGAAATTACGATATGTTTTTACTTTTTAGGTACTAGGACAGAAGAGGGGATGAGGAGCTAAGTAATACCGCTAAAATTCCATTCTTTTAAAAGGGCCGCATTTCCATTGTTTCGGTTCAAATACCGCATAAGGGATGAGGAGCATACAAGCGCGGTTAATAATCCTAATTAATTAAAAATGCAGAAATTACGATATGTTTTTACTTTTTAGGTACTAGGACAGAAGAGGGGATAAGGAGCGGAGTAATACGGCTAAAATTCCATTCTTTTAAAAGACCCGCATTTACGATATGTTTCCACTGTTTCGCTAAAATTACAGCATAAAGGATAAAGAGATCGCTAATACGGCTAATAATCCTATTCAATTAAAAATGCTAAAATTACGGTATATTTCCACTGTTTCGGTTCAAATACCGCATAAGGGAAGAGGAGCATACTAATGTGGTTAATAATCCTAATTAATTAAAAATGCAGAAATTACGATATGTTTTTACTTTTTAGGTACTAGGACAGAAGAGGGGATGAGGAGCTAAGTAATACCGCTAAAATTCCATTCTTTTAAAAGGGCCGCATTTCCATTGTTTCGGTTCAAATACCGCATAAGGGATGAGGAGCATACAAGCGCGGTTAATAATCCTAATTAATTAAAAATGCAGAAATTACGATATGTTTTTACTTTTTAGGTACTAGGACAGAAGAGGGGATAAGGAGCGGAGTAATACGGCTAAAATTCCATTCTTTTAAAAGACCCGCATTTACGATATGTTTCCACTGTTTCGCTAAAATTACAGCATAAAGGATAAAGAGATCGCTAATACGGCTAATAATCCTATTCAATTAAAAATGCTAAAATTACGGTATATTTCCACTGTTTCGGTTCAAATACCGCATAAGGGAAGAGGAGCATACTAATGTGGTTAATAATCCTAATTAATTAAAAATGCAGAAATTACGATATGTTTTTACTTTTTAGGTACTAGGACAGAAGAGGGGATGAGGAGCTAAGTAATACCGCTAAAATTCCATTCTTTTAAAAGGGCCGCATTTCCATTGTTTCGGTTCAAATACCGCATAAGGGATGAGGAGCATACAAGCGCGGTTAATAATCCTAATTAATTAAAAATGCAGAAATTACGATATGTTTTTACTTTTTAGGTACTAGGACAGAAGAGGGGATAAGGAGCGGAGTAATACGGCTAAAATTCCATTCTTTTAAAAGACCCGCATTTACGATATGTTTCCACTGTTTCGCTAAAATTACAGCATAAAGGATAAAGAGATCGCTAATACGGCTAATAATCCTATTCAATTAAAAATGCTAAAATTACGGTATATTTCCACTGTTTCGGTTCAAATACCGCATAAGGGAAGAGGAGCATACTAATGTGGTTAATAATCCTAATTAATTAAAAATGTAGAAATTACGATATGTTTTTACTTTTTAGGTACTAGGACAGAAGAGGGGATGAGGAGCTAAGTAATACCGCTAAAATTCCATTCTTTTAAAAGGGCCGCATTTCCATTGTTTCGGTTCAAATACCGCATAAGGGATGAGGAGCATACAAATGTGGTTAATAATCCTAATTAATTAAAAATGCAGAAATTACGATATGTTTTTACTTTTTAGGTACTAGGATAGAAGAGGGGGTGATGAGCTAAGTAATATGGCTAAAATTCCATTATTTTAAAAGGCCCACATTTACGATATGTTACCACTGTTTCGCTAAAATTACAGCATAAAGGATAAAGAGATCGCTAATACAGCTAATAATCCTATTCAATTAAAAATGCTGAAATTACGATATATTTCCACTGTTTCGGTTCAAATACCGCATAAGGGAAGAGGTGCATACTAATGTGGTTAATAATCCTAATTAATTAAAAATGTAGAAATTACGATATGTTTTTACTTTTTAGGTACTAGGACAGAAGAGGGGATGAGGAGCTGAGTAATACGGCTAAAATTCCATTCTTTTAAAAGGTCCGCATTTACGATATGTTACCACTGTTTCGCTAAAGTTACAGCATAAAGGATAAAGAGATCGCTAATACGGCTAATAATCCTATTCAATTAAAAATGCTGAAATTACGATATATTTCCACTGTTTCGGTTCAAATGCCGCATAAGGAAAGAGGAGCATACTAATGTGGTTAATAATCCTAATTAATTAAAAATGCAGAAATTACGATATGTTTTTACTTTTTAGGTACTAGGACAGAAGAGGGGATGAGGAGCTGAGTAATACGGCTAAAATTCCATTCTTTTAAAAGGGCCGCATTTACGATACGTTTCCACTTTTTCGGTACTAAGACAGGTTAGGGGATGACGAGCTCACTAATTAGGTTAATAATTCCATTTAATTAAAAATGCAGCATTTACGATATGGTTCGACTGTTTAGGTACTAGGACAGCATAGGGGCAGAGGAGCTCACTAATACGGCTTATAATTCCATTCATTTTAAAATGCAGCATTTACGATATTTTTCCACTGTTTGGTACTAGGACAGCATAGGGGCAGAGGAGCTCACTAATACGTCTTATAATTCCATTCATTTAAAAATGCAGTATTTACGATATGTTTCCACTGTATCGGTACTACATGCTACTAGGTATTTCCTTCTTCAAATCAATTAAATAAGAAAATCAGCCTCAATAGAAGGTTGCTCTGGTTATTATAAAAAAGGCAATACATACATACAAAACAAATACGGTGTATATGTTAACTGGACGATTCCTCGTTTGTTCTGGGCGGGAAAGATGTTCCTTAACATGATCTGAGTCATGCGGGTATGGTTGCACTTAGCGCCGTGTGGAAAGGGGCCATTAGGTGGGCAATGATGGTTAATGTGTTGATGGGTAATCTCAAGTTATTATCTATATTTAACAAGTTGCCGCACAGTTTTAATTTGACGATCGTGCTTAGAAACATATTTTTTTTTAATAGTTTATGCCTGCTAGATGAAATCGAGTGTAAGTTGTATGTCTGGAAGTGAAAATTATCACGTTTGGCCACAGTTTTTCCAAAAATACTGTCGACTGCTGTAGCCGTCATTTGTTAATCATGTCATTTTTTCTCTTCCCGGAGCCAATGACGGCTATGACCGTCGTGACTATACGGCATTTGCTTTACTAATTCAAAATGATTCCTATGAATAAAAGAGAGTAAATAGGTGTAAACTTAACACAAGAAAATCAGTTTGAAACAAAATTATCATTTGTAATTTATTTTGCTTATAAAATAGTAAAAATAAAATAAAAATTAATTCAGGAAACAAATTACATACACACAAGTAAGCATTATAAATGATAGGACGAAGCATTCTGGGCAATGGTGGCTTATGCTGACAAGTTTTACATCTATATGACGTTTCTTTTCTAACGTTTCTTTGGTTGGTCGAACATTGTCTGCAATGTAAAAAGTAGGTTTTACGCTGAAAATCAACAGGTGGAGGTATCTTTTCCAAGAAATGTTGTTGTGTACAATTTGTAGATGTCAGTGGAAATGAATTTATTTGTTTCGGTCGACCACGCGTAGATGTTAATGCCGCTAAATTCTTTCCAGAACTCTCAGTATTAGGTAGTGCGATCAGTGATTGTATTAGCCAATCTCTAAACTGTAGGAATGTCGTTGATTTATGAAACTGTCAATAGATAAAGAAGGAATTCCAAACGCATAGGTCTAAAAGATGAAAAAGAAGTTTTTTATACCATCTTATGGATTTTCGTGGTGAAATCATTTGATCACATCTCTCAACTCCTGACATATTCAAATTGTATTCAGCTATATCATTTGGTTTATTCTTTTTTTGTCCAAATTTGTTAGTAACTTCCACCATTTCCTAGTAGAATACTTATCAGCATTCATTTTAACGCCGCATTCACTATCGTTAAATGCAAATTCAATCAATTCAACCAAATATCGTCATCGTCAATAATCGGCTCATTATCTGTCATTATCAAGTATTAAGAAATACTTACAGAATAAATGGTTCGTCTTCACAGAAACACACTTGTCAACTGCATGAACTGAAATGTACTAAACATTTGGTACAACTACCGAACGTTAGTTAGCCGTAATTTGTCTCTAGATACCCAAATGTTTTGAAGCGGTAAAGGATGAGAAAACGCATAAAAGGGCAATAAATATGCTGTCTGGTATGCTACACCTTTTTTTTTTCAATGCATTACTCAATAACTAACAAGTGTATGCGTCAATACACTTCGTACTAGCACTGTTCTTTTTTTTATTGATTAAAATGTGCCTACATATCGCCAAAGATCGGATGGCTATAGCCGTCGTGTGCGGCAACGTGTTAACATGTATTTTCAACGTGCCTTAGTATCAGTAGTTCCGTCAAACGGTAGCATTGTCAGGATAGTTTCCTGACAAACAGGCAACTTTTGGCCTCGACGAGTTGCTTGTATTGACTGTGAAGAAAAAACTGGACAATTTCATTATTGCCAGATTCAACTTAGATCACTGCAGTTGAAAAAAAAAGAAGCTTTGTAAGAGCGATAACAGCTCCCGGTAAAAAAAGAGGAGGATGGTTTAAGTTCAAAGAAGATGAGTTTAGGGACTACTTAATTTCCTTATTTTAGAACTTGTTAATATTGTGACGCGTAATCAATTTCCCAGTTATCTTTTCAGCACTATTTCTGTACATTTGAACAAGTATTTTTTCTAATCGTTACTTATCCATGTACTCGGGCTGTATAATATTTTTCTATATTTTACTCTGTATCTTTGGAATGATATTGGCACTCACCGTGGACCAATCGAGCTTTGTAATTTTTAGTTTTATCAGATTGTGTTCTTTCAGAATATTTCATATTTTGTTTCCGTTAAGTTTCTATACTCTTGTAGACTGTAACCCATCATAAATTTTCCCGTTCTATAACTAGATAAATTTATTTGACGTTTCTATAGTAAAGGGAGTTTTCACTCTTGCTACTTGATTGACATAGGTTTGATCGATTTGATCCTGGACCATTACATCAAGGAACCAAATTTTACCTTATGGATTTATTTTCTGACGTACTGAGAATTGTCAAATTAATTTGATACTATACTCAAACCATTTGACGGATCACAACGCCCTTTTATAGGATTGTCATAAAGGTCCTAGGAAGTAGTCTGTGTAAATGACAAATATTTGCTACTCTCTCTTTTTGTAAAAAAATAATTTTTGTCAAAAATCTAGGTTTGGTCCATTGATAAATCTCTATCCTGAAAAAGTAACAACCCACCACATAATTTTCATTACTTTAAACTCGTCTACTTAACAGATCTTAAATTAACCATCTTGAATTTTCGTTTAGAATAAAGGTATATTTTTATAGAATGACTGTTTTGTATACCAAGTACATTCCGATCAATACAGATGGCATCCGTTTCTTATTTACCCCCCTTTATCGATGTTATAACAGGAAAGTTCTCAAAGTTAACATTCCTACCTAACATCCATTAGCCACCAAATAAGATGTTCGTTAAATAACTAATATCATAGATTAACAGATAATGACTGTGTATGGTATAATAAAAGCTGTAACAAAACCGAGTGAACTATTTTAGAAAATACCACTGTAGTGACCCTAACTACATAAGTGTTAAATCACCCTATACTCTGGTGCATATATAATGTATTGTAATTAGATGTAAAACATGGTAAAAGCCTTTTCTAGAAATAAATCATGGAGGGATCGGCAGTCGTCAGCCATAAACCTGAGGGTAAGCCACCTGCCCCCTCATAAAACAGACCCGGTAGACCTACGGTCACCTTCCGGCGGTCATAAAATCTAAAAGCCATGCCATAAAACAGTTCTTTAGGGGACGAGGGGCACGTACCTCGGTGCAGGGGTGACATCATAAACATACCCCTTTTCAAGCCAGGCTCCGCCTTCCGGTAGGGAGGGGGCGTAATATTTAAACCAAGGGGTTTCGCCCTGGAGGACTACTCTCTTTCCCAGTCTCCTCATCTCGACAGCCGCGGTCGCTTTACGCCAGGGCCTCGGGGCCCTAGGAGTAAGTCCACTTAGTCTTCTAATAGTCTACTCTCTCTCTGCCACACCTCTGCGCCGTCACCCTGTCTCACAGCCTCTAGCAGACCCTCTGACGACTTGTACCTATTACGCTGCCGATCTCCCGCCCGAACTCTGAAAACTGGTCTTATTCTTTATGAAACCTCTGTTCCTCTTCTCCTGGACACAGTGTATTGTCAGGACACATCCCTATCATACGATGGAGTCAGATATTAACGCCTACATGGAACATGGTCCATGTTATAAACTACAACAAACCGCACTTAGAGTGATTAGGCACTCCCCTAGTGGCAACCCCGACAACCACTATGTATTTCGTAGTTGTATGAGATCATTCATAAATGCACAAACGGAAAACAGCTGAGCCTTATAACTGGCTGGTAATCGCAGTCTTACGGGCCATAATAACTGCTACTTCGGTCTGCAGTCAAAACCACAGAAACAGGGGCCCACTGCAGCGGCTCCTCTGTGCCTGAACTGCTACTAGATCACAGTTAGCGGCAAAGATCCCACCCTCACCGGCATTACCCTAAGATATTCGTCCATTCTACCTTCGCTAGAACAAGCGCTGAGTCGACTAGACAGTGAAATGTTAGTATTACCGCATGACGTAATTTACCATGGCACGATTAACAAAAAATAATTTTAATAAATAACGATTACATTGCCTGTCAACAAAATACTTTATTCTACAAGGAAATTCTACCAAGAATCAAATAACCATCCTCAGAGGCACTCCAAATTAATTGTGACCTATAAAAAAAAATCTTTCGATGCTCTTTTTGTCAATAGTGTCAAAAGTTGTGAAGCTAACTATCCAATAGCTACACCACAGATCGTACCCATTTTATAAGGTTTATTTTTGGGCAACACTGGAAATTATTTGAATTTAAATACGTTTAAAATGTGTTTAAAAGGTTTCCTTCTTTTCTTCTGTGCGTCGCTATGTACAATGAATCTTCAGCTACAGTACTATTTCTTGCAATGGACCCTACTACTATGTTAATAGTGGAAATATGCATTATTTCTTAGTATAGTTATTCTTCAATAATTAAAAAACATAAATTAGTCAGTAATTTATGTGCTTGAAAAACAATTCGCAGAATTTCTGAATAAAAATACTTCATTTCAATTGTTAAAAATTTGAAGTGAAACAGATTATTAAAACCGATTTTGTACTTATTAAAATAATATTTATTTTAATTTGTCTGCTATTGTATTTGGTGGGCCTTATGGGAAAAATTGAAACATTGAAGTTCGCCCACTGTTTTGGCAAATAATTTTTTTTATACACATACTGCAATTGCGTTCTATCCTGGACTTGATCAGAATTTCTTAATGTTTTAGCTTTGAGAACTTTCCTCTTAGCGGATTACGTATATATTGGTCGGAAAGTATTCGGAACACAAAAGAGTCAGTATAACAATATATCCTTTTTGTAAAAAAAAATTCAAGATACTTAAAATAAGTAGATGGGCTTAAAGTCAAGAAAAACACGCTGGTGGGTTGTTACTTTAAACTGGAAATCTAAGGGCGACATCACAACTACTCGATCTGTCCCTTTTAATACAAGAAAAATCGCTCTCTAAGTTTGTTTTGAGTATTGATTAGTGAGAGAAAATAACTTTATTTTGTAATTGTTTTTTAAATTTAATATAGCTGCGCTACCACAATCAGTTACTGCACCGCACAAATCCTATGTATATATATAAAACTCAAAAAGATGCGTAAAATGTAAATACTTTGTAAGTTACTTCCGTGGTACCCGTGTTGGGCCCTGCCATTCCCAATGAGCGTCAAATATCCAGCTTTGTCTTGTGCAACCGCTATCCTATAATTGATTTCTAGAAAAGTGATTTTGTCAGCTGCCACTCAGTCATTCTTCCTCAACCTCGACCCACCAGTGAGTATAGTCCTGTGGATCTCATCATCCAATACTTCCAGATTTCCTTCATCCCGGATTTTACTTACCTTGTGAGGAGTTTATTTACAGATGTCGTGTAATCTGATACCTTCTCAAATGTAGAGCAGTATTAGTCATCTGTTTGGCATAGAAATGCCAGTACTTAAACTCGCAATATTCCTGAAATCTTGTCCCAGCTCCTACCAACTTAGGTACTTTACCACAGATAACCTTCCCGTGTGGAACAGCAACAACCGAACCATTGATAGTTCGCTCTGTATTTACGCTCACTAATCACATCACAGAAGATTCTTCTTTCTTTCATTCTTTCTTCTTTCAACAGGAACAATATATGGATTGTGTCCATCGTAATTTGGTGGTAGTGAGAGAGGGATAGGTGAAGTGAGGAAATCTTCAACAGTTGGACGGTGATTATTGTTTTGAGGAGTAAGATGAGGAGTGAAAGTACGGGAAAGATGCAGTGCTAATTCCTCCGACCTATCCCCCTCCGAAGCCGCCCAGGACCCGTCATCACGACGGAGTGGGTGTGAAACAGGAAGATATTTTAGGATTTTCTAAGTTACATTCCACAAGGAGTTATCCCTGGTAGACAGGGTGGAGAGATAGGAATTGAAAGAATCGGAACGGAAGGATGCCAATTGTCACTTTACCAGCCTGCAGTACTGATTGTATGAGCGACGATCAGCAGGATGTCGGGATCTTTGCCACACTGTTCTTGAGTGGCGTTTGGATTTGATTAGGTCTATGAGATACTGAGGTAAAGGATTTTGATTGTGAATTTTTAGGTGACGGTGGGGTGACGATGCCTCCCAGGCCAACCTCTGGATCAGAGTAGTGAAGGAATGCACTGCATCATCTAGGTCTTGGGATGTTTTCAGAAGTACTTTGAGGTCTACAGTCTGTAAGAATCTGGCGGAAGTGGTCCCAGTCAACTGGGCCCCTAATAAATGAAGGAGGAGGCAGTTTGTGAATTGGATTTAGGGAAATGGTTAATAATAAGGGGTATGGTCGGAAGAGAGGTCATCGAGGCGCTTGAGTGAATAGTTTAGTGTTCCTAAACTATTGTAGAAGAAAAAGTCAAGGAGATCTGGATTTTGGTTGGGGTCTGATGGCCAATAGGTGGCTGTGTCAGGAGAGATCGTGGAGCAATGTCTCCGTGTGAGTGCAGACAGCTAAGCACGTCCTCGAGTATTTGTGGATCTTGAGCCCCAGTGCTGGTGCTTTGCGTTAAAGTCCCCACCCACAAGGAAACGATGCCCGATGGAGTCTAGAAAGGAGATGAATTGGGAGTCGGAAATAGATTTATTGGGAGGGCAGTACACTGATGCTAGAGTAAGGGGAAAAATGAAGGTGATGATTGACACTGCAGTGGATTGAAGGAAATCATGTGCTACCAAAGGAACTATGTGATGGGAGATGGAGTTATGGACAATGACAGCGGTACCTGCATGAGCTGTTCCATCTGGGTGATCAGTTCGATAAGTCTGGTACTGTCGAATGGTAAATGGTCGTTTACTCGTAATTCTTGTTTCAGTAATAAGAGCTTTTTTTTTCTTTTTTTTTTTTTTTTTTTCCTTAGCTCTCAAACTTATAAAAATAGGATGTGGGACAAATAAAGAAAAATTATTTTGGGCTAATGAGTGCCTTTCACTAAGGGGGGTCCCCCATTTGAAGGATGTATGAGAAGGATATAGGATGTGGAATGCCTAAAAAGGCCGATGGAATCAGGAAGGTAGTGAGAGTCTACCAAGGATTGAGCCTAGGGGCACCTAGGCAATGGATTGTAGTCAGCCAGGCAAAGCCTGGCCCGCCCCGGCAGGGGTCTGAAATGAGTCAGCCTCTCGGCCGGAAGGTCGACCCTGCTTACACAGGTAGATGGGGTCATTGTGGCTTCGGTTGAGTCGGCCGGGAGATCGGCCTCGATTTCTCGGCTGGGTGTAGTTCGTTCAGTCATCGGGTTCAATGACGTAAATCATCCTCCAGGCTTTGGCGGTCCAGCAGTGCTTCCATCTGACGGGCATTGGTGGTGGTTGAAGGTCAGAGAATAGTGGGTTGTGGCTATGTCTGAGTGAGTCAAAAAATTTGATGTGCCTTCTCTTGATAAAATCTTGAATGGTGAGCACTTCAAATTTTTTATGCATCTCGTCTGCCTTCATTCGGTCGAACGGGGTATGTTTGAGGGAGGTGCAGAGAACTCTGTTCTGAAATTTCTGGAGCGTTAGGAGAGTGTTAGGAGTCAGATACTTGAAGAGAGGGGTCCCATACATCAAAGCAGGTCTTAGGACGCTCTGGTATATCAGCAGCTTGAAGCGTACCGATAAAGCCGGGCTGTGAAGTAGGTGTCCGAGGCTGAAGAATTTCTTCCTAACACTCTTTAATTTCTTGCCGAGATGCGTTGTGAACGACAAGTGCCTACCAAGGGTTATCCCGAGGTAGCAAAGCTTGTTGCTTACAGGGCACTCTTTGCCGTCTAAGACGAAGGATTTCGGGAGCTTCTTTTTTCCGGATTTGTAACTGAATATAATTCCTTGCGTCTTGGCCGGGTTGACTTGAATGTGGCTGGCATCGAGTTTCTCGGCGATCCGTTGACTAGCGCTCTCAGCGAATTTCAGGGCTCTGGAGGGATTGATGCTAGTGCTGTAGACACCTATGTCGTCTGCATACGCCGATACCTCGCAGTTAGGGTACGAGGCTCCTACGATGTGGGCGGGGTAGATGTTGAACAGCAGGGGGCCTAGCACTGATCCTTATATGGAGTTATGGACAATGCGGAGGAGGAGTGGGCAATGTCTGTGACTGCTCTCTGTTGCGAACGGCATCAGGAAAAGATACTGAAGGCCTCAAACTTCTGGCGGGGGCGCTTCTTGGGCTACCTGTGGCTGGCGTTTCTTCTTCTGGACGACGACGTTGTTCGCTTCTGGACTTCAGAATTCTATAGGCCTCACAGCCTTTATAGTTTGCCGGGTGGCCTTGCTGGCAGAGCACGCATACAGCAGGTGATTTTAGGGGCTTCTTGCACAATTCGCTTTTGTGCTGCTCACTGCACTTTACACACCTGGGAGGGTGGTATCAGTATGATTTGGTGTGCCCATATGCCTGACAATTATGGCATTGAACTATATCGCGTTTCGGGTAAGGCTTTTAGATCTGGACTCTTGTGTAATACAAGTGGGTGACCTCGTAGATTTTTTCCACTCCAGGTGTTCGCTCTAGATCCACAAAGAATAAGAGCAGTGGTGTCTTGATGCTTGCATTATTTTCTTGTCTTTCCTCACGGAGCACACTTGTAATTTGGCGAACCTTCTATCTTAGGCTTAAGAGCTCCTTCTCTATAACATCCACTGGTGTAGTGGGATGCAGGTTTCTAATCACCACCCACAGCGATCTCTTGCTTTAGTTGGTAGGTATGAAAGTCGGCCTTTGTTTCATCTAAGTATTTGATTATTGATCGGTATGTGTCCGGAGTGTCCGGAGACACTTTTTTGTCTCGGGACCGATTGAGGCAAGTGTATTTCCCTGTATTTACAATTCAATTTAGTTGGGTACATAGTAATTTAAAATTACCAATGTTTCGTAGAATATTGCCGGTGGCTTGGGCTGTGTGGAGTCCATGTCCTCTACCTCAATATTTTTCAACACCTCGTAACTATTGGGCGTGAAAAACGGAGACTCATGAGTTGTTGTTGTTTGTTTTGATGTGCTTGGTAGTGATGGTAGTGATGATAGTTCCTCCATAGAGCTGCTGGGAGCTGAAGAATTTACAGGGGCTATATTTCGGTTATATCGCCGCGGCTTACGTTTGACCGGCGACGGAGAATGAGTAGGTCCCAACGACCTTGTACGTTTTTTCTTATTTTCTGCTGACATTAACTGCTGATAGAAACGCATGTTTCATCAGCCATATTTTTCTAAATTATTCAGTATTTTTTTTTTTCATAAATAAAAAATAAAAATATATGGCATGTGGGAGCCGCGAACGCACGTAACTTCGTTAAGAGCCTCCGTCGCTAGCACCTGGCTGAGATGCTATGAGAGCTTCATAGACTCCCAACTCTTATCTTTACTACAGCTGATAGGTAGGATTAGCCTCGCCAATATGGCCGCCTTCTCTGTGTAATGTAAAGTAAATCTTGCTATTGGCAATCCAGTCCACCACTCCACTATCCACTCACCTGTAGAATGCTTCCCATTCAATTAAAAATGCAGCATTTACGTAATTTTTCCACTGTTTGGCACTAGGACAGCATAGGGGGAGAGGAGCTCACTATTACGGCTTATAATTCCATTCATTTGAAAATCCAGTATTTACGATATTTTTCCACTGTTTGGTACTAGGACAGCATAGGGGCAGAGGAGCTCACTTATACGGCTTATAATTCCATTCATTTGAAAATCCAGTATTTACGATATTTTTCCACAGTTTGGTATTAGGAAAGCATAGGGGGAGAGGAGCTCACTAATACGGCTTATAATTCCATTCATTTAAAAATGCAGCATTTACGATATTTTTCCACTGTTTGGTACTAGGACAGCATAGGGGCAGAGGAGCTCACTATTACGGCTTATAATTCTATTCATTTGAAAATCCAGTATTTACGATATTTTTCCACAGTTTGGTATTAGGACAGCATAGGGGCAGAGGAGCTCACTTATACGGCTTATAATTCCATTCATTTGAAAATCCAGTATTTACGATATTTTTCCACAGTTTGGTATTAGGAAAGCATAGGGGCAGAGGAGCTCACTAATACGGCTTATAATTCCATTCATTTAAAAATGCAGCATTTACGATATTTTTCCACTGTTTGGTACTAGGACAGCATAGGGGCAGAGGAGCTCACTTATACGGCTTATAATTCCATTCATTTGAAAATCCAGTATTTACGATATTTTTCCACAGTTTGGTATTAGGAAAGCATAGGGGCAGAGGAGCTCACTAATACGGCTTATAATTCCATTCATTTAAAAATGCAGCATTTACGATATTTTTCCACTGTTTGGTACTAGGACAGCATAGGGGCAGAGGAGCTCACTATTACGGCTTATAATTCTATTCATTTGAAAATCCAGTATTTACGATATTTTTCCACTGTTTGGTACTAGGACAGCATAGGGGCAGAGGAGCTCACTTATACGGCTTATAATTCCATTCATTTGAAAATCCAGTATTTACGATATTTTTCCACAGTTTGGTATTAGGAAAGCATAGGGGCAGAGGAGCTCACTAATACGGCTTATAATTCCATTCATTTAAAAATGCAGCATTTACGATATTTTTCCACTGTTTGGTACTAGGACAGCATAGGGGCAGAGGAGCTCACTATTACGGCTTATAATTCTATTCATTTGAAAATCCAGTATTTACGATATTTTTCCACAGTTTGGTATTAGGACAGCATAGGGGCAGAGGAGCTCACTAATACGGTGTGACCAATAGACGGATTACGGTAAATTTACAATATTAGTTTAAAAAATTTTAAATAAATATAAAAAAAAAATTTTTTTTTTTTTTTGTTTTGATAAATCCCTTAAAAAATGTCGGTTGAAAGTAACCTCCGACAGAGGATAGAAGAATTAGAGAAGGCTAACCTGGCTTTTGCCCAGTCGGAAGAAAAGTTGAAAAATGAACTCGAAGCTAGCCGGACAGAGATAAAGGAAGGAGGGACACCTAAGCCACCAAGGAAGGATTTGTCCTTGCAGGGTCTGATCAAGACGTGGGGAGGGGAGGCGAGTGCCAGGCCGGTTGACGAATTCCTAGAGTATGTGGAGGAAGTAGCAGCTTGTGGATCTTGGGAGGACGTTGACCGAGTTCGGATTTGTAGGCTCAAGTTGCAGGGCCCGGCAGCCGCCTTTGGCAGAGGAAATGAGGAATTAAAGGGTATTGTCAGCTTTAAGAAGTTCGCAGACGCACTGCGAGAAAGGTTTGGAGATCCACATACTTTTGAATATTATGGAAGGATTTTGCAGGAGACAAGTCAACAGCCAAAAGAGAGGATCCAAGAATTTTCGGACAGATGCATTTCCTTGGGGGGAAAAATGACCAGGTCCGATCTATCTGGGAATGAAGCAAAGTGGTGGGCGCGGGAAGTAGAGAGAAAAGTGCTAGAAGCGTTCATGAGGGGACTCTCGGGTGAGGTGGGAAAACAGGTGTTGTTCGGACGCCCAGATACACTGAAGAATGCAGTGAGATTGGCGTTAGATGTAGAACAAGCCTTGCAAGAGCATCAACGGGGAAAGAACGTATATGGGTTGGAAGAGGCAGGGGGCAGGTCCAGCCCCTGCAATGAGCAGCAACGAGAGAGTGAGAGAAATAGGTATAGAAGCTCAGTGGATCCTATCGCCAGAAACGAGGACCAGGCCTCGGCACGAGGAGCGGGAGCGGTGTTTAGCTTAAGGGAACAGATCGAAGACGCTTGTATCAGCGCGATTCAAAAAGCGCTTCCCTCGAGACTAGGGAAATCCGATTCTCAGCGTTGTTATCGGTGTGGAGAGTTAGGACATTACGCAAGGGGATGCAGAATGCCACCAACGGCTAAAGGAGTAAGCAATAACCCGGCCCCCCAGAGAAAGGGTAACTTGCTACAGGTGTGGACGGCAAGGGCATATAGCGAACCAGTGCAGATCCAAGCAGCTGCCCACCGAAAAGAAATTGAACCCCGTGCAGGGGCCCCCAAATGCTTAAGGCCCGACGGTCACCCCCCGTCTGGGCCGGAGAAACCCAAGCCTGTGGATGAGAAATGGCTTACAGGAGTGGGAGCCGGAGTAGGTAAACTGATAAAAATGGAAATACTAATTGGGGGATATCTCCACCACATGATAGTAGACACGGGGGCCGAAGTGACGCTAATTCGCACGGCGCTTCCGGGAGTTAAATTAAGGCCGGCCAGTGTCCGAGCTAGAGGACAGGACAGGCTCTGCGTATTTTGGGGGTACAAGAGTTGATGTGCCAAGTAGACGGCCTGGAAGTGAAACATCAGGTGATGATAATCAGCGTGAACTTGCCCGGAGACGGAATCATAGGTTTGGATTTGCTAGAAAAGCTAGGAGCCAAACTGGATATTCGTAACCGGGAGGTGATAGTGACGCCGCCTGACGCTGGCCTGAGTTTTGAGAAGCAACAAGTCAACGTACATCCCCTTCACCAGGTGGGAGTGGCAATAAATTCCTTAGAAGCGAAAGGGAGAAGCACAAGGGAAACGACACAGGAGGAGCCAATTCAAAAGGATGGATCCTCGTCCGACCTAATCCATGCCCAAGAATAAAAGCACCAACAGAAGAGGAAAAAGAGGGCCGAACGCGAAAACCAGCAGGCCGCGAACAAAGAAATAGAGACCCCGGGATCCCGCGAACAACCCGACAAGCAAGATGAGACCAAGGGGCTAGAAATTACCAGCCCTGCTCGAATCGCAATCCCTTCGTGTAGTAAGAAACTCATTAGAGCAACGATCCACCAGAGAGAGAAGGCAGTGGTGGTTGTCGAGCCGGTACAATTGAAACAAGGTAGCTTAAGAGTAGGGCGAAGTATTGGGCTTGTAGAACACGGGGAGGTTTGGATCCAACTTATGAACTCGGGGCCGGTAGATACCTACCTCGATAAAGGGCAATTATTGGGAATAGGCGCGGAATGGCATACGGAGGAAAGAAATGAAAGGGACGTTCGGATACACCGAGTAGAGGGTAGCGAGAATGCTCTGGAAAAGGGGGATCAACTATGGAATGTAGACCACCTCGGTGAGTCGGATAAGGGTGTAGTCGAATCGTTGCTAGAAGAGTTTCAAGATCTATTCGAAGAACCGGGAAAGGAAGGCTGCTCTACTGGGGTGAAGCATAGAATACCAACAGGGGAAGCTCCCCCGGTGATCAAGCGCCCGTATCGAGTGCCCTTCAACCAACGAGCGGTAGTAGACGAACACTTAGAAGATATGTTACGCAAGGGAGTGATAGCTCCTTCCGACAGTGCTTGGGCAGCACCTGTCGTGTTGGTACCAAAACGAAGTGAAGACGGAAGGACCCAGTATAGATTCTGCACTGACTTCCGGGGGCTGAATGCAGTAACGCAGGTGGATGCTTACCCCCTACCATTGATTCAGGAAACATTAGAGATGTTGGGACAGAGTAGGCTTTTCACAACATTAGACCTTGCCAGCGGCTACCACCAAATACCGGTGGCCGAGGAAGATCGACCAAAAACTGCATTCACCACCCTAGGGGGGCACTACGAGTACCATAAAATGCCGTTCGGGCTTGCTGGGGCCCCAGCCACATTCCAGCGAACTATGGACCAGGTACTGATGGGAGTTAAGGGGACTGACTGCTATGTTTATTTAGATGACATTATCATCTTCAGTGGTGATATGGATGAGCACTGCGCTCGATTAAGAGTGTTGGAGTGTTAAGGGTGTTGGAGCGACTGCGGGGTGCTAATCTGAAGTTGAAAGGACCAAAATGTAAGTTTGTGGTCAGGCAGGTAAAATACCTTGGCCACTTGGTAACCAGTGAAGGGGTGAAACCTGACCCAGAAAAGATCACGGTGGTGACAGAATTTCCAAAACCCGGTTCGGCTCGGGAAGTGAGAGGCTTCCTGGGTCTCACTGGATATTACCGGAGGTTCGTACCTCAGTTCGCCGAAATTGCCAAGCCCCTCACCCAGCTGACGGGGAAGGGAATGTCATTTCACTGGGGGAAAGAACAAGACGAGGCGTTTACCGCTCTACAGGAGATATTGTGTTCTGACCGAGTGCTGATTTATCCTGATTTCCGTGACCCTTTCATTCTGGCGACCGATGCCTCTGTAATGGCAGTAGGGGCCGTCCTCTCACAACTCCGAAACGGACAAGAAAGGCCTATCACCTTTGCCAGTCGACAGCTACACCCCGCGGAACAAAATTATTCGGCTACCGAAAGAGAGCTACTTTCGGTAGTCTGGGCAACCAAGCATTTTAGGTGCTATCTGTTGGGTCGAAAGTTTACACTTGTCACTGACCACGCTGCACTTAAATGGATGCTGTCCCTAAGAGACCCGTCCTCACGCTTGATGAGGTGGGCTCTCAGACTCGAGGAATTCGAGTATCAGGTCGTCCACAAACCAGGGAAGAAGCATACCAACGTGGACTCCCTGAGTAGGGCCGTAGCGGGTATAAGGACGTTCGACGAAGGAGCCCAACGGGTTCTTTGGAAAAGAGGGCAGGAACATGACGAAGAATGCCAGAGATGGGTCAAAAATAACCCACGAGGGTTACGGACGGGGGCGGATGGTATAATACACTACGGGATAAGTGATGACCCAAATCAATGGAAAATTTTAGTTCCACTAGATCGCCGGCAACAGATCATGGAGGAACACCATAGTCGGCCAAGGGCGGGACATCCGGGAAGAGAACGTACCCATGAATGGATAAAGAATAAGTACTATTGGCCCTCGATGGGGAAAGATATAGAAGAGTTCGTTAAGGGATGCCACCCGTGTGCTCAGAGAAAGACCCCCCCAGGGGTTAACAGCTCCTCTAGAGGCCCCCTTCTTTCCCAAGGAGCCATTCGAAATGGTTTCCCTGGATATCGTGGGGCCGTTCCCAAAGAGTAGCCACGGGAATAAATATTTGTTAACTTTTATAGACCACTTCAGCCGATACACTGAAGCTGAACCTATAAGAGAACAGACAGCGGACGAGACCGCTCGGGTTTTTGTCGAGCGTATAATCACCAGACATGGGACTCCAAAGAAACTACTGACTGATCAAGGCAGGAATTTCGTGTCGGCGTTGTTCAAATCCGTGTGCAAGGGCTTAGGCATACAAAAACTCCAAACCACCCCCTACCATCCCCAGAGTAATGGAATGCTGGAACGCTTTCATCGTACACTGGGAGATTCCATGGCTCACTTTGCCAGAAAAGATGGGCGAGATTGGGACCGGTGGGTCCCTTATTCACTAATGGCTTATCGCTCCATACCACATTCTGCCACGGGATTTTCGCCGAACTTCCTGTTATATGGCAGAGAGCTCCGCACTCCGGAAGGGGAATGGATAGAGCCTGTGGAAGCGTTGGAAAACGCCTTAACACAAGATGAAGCTGCAAGGATTAGGGTTCGTGTAGAACAGGCCTACGAAGAAGCCCGTGAAAGGATTAAGAAAACTTGGGCTCGCAAAACCGCGGCGGTTAACCAAGATAGGAGATCCCGAACTTTCACCGAGGGCGACGCGGTATACTTACATGTACCCGCGGTAAAATCAGGAAATTTAAAAAAATTTCATTGCCCTTGGATGGGACTATGGATAATAGTCAAGAAATGCAGTGCGGTAACCTATGCAATCAGAAATGAAACCGGCGGGACCCAGGTAGTACACGTGAACCGCTTGAAACCGGCTTTTAACAGTAGTCTCGAAACGGAGTATCCAAAGGAGCAGCAGTCTGAATCGGAAGATGACGATGACGAAGTAAGGGATAAGGAAAGAGACCAAGAGGACTTCTGGCCGATCCCCCTAACCGACTCTGACGAGGAGGAAGAGCCCCATCCTAGAGAAAGGGCCATTGGGAACGATTCCCTATTGGCCACCAGCTCGCCAAGGAGGGATACGGCTTATAATTCCATTCATTTGAAAATCAGGTATTTACGATATTTTTCCACTGTTTGGTACTAGGACAGCATAGGGGCAGAGAGCTCACTAATACGGCTTATAATTCCATTCATTTGAAAATGCAGCATTTACGATATGTTTCCACTGTTTGGTACTAGGACAGCATAGGGGCAGAGGAGCTCACTAATACGGCTTATAATTCCATTCATTTGAAAATCCAGTATTTACGATATGTTTCCACTGTTTGGTAATAGGACAGCATAGGGGCCGAGGAGCTCACTAATACGGCTTATAATTCCATTCATTTGAAAATCCAGTATTTACGATATGTTTCCACTGTTTGGTACTAGGACAGCATAGGGGCAGAGGAGCTCACTATTACGGCTTATAATTCCATTCATTTGAAAATCCAGTATTTACGATATGTTTCCACTGTTTGGTACTAGGACAGCATAGGGGCAGAGGAGCTCACTATTACGGCTTATAATTCCATTCATTTGAAAATCCAGTATTTACGATATTTTTCCACTGTTTGGTACTAGGACAGCATAGGGGCAGAGAGCTCACTAATACGGCTTATAATTCCATTCATTTAAAAATGCAGCATTTACGATATGTTTCCACTGTTTGGTACTAGGACAGCATAGGGGCAGAGGAGCTCACTATTACGGCTTATAATTCCATTCTTTTGAAAATCTAGTATTTACGATATTTTTCCACTGTTTGGTACTAGGACAGCATAGGGGCAGAGAGCTCACTAATACGGCTTATAATTCCATTCATTTAAAAATGCAGCATTTACGATATGTTTCCACTGTTTGGTACTAGGACAGCATAGGGGCAGAGGAGCTCACTATTACGGCTTATAATTCCATTCTTTTGAAAATCCAGTATTTACGATATTTTTCCACTGTTTGGTACTAGGACAGCATAGGGGCAGAGAGCTCACTATTACGGCTTATAATTCCATTCATTTGAAAATCCAGTATTTACGATATGTTTCCACTGTTTGGTACTAGGACAGCATAGGGGCAGAGGAGCTCACTATTACGGCTTATAATTCCATTCTTTTGAAAATCTAGTATTTACGATATTTTTCCACTGTTTGGTACTAGGACAGCATAGGGGCAGAGAGCTCACTATTACGGCTTATAATTCCATTCATTTGAAAATCCAGTATTTAGGATATGTTTCCACTGTTTGGTACTAGGACAGCATAGGGGCAGAGGAGCTCACTATTACGGCTTATAATTCCATTCATTTGAAAATGCAGCATTTACGATATTTTTCCACTGTTTGGTATTAGGACAGCATAGGGGCAGAGGAGCTCACTATTACGGCGTATAATTCCATTCATTTAAAAATGCAGCATTTACGATATTTTTCCACTGTTTGGTATTAGGACAGCATAGGGGCAGAGGAGCTCACTATTACGGCTTATAATTCCATTCATTTAAAAATGCAGCATTTACGATATGTTTCCACTGTTTGGTACTACGACAGCATAGGGGCAGAGGAGCTCACTATTACGGCTTATAATTCCATTCATTTAAAAATGCAGCATTTACGATATTTTTCCACTGTTTGGTATTAGGACAGCATAGGGGCAGAGGAGCTCACTATTACGGCTTATAATTCCATTCATTTGAAAATCCAGTATTTACGATATTTTTCCACTGTTTGGTACTAGGACAGCATAGGGGCAGAGAGCTCACTAATACGGCTTATAATTCCATTCATTTGAAAATGCAGCATTTACGATATATTTCCACTGTTTGGTACTAGGACAGCATAGGGGCAGAGGAGCTCACTAATACGGCTTATAATTCCATTCATTTGAAAATCCAGTATTTACGATATGTTTCCACTGTTTGGTATTAGGACAGCATAGGGGCAGAGGAGCTCACTATTACGGCGTATAATTCCATTCATTTAAAAATGCAGCATTTACGATATTTTTCCACTGTTTGGTATTAGGACAGCATAGGGGCAGAGGAGCTCACTATTACGGCGTATAATTCCATTCATTTAAAAATGCAGCATTTACGATATTTTTCCACTGTTTGGTATTAGGACAGCATAGGGGCAGAGGAGCTCACTATTACGGCTTATAATTCCATTCATTTAAAAATGCAGCATTTACGATATGTTTCCACTGTTTGGTACTAGGACAGCATAGGGGCAGAGCAGCTCACTAATACGGCTTATAATTCCATTCATTTGAAAATCCAGTATTTACGATATGTTTCCACTGTTTGGTACTAGGACAGCATAGGGGCAGAGAGCTCACTAATACGGCTTATAATTCCATTCATTTAAAAATGCAGCATTTACGATATGTTTCCACTGTTTGGTACTAGGACAGCATAGGGGCAGAGGAGCTCACTATTACGGCTTATAATTCCATTCTTTTGAAAATCCAGTATTTACGATATTTTTCCACTGTTTGGTACTAGGACAGCATAGGGGCAGAGAGCTCACAATTACGGCTTATAATTCCATTCATTTGAAAATCCAGTATTTACGATATGTTTCCACTGTTTGGTACTAGGACAGCATAGGGGCAGAGGAGCTCACTATTACGGCTTATAATTCCATTCATTTGAAAATCCAGTATTTACGATATGTTTCCACTGTTTGGTACTAGGACAGCATAGGGGCAGAGAGCTCACTATTACGGCTTATAATTCCATTCATTTGAAAATCCAGTATTTACGATATGTTTCCACTGTTTGGTACTAGGACAGCATAGGGGCAGAGGAGCTCACTATTACGGCTTATAATTCCATTCATTTGAAAATGCAGCATTTACGATATTTTTCCACTGTTTGGTATTAGGACAGCATAGGGGCAGAGGAGCTCACTATTACGGCGTATAATTCCATTCATTTAAAAATGCAGCATTTACGATATTTTTCCACTGTTTGGTATTAGGACAGCATAGGGGCAGAGGAGCTCACTATTACGGCGTATAATTCCATTCATTTAAAAATGCAGCATTTACGATATTTTTCCACTGTTTGGTATTAGGACAGCATAGGGGCAGAGGAGCTCACTATTACGGCTTATAATTCCATTCATTTAAAAATGCAGCATTTACGATATGTTTCCACTGTTTGGTACTAGGACAGCATAGGGGCAGAGGAGCTCACTATTACGGCTTATAATTCCATTCATTTAAAAATGCAGCATTTACGATATTTTTCCATTGTTTGGTATTAGGACAGCATAGGGGCAGAGGAGCTCACTATTACGGCGTATAATTCCATTCATTTAAAAATGCAGCATTTACGATATGTTTCGACTGTAGCGGTACTACATGCTACTAGGTATTTCCTTCTTCAAATCAATTAAATAAGAAAATCAGCCTCAATAGAAGGTTGCTCTTGTTATTATAAAAAAGGCAATACATAACAAATATGGTGTATATGTTATCTGGACGATTCCTCGTTTGTTCTGGGCGGGAAAGATGTTCCTTAACACGATCTGAGTCATGCGGGTATGGTTGCACTTAGCGCCGTGTGGGAAGGGGCCATTAGGTGGGCAGTTATGGTTAATGTGTTGATGGGTAATCTCAAGTCATTATCCATATTTAACACGTTGCTGCACACTTTTAATTTTACGATCGTGCTAAACCCTAGGTAGGGAGTTGGTAGTTTTACATTTTTTCTTAAGGTAGTATAGGTTAGAATCATAATAGTGGCCCCTATAATTAAATAAAATAAAAAATAAGTTTACATGTTGGAGTGATTAAATATGAGTGGTTCTAGAACTATATCGGTTACATTTACTTTTTCTAATTCGCTGATATTTGCGATTACATTTATATTGATATTATTATACAATTTATTCATAGTGGAGTATATTATATGTCTTGAAATTTTGGGGAGTTCGTTATAACATTCATTTTGGTCTGGGGTGAGTAAGCTAATGGATGGTAGGTACACAGTATCGTTAGTAAGGCAATTGTCTAATTTGGAGAGGTTAGTGGTTATAAAACTGTTTATATTATCTATATATCTAATGTTAGTATTGGTTAGTTTGTATTTACATGCATTTATCGTTCCCGATGAAATAATATTATTTATATAAGTATGGTTTAAAATAAAAAGATTTTTACAATAGTATTCGTTGTTTGCCACCCATGCTACAAAAACCACCAGACCATATTCTTCGACTTATTGCATTACGCAATAATTGGAAAAATAACTGGTATAGAACAAGGAATCGTCAGGCCAAGAAAGTTGTAAACTCTCTTACAACACAGATTCGTGGCTTGATGAGGAATTGGAAGACGGCAATGTGGCAGGAACGGCTTCGTGGCTTACATGGCGATTTCCGTAAGTTTTGGAAGCTCCTAAAAACTACTACCAAGAAGGACTCAGGTGTCCGTCTTCATGACGGAGACACCCTGTACACATCGGAAGAACAGGCTAAAATATTGGCCGACCACTAAACCACAGACAACGCCGCTAGGACAGGTAACTACCACGAACCTCAGCAGCTGAGGACAGGTCAGAACTATATGTTTGTCTCCCCAAAGCAGCTTAAGGCGATTCTTCGCCGGTGTCAGGGAAACCGAGCACCAGGGGGCGACGGGATACAAACGGTATTGCTGAAACAGCTGCCGAGGAGAGGGATTGCCCAACTCATTAACCTGTACAATTCATGTATCAGGTTGTGAAACTTCCCAACCTATTCCCAACAAGCTATCTTGTTCCCGCTGCGCAAGCCCACAAAGAGAGGCGGCCACCCAGCCCACTATCGCCCGATCAGTCTTCTCCCTCACATGGGGAAGATTCTCGAAAAGATAATACTGAACTACCTGAAGGGGTTCTGTTCGGAAAATGCTATCATTCCGTATGAGCAGGCAGGTTTTCAGGCTCATCTGAGTACAGAACATCCGCTTGTGAAGGTACAAACGGAAGCCACCCTCGGTATCAACAAGAATACGGCAACTGCTATGATCTCGTTGGACTGCACGCAGGCTTTCGACTCAGTGTCCCACGGGATGCTGTGCCTACGGCTTTGTGACTGGGAATGCCCAGAGCAGCTATATACCATGTTGGTTTCGTTCTTGAAGAACAGATCTGTGAGCGTGGTGGCCTCTCTAACCCATTTCCTCCGACTTGTGGAGTTCCTCAAGGTGCGGTTCTGTCTCCGGTTCTTTTTAATATGTACACATCTGAAATTGTTGGGACGGAAAATTTTCCCGTTCCATAACTAGATAAATTCATTTGACGTTTCTGTAGTAAAGAGAATTTTCACTCTTGCTACTTGATCGATTTGATCCTGGACCATTACATCAAGGAATCAACTGTTACCTTATGGCTTTATTTGCTGACGTACTGAGAATTGTCAAATTAATTTGTTACTATACCCAAACCATTTGACGGATCACAACGCCATTATACGATTGTCATAAAGGTCCTAGGGAGTAGTCTGTGTAAATGACCAATTTTTGCTACTCTCTCTTTTTCTAAAAAAATAATTTTTGTCAAAAATCTAGGTTTGGTCCATTGATAAATCTCTATCCTGAAAAAGTAACAACCCACCACATATTTTTCATTACCTTAAACTCGTCTACTTAACAGATCTTAAATTAACCATCTTGAATTTTCGTTTAGAATAAAGGTATATTTTTATAGAATGACTTTTTTGTATACCAAGTACATTCCGATCAATACAGATGGCATCCGTTTCCTATTTACCCCCCTTTATCGATGTTAGATAAGTTGACGGGCTTAAAGTCAAGAAAAACAGGCTGGTGGGTTGTTACTTTTAACTGGAAATCTAAGGGCGACATCACAACTACTCGATCTGTCCCTTTTAATACAAGAAAAATCGCTCTCTAAGTTTGTTTTGAGTATCGATTAGTGAGAGAAAATAACTTTATTTTGTAATTGTTTTTTAAATTTAATATAGCTGCGCTACCGCAATCAGTTACTACACCGCACAAATCCTATGTATATATATAAAACTCAAAAAGATGTGTAAAATGTAAATACTTTGTAAGTTACTTCCGTGGTACTGCTGCCCGTGTTGGGCCCTGCCATCCCCAATGAGCGTCAAATATCCAGCTTTGTCTTGTGCAACCGCTATCCTATAATTGATTTGTGATATTGTCAGCTGCCAATAGTCGTATAGTCCTGTGGATCTCATCATCCAATACTTCCAGATTTCCTTCATCCTGGATTCTACATACCTGTCCGGTCCTAGGTGGCTTTGGATGGCGAGAGGGCGGAGTAATTCGCACTGCATCTTTCCCGTACTTTCACTCCTCATCTTACTCCTCAAAACAATAATCACTGTCCAACTGTTGAAAATTTCCTCACTTCACCTATCCCTCTCTCACTACCACCAAAAGCCGTTAACCCCTCCGAGGTTAAATATCTTCTGAACTACCTTATCGAAAATCTTCAGAATATGATCTCCTTACTCCTCGAATCCTCCAACAACTTCCTCCTATAGCCATAATCTTCCTAACCTATATATATAATTGAATTATCCGAACGACGCACTTTCCTCTCCTCTGGAAACATTCCATTATTGTCCTGTTCGCCAAACCCGGAAAACCACCCAATGACGCCTCATCTTACCGTCCAATTAGCCTACTCCCTATCCTCTCAAAAATATTTGAAAAACTCCTATTAAAACGCCTACTGCCAATTTTTGAATCCAAAAACCTTTATCCTACTCACCAGTTTGGTTTCCACCAACGGCATTCCACAACTCAACAAGGCCTTCGCGTTGTTGATCACATATCCTTGGCCCTTGAAACCAAACAATATTGCACTGATACCTTTCTGGACATAGCTCAAGCTTTTGACAGGATCTGGCACGCAGGTTTGCTTTACAAGCTAAAGGATATTAACCGCAGACCCTATTCCTAATCCTACAATCCTACCTTTTAAACCGTTTCTTCCAAGTCCGCTTTGGTTTAGAATATTCTAACTACTATCCCATAAGTGCAGGTGTTCCACAGGTGAGCGTCCTGGGTCCCATCCTCTATAATCTATACACCGCTGATATCCCCTCTACCACCAATACCTTCTTGGCAACATTCGCAGACGACACTGCAGTCCTGTCAACCCATCCAGACCCTGATATAGCATCCCAAAATCTTCAAAAACACTTTGACGAGATCGAGTATTGGAGAAACCAATGGCGAATCAAAGTCAATGAAGGAAAATGTTCCTACATAACCTTTACCCTCTGCCGCAAGTCCTGTCCGCCAGTCACTTTAAATTCAATTCCTCTTCCTAGGCTTTCATCTTGACAAAAGACTGACCTGGAACCAACACACGAGGCTAAAAAGACAAGAACTAAACAGACGCTTTGCACTACTGTACAGACTACTTCGAAGGACATCCCATCTCACAATAGAAAATAAACTACTTATTTACAAAGTTATACTTAAGCCAATCTGGACATACGGAATAGAGCTATGGGGGACAGCAAAAAAGTCGAACATCAAGTGCATCCAATCCTTTTAATCAAAAGTCCTGAGAACAATAGTAAATGCCCCTTATTACTTCAGCCACAAAACCCTTCACAATAATCTGAATATACCCTATATTCTTGAACTCATCCCTTACAAGTTCATAAAATTCCATAGCAACCTATCCAACCACCCTAATTCCCTAGCATAATCATTGCATTGCACCACTCACCCCTGTAATCCTCCTCGGAGACTAAAACGGCAGTGGCCTCGTGACCTGGTATAATCAAGTGATAGTGGGAGTCCTGGCAATGGCCAGTTTCTCTAATCATATCCTGAGCGTCTGTGGCTCTCGCGCTCTTGGCCAGCCTCCGCTGGCTCGTATCCAGTAACGCGGCTGACGTAAAAGCGTGGGGGACTTCCCAAGACTCCGCTTCTTCCTTCGCATGCGAGGGAGGTGACAACCTTGTGGACTTGGGGGGGCCTCTTGGCTGTTTGTCAATATTGAATGAATGAGCGAGTGAATGATGAATTGTAAATATGGTATGATTGATAACGTTTATCTCAATTACTTATTGCCTAACAAAAGGCAGATTGTAATTTTATCTTAATAAAAATTGTTTAAAAAAAAAAAAAAGAATAATTAAGAGAGAATTTTTCTTCGACACCGTGTGGATCGGGATCATTAAGCAGTCAAATTATCCAGGTTTTATAATTGGAGAATAGTCGCATAACTGTCAACTTCTTAATATGATCCCTCATAATTGAATAGCATATTATACTTATACTTACTTTATAATTTACAAAGCTGTTTGCAATGGCGTGTTCTTTACATATTATAGCTTCTGCTTCTATTCTAGAACTTGTTCTTTTGTCGAGGAGTGAGTAGGATGAAGCATTCGAAAACACAGCTTCGCTGGCAGAGCCTCGTTTGTCATAGTCTGAGATTTAGGGGTCTGATATTAGTTGGTTTTTTCTTTTACAAAACGGGTCACTGACTTCAAACGAACACATGGCCGCAACTTTTTGTCAGAATTTACGACTCCTTAAGGCCGTAAAGACGGCACCTCTGGGCTTTGTGGCTTGTTTAATCCCAACAGGCGGCAACTGCCAGTAGCAGTGCTTTTGATTCTTAATTTTAACGATTAACAATTTTAGCATCTTTAGTAATAGTTATTTCATCATAAGGGTTTTTAATATTCACAACATATGTGAGGAGTATAAATAATATTGAAACATTTGAAGAAGGTAAGGGTTTATCATATATATATTTGTATCTTGGTCCAAAACAAAAAGGCCCAATGTCCAAAACTTTGAAATTTGAATGAACTGCATGAGTGAAATCAGGCTAAGATATACATTAATTGTTAAAAGAGCCAGTGCCCTCCCGCTGTTTGTTATTAAATATTAGTTAGGCAGATAGTGGTGTAGGGGCGGAGAGAGAGAGAGAGAGAGAGAGAGAGAGAGAGAGAGAGAGAGAGAGAGAGTGAGAGAGGGGGGGAGAGAGAGAGAGGGTGAAAGAGAGGGAGAGAGAGAGGGTGGGAGAGAGAGAGAGAGAGAGAGAGAGAGAGAGAGAGAGAGAGAGAGAGAGAGAGAGGGTGGGACAGAGAGATTATGTTTGTTTAGCTCAGTAAATTAACATATTTATATATATTTCGTTGTATTTTTATTTATTTAATTTTTTAGCTAATGTTGATAATTGATATTGTTAGTATTTTTTTGATTTAATAGTATTCTATTAGCTCACCCGAAGTGATTTTATTCATTGTGCACACATTGTTATTGACAAGGGAAATGGTGAAAAATTTGTTAACCTTCAATATGATATGTTATGTACCCAAATTTACATCGATCCGTTCTATTGACGTTTTAAGCAATTGTGAGTTCATATGACTTCATTGAGAGTCATAGAGTGTATACTTCCAAGCCTGAGGCTGCTGCGGAGAAGGAGGGGGGGCAGAACACCGGGGCCCGGTGGTGAAGGATGAAATTTTTGATTGTTGCTGCAAAACTCACTCAAGTTTTGTTACGGTTCTTTCGGTTATAGTATCTGTAGCTACATGTACAATTTAACCACGTGAATTTAACACTTGAAGGTGTCTAATAAAGAATTCAATTTTGAGTTAATCTCTGTCCCAAGTACCCACATACAAAGTAACAAAAAGTTCAACAAATATGGGAATGCATGGATGACATGTTGGAATAAATGGTTCAAGACATGCAGACATAAGTACGAGGAAGCATGGACTTGATAGATGTCAGGTATATTTTCCGACTAGGAAGAGAAAGGACAGAAGTCCCGATAAGAAGCCCCCTTTAGAAAATCAATGCCATCATGTGTCAGGGGATGTCTGCCACCCTCGACCCGCCCACAGCATGGCAGGGTACTCCTCTTCGGGGGAGCTGTCGTCTGTCGTCTGCAGGTGGCTTCCAGGGCAGTCAAAGGCCACCGGTTAATTGGAAGTAGGGGGTCGGTGATTACCGATTAACCGGCTTCACTCGTTTTGGCTTCAATGGGCACTATTTACCGTTAGGGGGGGGGGTGAGAATATTTACATCATCACGAATAAATACACAGTAAAAACATACCACCATGTAGTACTAACATATATATATTTTCATTTTTAAACCCAATCTAAATTAACGTTTGACTGTTCTATAACGAAGGTTGCAAAGAATGGTATAATCTCAAAATTATAGATCACACGACAGCTCCAAAAACTATCATTATGACCACATGGTTAAGTACTTTAAGAAGAAGAGAATAACCAAAAATTATTTCAATTAGCTGCAAAGGTTTCTTTTAATTATTTTAACTACAGGCTTTTTGTGGGTTTTGTTGGATTTATCAAAAACCAGAAACTCAAATCATTTCTATGTATACAAGACTACGCAATGACTTAGTTAATTGAAGAATCAAACTGAAAATATTTTCTATAAATAATATTGTTTTTTTTTACGACCTAAAGACCATTTGAAGGATTCTGCAGTTTCAATTCGCCCCTTCATTTCTTCTGTTATTGCCTCTCCCTTCCGACATTTTAATTATTTCTTTGTCATATTAAATGTATCTTATCATTTCCTGATAGCATACATGTTAGGACGGTCATTCACAACGGCCAGACCTCAATACCTTACCCAAGTAAACCCAATCATACATAATAAAGTCAAACCATCTTAAAACTGTATACATCAATCCATCACTCCCAATCCTGTCTTTATGGATTTCTTTTTTTCTCTCGATTCGCAACCAAACGCTTGAGAGTCTCAATATCACGATACTGTGGTTCTATATTAATTAGCGTCTTTGTAAGGGGCTTAGTACCAGAACAAACTTCTTCCAGCTGTTGTTCGTCCTTTGTTTTGTATTTTGATATATAACGGAGAGGCTACTAATCCATGAATATTATTTATCCAAGTGCATCAATCAATACCCAGTAAAAACAAGTCTGTCGAGATGAAAAGGTGTTAGAGCTAAGATGTATCGAACGGGACTGTATTAATATGATACATCTCGGTTATAAATAACTGCGCTTTAAAGAGAGCTGTAATCACGAATGGAGTGGATTCACAATTAGCCTATAATATTCACAATTTATGGCGAGGGAGCAGAAGGTGTGATGCAAGGGATTATATTAAAAAGAGCTATTGAATATTCTAAAAGACCGGAGAGATACCTGGAAGCGATAACGCCGAGAGGGATTGTCGAGCGGTGCAATTATACTGCCGTAAATCGTACACTTGGAGCGTAGGCTTCTGCTAAATCCACTACCGTCTTGGAGGCTCATCTGACGCGTAACTGCCCGGGTCACCATTAGAATGTCTTTTATACAATTAGCTGCTGAATACATAATAATATATAAAAATAACTACCCCTTTACTATTGTTCTCAGGACTTTTGATTGAAAGGATTGGATACGCTTGATGTTTGACTTTTTTGCTGTTCCCCATAGCTCTATTCCGTATGTCCAGATTGGCTTGAGTATAACTTTATAGATTAGTAATTTATTTTCTATTGAGAGATGGGATGTCCTTTGAAGTAGTCTGTACAGATGTCCAAAGCGTCTGTTTAGTTCTTGTCTTTTTAGCCTCGTATGTGGGTTCCAGGTCAGCCGATCGTAGAGATTGAAGCCTAAATACCGTACTATCTCGGATACAGGGAGAGGAATGGAATTTAAAAAAAACTAGCTGACAAGACTTGCGACAGAGGGTGAAGGTAATGTGGGAACATTTTGCTTCATTAACTTTGATCCGCCATTGGTTGCACCATGTCGATCTCATCAAGGTGTTTTTGAAGGTTATGGGATAATATAACAGGGCCTGGGTGGGATGTCCAGACTGCAGTGTCATCTGCAAATGTGGCCAAGAAGGTATTAGGGGTAGAGAGGACATCAACGGTGTATAGGTTATAGAGTATAGGACACTGCCTTGTGGAACACCTGCATTTGAGGGATAGTAGTTAGAATATTCTAAACCACAGCGGACTTTGATGAAGCGGTTAATACATGACAAATATATTAGTGATATGAAGAAGACTCACTAAATTAATCCAAACTTCCAGACTCGGCTGCCTGAACGATTAGCGCATTTTTTTTTTGGCAAATAGACAAAAACGTTTATAAATTATTTTATAAGGGGGGGACTTTATCTATAAATAGTTCAATGATAAAGCCATTGAAACAATAAAAAAAATTTACAGTAAACCATAATTAACTATTCCTTTTTTAATAAACGATTTCTTATTTTATTTAACTTTTCCCCATTTTTTTATATGTTGTACTTCTCACTTTTGTTTTATTTCTTCATTTAGTTAAATGCTATTGTTCATATATTAAATGTATCATAGATCTATATTATACTAACGTATAATTATTGTGAAACGAATGCTGTAATCTAATTGTACGTTCCAGAGATACTGAGTGGAGAAAATAAAAAAAATATGTATATATAGAAATTACATATAGCTTGAATTATTTTTACGCTGACATTCGTTGAAAAAAAACAACTCGAACACATCGATAAAATCAACGCAGTCAGCAATGAACTGAAACGTTTGACAGTCAGTGGTGGTTCAAGGCACGATTTGGAAGTCAGTGGTGGTTCAAGACACGATTTGGAAGTCAGTGGTGGTTCAAGATACGATTTGAACACAACATTATATGTTTGGAAGTCAGTGGTGGTTCAAGGCACGATTTGAACACAACATTATATGTACTCACAAGAGATTTTCTAGGAGGGCTGACGTGTTCATAAATTTTGACTCGGAGTTCCTCGAGTTGAAATCAAATGGTTCGGAATGCATGAAGGAGTGTGACCAAAAAAAAGTAAAATAATACTTGTCCCATATAAGAAAATAGTATTCATAAACCGTGGCGAGAGAAATTTCAACGCTTGAATCTCGCTCGAACCGAGACCGACGGAGCCAACTTTGTCATAAATAATTAATGGTACTCAGGTCATGATTAATTTATGAAGGAGAGAAGAGGAAAGAATAAAAATAAATAAGGAAACAGGACGTCCCGAATTGACAGTTGACAAAGATGGTGGGCACCCTCTACTATATAATTATATTCATTAGTCACCTGCCGAGATTACCATCCCATTATTAAAAATAAAATGACTAGATAATAAATAAAAAATAATATGAATTTTATTAAAACGATTTTTTATTTTTGGTTTTTGAAAAAACCATTAACGGTGGAACAAGGTCGGGTTGACGACCGGTGCCCAAAACCAGCTCCGGTTTAGCCTCGTGACGGTTTTGTCGGACGGTATATTTTTAGATCTCGTAATAAAAAGAGTTTAAAGTATGTCCAAGGGCTAAACACCTCTGTCTCAAATGAGCCTTTGAATTAGCCAATGCTTGCCGCTACAACTTTCTGTCGTTGGCAATATCTATGAGAAACCTCAAGTAATCAAATTAAACCAATACTTATTAATATCACTTCAATACAAATAGCAAAGCATGTACAATACACTTCAGTCACGGATTAAATGATACAACCCATTAATTGATACAACGCATTAATTGATACAACGGATTAAATGATACATTGGATTAAATGATACAACGGATTAAACGATACAATGGATTAAATTATACAGTGGATTAAATGATACAACCCATTAATTGATACAACAGATTAAATCATACAATGTATTAAATTCTACAACCCATTAATTGATACAACGCATTAATTTATACAACGGATTAAATAATACAACGGATTAAACGATACAATGGATTAAATTATACAGTGGATTAAATGATACAACCCATTAATTGATACAACAGATTAAATGATACAATGTATTAAATTCTACACCCCATTAATTGATACAACGCATTAATTTATACAACGGATTAAATGATACAACGGATTAAACGATACAATGGATTAAATTATACAGTGGATTAAATGATACAACCCATTAATTGATACAACAGATTAAATGATACAATGCATTAAATTCTACAACCCATTAATTGATACAACGCATTAATTTATACAACGGATTAAATGATACAATGGATTAAATGATACAACGGATTAAATGGTACAACGCATTAATTGGTACTACGGATTAAATGATACAACGGATTAAACGATACAATGTTTTAAATTCTACAACCTTCTACAACCCAGTAATTGATACAACGGATTAAATTAATTTCGGAAGAATAGTACACTTGGTAGAGCATCGAATATTTGCTTAGAGGCTCTAGGTTCAAGTTGACATAATTCTATATACGACCTGATACTCAAGGATTTGTATACACCCCTATGTTATGGATGGTTTTATGATTTAACCATGATTTAAACAGACATTTACTGAACGGACAAGGATAAAGTATAAACTATTTGCACAGGTTTAAACTGACTGCTAACTACACATGCCCTTGTGACAACAGTACAGTACAGACATAATACCAATTACTAGTTCGTTGTAGACTACTGGATATACCAAGGCGATAGTTAACAATAACGAAAATATTTAAAGGTAAAACATGAACTCTTCTGAAGCAGTTAGTAGACTAGAGTGAACTAAATTGTAAAATATGACCCAGTTATGATGTACAGAAATGATTTTACAATAATCTGTTAATTAATAATTATTTAAGTTCCATGTTATTGTTTACGTTATTAATTGTTCGGTAATATTTGTCACTTCCTACAATTTGCTACCAAATAATTTATATTCTTACTTAAATAAAATTACTTATGTTTGAATTAACTATACATGTAGTATATATGTGCAATATGGCTATGTAGTATATATGTGCAATATGGCTATGTAGTATCTATGTGCAATATGGCTATGTAGTATCTATGTGCAATATGGCTATGTAGTATCTATGTGCAATATGGCTATGTAGTATCTATAGATGGAGGATGTCTTTAAATAAAGTTATTTAACAAAATTATCACCTTTTTTCTAAAAACAAATTGTACTTATTGAGCATTTAACAAATTGTGGGCAGACTAAGTTGTTTTAAGTATATTTAATATTAACTCAAAAGCTTAAAAAATATTTACGCTTATAATAAAGTATTTTATGCCACTTACTTTATTTTAAAACAGTCTAGCGCTTATGAATACAACTAAACCGTTTAAAGATTCAATTAACCGAAAGTGGAAATAAGACAAGCCATATACAAAATATTTAAAAGAAATAATATATTAAATGAATTGGATGGAACCTCCAATTATAAATTTATTTTTTTTAGCTTCGTTATACCACCAATATACTTATAGTATTTACAGGAAAATAATAATAAGTTATTTAATAATTAATACTAAAATGTATTTTATTAGAGTAAATGTTTCTAATATGGAGTATCTGGGTTCGAATCCTTTAACGGAAAGTAAACTTTATTTTACTTACAGATTAAGTGACAAACAAACAAATAATAATGAAAAAAATAAAGCATAATAAAATATAAGGGTTGGATGTTACTGCTGCCTGTAAGCTGGAAAACGCGAATAAATGTCACACTGAATGCTTTTCAAGTGCCGTTCTCAGAAAATAAATGCAGTTTTTATTCATTTGATTAATGGCTACAATCACTCAGCAGAACATTTTACAAAAATGTCACATGAAAGTTCCATTAAATGAAATTATTTTTTAAAGCTGACAAACAAGTTTTACCTTACAAGATTGTCCGACAAATAAAAGACAACTTTAAGAAATCCCGTGAAATGCAATTAACACTCGACAAGCCAGCTGTCAATGGAAAACTTATTGCGATAAATCAATTATGAGCTCAGCACAATCTCCTTTCGTCCTTAAAGAAATCACGACTGATAGGATTTAAATTATTTTAATTTATCGCTATTATTACTTCATATTATTCATTTCAAAGCTTAATCCAATGGCTCAGACCAATAACAATTATCTTTGCCAATGATTTAAAATCAACCGAAAACTTTCAGTGTAAATAATAACATTATCTATTCCGGATACTTTTTAAATAAATATGTTTTCATGTATTTTCTTCTCTGCTCTTTATCGTATCTTTAGTTGCTGACATAATTGATATTTTATTGCTATTATATTATTGCTATACGACATTTGTTTACTTTAGGCAATATTTTAAAAATTAATTTAATAGTTTCTTTAAGCATTCATGAAGCCAATATGTTACAATAGAACAGAGCTCAATTTCAATGCTCTTGAATCTTGAATTTTATTACAATTATTAAATTTTATGTCGAAATGTTATTCATTAATAAATTAGGAGGAAATCTAACAGCTTTTTTCCACAAATTAAAAAAAACAAAAAAACTCTTGAAATATCGCCAATTTATTATTTTTAACACGTCAATTGAATAAACTTTTTGGAGGATATACAAGGGAGTGTAGTGCTGGGTTTAACCAACTTGTGCACTAGAAGAGCTTTAGAATAAAAATAAGAGCAAATTGGTAAAATATTGAGACGAGAAAACCTATTCAAACGATCATTATTTTATTCATTTATTCCAAAAATTTATTTTTAATATTGCTGCTGTCTTTAACAGCTCGTTGACTAATACGGATCATTGAAATATCTTCTTAGAAGAAAACCAGTCGAATGAAAAGAACCTTTAAGTTTCTGAATATTATTGTTAATTTGACAAAACAAGCTATGGTACAATAGTTAAATAGCACCCAAAGTATATATTGTTATATTATATACATTTTAAAACGTGATAAGCACGAACTTTATGGATCTTTTTATATTAGTAACTAGTTTTTATTTATTTATTATTTTTTATTATTGTAGTTAGGGTTTGTACTTTTACGAAGTCTTTATTCATTATCAGTAGCGATGATGTTAGTATTTTATTTTTATACTAGACGCATTACGTATTAGCTACTAGAATGTTTTTTCATTATGAAAATATTGGACATTTTGTTTTGTTTTTTTAATTAATTTATATATATAGTTGCTATTAAAATCCCAGAACGGTTGGTTTCCTATTAGCGAGAGACCATGCAATTTACAGGCAAAATATCTCATTTTGATATTGACAATAATTTTTATTCTGAAAAGGGATATTTCGATTCAGACATAACCCCCTCATGATATGACTATTTTATCTTTATTTTCTACAGCTTGGAATTGAAACTATTTCTAAATGATCTGAATAGTTCGTTGTGAGTACTTTTTCAAGCCCTTCCTTTCAGTTTGGCTACAAACATTGCCCCCTCCCGAGCCCCAGCGACAGACAGACAGTTGCCAAAAGAGATGATTCATAAGTGAGGGTGGTGGCCATGGCGGCACGGGGGCGGGTCTGGCATTTCGGCCATGCTTTTGCGCCACCCCCGTCCCCTAGTCTATGCCATGTGTGGAATATGGAGCCCCGTTCTTGCATATTTCTATATGTATATATATATATTTCTTTCCTTGTTTATATTGGAGTTATACTCCTTTAAAGGCATAAAAAAATCCAAAAAAACTAACTAAACAAATTACATTTTTCTAGAAGTCAACTTGGAAACTTGGACTGTTTATTTTTAGAAATTTCTGCAAGAGCTACTATTCAATAAAAAATATTTTTTTTATGATTGAGTAAATAATAATACTCCTCAATGGATAATAAACTAGGTCCAAAGAAGGTTTTTATATTCACAAGTCCAACCGAAAAAGGCCTAACTGTTCACCCACCTTATAATAAGTACATATGTCGTTAAATTATTTAAATAAGCCGTAGCTAAAATTACAAATATAAAAAATATTTTCCTGTAGCTCCTATTCAGAGTGAAAACTGTTTTAGGGTCAAAATAAGTGCGATACAAATAATATGGACACGAAGCAGCAATTTATTGTCGTATTACAATAAAATATAAATTATTTCAGCAGCTAAAGATATGATAAAGAGCAGAGAAGAAAAAGTATCCGAAATATATATTAATGTTATTATTTACATTGAAAGTTTTCGGTTGATTTTAAATCATTGGCAAAAATAATTGTTATTGGACTGAGCCATTGAATTAAGTTTTGAGATGAATAATAATTGACGCAAGTGAATAAACAGCAAAGGAATAATACTGCGACATACATAAGTATGAAGAGTGGGTCAGATCTGAGCTTAATGAGTCAAGAGTTAAGATAGGGCAGTAACGGCACCCTCCAATTACTGGCTCTAAGTCCTGCCGCTTAAGCACGCGCTAAGTTCTCGGGACTTAACTGCTCCCACGCACTCGCTTCTTTGAGTTACAGGGCCGGGCTGTGGGGTGGGGGGAACAAGTGGATAAATTATGAAGAGAATTCCTTAAAAATGTACAACCGGCTCACGTAGTCCGTGTTCTCTCCACCGTAAAATCATGTTATGGCTCATTGAATCACTTTTTATCGACGCACTAAACGGACACTATAATATGAAAAAACACCAGAATAATAATCAAAATATGATTAAGGGAATATGTAAAATATAAATAAGCACAACAATTAAATCTTTTGTGCCCTCAAAGGGCTTATTAATTGTTATAACCACTTCATTGCGTGGAAATGACAAAATGCTATTCAACCCTTACTATGGTGTCTGATGCATAGTTCATCATTAAACCGACATATGCCCCGTGACGTAAAAATAACAACGGACAGTCCATTGGGAAGGAGCTAAACTATTTACTTCAGATCGGGGCACGGCCCCGGGATTTCGACAATATCAGATGCTCTACAAAATAAGCTAGTCCTGCCAGAGCATCTTCCAATATCCATTGTGCAACAAATATACAAAAATGGACCCACAACGGTTTTAAGCAAGGGATCCTTAAGTTGATCGGCATAGTGTTCATTGTTTAAGAAACTTTCAGTTATCACCGTGATTAAGAGTAATACGAAATTTGTTATGATAAATGTTTGAAGAAAAAATTAATTTATTTGAATAATCCGATAAACTTCATATGAAAGGCTCAACACAAAGACCCCACATCAAAAAACACTCTTCACACTTCACAATTAAAACTAAGCACCATTCTTCATACGCAGTTTCTAGTCCATCTTCTCCGTATCTTCGACTTCTTCAAATGGTACTTGTTCACTATTCCAGACACGTCCCGACTGTTCCCTGCTGACACTACCTGGAAGACTGACTCTCCTAGGAACAGCTGGAGACCGCCTAGGAGTACTCTTATTTGCATACTCCAGGGGTTGCAGTTCCCACGGAGGCGGACCTCTTGGTCTTGGCGGCGCACAATCGACGACGATCAACATAACAAACGTGGCGGTGGATATGCAAATTGTGAGAGGCAGGTCCGCTGTGATTGTGCGCAAGGGTTGAATCCCTGTGAGAAAACCTTCCCGGGTCAAAGTTATTCGGCTATTTATTCAGATCAGAGTCATTTCAATAACGAAAATGAAGGTGCATACAATTAACGACTAGTGGCAAAAGTAACCGCTTCCTGTCGTGGGAATTGGGGTACGGGTCCTTTACTGGTAAGATGAAATTTCTCAATATACTTTCGGTTCCTATAATACAATTTTATTTAATTGTTATCGTGCAATTTTAATATTAGTCTATTTCTATTAGTATTGCCAGCTCTGTGGTGCTTAAATCCTTCTGGACAGGTAACGCCTCGGAATTGTGAGTAGGAGATAATTTCATCCCTTAGAGTGACCAAAAGTTAGATCTAATACTACACTACTATCATATAGTAGGGTAGTATATAGCATTAAACTATCTAATACTTACTACTTACAAAATGAACACGGTAAAACCACATTTTAGGGAGTAAATTTGAACCTCACTAGTCACGTACTATGTTTCCCTCGCCATGATTAAATCATATGACGCAGTGAAAATTATAGCATTAGCTATTTTATTCAATTTTTTTTTCGAGGAAAGAAAGCTTTGCAGAACTAATGTAATGAATAAATTTGTAAAGGTCGTGGCAGGCTATTTGCCCCCTGGCAGTGGAAGGGGGTGAATAACCCCCAAGAGGGTGCCATACAGGCAGTATTTGCCTGCTCTGACGCGGGGTCACAGAGTAGAGGTGCGAACTAGTCAGGAGTTATGGCTCAAACATTTGCTAGCTTGCATAGGAGATATATTAATTATGGAGTAACTATCAATAACTACTGGTTAACGATTAATTAATTATTTAAAATGCCAACTAAATAATAATTTTAAATGTAAATCGACTCCATCAAAGTAAGCATTGAAACCTTACGATTATTCCGACATGTTTCGCTGAAACAAGACAACATTATTGGTTGTGCGATGGCCTAACGATTGAGTCAGTTCGGACTTGCGAAGAGCCCAAGTTCGAATCTCTGCCATGCTTGGATTTTTTTTTTTTTTTTTTTAATGGATAAATCATAAAACTAAACCAGAAGATTTTTCTAATTGAATTTAATTAAAAATTAATTGTTGAGAATTTTCGAAAAACTTGAAAAAAGTATTTGTTCGTGTCCATATTTTTAACACTCGTTGCCTCAAAGTCTCTCTGTTTTAAATTAGCAACATTTATTTAGGTATGAATCACACTATTTCTGGCTATGTTATAATATTTATAATGGCTTAACATTTTCTTACTAGCTCTAGTAAAATGAACTTATTGGTCACACTGTGACTTGGCTTTGGGCAAGTCCCAAGCCCGAGTCCCCATCTTACAAATATATTTTTTTTTCTTTGCTAATAATTAAAAATAATCTCATCTATCCTAATTCGTCGGCCATGTTCTTATTTCGAAGTGGACTCTGAGCTAAGGTGACGTAGTTCCTTCTGGATTATAATTCTTAATTACTGCTAGAATTTATTTCCTCGACAGATCCAAAGTGTTGCACAACTCGAAGAAAGTTTCCAAGAGGATATAATATAAAGCTTCAAGTGGATAAAATATTATACAGGAATCCTTCCTAAATAGGAAAAAAAAGAAGACTTATTATATCTGCTAAAGGGCTTTACGGGAAGCCATATCACATCTTCCACTTATGGGCAGAAAGGGCGGGCCCGCAATTATAAATAAATTTACTGCCGACCTTCTGTAGCAAACCCAAGTCCTGAAGCAGTTACCCGAGGAGGTATAGTTCTGATTAAGGCAAGGCGACAGCTGAGTACAGGTCCACATACCCTTTTCAGTTAAATTAATTTCTCTCTACCAAGATATATAAGAAGTCAGACTTAGTAATTGTTGACTGGCAGTAAAGCTTGGATATGGCAGATTTGCTCAATCCTTTTTAAGGGGTCGTTAACGAATGAACTTTACGAGTTCTTTAATAAACTTGGGTCCTTCTTTACGGTGCCTTTGGTCGGTCGGGCTCGGCCCCCCGGCCTATTTGGACGAGCGCTCCTCCAGGGAATATGCCGTGGATTAATTTCGTAAGACCCGACAACGGGCAGTGTGCCTTATACGACTTAATGATATATGAAGTAGCTGATTCTCGGTCATTGGCATGCTTTAAAGAGCATAATAAATAGGCACTTAGTTTTGTACGAATGGTTATTGTCTCTCGATGGCGGTGAAATGTAAAGTTCAAAACGGTTTATAGACTGTGCTGTGAATATAATTAAACTCAGCTATTTGCGCTTAAACAGTAAATTATCTTTTAATATTAATAAGTTTTATAATTAAATATTAAATAGGATTATTTAATCATTTTGTTAATATCACGCAAAACATCACGAAGCGGGGGCTTACAAGAACTACTAACAGTTTTAAGAGTATTATTTTGACCTTAATTGCGTCCCAAACTTTTAGATTAGAGTACTGATTTCATACAAGATATGATAAGATTTGTCCCAAGTATTTTTCACTCTGTTAAATGGAATATATATTTGTGATTTCCAGGTTTGTACGTCCATATTTAAAATTACCAGACAATCCATTTTCTACCTGACAAAGTCTAAAAACAAATGAGGCATGTACGCTTCTACGTTCAGGATCACATGCTGAAATTCTCGAAAAAACATTTCTTCATAATATATTATTAGCAATATTTTAAAGTAATGTAAGTAATTTAATGTTTGCCATTACCGCTTTTAAAATGCTCGATACTCTGTGTGCATCCAATCCTTTCAATCAAAAGTCCTGAGAACAATAGTAAATTCCCCTTATTACGTCAGCAACAAAAACCTTCATAACGATCTTAATATAACCTGTATTCTTGAACTCATCCCTTCCAAGTTCATGAAATTCCATAGTAACCTATCCAACCACCCTAATCCCCTAGCACAGTCATTGCACTCCACCACTCATCCCGACTATCCTCCTCGGAGACTAAATCGGCAGTTGCCACGTGACCTGCTATAAATACGTGACAGTGGGAGTTCTGTCAATGCCCAGTTTCTCCTTTTTTGTTATGTCCTGATCGTATGTGGCTCTCGCGCTCTTGGTCAGCTTCCGGTGGCTCGTATCCGGTGACGCGGCTGACGGAGGACCGTTAAAGAGCATACTCAGGCCTACTCTGCTGTATGGTGCACCGCTTTTTCGTTGTCTGACGTATACGACAGCTCGGCGACTCCAACTATTCCAAAACGGCATACTGATGAAAGTGGTCAGAGGTACTTCATTCGAGCAGCGGAGCAACAGTGAGCTTCACGAGATCTTTGAGCTGCCTACGGTGGATGATTTCATCCAACGTAGACATATCAAATTTTTTGACTCCCTGCAATACTTGACAAACCCGGTGTTTAACACGATAACCCCCGCTCCGTTCCCCCATCGATGGCAGGACGCTTTCGTGGCTGGAACGCTTTAGTCTTAGGTTCTAGGGTTAGGTTTTAGTTTGTAAGTTTTTCCCCCATTTTTTAAACTGAAGGTGAGCCCAATCACCTAGATTTGTATTCATGTTATTTCCTATTAACGTCAATCTTATTTATGTAACCCAACCTCCTTCAAATGCATCTGTGCATAGCATTCTTGTGTGCATTCTTTTGTTTATATTTTTACATTATATTAAATTCAACACGTTTAGGGGAAAAAAAAATAAAAAACGGAGGAGCGTGGGGGACTTGCCAAGACTCCGCTTCCTCTTTCGCAGGCGAGGGAGGTTACAACCATGTGGATTTGGGAGGTCTCTGAGCTGATATTAAATACTGTATGAATGAGCGAGTGAATGAAAATTGTAAATATTGGTATAAGAATGAGTGAGATTTTTAAGTTTGCTGCAGTGAGGCTGACTGAGCACAAACTTGGACCATGGTAACTCAACAATGGGATTTCATAACAAACTGTGAGTATTTAGCTTAGATTGGAATGAATTATTTTTAAGTTGTGTTTAGCTAAACCGAAATGGAACTTTGAAAACTGACCAAAGTGAGCGATAAAAAGTCCCATGCGGAAACTTGTACAATTCGCAAAGTGACGGGAGCTGATGACTCTTTGTTGCCTAAAGGTCACGAAAGCTCCTTCGACCTTAAACTTTAGCTCAGACCTTTCGAGCTCTTGCCCATCCTCGGCTTCTCTCCACATCTGTCTCTCTCGGATCTTCTTCTTCACCTTGTCAGACAGAATAGGCCATTTTCGACTGGCTTTAGCTCAAGTCTATGGTCTTCTGAAGGAGGTAGGTATACACTACAACTTATAGCTTGGTGAAGTGTAAACAGTAAGCAACTTCACATTCGCTCTGTTTTTTTGCACTAAACAATAGGCGTCGCATTTGGCAATGTACGTATTTCGTTAAAACGAAAGAACAAAAGACTGGAAACAAAAAGACAAAAGTTACACCCGTTTTACTAACAGAAATCCAGAGGGTATTCAAATAAAAGCCCTTTTTGTCCAAAAAAAAAAAAAAAAAAAAAGATGAAGATTTTTTGCTTATTAACCTCGAATTTTCCTAATTAGCTTTAAATTTCTTTGTATCTTATTATTGGCGAAAATAACTTCCTAGGAACCGCGATCACGTCTCTTCAAACTTTAAACTTTATTACATTAATCTGTCAATTTAAATCGGAAGTGCCATATGGGATATTCATTGGGATAGTGTTAAAAAGGAATGTGTTTGGGTCACTTTGATAGTTTCATGAGTTTTTTAAAAAGTATTGTTAACGTTCAAAGTTTTTTTGTTTTTTTTTTAATGAAATTTGAACTATTTTTAAAAACAAAATCACACCAGATTCCGAAAATGTAATGAAAAGTGTTGTTAAAATTTAGAAACGTTTTCTTGAAAAAAAACAATGTAAAGAGCTAATTATGGCCTCAAATTCAGACACGAAACTGCGGTGTGTGGCTTTTTTGATTTAGAATTCAAGTATAATTTTTTGAACTCAACTAGCAAAATACCCTGCATAAAAGTTTCAAAGGAAACAATTCCATTTTTTGCATTCTTGTATAGTCTTTGAAGAATTTCCCTAAGGCATGCAATCCATCAACTAGTATAACCACTAATTAGCGAAACCGTCCCAATATCGTTAAATAGATTGCAGGTGCTTGTGCTAAACAGGTGATGGGTAGGGCAAGATGGGACCTACAAAAGGCTACCCACTCTTCTCATTATCAAGTCGGTTGACGCTCTGTTAGGATTGTATCTCTCAACCATAATTTAAATTTTCTTGACAGGGTTCCATTATTATTTATTCATGTAACCTACTTGTCCTCGTAAGGGTGGGAGATTCCCGATCAGACCCATCCCCACCCAAATCATCAGAGGATCCGGGATTTGAACCCCACTTATTATAGTGCGTTGTATAAATTATTGAAATTTAGCCAAGACCTAATTTATTTAGATATAAAAACTTTATTGTACTAGTTCTTCTGTATATATTTAACTAGCTACTCAAATGGTTTATAGGTCGTTTTAAAGGCTAGCTGGATGTACCGTCATAAATCTATCGGTTATAGGAGTATTCAAAATTATAACTGGATCATACTATTATATTACAGCTTGGAAGCCCCACTAGCTCGGCCTATCATAAACAACAATCATATTATTGTAAGACATATTTATTACATCTATCTCCAATAACCTATAGGGGGTGGGTGGTCGGGGACGTTATATTGGGGGAGGGTATAATTGGCTCTGAACCCGCGATGTTGCATTCTCTGATGGCTGGCGATGATGTGGACATCATCATGCACATCAGATTAATTAAAAAGATAACAGGTTATTTACTCTCGGAGCGGAGAACATTTTCAATTAGTGTATCACACACACACACACAAATAGTATCTGAGCACACAATTTCAATGGGCAATCCCTCTGCAATATGCAATGATGATGTTCAAATGAAATGCGAAATCTGTTTGACGGTGGGAGGGGGGGGGGAGAAGAGCGGTACAAACATCGACCTGATATCACAGACAGAGAGACAGAGAATTTTGCTGCGATGAGATTCGTTCGCTCATTGAGACAAAATGAAAAAAAAAATAAAGAGATTTGCATAGGTGATAATATAAATGTATCATACATAAAACTCTTCAGCAGTATACAATCCCTGGTGAATTCGCAATGAGCGTAAATAAAATGAAATAGGATACAAATACAGGCTGACAAAAGACCTGCTTCAAAGTACGGCCTCTACCTTTGCACATGGCAGACATACCGGAGTCATGAAGATTGGCAGCGCCTAACAACAAAGATGTCTTCACAGTCACTCGTGTTTTAGAGCCCTTTATGGCATTCAGCAGCTTTCGGTATTGTATTTATTAAATTATGGAAATTCATATTTATTCAATATAATTCTCTCTAAGTGCTGCTTGTGTATTCAATTCCTCTTTCGTCGCCACTTCAGACTTCTTTTATAAGCAAAATAATACAAAAATTTTATCCGATAAGTAAATCAACACTTATTTTTTGAGGAATTAAGAAAAAACAGTCGATTCGGAAATTTTGAATATATCTTTCAATACCCGCTATAACATGGGCCCTTCTTACGAGAAAGCCTTTCGAGTCAAATCACGGTCAACGACCCCTTCTTGGAGCGATGTTTGAAAACATATTCTGAATAGTAAAACTACAAATGGAGTCAATTTAATAATTTTATGAGAAAGTCAACAATTTGTCATTTTCTCACGTTACTGTATGAAAGCATCACGTCTCACTTGGAGCTCGGCCATTATCAGAATCTGTAATGAATCGTTTGCAAAAATAATAGTCTTAAGATTGATTTCAAATTTGGAATTTACAGGAAGTTGTTGAAATGTTCTTTATTCCAAACTGAAGGAATCATTGTGTGTTTCGAATACTTTCAATTCATTGTTTCGATGTATTTGCAAAATCGGCTCGGGTTGTTAGGTTTTGGGTTAAGTATTAACTAGCAGACCTTGTGGGATCATGTACAAGTTATTTAGTTACACCCCGTAACTAAATTTAATCCCCAAATTTCCCTATTACATCCATTGTATAGGGTGTCCCAGAATTAATGCTAGATTTAAATTTGCCGCGATTTGTGCAATAAAGTGGTGGCAACCCTAAAAAAAACACAATTTGACAGCTGACAGTCGTTTAGGGTTAGTAAAAATGGAGCGTTACATGATAGAACAACGTGTCTTTATTGTTGAACATTATTTAAAAAATAATGAAAGTTTGGCGGCCGTAGTTTTCAAAATATGGTCGTAATAGTGTTTCGACTTCATCAACTGTGAAGAGATTAATTGAAAAGTTTAGGGAGACTGGATCAGTTGGAGACAGTGAACACACTGGTCGTCCAAAAACAAGCCGTTCAAATGTCAATATCGAAGCAGTGCGTGAGAGTGTTGTTAAAAATCCAGGAACAATTCAGCGTCGTAAACGCAGTTCTTTGTGCCGAAATCGGATGATATTGATGTGGCCAATATGCGGTTTCAACAAGATGGTACCACATGACATACATCCCATGAAACAATTCAAATACTGCATGAGACATTTCCAGGTCGTGTACTCTCTCGTTTCGGTGATCAGAATTGGCCCCCTAGATCGTGTGATTTAACACCTTTAGATTTCTTTTTATGGGGATATTTGAAGTCAAAGGTTTATGTCAACAAGCCCACATCCACCCGTGCATTAAAAGAGGAAATTCAACGCTGCATCAACGAAATTCAACCACATTTATGCCAAATGGTCATGGAAAATTTCGACATAAGAGTGCGTATGTGCCAGCGAAGTCGTGGAGGCCAATTGCCCGATGTGTTATTCCATAAATAACCCAATCCCATTTACTTTATAATTCAATAAAAAAATAACAACAAAAGTTTTAAAAACTGTGTTTTCTATTTAAATCAAATCTTGCTGGGACAGCCTGTATATATTCTGGTAGTTCTAATCTATTGGTTTTTTGGCTACTTATGACAGTTTATTTTATACCTAAATTATATTAATAACTATTACCTTTAGTTTTACGGCTAAGGACCTCATTCAGGCGCACACGGGAGATTGTAAGAAGTTGTCAAACAAATAAATATTCTGATCATTATGAATATTAGCGGTAATCAGTCCTCTCCTCGATCCCCTAAATACTCAATAAGTAAAACAGACTACTGCTCTGACTGCAGCAAGCCTGATGTAGAATAGAAGTTAGCATTGCCTCAGGCCGCAGTGGCAGGTGGACCTGCACCTGAATTCAAATTGTGGGAACGGCCGAGCTGAGCTGGGTACATCATTTGCATCCCAGCAGCTCCACTCGCCTTTGATAGCCTCTTAAGGGCTCATGAGGAATCCCTTCTTGTCGTCATAAAGAAATAAAGATGAAAATGAAAGGTCGTGAAAGAGTATGCGGGATAATCAATTAAATCTCTCTTAGCCGGGCATGAGATTCCAATCTTGTTGAAATATTTCTCGTCTTGAGCGATGGCATAAATATTTCTCGAGATGGCCGACAGTCTTGTAATAATAACTTCGAAGGCACAAATTTCGTTATTATTTCTCTTAGATATAGTAAATAGTCTTTATTATTATTTATTTATCCGCTTCCTCCTTCGCACGCGAGCGAGGTGACAACCATGTGGATGAAAATTGTAAATATGTTATGAGAATGATTATATCTATATAATAGTATATTTGAAAAAGCAAAATGTAGCAAGAATTAGTAATTTTTTTTCCCCCCATAAGCTCTATAGTTAGAATTTTAGGATGAGGGAGAAATAAAATATTTAGGGTGATCGGATCCTTGTACTAGGAGGACCTTCCAAGTTCATGAAATTCTATAGTAACCTACCCAACCAGCCTAATTCCCTAGCACAGTCATTACCCTGCACCACTCATCCCTGTAATCCTCCTTGGAAACTGAAACGGCAGTGGCCTCATGACCTGCTATAAATGCGTAACAGTGGGAATCCTGGAAATGGCCAGTTTCTCCAATCATGTCCTGAGCGTCTGTGGCTCTCGCACTCTTGGTCAGCCTCCGCTGGCTCGTATCCGGTGACGTGGCTGACGGAGGAGCGTGGGTGACAACCATCTGAACTTGGGAGGTCTCTGGGCTGTTTGTAAATAGTGTATGAATAAGCGAGTGAATGAAAATTGTAAATATGGTATGAATAAGATCATTTATCACAATTAGTTATTGCCCAATGAGGCAGATTGTAATTTTATCATAATAAAGTTTTTGTTAATCAGTACTATGAACTAGTCAAGGATGACTAAGAGCATAAGAACCACAGACGCTCACTGGCATGTCTGGAGAAACCGTTACCAGGACTCCAATTGTCCAGTTTCTAGAACAGGTCGTTTAATACTACTTATCTAGAGTTCTATCGTTGATTTAATTAGTTATTACAGTATTTATCGCGTTTGTTACGGCTGACAGTATTCTATCAGTAAGACGGTGTGGAAGTAAGTCCGGAACGAATGAGAAAAGAAATAACGTTCGCTAACAAAAAAAAATTCATTTAATCAAACCATAAATTTCCTTGAAGGCGACTGACCAAAGTTTAATTTGAGCTAGGATGGTACTTTTATGGAAAAGGCGTGGAAAAGTTAAAATGAATTCTGGTTTGAAGAAATCTTCCATCTTAGAGTCTGTTATTATTTAGTGGAGTGCACCATGTTCTATCTCGTTCCTTCTCGCTTCAGTTCTCCCCTCCTCTCTATCTCCTTCTGGGCATCACCTCGTGTATTTTAATTCCCATTTCCTCTTGTTCTCCTATCTCTTGGATATGGGCAGATTTATGGAGTTCGTGATTAACCGCCAAGGTGTGTGTTACAGTTCTGCCTACATTTCCCAGTGCCATAAAGAACCCCCTCACAGACACACTGTAGCAGTAGGGATCACAAATATGTAGCCAACAATATGGGGATAAATATGCACATTCTAGTCCGCCATTGATCATATAGATAGCAATGAGTAGATTAAGTCTCGTAAGTTGAAGTTAATTTTATAGGAAATACTCTGGCGTCATTTTTAAGTTTCATAAAAACAAGAATATAATACAATCAAGAGACTACACATTGTACATTTATAGTGCCGATCTTTTAAGCAGAATTCAATTTTTTTTAGATTGATATTTCAGCAATTTAATTGTTTGTTTTTTTCCTGTATAAAAGGTTACATTCGGTTCCAGAGATGTTTGAAGATATAAAATAAAGTATTTTTCAATAAATAGTTTTATTTTAACTTTTATAATTGATGTAAAACAATTTTAATTACTAAATATGAACAAACAATGTTCGATACGATAAGATGTCCGTATAAAATTATTTTACAGCAACAGCGGTGACGTTATCTTATACATATCGTTTGGTATGATGCTGAATCATGTGTTTGGTGTAATGTTGTATCATTATTTTGGTATGTTGCATAATCATGTGTTTGGTATGATGCTGAATCATGTGTTTGGTATGACGCTGAATCATGCGTTTGGTGTAATGTTGTATAATTTTTTTGGTATGTTGCATAATCATGTGTCTGGTATGATGCTGAATCATGTGTTTGGTATGATGTTGTATCATTTTTTTGGTATGTTGCATAATCATGTGTTTGTTATGACGCTGAATCATGCGTTTGGTATGATGCTGAATTATGTGTTTGGTATAATGTTGTGTCATGTTTTTGGTATGTTGCATATTCATGTGTTTGTTATGACGCTGAATCATGCGTTTGGTATGATGCTGAATTATGTGTTTGGTATAATGTTGTGTCATGTTTTTGGTATGTTGCATATTCATGTGTTTGTTATGACGCTGAATCATGCGTTTGGTATGATGCTGAATTATGTGTTTGGTATAATGTTGTGTCATGTTTTTGGTATGTTGCATAATCATGTGTTTGGTATGACGCTGAATCATGCGTTTGGTATGATGCTGAATTATGTGTTTGGTATAATGTTGTGTCATGTTTTTGGTATGTTGCATATTCATGTGTTTGTTATGACGCTGAATCATGCGTTTGGTATGATGCTGAATTATGTGTTTGGTATAATGTTGTGTCATGTTTTTGGTATGTTGCATATTCATGTGTTTGTTATGACGCTGAATCATGCGTTTGGTATAATGTTGTATCATGTGTTTGGTATGACGCTGTTTTATGTGTTTGGTAAGACGCTGTATCATGTGTTTGGTATGATGTTGTATTATGTGTTTGGTATAATGTTGTATTATGTGTTTGGTATGACGCTGTTTTATGTGTTTGGTAAGACGCTGTTTCATGTGTTTGGTATGATGTTGTATTATGTGTTTGGTATAATGTTGTATTATGTGTTCGGTATGACGCTGAATCAGGTGTTTGGTATAGTATTGTATCATGTGTTTGGTATGACGCTGAATCATGTGTTTGGTATGATACTGTTTCATGTGTTACATTGTAGGTGTTATTTATTATGTTACACTACTAAGTAACTACATATAGTGGGTCTTACATCTTCTGCGATTTGTATTAGGGGCATATTAGTAATAAACAAAATTACTTAATGTAATTCTATCATTGACGAAATAGTAAAGCCCAGACTAAATATAAGGTCGAACCACTAACATAATAGAAATATATAACTAATATTACTACGAAATAATTAACAAGAACGTAATAAAGATATAGTGTAATTACTGGATAGTAATATATGACAAATTTATCACTATTAATATAAATTTGTACTCGCTAATGTAAAAAATATTTGTATTTTATTAGTAATTAAAGTCAAAGAAAACCTTTATATACGGTCGAATCCCCTACTTGATATCCTGATGGTCCCAGGTTCTCCGAGTCCCAATCCTCGTACTAATTTTTTTTTTTTGGTTTATAATTATTAATAATATTTTTATGTTTTAGTCCCGAGGATGCCTGTATTCATGTAGGCTCGTTTGTTGGAGAGGCAAAAAGGCATTAAATGGAATTCTTCCCAAAGTTATTGGTAATGTTTGTACGGGGCCTTACCTGAAAACAATTAAAACAAAAAGTTCATTTATTCATTCGAGAATTAATGTCGTGTAGGGATTTGTGCAGAGTCAGATCGCCTGGTCCAAACCATCGCCAATTACTCCCCTATAAGCGATACAAGAGTACCTTTGGTGCAAAGAGGCGACCTTTGGCTGAATAGCGACCCTTGAATGTTGGCCTTTTGGGCCGCTACCAGTTCTCACGGGTTAAAAATCCGCTTTGCATCTTGCTTGCCCCATTTACATATCCGAGTAACGTTTTAGTGTCTAAGGCTTCAAGCAGCCTCAAGGGGTGGTCGGTTCTTCAGGAGCGGTGAAACAAATAAGGGATCGAGGGAGCTAACCACTTCACCTCCCTTTCAACCGTGACGGCCCTACTACCCTTCCGGAGTACAATGTACCTTAGGGGCGCTTACCTTCCTTTGTAGGCCCTGTTTGATTCTTAATCACACACGTCAGTCGTGGTCGAATTAGCATTTTAATTGTGTCGAATATTATTCCGAGCCCTTTTCACAACCTATTACAAAGTGTACAGTGCACCTTAAACGGGCCTCTTGTACATTTGTAATAAAAATAATATACTTTGCTATGTAGATTTGTAACAGTATTATTGTTTCGTCTCTCGTAGCAAAGTAAAGTAGTATTAATAATGAGTAGATCGAAAGATCATTTGTTTTCGTTCCCTAATCTCTCCTTCCTTCTCATTTGCCTGGAACGTGACAATCCCACAGGATAACTTAAGGGATTCCTGGCGACAATATATGTTTCACCGTGCTCCTTCCAGCGCTTTGTCCTTCAGTGTTCTATTAAAATGGTGACTGACTGGCATGGGGTAACACAGTGCTACAATTTGGGCAGTGCTTAAAAATAAATGTCTACATTTCTATTTAATATTAATTATTATTATAATATAATATGATTAATATATGGAATGAATAAGACCATTTCTAATAACAATTATTATATTTACGCAATATAAACTACAGGAGTAATTAAATGGAATTATATCAACATAAAAATGAAGTATGTGAAGGAACATTCCTTTAGTGAATGTGAATGAATATGAATCATGAGTCAGGATATCGGTCTGTGAAGGAGAGATTTTTATCGTACTTAAGTAAAACGTTTCGACGTTCCACTATAAAATATAAAATAGTTTAAATTTTTTTTTTTTTATTTTATTTCTCAACAGGGTAAATTTTAGCGGTTACTGATACTCTCAATGAACCCACTCGATGTAAAATAACCGTTTGTTCATAAGGCAACAATAAATTGTTATTAATTATTAAGTCCGGTATATTATTAAGCTATTCGAAGTTTATATTAAACAACGGTATTCGCCCTGAAGTGGTCCAGCACAGAACATTGGGAATTATTCGTAGTAATTCGTATTCAATAGTTGGCATTCCGTGAAGTTGTCTGTCTGAAGTGTTATTAATAAGTACGAGTTGATCGAAAGATCATTCGTTTTCTTTTTCTGATCACTGCTTCCTTTAACTAGTGGTTAATAAACAAGCCAAGATTAAGAGTACAGAAGTTCATGATAAATATAAAGATGAGTAGTATTGAAGTACATTTACTTGTCAAGCCAAAAGGAAAAAGGTTCTAATTTGAAAAGGTCATCTGTCTGCTTAATTTTTAGGGGCCATTATAGTTTTATTTTTTTAAACTATTTATGCATTTAAAAAAAAATACAAATTTATGAACTTAATCTATTCCTTTGCCTGGAACGTGACAATCCCACAGGTATTAAGTTAGTCCTGGTGTGAGGATGCAAGTGAGATTTTGTTAGCTCATTCTTATAAAAAGGTGTTCTTAAGAATTTCATTCTCCAGTCATTATCGTAAGGCCCTGATGCAGGCATCCGTAAAACTAATTCTGTATGAACCAAGTAAGTGTCTGAAAATTCTTTCATTTGCCCGAGTTACCGTATTTAAAGCCTCACAGGAGATGGTTATTTGCGAGTTAGTCCTAACTTTTTCCTTGGCTCTAGGTTACCCCACCCACCCTTATATCCTCTTGTTATTATAAATTATGGAAATCAGTATACACTACATAAATGAATCTATTTACAGTATACATCAACTATAAATACTATCTACAGTTATATGGCCTTTAGCTTGCCTGCATTGTATACAATTTTACATTGCGATATGTGATTGTTACAAAAGTATAACGCACATTATACATTCATTGTCTATACATGCTTAAAACTTTATGGGGCTTACATTATAAATTATAGACTTAAAAGTAACTCACACCTAACGAAAAAATCTTAACCTTATTTTTCCCAACAGTCTGTTGCCACCGATGCGGGAGTGGTGGTGGGGTCATAGTGTTAAACACTGGATTTGTGAGGTGCTGCAACGAGTCAACAACTTGATGTGCCTCCGGTGGATGAACTCACCCACCGACAGCAAGCAACGGGTGCAGATCGGCGTTCTTTAACCTCTCGAGAGAGGTATGTCTGAACACTTTTCTCATGATCCCATTCTGAATTGCTGAGGCTTTTAGCTGTATTGTCAGTCAAGTGAGTATATAGCGGGACACCATAGAGCAGAGCTGGCCGGCCGGAGGACACATTTATAGATGATCAGTTTGAGACGCAGCGATAGGTGGGGTGAAGTTAGCAAGTGGTAAAGCCGTAGTTTTTCTACTTTCTTACTAAAATATTTAGAGAAATGGAGATGGTTAGTCCTAATTTTGTGATAGTAAAGCCATTTCCTAGGTAATTAATAAGAACTTGCGGGAAAGAAACATACAAATTCGGTCTCTTTTATTCGGTAGGATATTATTCGAGTAGCTACTCAAATTCCCTCGTGAGGCCTTGGTTGATATTGCCTGGATTATTGCCCATCCAAACGTACAGCTGTTATAAGTCGGGGATGTTTTGTTGGTATGTTCGAATCTCAGATAGCAAAGCCAAAGAGTTGCCATGACCTGTAGTAATTTAGATGATTGCGAGGCATTTAAGCGGTTTACTAATAAACGGAGAGATTAGTGCTACGTGCGCGGGGCTGCCGTTTTCTAGGACATCCGTGCGCACACACTATAAGGTCCTCCCGAGCTCCAGGTCCCACGGGGGACCAGCGGGGTCCGGGATTTGCATAGGTCTGCGGGTGGCCACTGTGGGAACTCATTCGATTAGCTCCCGGTAGCGAGTAAGTGCGCACCTAATGAGGGGAAGGTGCAAGGGCTGTGTCATCTGGGGAGGGTTAAATACCACTGGATCCAGGAACTAGTCAGCCTAACGTACTATACTGTTGTTTATTGTTTCAATTTTCTCTCAACGATAAAACAACATGAACAACTAAACAACAGTGTCTGTACGAGAAACAAGAACCGTAGGATCTGTCCCAAAAAAAAAGAATTTTTAATGAATCTGAGCACCAATGAACCAACTACTTTGTTTGCCTGATCGACATTAATTTCTTGCAATCACTTTTTAGAATAACTCTGAAATTATTTTTGCGATAAGGCTTTCGTTGTTATATTCTAATAACAGAGGGTTAAAAATCACAAGATTAAATCTTAAAGAGCTCACGAACTACGAATTGAGAAAACGATAAAGTTATACAGCCATTATCGTTCGACTAGGAAAGACGAAAGAAAATTACTCTCGGTACCAGTTTGAATGCCTCTCCTTTCGTGCGTGATAATTTGATTTAAGGGCTGTCAAGGCACTTTTTACATCTCAGAAGAGTTTTTATGTTTATTGTTATAATAACTATTATTAATTATTAATACGACAGAGATAGACAAGAACCAGGGGACAGTTGGATAGAAACCCTTGAAAAGCCCTAAGAAGCAAATTTCTATACTGACTAAATAAATTGCTAAAACTAATATATACTTTTTTGTAGCAGTGTCAATAGAATATTGCTGGAAAATATGGACTTTCCGATTGTGCCTAGCTATGTTCAGTGCGGCGAATCTTCATCTATATTGGAGAAATTCTCGCTGCTAAGGCTATCGATGTGATTGCTCGTTCGGAATGTAGAGGGGTCTCCTGAATGGTATCAAGCCAGGGGAATCTGCCCAATGTTGAAGTCAATCCCTGATTCTCTCGCTGTCCACTGAATACAAATACCGTTTGCCGTTTGTATTAACATGAGTTTCACAGCACCGCCGTCCAATACATTCACTGCTTCTATCAGCTCCTAATGGCACAGATTCTAGATAAATTTATCTTTATCACGCTCCATGAACAACACTGAACCCCCTCTCCTTTTTAGGGTTCTTCAAAATCAGGGATCCTCATGTCTGTCGGTCTCAGCCGTTGTTCTGTTCTAGCTAGAGGAAACTTTTCTTGGAGGGGTTTGATAATCGATATAGCCATGAGTATTGATTAATTAATTAGTAAGTATTGAAAACCGATTGTTAACAGGGTATAAAAGCTCATAAAGTGCTCATTTAAACTATTTAATATGTGTGAGGGCAAAAGTTAATTGTATTTACATTAAAATGTTTATTCACCATTTCCACGCATTCCAGGAAAAAGTTTATCCTGGGAAAACCTCATTTCCTAAATTGCCTACCGATTCATCTCCACCCTCGAACACTAACAAACACAATAGGTCTAAAATTAATAAACAATTGCCGACACAACAAGTGAGAAATAATATATGAATTTTGAACAACTTTAATTTGTATGATATATGTTTTTGATTGTAATTTAAAGCTTTTACTTACAAAACTTACTACTTATTATTACCTATCAACCAAAACATGCAGGAATTGTTGGGTCGACGAATACACGTCCTGAGAACCAGAGAGTAGAATGTGCTATTTCTGTTTGAAAGTAAAGCCTATTTATGCTATAACTGGAGAAGGCATACTTCGTACTGAAATAGCTATAAGGAAGGAAATATTTATAAATATGTACTCAAGGGAGTGTAGGTTCTAAGAAGCAAATATACTAAGAGAGGATAATGACTGGAATGGTTGTCGTGTGTGATTTGGTTTTCCCAACCAACCTTGGCATTCCGACATAGGGCAGTGGCTTTGTCACGGAAGGCAGCCGAGGAAATGGTTTCGTGTACAAGTGCACTTAGACCGAGGTGTCTCTTTGGCGGGAAGTCGGCAGTTAGGTCTACCATGAATCTGTCTCGGCTCTTCGTAGCAACTGTAGTTAGCTAGTTTGTCATTATTATCTTGTGGGGAAACACAGTTTACAAACTATCTCTAAGCCGTCTCTCTCTCAACAAAGTTCACAAGGGTGTAATGTTGCTAATTCAAAATCATTCCCGGCTTCTGAAATCTTAAAAACGAGATACAAAAGGAAGAAAAAATAAACCCAGAAAAACATTACAATATTGTTAATTGTATATACGTAATAATAAGTTTATTGTTAGATTTTCATAAAAATTATAAACCGACAACGTTCCGACATAGGATGTATGACTGCATCATGTCCTAGTATGAAAAGGTAGGGATTTCAGTACATCAAAAAGTCTTAAACAGTACACATCACCTTCCATCTCACACTAGGACCTGATGCAGACATATAGATCTTTTGTTTATTTATTAAAACTTCTTTATTATGATAAAATTACAATCTGCCGTATTGGGCAATAAGTAATTGTATATAAATGTGGTCATTCACACCAAATTTACAATTTTCATTCACACGCTCATTCATACAACCCAGAGACCTCCCAAATCCACATGGTTAGCACCTCCCTCGCGTGCGGAAGAGGAAGCGGAGTCTTCAGAAGTCCCCCACGCTCCTCCGTCAGTCGCGTCACTGTATAGGAGTCAGTGGAGGCTGGCCAAAAGCGCGATTCACAGACTCTCAGGAGATGATTGGAGAAACTGGACATTGCCTGGACTCCCACTGTTACGCATTTATAGCAGGTCACGAGGCCACTGCCGCTTTAGTCTCCGAGGAGGTTTATAGGGATAAGTGGTGCAGTGCAATGACTGTGCTAGGGGATTAGGGTGCTCTGATAGGTTACTATGGAATTTCATGAACTTGGAAGAGATGAATTCAAGAATGTAAGGTATATTAAGATCGTTATGAAGGGTTTTGTTGGTGACGTAATAAGGAGCATTTACTATTGCTCTCAGGACTTTTGATTGAAAGGATTGGATGCGCTTGATGTTCGACATTTTTGCTGACCCCCATAGCTCTATTCCGTATGTCCAGATTATCTTAGATATAACTTTGTAGATTAGTAATTTGTTTTCTATTGAGAGATGGGATGTCCTTTGAAGTATTCTGTACAGTTGTCCAAAGCGTCTGTTTAGTTCTTGTCTTTTTAGCCTCGTGTGTATGTGTGTCTTTTGTCAAGGTGGAAGCCTAAGTACCGTACTATCTCGGATACATGGAGAGGAATGGAATTTAATAAAAACTAGTGGACAAAACTTGCGGCAGAGGGTAAAGGTTATGTGGGAACATTTTGCTTTATTGCCTTTGATCCACCATTGTTCGATCTCATCAAGAGACATACAGGTTATGTAGAAACATTGCCCATAAATAAATCAAATGAAAACTAATCTTTCTTCAAGTCATGTCAATTGGTCAATAAACTCTAACACTTATTCAAAAATAATATTTGACCTGAATATTTGATCAGCTTAGAAATAAATTTGAAATGCAAGATTTTGGATTTTATGTATTAAAATCTAATGGAATATTTAATAGGTCATGAAAGGCTAAAGGTCTTGACTTATACAGTTCACAAAAGCTAAGATTTACGACTTGGACGGGAACTACTTATATGTTATGTATATAAGGTGGTTTCAGCCATCACTCTTTTAACAACACAAGAAAAAAGAAACTCGGTGATATTATAAACCCATAACCCCTATAACCCCCTGGGTGGGAAAAGATGAATGTGATAATAAGGTGGAGGGGAAATCATCAGCAACTAACAAATGGTTAAAGATTATAAAGCCATTGGACGAGTTATATTTGGTATCAAAAGAGACAACCGTAATTAGAATTCAGGTCCTTTTCATCTTCGGTCACACACTGTTTCAAACTGAGCCATCCCATGTCGAACCTACAGCCCTGAGACAAGATGAAAACTTATCTGCAGGTTTTATATAATTACAAAATGCTGGTAAAATTACGTTATCCATTCCACTTTGGAGCACATGCTAACATAATGTAAGCAGACTTGAAAAGTCCATCTGTTCCTTAGTACATTTTTAACGCACTAAAAATGCAAAATAGCACACTTTTCCTACGTTTATGCAAAATAGCACACTTTTCTTACGTTTATGCAAAATAGCACACTTTTCCTACGTTTATGCAAAATAGCACACTTTTCTTACGTTTATGCAAAATAGCACACTTTTCCTACGTTTATGCAAAATAGCACACTTTTCTTACGTTTATGCAAAATAGCACACTTTTCCTACGTTTATGCAAAATAGCACACTTTTCTTACGTTTATGCAAAATAGCACACTTTTTCTACGTTTATGCAAAATAGCACACTTTTCTTACGTTAATGCAAAATAGCACACTTTTCTTACGTTTATGCAAAATAGCACACTTTTCCTACGTTTATGCAAAATAGCACACTTTTCTTACGTTTATGCAAAATAGCACACTTTTCCTACGTTTATGCAAAATAGCACACTTTTCCTACGTTTATGCAAAATATTATAGCTAACGTTTTGCATAATTATTTTTTTATATTGCACAAACGTCGAAACTTTTTCCATTAATAAATTCGATGATAACAACACTTTGATCAATCTAAATGAAATACATCCACAAGGCGATTTAAAATTTACTTATGGGAGTAACTATTTTCCAGAGATATTCTCAAATGTACCACGTCACCGTAAGCGTAGAGAAGGTACAGCATAATTTATTCGCATTTGAATATTGAATTTGAACATTTGTTAAATTGAAAATGAGTGGATAGGATCCTAGCTGTGGTGTCATAAGAAAATAACAGGATAAAAAATAAGGTGTGAACGAAGGGAGACGTGTAGAGACAACGTGAGCGAGGCAAGATGAATTTTAATGCAGTTCGTAGAAGAAGAGAGGAAGTCTCCAGATTGATGTCTTGCATTCTTGAAGCTTGAGTCTCTGGAGCCGGCGGTGTATTGAAGCTTGCTCAGAACCTTGTGACTAATATTTCAGGGTCTAGACCACGAGTGAGATTCAACAACAACAACTTTGTTGGGATGTTACATACCTCGGATGTGACACTTCCTTTTGACTCACAGAAGCTGTAATTAAATAGCGCTTACTTGCCTTATCGTGTGGAAATATCTTCGCCATTTTTTCACAGCGAGGTGTTAATATTTTAAAATTTATTCTGTCCTTGTTCGGTTCATGCAGCGGCTCCTTGGAGCGGGACTAAATGTATCATACATCCGAATAAATTTATCAACGGGTAGATTTCTGGTTGATTTTTTGTTTGAAAAAAATATATTATAACCTTCTACGGCGCGCTTGAAAGTATAGACTTTCAGTCGTATTTCGTCCGCAGTGGTGGTTAAGAAAATTGTTACATTAACATTAAACCTTAAATAAGATGCGCACAGTATGTAATTTAAATACAATAAAGGCCTGTTTTTCTCCTCGAATGTCCAATGCATAAATATGTACGTTTATTTCCTCTCCTTAACATTCACAGTTTAAAAACTATTACTTCCTGAGAACCTTTAAATATATTTTTCTGTTTGAGGCAATAAGCTTCAGTATTTTCGAATACTAAGGATCAGATCAGTTTCTATCATTTTTATTTAGGTTGTTATTGTATTTTGTGAATTATTATAATTTTTGTTTTGAACTAGCTATTATTTAAAATAGAGAGTTATATTTTTTTTCCTTTGGCTAGTAACACATTCTATAAATGTGTTTATTGTGCTAAAATAACAATCTGCCTTATTAGACAATAACTAATTGAGATACATATTCTCATTCATACAATATTTACAAACAGCCCAGAGGCCAGTAATAGAAGACAGTAATGCAAAATACAAATTTTAATATATTACAAAAAAAAAATACAGTACACAATTAATTGTGTATACATCGTCTTGATTGATTCGCTAAGTTTTATCATAAAATTATCTGTTTTATTTAAGTATTTAAAAACAACAAAAGTATTTATTTTTATTACCAATTAATTAGTTTTTTTTTCTCAGCTCTCAATTTTTAAAAATGTAGGATAAGGAAAAAATAAAGTAAAATTTATTTGGTGTGAACGGATCCTTTTACTAGGAGGACCTATTTGAAGGTTGGGTGAAGGAATTAAGGAGTCTGGGAGACCTCGGTAGAGGTGGAAATGCCACGGTGCAGTGAATTAATTAGTTCATTAATGCGCTATATATATTTTTTTTTTAATTTACAATTGCCAGGAGAGACAGAGATATTTAACACTTTTTGATTTAGAAAAAAGAATCAACAACCTTGAATTATTAATTGAGACAATTTATCAAAATGAAATTTATGAAGTACCACGAAAAATTGCAAAACTCTGAAGGAGCAATATAACATTTGAATTTTATTTGGATTTCATTTGTCTTGGAATGTCACGCAGAAAGCAACTTCTTCAAGGCATCCTGCAGTAAAACATTGAGTCATCATTGACAGTAAATTTCATATTTTTTTTTAGTCTATCTGTTATATAACTAGTCAATTATCATTTATTATCGTCATTATGTATTACGCAAATTATTCAATATTCTAAATAGATATGTATGTTAATATCATGAATTAATCAACTGCTCTTTCAATATGAATATTTTGTTGGGGGGGGGGGGGTCTTAAGGTGAACATTCCCCATTCTGTTGTTGTGTCCACATATGGCTGCCATGCCTCGCTGGAAATAAAAATATATTAAAAAAACAAAAAAAACTAAATAAAACGTAATAATCGATTATGAATTGTGTAGAACAAACATATTTGTATTTAGGAAGGAAACAACAACTGCGCTATGAAATGCACGTGAAATGTTCAATTTGCATTTCAATTGGTCCGTTCTAATTAGCTATCTGCCTAATATCCTAGCAGGAGAGTCGTTATATCGCCATTAGAGAAGCGAAAGCAAACAACAGAAACATCGACAACTACAAACTGTTTTCCTCAGCCACTTTGCTCGTCAGTGTCTTTCCCTCGTGACGAGTGTAATCAAACCACTACTTACTAATTGCAGCTTGATTACTTAATTCACATCATTGCTTAATTATTATTTGCAATGCAAATTTCATGTTGAAAAGATTTCATAATAGGTTAAATTATTATTATTATTTATCTTAGGAGAAGAGGAGAAAATTACTGTTATATAAAGTGGTTATAAATTGAATTGCGATTCACCAGCGGCCTTCTGCCATTTTAAATAAACTGAATGCATGAAGATATATTTAATCAAACTAGAATGACATGACAGCTGTTGAATTTTCTGATTGAATTTTAGCAATTCGAATTGAAGTGTAGCAATAGAGGAGCACTCACTAAAAATATGTTTGCAGAAACCGCCAGTTAATCAAAAGATTCAATTTGGCTGGTTGGTGTAATTATAATAGTCATTTGAAGTTTTCTTTAAGCCATTAGGGCAGTAAGTTATCGGATACTTACTTATTAGTGAGAAATATGAATGAGGACAATTAACAGGTGACGATCATACCCTGGCTTATGACTACAACAGTATGTACACATCTGAGAAGTTGTTTATCTAAGTCAGTATTTATTTGAAGAGGAATAAACTATTATGATAATAAGAAACACTCATTACCATCAATAAGCATATATATTGTTTGAATAACAACATCATTAGGTGTGTATGATAATTCCTTACGGAGATCGTAGTATCTGGAATCAATAATTGGTCCTCCTGGCTGGATATTTGATTTAAATATTATAATAAATAATCTTAAGATAATATTATAAAGTAAATTTTGTGCATTGTAAATAATTGTCCCTGGAAGAGGATGTCAACAGAAAGGTGGCCTTGACACGCTTTAAATGAGGACCCTAAAGGATTGAGAAGATATCATCAAGATTGATTTAGTTAATTATTTCTGTTATGGTTTTATAGTTAACTGTCAGATTTACTCGGCGTTGAATAAGGAATAATGAATTTTTGGTGTATTTTTTTAATGTATTTCGTTACCGCATGTCTTGGTGTTGTTGAGTATATCATTTTAAAAACGAAACGATTTCGTGTATTTCTGTTGTCAACAATACATATCTGCACAGATTACTATTGACAAGATATTTGAACTCGTTCGATGAGCTCCCAACTCAAGATGAGAGTACCTCATAAACAATAGTCGGTGGTGTATAAGTAACAGTAAAATAAATACTGGGGACCTGATCCACTTTAGAACGGTATGGAAACATAAAATTGTAGCTCATTCATAAGAAATTAGGAGGCGGCAAAACTCGAAAACAAAATATTAAAGACGATGAATTTTCGATTCTAACAAAAACATTGTAGTTTTAAACCGATTTTTAAACGAGGGTTAACTGTTGTTTTCGACAATACATATATACCTCTTGTGTATATATACGAGTATATATTATTGTTTCTCTATAACAAAAAGTCAAACGTCCATTTTTTTTTTTTTTTTTTTTTTTTTCTCCTTAGCCCCTTTAAATTTACAGATAATTATATAAAATTATAGATCCTCAGGCGAATCTATTTACAATTTATTTTGTATTGCCTGTAGCATCACTACATTATATACAGGTTTTGTTATTTTATAGAAATTATATAATGAATAAACAAGTATAATGAAATACATTATACGTGACTGGACTGAACTGACTAAGAAAGGTGATGGGGCTCACCTTTTTGATCAAACTTAAAACTAACTTACATACTAATTCTTATCCTAATTTTTCCCCGACAGTCTGTTGCCATCGATACGGTGGGGCCATAGTGTTAAACACTGGGTTTGTCAGGTGCTGCAACGAGTCAAAAAAACTTAATGTGTCTCCGGTGGATGAACTCACCCACCGACGGCACACCAAGCAGCGTGTCCAACGATTTAAACGTCCAATGTTTTATAGTTCCATTTAAGTAAACTAACTCTAACATTCTTAACGACATTAAAGCTCATTATTCAATTAAAGTTGTCCATTTTGTTAAATTATTCAGAAATAATAAGCATTGTACTATTTTTCGCAATATTGCACTCTGGTGTTTTTAGGCAGATACCTTAATCACTCTCATCTGACAGCTGATTAAATTAGTTTAAAGAAATGCATTTCCTTTACACTATATCTTTAGGCTTTGTAGAAAGTATTTGTACCATATTATTTGCTGATCTTTTTGTCTGCAGTTTTCGGTTGTAATATATCTTGACTTGGCCCATAACATATCAGACAATGAACAATGCCCCTTGTAAGGGCACGGAACCATTGTTCTAGGCATGATTAATTTATCAGGCGGGCAGTTGAGGAAACGCGCGAGTGTTATCAGTGAGTGAGCGATAGTTGCTATCGCACCGGCCTCCGTGGTCGCAGTTGGAAGTCGATTGTTCGACATCTAGTCGATGTTTTATAGTCGGCCCGTTATCGAAACTCGGCCATTTTTGGCCGACAGAGGTGAGTAATTTCAAAGAGAGGCTTTACTTTCAAACTGGTAAGGTGGGACCGTCTGCCCTGTCTTAAAAACAATCCAAAATGTCTCAGGTTATACTGTAAATAATATCTAAAAGTCAAAATGAAAAATTGCTTAGTAATGATCAATTATCATTACGGCATCAATTGGAAATGGATGGAAGTGTTTGCAATCTTGTGGAGTACATCTTACAGGAAGTATTGTTGCACAAGTTTGCAGTTGCGATGTATGAGTGGGGACGTCCCCCTCATGTTGCTGTATATTGTACGGTTAGTCTCCATGTAAGCTTTGTCGAAATATATTCAGACGAAGCGAACACTCTGTCCTTTGTTTGTTCATTGGTTTAACACTTCAAAGGTTCTTTTTAATCTTTTGAACCAGAAAGGTTTAATAAAATAAAGGATCATGATTGGCTTGCTGGTTGGCATGTATTCCTGTGTGTGGTAGAAACCAATACAGTAGAATTTGACCTTTGAGTTAAAAATGTTTTTTTGATTTTGTACTATGGGATCTTTTGAACATTTTTTTTTTTTTTGGTTTATTCACAAAACATGTAGAAGTTCGCATCTCTTGCTGCAAAAGCACGTATTTTTTCTACTTATTTATTTGCCATGTTACTAATTTTAAAAAAATATATAATATACCGTGACCACAGGCTGGAGTTGACATATTTGTTATTCTTAGAGCTTATTGTTTTCATTTCGTTTCTTCTCCTCAAGTTTTTTTCAGGATAGCCTCACAAAGTAGCAATTGTACTAAATCTACCTTAGTCCTAAACATGGGATGAATCAGTGAAGGATAACCGACAGAGTCATGTGACCGCTAAGTATGACATGGACGCTGATACCCCGTGACTGGAGGCAGGAGGCCGTGACGCGGATGTCCGGACTGTGCCATCCTCTAAGTACATGGCATTATCGGCCTTCGACTTCTTCCGCGGCCGTGGGAACTGCCGCCCTAACCGTCCTCTCGGCAGGAAACGCACCGCTGCATCTGGCTATTTTTGAATTTTGCTCTTCGAAGATGATGACTAAGACAGTGGCTTTGAAAAAAAAAAATCAGTCCTAGGCATCTGGCAACTATGCGTATTTAACGCACATGCGCATCAAGTAGCTAAAATTGGCACAAGACAAATCATAATCACAATCTGGTTGGTATGAAATATTCGAAATAACAGCAGATCATGAACCACCGTTAAAAGCAAAATGATATGTATATCATAAACATATAATTAAAATTATAAATGGAGAATGGAAATATAATTTTAATTGGGAAAACTCACCTGCGAACGAGATCCTATCTCACTCAAGAAAACTAGTTAATAATGTGTTGTTGGAGCTCCAACGGTGGGTGTAGGAAGCGGTGATGCGTTTAAAGCATTCCTGTTTATATTTAGAAAATTGGGAATGACAGCATTCAATTTAATAATCTCTTAATTCTCTGGTAATTGATGAGTGTTCAGTAGTTGGTACTATGCAACAGCACGTCATGCATATTGATGGCCAATCGCAGGTGATGGGGTATGATAAATTATGACGAGCTTTTAACCCAATCAGTAAATAAATTCTTGTGCCACTTTAATCGGTGGTTTCTTTCAGAAAAATGCTCAAGGATCGACTGGAAAATCCTTGGAGACATGCAAAAATAAATTAAGAGATATTGTTTATACGGTTAAGGTTAAGGGTAAGTTTCTAAAAATTATTAATAAGAGCAATAAAAAAAGTATTAATAAGAGGCATTAAAAAAAAAAAAAAAAATTCACTATTTAGTGAACACTACAAGAACAACTTTCTATTCAACCAAGACATGGCTACTACTATACGATAAAAAGCCTATGCAATATGGATCTCTCAAGATTCCACCTCCATTCCTCATCCAGTATCCGAGACAGTACGGTGTTTAGGCTTCCATCTCGACAAAAGGCTGAACCCTCACACGAGGCTAAAAAGACAAGAACTAAACAGACGCTTTGGACAACTGTACAGACTACTTCGAAGGACATCCCATCTCTCAATAGAAAATAAATTAGTAATTTACAAAGTTATACTTAAGCCAATCTGGACATACGGAATAGAGCTATGGGGGACAGCAAAAAAGTCGAACGTCCAGCGTATCCAATTCTTTCAATCAAAAGTCCTGAGAACAATAATAAATACCATATTACGTCAGCAGAAAAACCCTTAATATACCCTACATTCTTAAACTCATATCTTCCAAGTTCCATAGTAACCTATCCAACCAGCCTAATCACCTAGCACAGTCATTACACTGCACCACTCATCCCTATAATCCTCCTCGGAGACTAAAGCGGCAGTGACCTCGTGGCCTGCTATTAATGCGCGACAGGGGTAGTCCTGACAATGGCCAGTTTCTCCAATCATCTCCTGAGCGTATGTGGCTCTAGCGCTTTTGGCCAGCCTCCAATGACTACTATACTGTGACGCGGCTGACGGAGGAGCGTGGGGGACTTCCCGAGACTACGCTTCCCATTTTGCATGCGAGGTAGGTGACAACCATGTGGACTTGGGAGGTTTCTGGGCTGTTTGTAAATACTATATGAATGAGCGAGTGAATAAAAATTGTAAATATGGTATGAATGAGGTCATTTATCACAATTACTTATTGCCCAATAAGGTAGATTGTAATTTTATCATAATAAAGTTGTTTTAAGTACAGTAAAGATTCCACTGGTGGTAATTTCGTAAATATTAGTGAGGAAATAAAGTGGTTCAAAACCTTCCGTGTGCTGCATAAAGAGTGAAGTATTCAATATTGCTATCATTAATGTTGCCCAAAGACTTTTGACGTGTGGAAGTGTCTTGACCATTTTACGACGCATCATTTGAAGCCTTCTAGATATTACTGAATAGATCATTGCGACACTAAGAGAAAAAGAAACCCGTATAGGAAATGACAAATGATGCAATGGAATGACAATAGCATTGGCAAGAACGGCCTATGACATCGGAATCCTGCCAGTTTAGGGCGCCCTTCACAAAAATGATGCCATTGTATGCAAATCCTGCGGCAAATAAAGCCATCCATCCTGCTGCTCCATGGTCCTCCTTTCTTGTAATATCCTGCCATTCCCTGAGGAACACTGCGCAGAAGCAATCATCCAGTGGGAGAGAACTGCTTGTTGTTCTACAGGATTTAACATTGTTTGAAATGAGTGAAGCTTTTTACCCTTGTCATTCTCCAGGGGAATTATACTTGTCTATACTCATGGTACTACTGTTTGTGCGAACATTTCTGGAATAGCCTGATGCTGTCTGAATCTGTAAAGTGTTCTAAGGTCGAACAGGCTTTGGATGTAGGTTCTTAGAATCTTATTTCCGTTTTTAAACTCAACTGCATTTTTAACCGAATGATAGAAATTCAAGAATTGAACCTTGATCAACAGGAACATACAAAGTAGATAACAGGAAGCCTGAGGCAAAAAAAAGACAACTAGTACGATCAAGGGGATTACATTCCATCCCCTGATGAGGAAGGAAACTTGAAAACTATTTTATTTTTGAATTTCACATATATTTATTCTACGTGAAAAACGGAAGAGATTTTTAAAAATATTACTTTGGAGTGATCAATTAAAAAATCTAAACAATTCATGGAGAATTTATGGAAATTGTGGTTTTTTATTCTGATCGGAAATATGTTCTCAATTTTTTTTCAGAATATACCAAAATCAAAGGCAACTTTTTAAGGACTTGGAATAATCATTCTATTCGGTTGGCAAGAAAATTTGTTTCGTTATTCTTTTGTCAATATTAGAATTTTTTTTATTTCGAGATTTGGCAGTCAATACCTTTAGGTTGCTATCGAAAGAAATTCCGTGAAATTTTGTTTATAACTATCAGTTTACGGCCAGCTATAACATGTAGTGGAAAAACATTTTACTTTTTTATTTTCATAAAGGAAAGAAAGCGGCTGAGGCTCACAAAGAGATATGTGAAGTTTATGGTGCAGCTTGTTTAACAGAAGGCACGAGTCAGAATTGATGACCAACGTTCTGGTCGACCTTGTGAAGTTGATGATGGGAAAATAAAAGTCATAATTGAATCGAATCTTCATATAACTGTACGAGAGATTGCAAAACAGTTAACTGTATCACACACAACAATTGAAAATCATATAAGACTTGTTGAGAAGCTCGATATTTGGGTTCCGCCACGAGGCCTCGCACGTCTTTAGCAACACGTAGGAAACTATTGGAGCTTGGTTGGGAAGTGATGTCGCATCCCCCATACAGCCCCGACCTTGCACCAACGGATTATGATTTATTTTGAAGTTTACAAAACTTCTTAAATGGTAAAAATGTCAGAAATAACGATGACCTCAAATCGCACTTGGTTGAGTTTTTTGCTGATAAGGACCAGAAGTTCTATGAGCGCGGGATCATGAAGTTACCAGAAAGATGGCAAAAGGTCATCGAACAAAATGGAAGATATTTGACGGATTAAAGTTCATTTTTTGTATAGAAAAAATTGAGTTTTATTTCACACTAAAAAAACTAAATTACTTTCTTGTCAAACCCAATATTTAGGGAAGGCAGTTGCTAGAGCTTCTTTTCTTGGTTTGCCGGTTCGTCGCCCGATATGTTCGAGAGTCATTGAGCTCATTGCTCCATAATCCGATCATTAGACAATTTTATGAAGTTACCATTGAGACGTACTAACCGTTAAAACTCTTTACCACGGTAAAAAAGTGATAAGTGTATTCTTAAATCATTTGTGCACTTTGCTTGTTTGTCATCCTGAGAGTATGTCGTTAGTCAGACTAATAAAGCTTAGCCCCGCACTACCTAACGGCTGCCATCCGACCTTTATCGACATAGCCCGAGAAGACATCCTTCTACCATCGGTAATATCCATTAATTCTTAAGGACCGGCTCACCGTCGCCTTTAAGGGTTAACATATATTAGCATTCCTTTGTAATCGCTTCTAGCCATTAAGATAGAGCTAACAAGTGACATCTTAAAAAAAACAAAAAACCTCTAACAGTACGTCCCAACTATTTATTCGGAGCATTATCCGAGCGTGGACAAGAGAATGTTGCGTGGGCGGTGAGATCATGTTGCAGGACTATGACAACACTCAAACATTATTTTTTTTTTACGGGCCTCTTAAACACGGTGTAGTGGTTATGGTAATGAGAGGGAAATATTCTTTTCTCAAAGCTCTTCTTCCAACTATTGTACTGATCATTTTAAGTCCTTATTGTACCATAAACGGGTGACTCGACCGAATCATATGAACCGTCTTTACGGCTTTGGATTTTAAGCGTGTATGATGGTCACAAATCCGGCCTACTAGACTAAGTGCCATTGATGTAAGATTACTATGACCTTATTAGGCAGTAGTGCAAATGATTACTGTAGGATTTTTTTTAGATAGATAACCAACTTTATTATGATAAAATTTCAATCTGCCTCATTGGCAATAAGTAATTGAGATAAATGTTTTCATTCATACCATATTTACAGTTTTCATTCACACAACAACCCAGAGACCTCCCAAGTCCCATGGTTGTCACCATGGACAACATGGTTGTCACCTCCCTCGCATGCGAAAGAGTAAGCGGAGTCTTGGGAAGTCCCCCACGCTCCTCTGTCAGCTGCGTCACCGGATACGACCCAGTGGAGACTGACGAAGAGCGCGAGAGCCACATACGCTCAGCACATGATTGGAGAAAGCAATTGCCAGGACTCCCACTGTCACGCATTTATAGCAGCTCACGAGGCGACTGCCGTTTCAGTCTCCGAGGAGCATTATAGGGATGAGTGGTGCAGTGCAATGACTGTGCTACGGGATTAGGGTGGTTGGAGAGGTTACTATGGAATTTCATGAACTTGGAAGGGATGAGTTCAAGAATTCAGGGTATATTAAGATCGTTATGAAGGGTTTTGTTGCTGACGTAATAAGGGGCATTTACTATTGTTCTCAGGCTTTTTTGGCAGGTTAAAGCTAACATGAGAGAATGCTCCCATTTATGCTTCCCAACCAGTTTGTACTGATAGTAATAAACGTGTAGATCCTATAACATTTAATATCACTTTAGTTTTTCATTAATTGTTATGTTGCTCTTGAGCAGCAGCGACAGAAGGCCAATAAGTGCGAGAGGATACCTCTGAGAAATGAGTGTGCTGATGCAAGCGCTGACTAAGCACTTTAAGCTTCCTCGTCATGACCTAGGCTTACACGGGAATGTTGTCCAACACTTGAGCCAATGTACGATTCATGTGAGATAATCTCTGAGACGACGGTGCTGAGCAATGTCCCTTTAAATGTACTTAATTAATGTTTGACATAGGTAAAGTCTCCCTATCACCGTTCACATACGTCCTCATAAATATTGAAGCACATGACTATATTTTATTCTGTAGTAACGACAGAACTACACTTAATTTTTTTTTTTCATTCTAAAACGCAACTGTCAGGAAATCCATCCAGACGTAACACAGCTTCAAAGGGAGGGAAATGCAGAAGGGTTTTCCTCGGCCAATTTGACAGGAAAACCTCAGCCGGTGCTCGGGTAAGCGCCGTACCTTTGAGCTTTGTGAAGCAGCGGCAGGGGAACGGTTCGTTGGAATTTTAATGCTCACTAAAAGGGATCTCCCGCACTCATTAGTAATTACCTTTGGGCTGAATACACGAGGAGAGCGTGTATGCTTTTATTCAAAACCTATGCATTAATGCGAAAAACAAAAATAATATACTAAACAACATAACAAACAAAAAAAAAAAACAGCCTTCCGCTCGAATAAAATGCCGTTTTTTCCCCCTCTCTCTAACCAGAGCTCCTATTGTTACAGTAATGAGGAAGGCTGCTCTCCAATTGCTATTGCATGAAAAACAAATCCACTCCCCCCACTACCGACTCCAACTCCAATTGCACAACGCTAATAGCAGTTTTCCATTATTTATAACGACCTGCGGAACGGCTACTGGTTCCTGCTACTTGTTATGTGCAGTCATCGATCAGATGAAATCGTTTCACGGTGACTGCAACTGTAAAAGCCTACTGCCTACGGCAATACTTTATACAGTATAGTACATAAATTTATATAATATTAACAAATTCACTTAGGGCGACTACCATCTCACCCCGAGTGCGTGATAACACTTTGACTATTATTTACGTAAAGACGGAAAAAAAAGCATGCAAAGGCTTCTTGATATTTGAAAGAGCAGCAACAATACATTAGTAACAAGTGATGTCCATAGTTTCTGTTTTCCTACATATTATATATTTTAGAGGATCTCAGACGTCTGACAGCCATGGGGTCATGTAACATAAAGTGAAGTAATACCATAAATAAAACTATATCTGCTGAACGAAATCATTTGCAAACATGTGAGATGAATCGAAATGCCGATGACTGATCAGCAAAGGTTTAACTAAATATACAATCTATACGATATATACTCATTGGCATGAATTACGGTCAGTTTTAAGATCTAAGTACGTGTCAATCTATGCAAGCGCGAAACAAAACTTTTCAATGTACGTGGATCATCATGAGGTATCTGATTGAAGAAGGGTGTAAATTGACGGAAGGCCAATAAATTGGAGCATTAAGGATGAGAATGTTCGCTACTTTGGAGAATTGGACGAAACACAAGACACTGACTACAACAAGCTAACTACTGCACCCATTCATCATAATTCCCAGCCAAATCCATGGTCACCGCATGGAAGCTTGGGTGTCAAAATAAGAGATTTCAAAATTCAAAAAGGTTCAATACATTAAAATAATAATAACTTTTTTGTTGAGCTAAAATTACAATCTGCCTCATTGGGTAATAAGTAATTGTGATAAATGTTCTCATTCATACAGTATTTACAAACAGCCCAGAGGCCTCCCAAATCCACATGGTTGTCACCTCCCTGTGAAAGACGGAGCGGAGCCTTGGGAAGTCCCCCACGCTCCTCCGTCAGCCGCGTTACCGGATACAAGCCAGTGGAGGCTGGCCAAGAGCGCGAGAGCCACAGACGCTCAGGACATGATTGGAGAAACTGGCCATTGCCAGGACTCCCACTGTTACGCATTTATAGCAGGTCACGAGGCGACTGCCGTTTCAGTCTCCGAGGAGCGTTATAGGGATGAGTGGTGCAGTGCAATGACTGTGCTACGGGATTAGGGAGGTTGGATAGGCTACTATGGAATTTCATGAACCTGGAAGGGATGAATTCAAGAATGTAGGGTATATTATGATCATAATTAAGGGTTTGGGTGCTGACTTAATAAGGGGCATTTACTATTGTTCTCAGGACTTTTGATCGAAAGGATTGGATACGCTTGATGTTCGAAAATTAGACATATTAGTGGGCATCTGGGTCTTAGTTGAGCCACTTTACTCGCCCTTGGCATCCAACTCGTCTTCTTTAAATTCTTATTAGTGCATTTATTTTTGTTCCACATTACCTCTTTCATTTTCGATCTGTTTCCCTTTTTTTTTGGTTTTCTATTGATTTTCTTCTTAATAGTTTTCCCCGTCATCTTCAGTTGTTCTTTGTCCTATGAACCTTGGACTGCCATAGTGCCTCCCCAGGACTGCCATACCTTGGACCTCCTCCTGAACACCACCGTCCGGAGAGCGGCCCCCAGAGGATGATCCTAACGGTCCGTTGACAATAGATGACTGCTCTATAGCTGTGAGCTGCTCAACTAAAACAATAGAACATTGTACCCGCTCCAATACCTCTCCTCGCACCACTGTGCTGGCTCTCTCTTGTTTTTTTCTTCTTCATTTCAAATGAAGGGGGGGAGCACCGCACCACATGTTTTTTTTTCTGCTAGCGTTTTTTCGATCGCTGCTGCGACTCCCGAGTGCCGTTTTTTCTGGCATCCACCGGTACAATGCGACAGTCGCCCTCCACAACCGCTTCAATTACAAGAACAAAGGACATCGAACGGTCCCCTACTCTTTCCTCTTTGGCGTGGCAATTGCCCTCATTGTGACAGTGGAATCTGTTAATTCTCTCCTACAGCTCGTATATCAAAGGTGCGCTCAACCCTCTCAAATTTAATTATGGACGAATTTGTGTTTTGTCACTCCGACTTGCTTTTCTATTGTTCCATATGCGCCGTTTGTTTTTTTTGTAGGATTTTTTTTTCTAAGGCTAACGGAAAACAACGTTCAGTGTCAAATGTTAAAATTCACGATCGTAATGTAATTTTTTTTTAACGTGAATTACCAATTACACTAAATTTTTTCGAGGGACAAATTCTTTTTTCAAAAAAGTTTTTGATTAATTCATCAGTAGTTTTGTGACAATCGTGAGGATACCTGAATTTTGGCTATCATCGTAAAAAATCATATAGTTTCAAAATTATATGAATAATGAAAACACACACCTTAGATAAACAATAAAGATAATACAAGCTTATACAATACAATACAATATAATACAAGGTCAGAGAGATAAGGCTATTTATTCCTTCAAGCAATTAGTCCTATATATATGCACCTGTTTACAAGCATATTTACCATAATGAGTAAGTAAAATAAATAAAGTTATCATAAACTGCATATACTAAAACAGAAGAGAATAACAACAAAACAAAATAATAAATAAATAATAATAAACAGAAAGATAAATTAAATTGAAACTGAAAAGAGAAGGTATAAAAGATAAGGACATGCCAACGATAAATAATTAGCCAGTACGAGACAAGGTAATTGTCAGGTATCACCAATTATTCCAGCAGTTTGCTATTTTATTGGTCTCTGTTTCGAATTTTAAATTTTTTAATGATTAGGTAGAATATATTTTTTTTCTCACATAGCTAAACTTTATAAATACAATAAAAATAATATAGTTTGTCATAAAAAAAATAATACTCAATAACACATTTTTTAGTCACTGAGTCATTCGAGAACTTCTCTACCAGTAATCAGCCATGACTCCAAAAAAATGAAAACCAACCAACTTTCTTGTCATTAGTAAACTTGGTTTTCCCTAGAATATACATACAGCGTAACTTTACGAAATAACTCACATCAGGTGTTTATAAGACAGAGTTGTCGAATTAGAGAATTTTTTTATTTTTTTATTAATTTAAAAAAAACAAACAGACATATTAGCAAACACCTGATTCAGACTGAAAAATCTGCTTTCGTAAGATAGTTTCACAATTTTCAAACTGCTTGCGTGTATTAATCCCATATTAGGCAATTCGAAATCTATACTGCTTTTAGTAGTTAAAGATGCAGATGATAAATGAACGAATTTAGAAATTATTCTTGATTGCTGAAAAAACTAACTACTTGTGTGAATTCGTTTCAAAAACAGAAAGTAAGCTAGTCGGGTTATTATGACAAATTAATAGCTTGAAAAAAAAAAAAATATATATACACAAAAAAATAATCTGACGCAATAGAGGCTGTTATGAAATAGCCCTCGTGTTTGGGATCGTTGATAAAAAAATATAATCAGATAAGACGGGACGGTTAGAAGATGTACAAAAGGAATTAGACCAAAACCATAAAAAGGTAAAAAACAAAAAAAAATTACTAACTATCCCCTAACTGTAATTGATACTAAGTCCCAACGTCAGTGAAGATATCATCTGCGCAGGGCAGGTAACTATCGGCCAGGCTGTAATTGGCTTCGAGTCCTGTATTAGAGACTTTTATCTACTGTCTTATCAAGGCGATATATTTTAATAATAGTAAAGTTATTATATAATAAAGAGCGAAATCCAATTGAGCATACGAAGAACGAGAACACAACTTTTAATCAATGATAACATTTCAAAGTAATAATCAGCGTAGATCGTCAGATATAATTTTATAATATTGTAATCGTTTTCACGTGGAATGGTTTTTTATAGTTTAATAGTTACTTAAAAAAAAAGTACATAAACTACCATATACTATATGAACTTATACATACTATATATGCATTCCCCAGAATTCCCTTGTACTTTCAGGGAGACATGGGTCGGGGAGATCTCTCTGGCCACGTGAGAGCCACAGACGCTCAGTAGTGTGATGCTGGAATCTTCCTAAGTTGTTAGTGTTCGGATATTTATTTTTGTAGAATTTTACGAAATTTTGAAAAAATGTTATGTTTTAATATAGGAATTTTAGGTATATCACCATTAGTACAACCACAACTTTATTATGATAAAATTACTATCTGCCTCATTGGGGAAAAAGTAATTGTGATAAAAGTTTTCATTCATACTATATTTACAATTTTCATTCACTCGCTCATTCAAACGGTATTTACAAGCAGCCTAGAGACCTCTCAAATCCACATGGTTGTCACCTCCCTCGCGTGCCAAAGAGGAAGCGGAGTCTTGGGAAGCCCCCACGCTCCTCCGTCAGCCGCGTCACCGAATACGACCCAGTGGAGAAGGCTGAGAGCCACATACGCTTAGGAAATGATTGGAGAAACTGGCCATTGCCAGGACTCCCATTGTTACGACTGGCAGGTCACGAGGCTACTGCCGTTTTAGTCTCCGAGGAGGATTATAGGGATGAGTGGAACACCATTAGTAGAAAAAACAAACAAATTAAATTCCACATTCATGCCCAAACGTCGTGGTTATCGTTTGTTGTAATCTGATTTTGATTGAAATTTTTTTTTTTAGTAATTATCGATTAAAGGTAAAAATAAATAACACAGCCTGGAACGAAGCCGGGACCATATGTTCATGGCATTGTATATTCTATCAGGCTCGTTAATTATTCGAAACTATCGCATACAGTGTTACTTTTAAGAGGTTCTAAGTATTTTGGTACGTGATAATGAATGAGTCTCAGACAATAAAGTGACTTTTTGGAGCTTGAAATGTGGATGTAAGGAAAACATAAACATATTCAATCTTTGTTTGTTGGAAGACGAATTAATAAAACTTATAATATTCCTTTCAAGGCAACATAACAACAACGACAAGTGATGTTATATAGATCCACTCCTTCACGGTGGTGTTCAATCAATACTTATGATTGATATGATTGATTAAATGTTGGTATGAAGTTATATCAAGGGATTCCGCAGGGCAGCGAGGTAGGCCCTCTCATATACGAATCCTCCCAATACTGCCCTCGAGACAATGGAAGCTATTTAATGTCAGACCTTCCCCAATTAGAAATCCCCCACTGAGGCCCTGTTTACTTTTTACCAACCCTAACATGTTAGCCCTTATCCGCAGCGATAGCTTTTTACAGCCCTCCCCTCTTTTTTCACTGTCTTTTTTTTTCCCTTCCCTTTCTGTCTGTGACTCCTCGTCGGTATTCTTTTCGAATCGGATCGCTCCCCTACAGTGACTTGTGTTTTTTTCATTCCTTTTTTTCCATTTAGCACATTAAGATTACTTTGTTATTAATTGGGCGTTCTTTAAACGGTTAACAGGGATTTTTTTTTTTTCTTCAACTTCGCTTCTCTCTCGAACGTGATCTTTTAAGATGTCGTAACTAGAAGATTGTTTTTGGCTTTTTTATTGGCTTGAACATCACATTATTGGAGCATTTTTTTCTGCATTCAATTCATGGATTACTTCAATGAATATATAACAATAACGAGATAATTAATCTAAGAATCTATATTCTAACTAAATCCAAAATTAACAAGAAAAAACTTTGATATTTATATCTGCCCTAGTTTATTTCATCGTAAAGTTCTCAGGTCACCAACGTTTTTTGTTGTTTTTTTCCCCATAGCCCCTTTAAATTTACAGATAATTATATACAATTAAAGATCCTCAGGTGACCCTATTTACAAATTATTTTTGTATTTCCTGTAGCGGTGCTATATTATATACAGGTTTTGTTATTTTATAAAAATTATATAATGAATAAACAAGTATAATGATATACATTATACGTGACTGGACTGAACTGACAAATAAAGGCGATGGGGCTCACCTTTTTGATCAAACTTAAAACTAACTTACATACTAATTCTTAACCTAATTTTTCCCGGACAGTCTGTTGCCATCGATGCGGGAGATGGTGTGTACATAGTGTTAAACACTGGGTTGGTTAGGTGCTGCAACGAGTCCAAAAACTTGATGTGTTTCCGGCGGATGAACTCACCCACCAACGGCACACCAAGCAACGGGTGCAGGTCGGCGTTTTTAACCTCTCGAGGGAGGTATGTCGGACCACTTTTCGCATGATCCCATTCTGGAAATGTCATCAACGTCGTTGTTTGGTGTATTTGAATCATTTGGACAATCCGGTGACACCCCAGTCCACCTTGGCAGGTGGACCGTGTAAGCTACGTAACTTAGATATATTAGTACATTTCCCCAATAGATTTGGGTATTGATATTAAAATTTAATTTGTACAATCCCTAGCTTATACTTTTCCGTTTGAATTAGTTATTTTTGGCATATACGAGTATATTACATTAGATGTGCACTTAGCAGTTTATATTTCAGTTCTCGACAGCTGTTTTATACATCAAATAATTTGACCGTAATTAAATATATAAATAGTGCGCACGTATGTTCAGGACAGTAAATAGACAAAATTTTAGAGTAAACTCAGCATGACTAAATGAACTCCAAAAAAATCAAGATATTTGTTTAAATTTATTATTTTGAACAAATAAAGTTTGTTGCTTGTTCTTGAATGAATTAGTTACAGCTGTTGAATTTCCTAGAAGAACATAAATGTTTCCTTGATGTCTGTTCGCTTTGGGAACATGATCTATGTCTGGATATAAAAGATCGTTAATGCACGATGTTAAATATATTTGTGATGTGTAAATGTAACTACTAGCTGTTTATAATACACTACTGTTTCGTTTGAAGCAGAGCAAAAATGTTTTAGAAAGAACGAGGAGGCAGAGAGATTGGCGGGGCCCTGATTTCCCGCCCTAATCAAATGTCAGCCGGTCCAATCCCCGGGAGCCGCGGGCAAATTGAATTCTTCACCGGCTCTGGAGAAATCCAGGGCTGGAGTGAAAAGGTCCCTGATGAACTCTTTATATATCCCCGCTATAGCCCGCTCCCTTTGTCCAATCCAGTCATAGTCTAATAACACCACTGTCACACCTTTAACATTATTTATTTGGCAAAAAGTTTAAACTTCAATAAGAAATTATAAATAGATTATTAAAGAAAAGTAAACTGAACTTTATTCACTTTTATTGCGCAATGAAGATGACAAAAAACGTAAAATTTTGCAAATAACTACGAGGAGAATCATTCAGACGATTGAATTAGCATATAGTTAGATATTTTATTTTTATATTTAATATGTTAGTTAGATATTTTAGATATAAGGTAATCATGTAAATACAAATATGTGCATGGGTGTGTGTGTGTGTGTGTGTTATACCTTAACTTTGGACTGAATGGCGCGATTCACACGAAACTTGGTACGCGGATGACTCACGATATAGAAAAAAAAAAAAAACAAAACGAGAGATAAGACCTAACACACCTACGATGGTAATTCAAAATAATCGCAAATGACATAAGACAATGAATAAAGACATTATTTTCGAATCTGTGCTGAGATGAATATTGACATTCCCGATGAAGTCGAGTTAAAATACTCATATGGGTTTAAGTAAAGTATGTATTTATTATTCATTTTCGTCATCTGACGTATACGACGACTCCAATTCTAAAACGGTATACTGATGAAAGTGGTCAGACATAATTCATTCGAGCAGAGGAGCAACAGTGAGCTTCACGAGATCTTTGAGCTGCCTACGACGAATTCATTCAACGTAGACGTTTCAAATTCCTCGACTCGCTACAATACTTGACAAACCCGGTGTTTAACGCGATAACCCCCGCTCCGTTCCCCCATCGATGGCAAGACGCAGTCGAGGCAGGAACGCTTTAGTCTTAGGTTCTAGTTTTAGGTTTTAGTTTTTAGTTTACCACATTGTAAACCGAAGGTGAGCCCCATCACCTAGTCCTGTACCCAGTGATTTGATCATTTAACTTCAGAAAGATATTGTGTTGTAATTCTACCCTTCTTCGAATGCATCTGCGCATGCAGTAAGATGAGAAATTTGTAAATCTTGTACATTGAATTTTGTTCATCTATTTGTAAATATGTATAAAATAAAAGGGGTTATGAAAAAAAAAAAAAAAAATTATTCACTTCTATCAGGCACGTATAATATGTATCAATATACTTGCTTATTCCATTATATAATTTTTATAAAATAACAAAACCTGTATATAATGTAGCGACGCTGCTGGAAATAAAAAAATAATTTGTAAATAGGAAGATCTATAATTGCATATAATTATCTGTGAATTTAAAGGGACTAGGAAGAAAAAAAAACACCATAGTTTTCGGGACCAATAAGCTAATTAGTGATAGCTCAAGTTTAGTCGAATAGTATGCAGTCTGTTGAACACTCTGAATAATTTAGAATCGTACGGAACTGCAGAAAAATCTAGGACAGAGTGAAAAGCTAAGGTTTGATATAGACAAATAATGCTAACATCAGAACTTTAGAAGGATCAAGAAGAGCTTGTTTTTCTTCTTATAGGCTAAGGTGTATAAACGATAACTATAGAGGCCAACGCATGAAAGGTTTAGGTATGTGAGTAATTTCCCTCAGAAATTATCTCTATGGATGCAGAACGAAGAAGAAAACAAATGAAGGCCACGCATAACAAAGAAATATATGTATAGCTCATGAAGAGGCGAAGGACAGTAGATGAGAACTAGTCGAGTGAGGATTGAATCATCCGAAGAATGCACTGAAGAATACATCTGACATCATACAGAAATATCTCACCGCAATGAAGCAATGAAAGGTATTTCGATTAAGAGTTTTTGAAAGACAATCATGAAACGACAGAGGTAAAATGTTTAACAACTACCAAAGAAAAAGTTACCCTCACTCGGACTGATGATGGGGTCATGAAACCTCCTGTAGACTGTAGCGACAAAGACACGACAACCACTAGGGTTGGTTTTAGGGATTATATCAAAGTAAATGTTCTAATTTATCCTTTATAAACGAGAAACGTTTATTTAGAAATAATGACACTGTACAGACTACTTCAAAGGACATCCCATCTCTCAATAGAAAATAAACTACTAATCTACAAAGTTATACTTAAACCAATCTGGACATACGGAATAGAGCTATGGGGGACAGCAAAAAAGTCGAACATCAAGCGTATCCAATCCTTTCAATCAAAAGTCCTGAGAACAATAGTAAATGCCCCTAATTACGTCAGTAACAAAACCCTTCATAGCGATCTTAATATACCTTACATTCTTGAACTCATCCCTTCCAAGTTCATGAAAGTCCATAGTAACCTATCCAACCACCCTAATTCCCTAGCACAGTCATGCACTGCACCACTCATCCCTATAATACTCCTCGGAGACTAAAACGGCAGTGGCCTCGTGATCTGCTATAAATACGTGACAGTAGGAGTCTTGGCAATGGCCAGTTTCTCCAATCGTATCCTGAGCGTCTGTGGCTCTCGCGCTCTTGGGCAGCCTCCACTGGCTCGTATCCGGTGACGCGGCTGACGGAGGAGCGTAGGGGACTTCCCAAGACTCCGCTTCCTTTCTGGCATGCGAGGGAGGTGAAAACTATGTGGACTTGGTAGGTCTCTGGGCAGCTTGTAAATACTTTATGAATGAAAATTGTAAATATGGTATGAATGAGATCATTTATCACAATTAGTCATTGTCCGATAAGACAGATTGTTATTTTAACATAATAAAGCTGTTTGATAATACAAAAAATGAAATGTACCTTAGGACTATTATGGGAGAAGACGGATCGAAGAGATTGATTTTATCCCTCTTGTTTCCCACGGGCCCTAACCTCACCGTTGCCATTCCTGTCCTGAGAGATCCCTTAATAGGAGACCCACCCATAAGGGCGTCAAACCCCAATAAACAAATAAACTCCCCCCCCCCACAGGAATCCCCCCAGTTTGCGAATAAGGATAAGATTTAGACGGAGGGAGCAAATAAAGGAGAGAAGTAGAAGAAAAAGTAAAAGAGAGGAAGGACCAGGAAGGGAAGTGAGTGATGAGCCAAGGACTGCTCCTGAAGGCCCATCAATCTTGCAGCCAGTCAGGGAAATCCAAACTCTCATTTGTCACTGCTCTTAGCCAATCAGGTGTCTTCTCTCTTCTTATTGGTGGCGGCAAGGCCCTTGCATCTGTTGGCGGTACTCACCCTTCAGTCTTTATGCAACGCCGATAAATTACTTCTTATTGCATCACCGAGGTTGTTAATTAGAGAATAAGTAAAATAAAATAAGGAAACTATAACATTAAATCCTCAACTATGCCAGTGTAAATTCAATAGATAAAAAACTGTCGAATCGCTGTAAGTGGATGTAAATGAATGGACTTTATAAACAGCTGTTTGCTCATAATTGCAGTCAGTGAACATATTCAGTTTGAGGTTATGCGGACAGTTCGCTTCTACTTGGCATTTGGCAATCTTCATTGACATGTTCTTCCTTTAACTAAGTGAAGCAAGATATTGACGAACCCCACCGAACAACTTTAAAAGATCACCTCGAACACAAGATGTATGATATATTCACAAAGCGTAAACGACTCTGAGAGCGTACCTACCTCAGATTCGTCTCTAGCTTAGTTAAAGCCAAAAATGTCATATAAAGTACAATGCTTCAAAATAGTTCTTTTGATTAATTGAAAACTTTCCCATTATCTGAGTCTTTCAAGAGTACTTCTAGTTCACAACAACTTTATTGTGATAAAATTATAACCTGCCTCATTGGGCAATAAGTAATTGTGATAAATCCTTTCATTCATACCTAATTTACAATTTTCATTCACTCGCTCATTCATATAATAGTCTCCGAGGAGGATTATAGGGATGAGTGCAATGACTGCTAGGGGATTAGGGTGGTTAGATAGGTTAGTATGGAATGTCATAAACTTGGAAGGGATGAGCTCAAGTACGTGAGGTATATTAAGATCGTTATGGAGGGTTTTGTTACTGACGTAATAAGGGGCATTTACTGTTGTTGGAGTTTTTTGCTGTCCCCCATTGCTCTATTCCGTATGTCCAGATTGGCTTAGGTATAACTTTGTCGATTAGTAATTTATTTTCTATTGAGAGATGGGATGTCCTTCGAAGAGTACTTCTAGATGGTTGTTCCATTTTATTGGTTTGTTTACTGGGGTTTTTCCAACCAACAGCTGTAATTGCAACATATTATACAATGAATTTAAAGTAATTTGGTAATAATAATATTTAAATGAATAAAATTTGCTAATTGACTTTGCAATAAACAACTTTTACCACTGCCCACTGTTACCTTTACTCTATTATGACCTGGAACAAATTATTGTGATTATGGAGCGAGAAAAAACATTAACACCCACAGATATGAGTCCTGCCTTTGTCGCTAACTTTCTTCTCGGACTAATAATTATTTAAACAGTTATTTAATAATGGCAAGAGAACATTTTTTAATAAGATTAGTTTGTAAGTTTCCCACATTGTAAACCGAAGGTGAGCCCCATCACCTAGTCCTGCATATTTGTATTTGACATTTTAACTGCAAACATATTGTTATTGTAATTATACCCTCCTTCGAATGCACCTGCGTATGCAGCAAGAGGAGAAATTTGTAAATTTAATTTTGTTCGTCTATTTGTAAATAATGTTGAAAAATAGAGGGGTTTTGGAAAAAAAAAAAATTGTAATACCTCGTAACATTTTTGAGCTGATGAGAGATATCCAGGAGGCATTTTTTTATGCTATTTATGCTATATTAGAAGAATTAAAGAAAAGAAGAACTGATAAAACATAAAATGATTGCGGAAGTTGATCTTAAAAGGGAACAGCTGAGACTCGACGAGGGAGAAGACAATTTATAATTTGTGCGCAGGTGAGGTTGGAGTATTTATTCGTCCAAAGTAAGTTTAATGAAGTTGAAGCCTCTGTTATCCCAAGATGTAAATGCCACATTTATGAGGCTGCTTCTAGCTTACACGTCTAAAAAAAAATAAATAAAAAAATGACAGTTAATAGTGAATCTAGGAAAAGGCTTAATTAAAAGATGCCGGCCATAGTTGATGCCATGAGAGGACTTGAAAGAAGCCGGCGGCATGCCCAACTGGCCGCGAAGATGGCACCGAAGAGGTCGAGACACGCCAGGAATTATCTTATTGGCCTGGAGATGGCGGTGCTGCCGCGAATACCCTGGAGACAATTAACAATAACGGGACCCCATATATCTACATCTTGAGGCGACCATTAGCAGAACTCGATGCCCGTGTCTTCATAACGGTCTTCGGCAAGGAGTGTCCTAGGTCCTTCACCTGCTCTTCCCCAGCCACATGGCTGCACTAGCTCAACTATTTTTGTATTCCTATTAGTTTCATTATTGTTGACAAATCAACTAATTTATTCTTTAACATATTTTCAATGGGTATCTAAAGGTTGTCCCAGAATTAACGCAAGATTTGAATTTCCACCACTTGTGCAGTAAAGTGCTGACAACCCTAAAAAAAAATAATTTGACAGCTGACAGTTCAAGGTTAGTAAAAATGGAGCGCTACACGATAGAACAACGTGTCTTTATTGTTGAACATTATCTCAAAAATGAAAGTTTCGCGGCCGCAGTTCGAAAATTTCATACAAAATATAGTCGGAATATTGTTTTGACTTCATCAACTGTGAAGAGATTAATTGAAACATTTAGGGAGACTGGATCTGTTGGAGGTACTAAACACACTGGTCGTCCAAAACAAGCCGTTCAAATGTCAATATCGAAGCAGTGCGTGAGAGTGTTGTTGAAAATCCAGTTGTCGATTGTTTATAGAAAGGACCTTTTCAAAACAATCTAACAAATTATTGCTGATATTTATTTAATTGTTGAAGAACTGTGACCTGGTTCCACCTAGGGCAAGACAATGCAACAAATTATCTGGCTCAGATCCAAATTATTAATAAATAAATATTTATAGAAAAACTGTATTAAACTAATCAATTCTTGCAAGTCGTTTGATCCAGCAGCTTATGTCTAGCTATGTCATGAGGACAGGCAAAGAACAAACATTTCGGAAGATCGCTAAAGGCCCTCATAGTATTTATAATTAATAACCAAAAAATTACTGTCAGTAAAACAAGACACGAATAGAACTATTTGTTTTCCAAAATGCGTAAAAAATACCGCGAACCACCAGGAAAGATAATGTTACTACATTATTCTATAAATAATAATGTTAATTAATGAATAACATTAATCCTATAAAAATTAATGGTCTCAATAAAAATGCATTTTACACAACTCTTTTAGAAAGAAAGAAATACGTTCTAAAAGCCGTTAGAAGAATTTTTCGAATTGACTTTTGGTAAATTTGATTCAGAAAGGTTTTTAAACGATTGTTAGGGCTGCCTGGTCGCGCCCAGATAAATGTCTCTAAGAAGTAAAAATAATATGGTCCAGATGGTTGCGAGTCACCAAGCAGTTGTCGGATTGAGCTCACATTTCGCTCAGCCCGCATTTTTGTCCAAGTAGGTGGTGGCAGGAAATTTACCTATTGCTTAGGGCCTACCAAATATATCTTTAGCTAAAATTGACAATTAGTTTCGTGTGAATATCGCTTACAGTAGACGTCGGGTACTTTTTGAGAATGATTATATTGATGTGAGGAACTCTAAGTTTTATCGGACCTTGCAGTTGTAAAAATACGACATGTCAAGAGTATACAATATGAGAACAAAATAACGCAAAACTTCAAGCCTAAGTGTTTTCTAAGAGTTTGATAAAATTTAATAGCTAGATAACGGCTGGAAAAGTTTTTAAATATATAATATGAGATAATATATACGGAAGATGAATTTGTTATACATACGTGTGTGTGCGTGATAATAGTTAGATGAATATACCAAAATATTACCGGATTTTTCATATATTATGTAAATAGCTTTCGACCACCGATCATTTTCAGATAAGCCACACATTCAAATATAGTTTTTTTATAATAATAAAATGAAATTATAATATAAATAGTTATAATATTCCAAAAACAAAGAATATTTCTTCTTCAGCTCTAGTGTGCTATTTATAATAAAGTCATACAAATAAAATAACTGCACTGTATGTAAAATTGTATGATTACTAAGATTTATAATTATATAATATTCTTCTTAATTACGAATAATATTAAGTTTATATATTACTAATGTCTGTGTCTAAAGCGTTTCTAAAGATCCCTGGAAATACCAACTACCACACGAAACCAAAAATATATAACACGCAACATGCAATTTATTTAATTCTCCTGTACTTTTATTAGTATATTTTCGAAACACTCTGTATACTATAAAGAATTACTTAGATTATTAAAATGAATAATTCCAACTTTATATTAACTAATATAATTTTTAGAGTTAAAAAAAAATATTCATTATTGATAAATTATTCATTTATTGTATTTCGGGAGTGAAAATGGCTGAAAACGAAAATGAATTCTAAAAAAAAAATTATATCTTCTTTATTTAATGTATGAGTAATGTATTTGGGATCAGGATAAATAGATAAAAGTGAACAGAAACACGCATCATACCATTTATTGAATTTTCCTTCCAGTACTCACCTGAAACAAAAAATTTCGATAGTTAAATTAAACATTATTTCAAAATTAATTATCAGTAAAATTATGAAAATTAAGTAAATTTTATCGTTTGTAAAATGCAAGTCTCCAGGGTAAATCACAAGCTGTGAGAAAGTTCTACCCAAAAATGGAACCGACAGTGGAGCAGAACCTGGCAATGGGCGACAGTACAAATACAAACAAATACCAAATCCAAATTACAAATATAGCCAAGTACTGAACGGACAAGGATGAAGTATAAACTATTTGCACAGGTTTAAACTGGCTGTTGTAACTAACAACACATCCCCTTGTGACAACAGTACAGACCAGGCATAATACCAATTACTGTTTTATTGTAGACTTACGTCGTTAATAATAACGATAATATTAAAATGTCTCGCATGAACTATTAAGAAGGAGAATTAACATATTTATAATATGTATGTACTTACATTTCGATAGATATCTAACAGTCTCGAGTGTTATTAATGGGCAGCGCCAAGTATCCCACTAACTGGCTATAGTTTAATTATTAATCGCTACTATAAGTGAAATACGACACTAAAACAGTTAGTTATTTACAGAGGATAAGTTATCGCTGGAACATTGAACACATTTAACGAACAAACGCATGTAAAAGTACCAAAATCTGAACCAGTAATAACTAACTGCATTTTGGGGCGATGGTACAAAGTCCAACTTGGCGAACCTGTCCTAACCTGCAAACTTGCGATTGTCCTACACCTTTACTAAATATTGCATATTTGTACTATTTATAAAACTATATGCTATTATTTTCAATTATAATGTATTAAACTCATAATGGTAAATATGAGCGATAAAGTAAGTTTTCAAGTTATGAGACATTTTTCCAAAAACTACTTCTTTTCACAATAACCTGCAATATAACATGAATCTAAGGTTTATAGAGAGCATGTACTTACTTTTCGATGTGTTCTCGAGAAACTCGCTCTCACTTGCACCACCATGTATCCTACTAAGTGGCTGGTTAAATGATTAATAGCTATTAAAACAGAAATACGACACTAAAACAGTTACTTATTAACACAATATATTAATTATCGGTAGTTAATAAACCAACACTCATTAGCTTGCTCACTGTTATCAATGAGTTCCGTTGTATTTCAGCTTTGTCTTTTTTGGTATATATTTAGTGAGTTCCCTGTTCAAGGTAGGTAGAGACATGAAATGTTAGACAGAAATCACATTTTATGTAATACACATGAAATATGACTAACTGTCATCAATTAATTTTTATGATAGTCATATTATTAATGGTAAGTTATTTTAATGCTCCTGTAGTGTTAAAAAAATAATTATTGGTCAATCACTTGTATATAAAAAATATATATCACATTGAAGGTTTCGATATATTGAAAAATAATCTCTGTCGTATGTGAGGGCTCTGTTATCACAAAAATACGTTGTCGCCAACTTACGATATAAGTAGGTTGCTATGACCACCAGTTTCAATTCGACATCAGTACCATTACGTACAAACGTTAGTTTAATGTTAGTCTGTTTGTTAAATTTGATCAAATGAACACCAATAAGTTATATTATGCCGAGGAATAGCTGTTCATGTGCGCATATGCGCCAAGTCACTAGGCATTGCATGCGCAATATCCTACATCGGCAAGCGCATATAAAGACCGACTAACGGACCCCTGAGTAGGACACTCCTGCCATGGGTCGTCCCTGAGTTATCGACGGAACTGCACAAGACTACAGAGTCCATTCTTCAGCTGCTGAGGAATCCGAGGGTGTGCTGGCACTGACCATATCCGGTCAGACTATGGCCAGGAAGGTCTATCTCCTCAGTCACTGTATATGTGTGGACATCTGCGTCGTCATGGTCTTAGTGACCATCTCTGCTCTCGGTGACCTTGTTTGGACACTTGCTCTGTCTTTCTCCGCAGTGTCCCTAACTCATAACCCCTAGATAAATATATCTATCTTGCGACTAGAGCAAAGGCCTTATAGAGACAAATTACTGCACTTGTAGGGTTTGATGATCTCTACAAAGCTAACTTTCAATTTAACTCTTCAAACTTTTACAGACCCAACCTTATCCAGAGCAGATGTCCCCACATAACTCTTTTTTCCCCACTTTTAGACTCAGTTTAATCAATTTTTGCTTAAATTGGTCCAACAAACTCTATGATCAAACTCTACAGATATATCAGATCATGTCAAGCGGTCGTGGCAGTTTTGTCAGGATATTGAAGAGTGGACATTGTTGGAAATATCTTTATTTATAAAAATCCTTTATTGTGCTAAAATTACAGTCTGCCTCACTAGGCAATGCTCTCAATAAGATAAATGCTCTCATTCATACCATATTTACAATTTATCATTCATACAATATTTTCAGACAGCCCAGAGGCCTCCCAAGTCCACATGCGAAGAGAAAGCGGGGTCTTGGGAAGTCCCCCACGCTCCTCCGTCAGCCACGTCACCGGATACTAGCCAGTGGAGACTGACCAAGAGCGCGAGAGCCACATACGCTCAGGACATGATTGGAGAAACTGGCCATTGCCAGGACTCCCACTGTCACGCGATTATAGCAGGTCACGAGGCCACTGCCGTTTCAGTCTCCGAGGAGAATTATAGGGATGAGTGGTGCAGTGCAAGGACTGTGCTAGGGGATTAGGGTGGTTGGATAGGCTACTGTGGAATTTCATAAACTTGGAACGGATGAGTTCTAGAATGTAGGGTATATTAAGGTCGTTATGAAGGGTTTTGTTTCTGACATAATAAGGGGCATTTACTATTGTTCTCAGGACTTTTGATTGAAAGGATTGGATACGCTTGATGTTCAACTTTTTTGCTGTCTCCCATAGCTCTATTCCGTATGTCCAGATTGATTTAAGTATAACTTTGTAGATTAGTAGTTTATTTTCTATTGAGAGATGGGATGTCCTTTCAAGTAGTCTGTACAGTTGTCCAAAGCGTCTGTTTAGTTCTTGTCTTTTTAGCCTCGTATATGGGTTCCAGGTCAGTCGTTTGTCGAGATGGAAGCCTAAGTACCGTACTGTCTCGGATACAGGGAGAGGAATAGAATTAAAATAAACTAGTGGACAAGACTTGCGGCAAAGGGTGAAGGTAATGTGGGAACATTTTGTTTGGAAATATCTGAATTAAATTCTTCATGCGTATTCTTCTAGTGGACTGTAACAAATAAAATCCTCTCCGGCTTATATAAAACTCATTTTTGTCACTTTTAGACTCTCCAATACATTTTTCTGTTGTTCTTGTATCTTAGTGAGTTATTTGTATGTTACTTATGTTTCTTTATATTTAACTTTACTTTACAATATATCCTTAATAAAACAGAAACAATCATTTGTCGTTTCTTTGCCCTGGTGACTGAGGGTTCCATGTTTGATGATTGCACGAGTGTCAATATCCTGCATAAATTAGATACAAACTTGTAGGTTTCCGAATGCTGAAGTAGCGGGCTTTACTTAGGTTGTCATTTGCGATGGTATTTTGAGATAATAAAGCCTCTATGAGTGCTTAGTAAATAGCTTCCATATATATCCCTAGTTCGGGGAGGACACTGCGCCGGTCCTCCAGTGCCTGGACACAGGAGGCCACTGATATATGGATTCTGTTATTGCGGTACTCAGGAGTACGACAGAAAGCTCTCATAGTACCCGGGTCTAGCCTTGTAGCACTAATGCCTTTATCCGCCTCTCCCTCTCACTCTCTCTCTCTCTCTCTCTCTCTCTCTCTCTCTCTCTCTCTCTCTCTCTCTCTCTAGCAACTACTCTTCGAATTCACAGAAAAGTTCTTCAATGAAAAATAGTTGTAATTATTCTAAATAAACAACAAGAAATTTTAAGCTTTAAATGATTCGGTTACGGATTTTTTTTTTTTTTTTTTCAATACGATGGCTATGTAATAGACAGCTACAATTTACGTTTCGGCCAGTAAATGTTTTTGTTTTTTTTATTGTTACTGTTGTTGATTGTTGAACAAACACTATTATTTCAGAATGCTATTTAAAAACGAGTGAGAAGACTTGAAAAAAGTCTTTTTAAGATTTTAGATTTAAGTCTATGAGAAAGAAGACTTGGAGGATCTGGCACACATTTCCACTAACTATCCCATTATGGTGTAGGGCATCTCTAGTGGGATGGAGTTAACTAATGTAAGACGCCATCACCATTAGAGAAACACTTCCATTGGTCTACTTGGTCCTGACTCTCCATCATACATTAGCTAACAAGGTACCGTTTTCTGGAAATTTATGTAGTTGTATGTAAAGACAAGGGGCGGCCACCGGGGGAGGTCTCGTCGACCCGACCACTGCCCGGTAGACGTCAGAAAGAGATAAATTAATAAACCTGTGGTCTTGGACCTTTACTGGTGCCCTAGTCGGCGGGCAGCTTAGAAGGTGCGCCCCGACAGCACACTATGTTCAGTAGAAGAGGTACACGCTAGGTATTACAGGTAGATTACGAGTTCACACTCAGTGTCTGAGGGTAAGTGAAAACTGTCCGGACCCCAAAGGCGAGTGTGAACCGGAAAGAGGCAGACCATACCGTTGGGGGAGACGCTGAAATAGTGTTTGTTCAACAATCAGTTTTGTAGGGCCCCAGAAACCGTCGTCTGCATAGAAGGCCCCTTCCAAGGATGTGCTAGTTTTAGCGAGACGACGCCAGAGAACCCCTCTAGGAAGGTAGGCGGGTGTTTTCAGGCCAGAGAAGGGTAACTTCTATTTTGTCTTGGTGAAGAAGTTGGCACAACAAAAACATTTATTCTTTCTACATCAATAACGTCAATCATTTCAATAATGTTCAATGCAATACATGTATATTTAAAACATGACTTATATGTAAGTAATTTAGGAATGTCATAAGATATTGCATAGAATATAAAGTATTCGTTCGTTTCCTCGTCCTGCTACTATACTTGTTTTTTGTCTGTTAATTAATTTAATTTTGGAATATAGTTTGACAATCTTGGATCTATATTCATTATGACTACCACTGACATATTAGAAATACGAAAAAAATTAGACTTATTAGTCTAGTAATAAATATTTAAGGGAACTTGCTCAAATTTGGAATGATTATAAATGAATATTAAGGACGGAGGTTTCTCAGCCCTTCCGTGTCTCGAGCTATTACGGCCTCTCCGCCATCTAGCCGTTAGCAGGACCTGCGTATGCCGGCCCACACACACCATATGTTTATGAGAATATGTTAAAGCCCTGTGGGAAACTACATAAAATATTTCATGTTGTTAACACTCATTGAGGGGCCAAAAACTTAATCATATTCATAAGGGGGCTCTTTGCATATTTAACTTGTTCTAGCCGGTTCTCTTTTCAAGAGCACAGCATCGTATTTATAAATGGTTTATCCGACCATCGTATTTCTCCACCATATTTTTTTATTCAAATTTATGTTTTTCAGCCTATTAAAATGGAAATGACCCGGTTTTAACATCAATAATATATAAGATATACCGACTATAGAAGGTCCTGCTAATTGATAATTTATGCATGAAAGTAAATAAAAAAAAAAGTCAAATACTGCCAATCGTACTTTTCTCGACACATTCACATTTCCCTACTATAATTTAAGTTAGATTTGAAAAAAAACAAAAAAAAATCTAGGTTACCAAAGCAGCGCAAACTTTACAAATAATAAAAATTTATCAAAAACCTTTTAACGTTTACAAACTTTTTTCTAAATAATTTCTGAATATTGTGTGTCTTTTTTTTAATGAGTCTCTTTCCAATGCTACTCAAAATTCTGAATAAATTTCAAGGGAAATGTAAGTGAGAATGCGGGGAAGAAAAAGTATCTTTAAAATGCCCCGAACCAATGTCCAATTTCAGTTTGGAAGTGGGAATACATGTTCAGAGGCTTATCTCGTGAACTAGATGTCTCGATCTGGTTTGTGGACTAACGGAGTACATTTGTATCACAAAAATATCGTCAAATGTTGAATTAAATTGGAGATGACGGCAGAAAACGTTAAGTGCGGTCGGCGTGGTTGACTCCATTTATGATCTGGATCACCAGCCACAGACTAAGACGCCTGAAGAGAGTCAATATCCTCATCCCTGTTCTTTATTGCGGTCGGCAAGAAAGTAATTTTGGTTTTTTAGAATGAAATTGTACAAAAAATGAACTCTAATCAGTGAAATATATTCCATTCTGTTCGATGAACTTTTGCCATATTTCTGCTAACTTCATGATCCCGCGCTCATAGAACTTCCGGTTCTTACCAAAAAAAAAAAACTCAACCAAGTGCGATTTGAGGTCATCGTTAATACTGAAATTTTTACCATTTAACAAGTCTTGTAAACTTCGAAATAAATGATCCGATGGTGCAAGCTCGGGGCTGTATGGGGGATGCGACATCACTTCCCAACCAAGCTCCAATAGTTTCGTACGTGTTGCTAAAGATGGGTGAGGCCTCGCATTGTCGTGGCGGAACCCAAATATTGAGCTTCTTAACAAGTCCAAGACGTCTTATATGAATTTCAATTTATGTGTGTGACACAGTTAACTGTTTTGCAATCTCTCGCACAGTTGTATGACGATTCGATTCAATTATAGCTTTCATTTTGTCATCATCAACTTGAGAAGGTGGACGAGAACGTTGCTCATGTTTCAGTGAAAAATCTTCAGAACGAAAATTTTTAAACCAATTCTGACTGGTGCGTTCTGTGAAACAATCAACATTATAAAATTCACATATCTCTTTCTTGCCTTTATGAAAATAAAAAAGTAAAATGTGTAAACAAAATTACACGGATTTTCTTTATTTAGCAACCTAAAGGTATCGATAACCAAATCTCAAAAGTAAAAAATCTAACGCTGACAAACGAATGACAAAACAAACATAGCGCTATCTACTCGTGCAAACCGAAATCACTTTCTTGCCAACCCAGTAGTATAGGATAGCCAAGTTGGAAAGAGCACCTCAACGTTCAGATCCAATTTCACTTTTATTATATTGTTAATAATTATTATATATATTTATTATATATTTTTTTTTCCTGCTAATAATTTGTAAGGAAAGATAGCGATGAAGCGAAGAGCTATACCGGAGGCTCTGCTTGTATTTTTTTATGTAGATAATTCATAAATGAATGGGTTCATATGACAAGGACATGAGTATAGTCATGCCATTGCCAAAAAGAAAACATGTGAGATGATCAGGACCAAGACTTCACCGGACTGTGTCAATGCTATTAATTAGAACGGCTTCCTCAAAACAGTTTTTAAAATAAAACCCTAATCAACATTTCACCAAAATTCAGACATTCGGACAGGCGAAGATTTAAATCTAAGTTATAATTGTGAACGACTGAAGACGCCTGAATTTAAGACATTCAAATTGAAAAATGAAATTCGCTAGAGATATCCTAGATTATTAATTGAAAAATAAATTTTTAATAAAGCCTATTATTTCAGAAGATAATATGTTGGCTATTTTATGGCCCTTAAGGCGTGAATGGACTAGTTCCGTTTGTAAAAAGCTGTATTGTAAATCCAAAACATTAAAGCAATCGAAATGTTTCTCTGTAATGACTGGCCATTTTGAATGTTTTGGTTGTAAAGATACTTACAGTAGCTGTATATATGTAAATAAAGTATACTCTCTTTAATTTGAATTTGCCGCGCTGCTTCTATTGACCACCACTAGATGGAGCTATCAGCAAGATTCTAAAAAGTGAGAGGACAGAGAAACCTGACATTAAGTAACTAAAGTTGTAATTAGAGTGTGAATAGAGAAGTGATAATTATAAACTGTAATTGTCGTTTCTTTGTTTACAGCTAACATTGTGTAAATAAGATGAATAATTGTTATAATATCAAATATAGTGAATAAAATTGCTTGTTTTGTTTACAGAGAAACTGATTTTATTCACTCCACCTTTAATAATTGTCTTACATATAAAGGTTAGCAATGTAAATATTTTAGGACTTTCATCACAATCAGTTTTGGTAACCGCTATTAATTGATAATACTTAGTTGTTTGTAATGATAGAATAGAATAAAATACATTAGTTTGACTAAAATAGAGAATACAGACTGTGAAGATTGTTGTGGAATAGAACCGGCGGGAAAGAATAGCCAGGCCTAGACTGTGAGGAAGGAACTGGCAAGAATTTAATACCGACTGGTCGCCCTTGGCCGGGCCCGGGGAAAAAAAGACCGGCTAGAGCTTTGGATCCCGCGGCAAATCACACGAGAAAAACTTTGTATTTCTTATACAGTCTAGCTGTAGTGACCTCTGGAAAAATAATATCATAGTGTCACAGAAGGCGGTATTTCAACAACACGGAGAGCGCTAAAGCACCTCAAATGTCATTCTGTACTTAGCATTCAAAAGCAGACGACTTAAAAACTCATAAAATATATTAAATATAATCTTAATGTCTTTTAAATTGAGGAGATACATTGATTAGGTTTTGCCTATGGTGAAATGTTCACAATCATTGCTAGATTTAAGGTTAATCATTAAACAAAATATTAAGTAGAATCAAGTCAAGTCTAAATGTGACGAAAAATGTTTTTTTAGGGTCACAAGTTATGACCGCATCTGGATACAATACGAACTCCTGTGTGTTACCCTAAGTACATTATTTCACATCTGTAAATTTATTTTTTAAGATCGTGTGATTTAACACCTTTAGATTTCTTTTTATGGGGTTATTTGAAGTCAAAGGTGCATGTCAACAAGCCCACATCCACCCGTGCATTAAAATAGGAAATTCAACGCTGCATTATGTTATTCCATTAATAACCCTATCATACTTACTTTATAATTAAAAAAAAAAACAGCAAAAATACTAAAAACTGTGTCAGTAAAAATCAGTGACGTTGTTTTTGTTTTTTTTATTGCTTTCTTTATTTGGTCTGCTTATTATTGTTTGTTCGAAGCTCTTTATTTAATATATGTATACAGATTGATTTACATATTGACAAAATCTTTACTGTTTATAGCAGGCTGATGTACAGAGAACGTGTTAGGGCTAACCTTAAGAATGAGTTGATACTGAGCTAATACTGACTTAAATCTAACAAACTAACTTAATCTATTGAGTTTGGCAAGAATTTCGTTTTTTTTGTGTGAAATAAAACTCAATTTATCTATACAAAAAATACAAGTTCTGACGTGTGTACACCTCTGGGTTTTTTATTCGCCACGAAAAATGAATTACACTCTAGACAAGTCTAAATGTGACGAAAAATGGGTTTTTAGGGTCACACGTTACGACAGCATCTATCTGCATAATTTCTGTAAGAGTAAGAAGCAAGGAAGTCTTAAACATGACAGAGAATACTTGGAACTCAAATAAAACTGTTGGCTAAATTTTATTATTACTTCATTCGTTCTAGTCCAAAGCTGTTGAGAAAAGTCCATTTTATTTAACGTTTCCATTACCTGTATCAATCATACTTTATCAAAGAAGCAATTGAAATCATTAAATTTTGACACCATATTCTATATTGTAGGAAAATACTTATTTTATTTAACCTCTGAACTGACATGTGTACACCTTGTTATTCGGCCACACTCTCCTCTGACAGAAATAGAACCTCAAATTCTTCGTAGGACTTTTCATTCAAATGCCATGAGGATCTTCGTTTCCTCCTTATGGCAATATTAGTCCCAGTTAAAGAACTGTAGGTAAGTCAGTTACAAATAGTCCTATCTTTGTACGGAGAGCGTTTTTCATATTTTTTATACCTTCGAAGTTTTCTAAGAAAGTATTGATATTAAAAATAACTATTTAATAAATTGTAATTGTCGTTTCTGTTTCATAATGTAATCTAGATGTAAAAGTTCTGAAGACGGAAAGGGGATTTATTGGAAAGTACAAGGAGTCAAAAACAAGAAACAAGATAAATGATCTGAGTATACATAGAAAATACATACCATGAAATGATGATATAGTCTCTGTTGTTTCGAAATGTCCTATGTAGAAATAAGACACAAGACATTTGGATGTAACAGCTGGAACCACTGGTGACATCTGGTCTTTTGTTTTTCATCTGTAACATGAGTACTATCAGCTGATCACATTCGACAATCCCAGACAGATGTAACTAACAAATACAAGTGTTTATACTCAAAAAGAGGTTTTTGGTAAATTTGACATAAGACATTTTCGTATAAAGCGTGTCCCAGAATTAACGCAAGATTTGAATTTCCACCATTTGTGCAGTAAAGTGCTGGCAACCCTAAAAAAAAAACAATTTGACAGCTGACTGTTCAAGGTTAGTAAAAAAGAGCGCTACACGATAGAACAACGTGTCTTTATTGTTGAACATTATCTCAAAAATAATGGAAGTTTCGCGTCCGCAGCTCGAAAATTTCATACAAAATATGGTCGGAATAGTGTTTTGTCTTTATAAACTGTGAAGAGATTAATTGAAAATTTTAGGGAGACTGGATCAGTCGGAGACCCTAAACACACTGGTCTTCCAAAAACAAGCCGTTAAAATGTCAATATCGAAGCAGTGCGTGAGAGTGTTGTTGAAAATCCAGGAACATAAATTTGGCGTAGTAAACACAGTTCTTTGTGCCGAAATTGGATGATATTGATGTGGCCAATATGTGGTTTCAACAAGACGGTGCCACATGCCATACAGCCCATGAAACAATTCAAATACTGCATGAGACATTTCCAGGTCGTGTACTCTCTCGTTTCGGTGATCAGAATTGGCCCCCTAGATCGTGTGATTTAACACCTTTAGATTTCTTTTTATGGGGTTATTTGAAGTCAAAGGTGTGTGTCTACAAGCCCACATCCACCCGTGCATTAAAAGAGGAACTTCAACGCTGCATTATGTTATTCCATTAATAACCCTATCATACTTACTTTATAATTAAAAAAACAAAACAGCAAAAATACTAAATACTGTGTCAGTAAAAATCAGTTACGTTGTTTTTATTTTTTTTATTGCTTTCTTTATTTGGTCTGCTTATTATTGTTTGTTCGAAGCCCTTTATTTAATATATGTATACAGATTGATTTACATATTGACAAAATCTTTACTGTTTATAGCAGGCTGATGTACAGAGAACGTGTTAGGGCTAACCTTAAGAATGAGTTGATACTGAGCTAATACTGACTTAAATCTAACTAACTAACTTAATCTATTGAGGTTGGCCAGAAAGTAATTTCGGTTTATTCGCGTGAAATAAAACTCAATTTATCTATACAAAAAATTAACTTTAATCGGTCAAATATCTTCCATTTTATTCTATGATCTTTTGCCATCTTCCTGGTAACTTCATGATCCCGCGCTTCTGGTCCTTATCTAAAAATTCTAACATTGACAAAAGAATAACGAAACAAACATAACTCTATCTGCTGGTGCAAACCGAAATCACTTTCTTGCCAAGCCAATAGTTATCCCAAACAGCCTGTTGGGAATGGGATACAGGAGTGGGGGTGAGGTGATCGTTTTATCAGGTGTCATACAGTTCATGATGATCCATTCAAATGTGATTGAATATGTTTGGAATAATAATAAAATATATTATTGCATATTTACATGTTCACTGAAATAAATTTGATTGATAAATCTATTAATATTCATTTCTATAAATTATATGGAGAAGGGGATAAAGTTTTATCTCGGGAAAGTTGAACGCCGAGAGGAGAGATTACTCAGAGAGGACTTAAGAGGCAGCCGTTATACACTATGGCCTCATCTGCAACAGGGAGTGGGTTAGTCATAAAAAAAAAATGGAGGAGGTGTCCTTCAATCTATAATTCTTTCATAAAAATCTTGGGAAATTGGCTAGAAGAGCTGTCGCTTTTCAATTTGCATGGGAAATTCGACAATTTATCTAGAGTCTCCTCCTGTGAAGGCATTGCTATTCCCGGTAGGCCCTTCGCCCTCCGCCCTTAATAAGATAGGAGAGGAAGGAAAAATCCCGCCATTTGTATTCAGGGCGCTCCTGGCCAAAAATTACATGGGCCTCCTTATCTTGGGGCCACCGGCGGGGCATAGATTGTAAAATCGATTCCTCTTTTCTTCCTATTCCGCTTCCTCTTCTTCTTCGTCACCGGGGGGGGGGGGGGCACTTTGGGCCACCTCCTACTGCATCCTCATCACTTATGGCTTCTTCCCCACGGGTAGAGTTTTTTTTTTTTTTATAGACTTGCTCCGACTTGAGAATACTTGAAGGATTGCGATTACTCTTCATTATCTCGGCGATTTCTTGATTTCCCCAGGTCCTAAATATAGGAGGAATCCATTACTCCGGAATTTGTCCTTAGAAAATCCAATAACAGCTTGAGTCGATTACAACTCTACTTTGTACAAATACAAGAGTTTTTAGATTTGTAATTTAATTTGTCAATAAGTCTTATATACTTTTAATTGTTAATCACGTCTCTTTTAACGGAATTCCACTTATCTAGTGCACAGCTGGTACATCATTTTATTCTAACGGCACCAATGTCTTTGCGTTTTATAAAGATCACAACTTTCCCATGGTTCCAACCGTTTCAGTACCTACCTGTATTGTATACCTGTGTATATTAGGTATAATGAATGCTACCTAATGACCATTGCAGCCCTGGGTGCGTACATAATGTATTCATATAAGGCATGTTTCATCATCTTGGCGATTACGAAAAGGACTTAGTGTCAGCCCTGGTAGACCTATAATAGCCTAGGTCGAGACAGAATAAATTCTACGCTTTCTCAACGCAGCAAAGTAATAGTGTACGATTCCTTGCTGTCAGAATCCTAATATATTTTAATATACATCATTTTTATAGATTATTTAAAATTTTTTGTACACATACATCAATGTGTCACAGCCAATTGAATAACATTCAAAGTGAACCTAAGGAGCATAAGACCATTAACTATCTCGATATGAATCGTTAATTAAATTGTGAATAGATTTTTCTTATTGCTATTTTCTCAAGATTAGAAAAATCTGCAGCTTTGATATAAATGTTAATGTTTTTGTGGGTTTTGAAAAAATTATAATTCAACTCCATAAAATATTTTAAAAGTACGATTCCACTATAAGATAGGAGACAGTAACCTCCTTGTTTTTGCATAATGTCAATTTTTTACATGAGGGAAAGCATTTTGTCATTAGTGTTTGTAGTTTTTAAATGAGCATATTTTATTAATGAATAATTATTGACTTGTTTTTAATGTTTTAATAATTGTTCACAGTAGAATTGAAATTCAACGTAATTGAATGCTTTTATTGGTTATTTTGTAACAATTGTGAAGGTCAGTAATAACATTATATTGTGTGATTTAAATTAATATTTTCATACCAGCTTTTGTTTAAACATTTTTTATTATTTTTTTTACGTTTTTAGTCGAGTATATTCCAAAATTTTGGCTTAACCTCGATAATTAAATAAATTTCTTTACTGGAGGAACCTAATTTTA